>OX421462.1:8578286-9778286 GCA_949126895.1 Eilema caniola
TACACTATATAGCCCATTTCTACGCTAATATACCTCCTTATACATTATATGGTTTATTTTGACGTTTACGGGAGCGATTGCTTCCGTAAATGAACTTAAAATCCTCATGCGTCAAGCGAGCATGGCTTGGGCCTCGATGATTTTGGTTGAGATCCACACGTCTAATTCTGTAATTAATATTTTATCTTATTCATTAATATTATATAAGTACAGTAATGTGCAAACAAAAAGCATTATAAAATAAAAAGTGGTAATATTATTTATTTTACTGGATTTTTTTTACTTGTCGCGGCCCAGGCCGAAGTACTGATACGAAAGTTGGCCTCGCGAAATGTATCTTGCTTAAGTACTTACTATTTAGTTTAGGTCTTTTGCCGTCGCTGGTGTGCGATACGGAAGAATCCCACTACGTGTTTTAATTCTTAGTCCTTTAATTTGTATAATAGTTCTTTTATTGTATCTAGTCAAAGTAGCATAAGAAAGAGATGCAAACATTATTGATGCTATAACTCTAAAACAATTTATACCTTAATCGTAGTTTTGACGGTCAATTCTGAACTGACAGATCAACTGCGATTGACAGCTCTCAAGCCTTTTTGTTTCTCTTCAAATCGAGAAGTCAAACGTGCTTGTTCTCTGTGAGCTAAGGCCTGTCGGCAACTTGCACGTATCATAATTAAAAATGGCATCAAAGGCTGAATTATCTTGTGTGTACTCCGCTCTCATCCTTGTTGATGACGATGTTGCCGTAACTGTAAGTACTTTAACTATATTCCAAATCTAAAAAAATGTTTTTAGGTTATGCACCCATTCGCAGTTATATCTGCTTATATCCAAAGAATCTGCGTATAAAAATAAATCAAACTCATTTAAAACTGTCCTTTGATTGTAACTACGATTGATTATTTTGTTATTTTGCATTAAAATCTTAATGGCGCGAATCTGTACTAAAGATAATTTTCATTGTTTTAGGGTGAAAAGATCTCCACCATTCTGAAAGCGGCTAACGTGGACATCGAGCCTTACTGGCCGGGCTTGTTCGCTAAGGCTCTGGAGGGAGTGAATGTCCGCGACTTGCTAACAAACATCGGATCAGGCGTGGGAGCTGCGCCAGCTGCTGGTGCTGCGCCCGCTGCCGCCGCTGCAGCACCCGCTGCGGAGGCCAAGGAGGAGAAGAAGAAGGAGGAGGAACCTGAGGAGTCTGATGATGACATGGGCTTCGGTAAGTTTGCTGCTCAACATTATTTTAACAAGTCATCTTTTAAGGCCCATATTCCAGAACTCAGTTGTGAATCAACTTTCACTATGACATTAGAACCATCATTTAGAATACAATCTGTCTTCAGATCTTATAAATTGAGATTTAGGACAGTATTGTTCTCGAATATTTGTCAAAGTGTATAAAATAAGTTATTCGATCCCTGTAAATTAATGTTTGTTTTTAAATAGCATCTCCTTCAATGATGTCTAGCATGTATTAGCTTCTGAATCTCTTGATTGAAAATATTGTAATTACTGAGAATATGTTCATCCCGAAACACTAAATTATTGCTTATCTACATTTTATTAACCATACATTTCTCTTTAATTTCAGGTCTGTTTGACTAAAAGGCTTTATTTAAAGCGGTGGAATTCTATTGTAAGCTTTATGAAGCTTATTTATTTGTAAGGATTAAATAAACTTTATAATAAAGTGATAAAAACAGAAACATCTGTATTTATTTTTCTCATCATCACATGGAAGTAGTGCTCTTAAACCTCATTATGTTGTAACTTAATCATGCACAATGGCTGAACAGATCTGTGAAATTTAGCACAGGGATAGATTACAGTTTGGGATAACACATGCTACTTTCTTTTGCTCGAATAGAGGCAACAACTTGTTGGTTTAAATTTTCAGCAGGGAATAAGCCTACAACTTGGGCAGTAATTATGTTAGACATTTACAGCAAGGCTGCAGAATATAAAATAAAAAAAAGCCTATTTCCTCTTCTTCATTCTTGAACAATTAAATCCAAGCCAGATATGGATGACTCCCTTGTGCGAATTAATACAAATTAAAGGTAGTCAGTTTTCTATTATTAACCGATCCATTAAATAATATGCTTCTGCAAAAACACTACTTTATAGGACAGCAATTTAAAGTCTGAGAAATTCCATCACATTTAACTAATGTGATAGATTTTTTGTTGAGATTAGCGCCTTAGGAGCTCCTTATGTAATTTTAAAAGGAAGACTATAGGTGATGTATCATTGCGCCACTATCAAAGGGAGCTAAACAGTGATCCAGGCACATGTGGGTTAAAGGGGTTGATGGGGTTAAAAATGTATCATGGGCACAGCCAAGAAGAGCCAGCTGATCCCATATTGCTTTATTCTATGCATAAGTTAATATCTACAAAAGCTACTTCTGGGTAAGAAGGAGAAACTAATTCATGCAGGCTTCTCAACAATCTCAACCTACTTTACTGCTGTCAATAAAACTATAGTTAGCAACAACAATTTATTCGGTTACATTGCATACCTACATCTTAAATACATAATATCTAATTTACTAGTTCTATGTATAAATAGTATTATTTAACCCCACATTGCTCTCTGTACTCCTGATAGTTTGTTGTAGTCTGCTAGGTGGCGCCACACAATTCTGCTCATGCGCCACTCTTTCACGATTCCTCGAGGCCTGGGGAAATTCAACATAAAAATGTATTATTTATTAAGGGAACACTATCAGCCTAACAGACTGATGATTTACATTTTATAGTCTCTGTGGGCCACTACAAATTGAAATAAAAAAATGGATTCCTTCATAATTTATTTGGATAAAAATGATATGCAATAAATGATATTTGTGTAAACTTTTTACAGTATCAACCTGCCTGCATATTAGGCTTGTGGAAGCAGAGTCCTAGCTTTGCTTGGGAATAGAATTCTACAGGCCAATCAAGGGAAACAGAACCAGTTAGCACAATATTATAGAGTACCTCCAGTATAAGACAATGGCCTTGCAGTGCTGCTCTAATAAGTACCAGCTGAGACAAGCCCCACAACTACACCAACCAAGTTATCACAGAGTAATATCTGAATGTACTTAGATAAATCTTATAGAATTGTAGCTGTAGGAGCCAATTTGCTAAAGAATATGTTTACACAAGAAAAGTACTTGCAATATTAATATGATATAATTTGAGGGTTGGCTTTAGAATCGTGCCAATCGAAATAAGGGTTGTTAGGGGTTGTGTTAGATAGGGATTTGTCTCCTCTTCTCAAAAATACTACTCTCGCCCCGCGGAGATGCGTAGTTTTTTTTTTTAGGGCTTTTTAAAGTTTCGTGTAACAGTACGAAGTAATGCGTAATAAAACGCTATATTATTATTATTATGGAGGGAGAGGGAGGAGAGGGGAGAGGAACCCCTCCCGCCACCCGCCCCCCTCGCGAAAACGCTTAGTTTTTAAGTTATGATTATTTTCATAACCTAACCTAAAAGTATATTTTTGACGTAAGTAGGTAACAAGGACTAAGTAAGTTTCTGATGTGTAGAGACCCCCATACCCAAACAAATTATTTATAATCCTAATAAATAAGCAATGGATTATTTATCTATTGTTTTTATTTTTTTTCCTTTTTTTAAGGGCTTTATAACATCCCGACTCAGAGTACCCCGACTCGGATAGGTTAGGTTAGAAGGCTAAGGCGGGAGCGAAGCGGAGCGGAGCTCCCGCCTTAGCATTCGTGGTTTTTTTTTTTCAAACCACCCAGAAACCCAGAAATAGGAGCCCCGCGGAGCGGGGTTCCGTCGACCTATCTTGATAGTAGTATGTCAAACGATTTTTAGTAGGTAAAGGGGGGCTAGGGAGTAGGTATACGGGGATGGGGCCTCTACACATCAGAAACTTACTTAATCCTTGTTACTTAAAATATACTTTTAGGTTAGGTTATGAAAATAATCATAACTTAAAAACTAAGCGTCTCCGCGGGGGGGGAGTTGGTGGAAGAGGTACCTCTTCCCCCCCTCCCTCCCTCTCACTCCATAATTCGATTGGCACGATTCTAAAGCAACCCCTAATTTGAGACTGACCAACAGTAGTTTTCAGTAATGAGAATAAATTTTCTATCACAGTACTGATGTTGGAGTTAGACTACTTGTGGTGTTATACCACATAAAACTAACTATTATCAGTTATCATATATCTCTAGTACTTTTCAAAATATATGTTTTCTACATACAAGCAATTATCTATTCTGTGATTCAGGTTATTGATACAAACCTCGATGTTATAACACATCTATTATTGATTCTCATTGGAGTAGCATTTAGCTCAAATTTGTTAATTTCTTTGTCAGCTAGTTCTCGGATCTCCACAGGCAGAATGTCATTTTTCCTGAGTGCGTTAATACGTGTCCTTTCAAGGTAATTCTCAGCGCTCATTCGACGTCTTTTCACGTCGCGAACCATTAGCCAGTTCGCCCATTTGTTGCGAACTTGTTGATACTGTAAAGGAGAAATTATCATTACAAAACTGGTGCTATTATTTACAACTACATGGGTTTTATTGATTACACTTTTCTAGTACTTAAACTAGGCTTTAAATTGTATTTTCACAGAACTTTTAAAAGACTAACCCCAAATCCAGCGATACTTTGAGATTTCCAAATAAATTTCGACAATCCAGAAACATTTAAATTCATGTTAATATGAAGCTTGTTCTTGTTATATTTCTGCAATTCCACTTGTATTAGCCAATCTGGTAAATAATAAAATTATTGTTATGGTGATATTTATATAGGTTATATGATTAGATAAATAAGAAAAATACTAAATCTATGAGATAAATTGACATTATAATTGAATTTACTTATCTGTGGTGTGATGTTTTTTTTATAAATATTTTTGGCCTGATTACAACACCTTTATGCCAAGTCTTCTTTAGCATGATTTTTAATATTTTTATCTTCAATTGTTGATGATGATGATAATAATGTATGTTGACGACGATGACGATGAATGATCATTGCTGCCCTAGTAAAGTTTGAGGACTCTTTTAAAAGCTCTCTATTGGTGTTAATTCGGCATGTCCACCCGATTAAACTAAACTAAACTAAAAATTATCTTATTTTAGTTTAGTTCAACGCTTTGTCTATTCGGTTTGGCCACCGAACTAAAAATAGTGCATGCATTTTTAGTCAAGGTCACACGATTAAACTGAATAAACCCTTTTTAATCTGTGAATTCAATGAACGGATGGCAACACAGAACAGAAAAAACTATTAGAAGTGTGATAGGACAGATTCAACAGCGGAACCAATGTCGCCAAACTCACACATACAACCAGATAATAATACGTTGCACTACTAGTAAACAATTGTTTTGATTGGTCGTATATCTTTAACACTAAACTAGCCTAAAATATGCACACTGCAAAACGAAAACATACCTTATTCAATCGTTTTAGTGATTACTTTTATATAGATAAAAAAAGGAATTTACGACGTTTTGTATCTGGATCAAACTTGCTTCTCACTCTAACTCTATTCTGAAAAAGTTCAACTACTCCCCAATAGATGTCCGTTTATTTCAAGAATGTTATTTAAAACCTTAAGCGTTAGGAATACGGTTGATATTACTTTGAAGTATTATCTCTCTCACTCTAACTCCTTAATTTTAACGCTAGACCGGTGACATAAAATTTTGGCAATATCGATAGATTTGAAATTTGTTTTCGTAATGTCAAAGGATTCCAAACGCTGTTAGTAATTATAATCTAAGAGTACTAAAAAAGAGGGATTTTATAGCTTGTTGAACTGTTTTTTATTAACGATTAAAAATGTATGAAGACGTCAAACTACGTATGTACCTATTTAATTGAAATAAAACAAGTGTCCATTTATAGTAGATATTTTATGTAACTGTTGCAAAATAAAAACGTTTTCACACTATCCGGCGTTTCCTATATCCGATATTAGTGTCGGCTCCGATATCGAAGGAAATAAAATAAAGTAGAAAAAGATGTTGAAAATAATTGCTAGGATATTTTTTCTTTTTTTCATCCAGTCTGTGCGATCGAGCAAATGGCCGAATCGGACCGATTTTATTGAATATATGTGGAAACAGCACATGGTGACGGCTATCGGCGTCAGACACCCAATATCAGAAAATGTGAAATCGTTATACTTAAAATACAAGTGCGAGTATTTTACAGTATCAGACGGGTGTTTTAAGACCATATTACCAGCAGTTTCATACACTACTTTGAAATAATTAATTTAATTTGCATAAAATGGGAAAACGTAGAGCACCAAAATCTATTTGCTCTCTTTTATCGCGTATGCATGTTGCGCCGCGTTCACAAACTAGAAAATATCCAGCTGGAGTTGTTCAATTCGGAAGTTTATATTTTTGTTTGTTTGTACGCGCATAGCTTCGTCATGTGTAGACAAATTTGCAAGATTCCTTCTTTGTTCGAAAGAAGACTATTCCGGAATGGATACCATTTATTTTTTGTAAAGATCCGATAAAGGGTTTCAGAGAGAGACCACGAAACACTTCAATATTAGATGCTCTCGACAGGTTGCAGCGACGTACGGTCCGCATTATCGGAAATCCTGAGGTCACGAGTACCCTCGAGCCTTTGCAGCTGCGTAGAGATGTGGCTTCCTTGGCAGTATTTTACCGTCTCTACCATGGAGAATGTTCTGAAGAGCTATTCCAATTAGTCCCACCCTCTCCTTTCCTATACAGGACGACCCGTGCAGGACTTAGATGTCACCCGCATACGGTGCAGAACATTCCTTCAAGAACCAAGCGGTTCGGTGACTCTTTGCTTTGTCGCACAATTAAGACCTGGAATTCCTTGCCAGCTCACGTGTTTCCCTCTTCCTACTGTCCCGGGTCCTGTAAGCGGGGCGTGAAAAAGCATCTGATGAGGCCGTCAAGCTGAGTGCCACCATTGTTAACATGGCACGTGTGTATAATGGTGCCCCTCTCTCCTGAGACTTTGCCTTCAGCTTACCATCAGGCAAGGTAAAGTCAAATTGACGTGTCCTATATAAAAAAAAACCTAACTTTTAAACTCTCGCGTTCCATGATATATAATTTAGAAAACGGGAATTAACGCGATCATGGTATAGGTACTTACATACCTTTGATTGCCTGACGTTTCGACCAGGTTACACCGGCCGTGGTCACAGGCTGACTGAGGTATATAAGTACCTATACCATGATCGCGTTAATTCCCGTTTTCTAAATTATAAAAAAAAAATAAACCAGGAAATCAGCAGTAATTGCTGCAAACGCATATTATTGCTATGTCTATGCCACTACACATCATAACATCACGCCCGTATCCTTTGAATGGGTATGCAGAAGTGTTCAGAATGTTCCGTGATATAAAAAAAACAATAAAACCATTTGACAAAAGTTTATAAATATTTCTAAAAAAAGTAGATATCGATAAAGTTTGACTACATCACTAAATGAATAGCGAAGAAAGTTCTAGAATAAATAAGTATGACATGTCTATTGTGTGTAATCAAAAACAAGCTTTATTGATATGTGGTAAGGTTGATTTTTTATTTTATTTTATTTATTTGCATTTCAATAAGATTAGTTATAAATTCTGCTATATCCTGACTTATCGATGGTATAAAACGCCTCCATTTCGAATATTTATGCTCCTACTATCATCGGTGCACTACAAAATGACCCAGTAAGGCATATTTCTATTAAATAGTATTAAATAACACACGGTCCAAAACTGTCAAATACACGTGATGACAGATACGACTGAAGGTTGAAATTGTAAGAGCTTGCAAATCTCCGCATATCAATGACACGCGTGCCACGCCTACTTCACACTTCCATCGTTTTTTCTGTTCCGTGGATGGCAACGTCCTTAGAGAAAGAAAGTAGGCCGTCTACGCTGTAAATTATGGTAAATTAGTACAATCACAATAAGAAGTTGTTGAAGTGTGAGAGAGACAACTTAACTTCTTGTCAAAAAACGTGTTCAAACGTGACCGTAAATTAAACCTCTGAAAAAGTAAACAAACCAAAACAACAAACTTGGCGGCATGGTAATGGGAATATTACGTGAAAAGAGGAAAAATAAATAAGTATGTCACAATCACAAAAAAATCCTCTTCGCTTAATTTAGGGTGATTTTCAAGTATCTCCAACAGGAACTTGGCCGCTGATGACGGGACCCTAAAGAATTTTCTAAATTTGCGGTCGGCCATCTCAAACGGATTTGATGCATCCTTCGACCGAAGCAACCTGGCCCGTTCTTCCTGATTTCTGTAAAACAAATAAATTTCAAATTCAACCTTTATGATAATTGTAAACTTTCAATTATTTTTATTGTTACACAATTTTTACATATATTACAGATGTATTGGCAAAAATTAAATTAATAAAGTTACTATATATAGGTACACATTCTAAATATATTAAAAAAACTAAAACTAAAAGTTAAAATTCGTCGTGGAATTCATCCGCATCGCATGCCTCTTGTAGTAGCGTTCCCAGAAGACTATCAGCATTGCCACGTTGTATGGCAATACTTAATCTCTGACTTGAAAAGAGGCCAGCCTTCTGGTCACGAGAAGCGTCAACCATACGTTTCGCAATCTCCCTGAAGAGATTGCGGGCGCTCGGACCCCAAGGCCCAAACGTTTCGACTCCAAACGGCACAAATTCATAATCTCCAATAAGATTGGAGTATTTGCGCCGCTTAACAGCCTCTGGAGAAGCTGCAGCAGCACCGGCACAGCCAGCCGTGCCAGGTATATGGGTAGGGGCAATGGTGTCGACGCATGTTGCGTCCCACACCAGAGTCCAACCCATTTTCCAAGGCATTATTGACATACCATCCAGTCTTTTGCCATTGTCGCGCGCCAAACCGTTTGGTTCAAGCACAGCTGGCACACCAGCAATGACAAGAGCATGGCGGATAATGTCGTTGAGGCTGGCGTGCCGTAGAATTCTGGATTTTGTCGGGACGTCGCATCATTCGTAGCGTTCTGTTTAAGTGCATGTCGTGCTATAGGCTTAAGACAGCCACAATGCAACCCCAGATGGGGGATCTTCCCCCTGATCGGATCACGGAGGTTAGACCCTTCTTGGAAGTGGGCACGGACTTTGCCGGCCCATTTATGGTACGAAATTCTCGCACCCGGAACACTAGGCTAGTGAAGGCCTATTTGTGTGTTCGTTTGCCTGTCCACTAAGGCCGTCCACCTTGAGGTGGTTGGAGACTTAACGACTGAAGGGTTTCTTGCCTGTCTCGACCGCTTTGTATCGCGTCGGGGGATTCCGTCGTTGTTTCGTTCGGACAACGGCCGGAACTACGTGGGGGCGGATAGGGATCTCCGGGAGGTCGTAGAGTTCTTAAATGTAAACCAGGTGGATATAGGGACAGGTCTTTGTCAGCGTGGTATCAGATGGACCTTCAGTCCTCCGAGTTACCCCTCTTGGGGCGGTATTTTTGAGGCTGCAGTGGCCTCCGCAAAGCGGCATTTGTCACGCGTCATTGGTGAGACCACGCTGACGATCGAGGAACTCGCGACCGTATTTTGTAAAATTGAGGCGGTACTCAATTCGCGTCCTTTGTGTCCCTTTAGTTCGGACCCTAACGACTTCGAAGCATTGACGCCGGGACATTTTCTAGTAGGGCGTCCGCTTAACGCGTTGCCGGAGTACCCTTATGAGGGCGTGAGGTTGCATAGACTCACGCGGTACCAGATGTTGCAGCAATTCGCGCAAGATTTTTGGAGACGCTTGTCATTGGAGTATCTGCACATTCTGCAGCAGCGCCTTAAGTGGACGGACAGGTCAAACCCTCCCCAGGTGGGAGACCTCGTGTTGGTTAAGGATGCCAACCTATCGCCACTGCGCTGGCGAAGGGGGCGCATTGTTAACCTGTTACCAGGGGCAGATGGGACGCCCAGGCTGGCCGAGGTCCTGGTTGGGGGTTCAGTCCTCAGGCGGGCAGTCGGTTCGTTATCCCGGCTGCCAGTAGGTTAATAAGTACTCGGGTTAGGGAAACCCTACTGCCGAGTAGGGCGGGTGGATGTTCGAGAAACTTCAAATGATCCAAGTATGACGGCAGGTGGCGCCACTGCCGCGCCGTCTACGCGCGGGCAGATCGGCCACCGCGCCGTTCAGTCAACCAAAGCGGTTCGGGCGAGCGCACGTCTCATTTTGTGTCGCCGTTTTTCTTTAGGCAGTTGACCACGACTATACGTGTATTCGGTACGCCGGGAATTACGAACTGAGTGTTCAGACTGTAAGCTATATACACGCGTGATCGCCGGGAGTGTTTAGTAGCTTACGACTAAAATCGCTTCCACTGGGCAAGGGTGTAGACCGTTGAGCTCCCACGGGCTGAAGACATTGGAGTCAAGATCTTGGGGGCCCCCTTGACAACTTCGCGTCAGGCAGCAGAAGAAGAAACCCGTGGTGAGTTCTGCACAGTCTACTAAACAGGTTATATCTTATAAAAATAAGAGCTGGGACCCGTACAATCAAAATGTCATTTAGCCACGGTGAGCTCTCCTACCGGATGTGCCAGATACTAACCGGGCACGGGTGCTTCGGTAGGTATCAACGCCGGGATCTCGTTGCGGTCCTGGGCGTGGACGTTCTTTCTTTGGAGACCATGGTGAGGGCCGTGGTCGCCGACGGGAGCAAATGGCACGCCGCCGCCTCTTTCTGCGAGCAGGTAATGCGCGCGAAAGAGGCTGCGGAGAGGGAGCGGGAGAGAACCCTGCCCCCTGAGTTCCGCAGTCTGCGGCGTGGACGCCGCAGCCTCGTCTACGCCCGGGACTACCGACCTCCATGATCGGGGCCTGAGGACGGCAGTTGGCCAACTCGCCGTCCTTACAGAAGCAGGTCGTGGCGGAGGCGTGTCGTGTATGTCCTACCTACACACGCTTGCCAACTCACCGACGTGGGATATAACCCGACCCCACCAGGCGAGGCCGCGGTGGCGGCCAATGTCCGCCGGCAACCCTGGGGTTATCCTCGTACAGCCTCCGTGGCGTGGCGGTAGAGAACGCGGCCGCTACGCAGGAGGCGCGGGTTCGATCCCCATTCATTGCAAATATTTGTATGCATGAATATGTATATTTGCATTGGTCTGGGTGTTTCTATGTATAATATGTATATATTTACAAAAAAAAAATACGTATCCAAGTATGTTTATCCGCATTCTAGATTCCATAACACAAGCTAGTTAAGCTATGCTTACCATGGGTCTAGATAGCGTTGTGTGAAATGTTGTGGGATATTTATTTATTTATTATTTATTTATCCTTTCGAGGGCTTCCACACGTTAAAAAAAAAGCCATTGTCTCGGCATCAAAGTGACATTTCTCCACCTGCACAGTTTTTAGGCCATAATTATATTATTTATAGAAGATATTGAGAATGAAGGTGTTAAATAATATTTTAACCTTAGACAATCCACGACCAAGGCGGTGACTCCCGCTCTGCATAACTCTCTTTAAAATATACTCAAATCAGGTTTTATTGTTTGTTTTTTTTTCTCTACACCAGTGGTTCTAAATAAAGTATGATAACTTTGGTTCAATAACACAATTAATTGCTGGAATGAGCTCCTTAATTTAGCACTTGACATTGAGTTGGGGTGAAGCTAGGTGTATAATTCTACTTAAACTCAATATTTCTCAGCCTTTAAATTCAACCTATATTATCAGCACAATACTGTGAAGTAACGCGGATCAGGCTTCAAAATGAATTGTATTCAGAGATCCATTATGTACATAAACCATGCTCATTTTTGTAATGTAAGATTACTGTGCAAACCACACCTTTATCACCATATCACTAAGTGGTACTTCTTAATAGGTTAGGGTATCATAACTACAGGATGACTTAAATTTGCATTTGTTAAAAAACCAAATTGTTCCAATTTTATTTTGGAACTGTGGCTGTGTGGCTTGTAGCTATTTAAATCTTAAATATATTCGATCAACAACAGGAGTGCAATTCTCTAACTTTCTCGCAACGTTGCGCGCATCGATGCTTACATCCACGCCGGATCAACCAATGACAATTGATATTAAGGGCGAGCTCAAGGATGTAACGAATCACAAACTCTTTCATCGTTGTGCCTAGGTTGTGCTAAGGATTAACCAATCACATTCTCTATAAAGGATGACGTAGTTTGAATAAGGGGTTGGCAACTGTCAAAGTGACGTATAATTATAATAGTTTGTTCCTAAAACATTGCGTTTTTCTACGGTTGAATCGCGCTGTATTGTCTCTAATGCAGCAAATACCAAAGGATAAAAAATACGAAAGCTTTGGTTGAAAGCCATCCGTCGTGAAAAATTGATTATTACAAAAGTACGAGGTTATCTGGTAAACACTTTGTTGAAAGTGATTATGAAATAATAAGTAAATAAACAGGTAAGCTGCTTATGAATAAATCTTTACAATAATTCCTTTTCCACAAAAGGGTGGCAGAGGTGTATTGTCCCATGTAATAGGGGACGACATTTCGTACTTGCCTATTTAAAATGTTAAAAATCACTTGTTCTAGGAGTTCAACATCAACATAAGTTCTTCAATAAAGGTGCTATACCGTCTGTTTTTCCGTGGAATACACAAGCAATTTCCGGGAATGCAAAGGCTAGAGAAGAAAGATTGACATACTGCAACCTGAAGAAAAGAGAGTGTTTTGAGGTGCCATCAAGTACACAATGTTGTGAGGATATATTGCCATTAGAAGGAGATAATGGTGTGTCTCAAGACCTAGTGATAGAATGTAGTTCTTGAATCTATTCGGCCAAAACCACAGCACTTGTGGGACACAAACATCTTATATATTAAGATTGTTCTCTACAGAGCTATCACTTGCAGATGATGAGACAGTGCATTTTTATACTGGATTAGAGACAGGGTAAATTTCATCTAATTTTCAGTACTGTTACAGTTCTACCCTTGGAGTAGAGTCATTTCCTTGACCGTACAGGATCAGTATCTTAAGCTATTAAGCTTAGAAGAGATACAACTGATTATGAATTAGGTAAAATGTTTGGTGTAAGTGAAGCTGAAGTGTCAAATATTATAGTGATGTGGATAAATTTTATTGGCGATATCTGGAGCTTAATAAACATTTGGCCTAGCCGCAGTTTAGTGAATTTTTAAATGCCTGATAGTTTTAAAAAATATTATCCCTCAACAAGGCTAATACTAGATGGAATTGAAATAGAAATTCAAAAGCTTAGCTAGCCCAATGACCAAAGAGCCACTTTTAGTAGTTATAAGCATAACAATACCTTAAAATTTGTAGTAGGTGCCTCACCCAGTGGTTAAATGATGATAAATGATTAATACTTGGATAACTAACTAATAATCGTATATGCATGTATCTTCATTTATATACCTATGTATGCATTATCATTTCTGTACTGTTAGGGATATTGTAAATAAAACTAACATGAATACCTATGCCTGTTTCATTTGAATTCTAATTGCTCACATTTTTCAAAGAAAGCTTCTTTAAAGATGGAAAAAATGAATCTAATTTTTGTATCTAAATTTTCTTTTACAATATAAATTACTTTAAAATCCCTGTATGTATATATATAATTAGGTTACAGTATGTTCAGTATGTTATTTGAAAGTAATACGGGCTAGTTTTTTTTAGTAAGAGAGTACCATTATTGTTTTCTAAATAGGGAACAGTAGAAGTATTAATTTCCTGGTATCTGCTTGCAAAGGGACACTTTATTTCTATTATGATCTCTTGTCCCAGTATCCCATCAGGAGAAGCAGCAAGATATGGTTTTTCTAAACTTATAAAAATACCACTTGGCTCTATGAGTCCATATTCAGCAGCGTATTTGGTTAGAGCGATTGGTTCATTCAGTATGACATGGCTTATTGCTTTTGTCATAAATGGCTTTCTGTCTAACATTTCCTTTGCATACTTACACATTGTGCTTGGTCGAAGGTGACAAATAGTAAAGCCTTACTTGGCGGTATGTATGCTATTCAAGACAATCATTGAGCTCAGCCGCAGTTGATACTATATTGGAGTATATTAGAATATATTGGAGTGTGAAGTGCTTGTTTTTAGTCAATTCAGTTGTCATATGTATTTTCATACCCTGTCTTCCATATCATCAAAATCTGCTCAGTAGTTGTGGTGTGGAAGTACAACAGACAATTCTGTGAATATCAATCAGGTGTTAACTTCTAGGGGATTAAATAAAATTAAAATCTGCAAAAATCTTTTATTGTCAACATCAAAAATCTTATCCATATATAGGTATCTAAAACACTCTGCATACTGTTCTAAGCATGATACTGGCATTCCTTACGGAGTTCCAGCAACCAGGTTGATTGAAGAACTCATGGGGTATGCTTCACATTTCCTGAAAAGTGATCACAAAATTATCTTCTAAACATATGTTGATATAATGACAGCCTCCGTGGCATAGCGGTAGTGAACGCGACCGCTACGCAGTTCAATCCCGCTCAGTGTAAATATTTGTATGCATGAATATGGGTATTTGCTTTGGTCTGACCGTGCCTTGGAGAGCATGTTAAGTCATCGGTCCCGGTTGTCATACAAACATCTATGGCAGTCGTTAAGGATAGTGGAGCCCTCAGAAATCCAACAACTGGTTTAGCTGCAAAGCTTCGATATCGCCTTTGGGTTGTGGAGGTCAGATGGCAGTCGATTCACGGAAAATATCGAAGTTTAGCCAAATCTGTAGTTAGACTATTAAAAAGCGGACCCCAGACTCCAAATTGGAAAGCTTCGGATGCGACTGGGATTACAGCTCCGACGCAGCCTCAGATGCGTGACTCATGTCACCCATAGTACCGAGTATCAGTGAAATGTAGGTCCTGGGATACAGGCAAGATTATGTATATTATTATAAATGTGAAAGTTTGTGAAGATTATAGTTATTCCATAACATTCTAATGGCAGAACGAATCTAGCTATTTGGTCAATTAGATAATCTGTGGTTTGGTACAGGAATAGCTTATAGTCTGGAATAACACATAATGGTACTTTCCATCTTGGGAATGTTTCTATGGGTAGCAGGAACAGAGAATGTAAAAAATATGTATGTCCTGGTGGAGAAGAATAGGGCCACCTCATTTCTTCCCAGGAATTGTAGAAGGCGACTAAGGGGAAGGCTGTTCTCCATTCAACAGTAACCATAGGGTCCACGACAAAGTGTCTGCTTGATGGCTATAGGCTGGCACCTTATTTCATGGGACCAACAATCATAGTGAAATTTAGGTGAATAGGTACTTTGTATGTAAGAAAAAGAAAAAATTATACTTACAAAAATTTATATCTGTAAACCAATACTATCTTTCGAATTAAGTATATTCATACACCATTATAACAATCTGCATCACTATCAAATGCACTAATGTAGGTAACTTTTGTTCTATACAATCATTACTTTAAATTTTACTTTCATCTCGTCGTTTAACTCAATATAAGTACAAGTGTATTCATTTCTCTCGCTTACTGAGAATTACTTTTACCGTTTATCTGCGTAAATGCTGAAAGTCTTATCACAGAGTGACTAATGTACTACGGCTTTTATTTTATATAAATTGAGAATGTAGATGAGGTTAAACGTATTTGATTGTTCAAAAAAAAATGTCATACGCTGTATTTTGACAAGTTTGTTCTTTAGACACAAAGTACTTCTAACGGCTACATCGGCGACTGCAACTACGAAAATCAATCAAATGTACACATTTTTAAGGTTGAGCTTAGAGTAGCAGCAATCATAATCGCTTTGTAAGGTGACGTCACCCTCTCAACGTTGTCGCATGACGTCACGTTATGTTTCTAAGGCGGGCTAGGGCTGGAAAGTAAATTTTATTTTCATAAAAAGTTATCGACACAGACAGGTTAGGAATCTACGTACGTTATCGATAAATCTTGTCAGAGAGTTAAATATTATTTGGTGGCTTTTAAAATTATAATATTGGTGTTCTTAAGTTCTTAAAAGAATATAATTTTACTAAAGGTTATCTTTACTAATATTATAAAGCTGAAGAGTTTGTTTGTCTGTTTGAACGCGCTAATCTCAGGAACTAATGATTCGAATTGAATAAATCTTCTTGTGTTGAACAGCCCGTTTATCGAGGAAGGTTATAGGGTAAATATCATCACGCTACAACTCAAGGGAGCGGAGCTGTAACCCTATCAACAAATCCGGCAACCTCCCATAGGCTTTCAAAGTGTGCCACGGGCGAAGCCGAGGTGGTTCAGCTAGTTTTAATAATAATAATATTAATTTCATATTTGATCGACTACCTATATTTCATAAATCCAAGTATTCAATTTATTTAATTAATTCTCATTGTTTTTTCACGCTATGTTAGATAAGTACATGCCGGCATAAATTATATAAGCCCAATTCGCGAGAGAAATGAAGCCGACTTCTCCATACCCTATTATATTCTTTGAATATTATGATTGCATTGATACCCATATAATTGATAGATTTTGTTCTCCACAGCCGCGCCGCTGTAACATGCTACGGATGTTATCGATAAATTTTGACAGGAGATTAAATATGATTTGGTTGCTTTTAAAATAATTATATTGCTATTTTTAAGTTCTTAAAAGATTATAGTTTAACTAAGAATTATTACTATCAAGTAACTTAATTTAATTCAACAGTTGGCGTAACTTCAAAGGTTGAATGATTGGTATCTATGCGTTATGCACACGTTAAAACAAAACGTCAATAATAAGAAAAACAAACAATAAACATATAACCTTAAAATCGTCTTGTCCGATGATATGTAATAACTGTATTAACAATATTTTGGTTATTCTGCTGCAGAAACCGTCAATATTAAGAAGAATTTGAAGTATTTTACGACAGAAGCAAAGCAGAAGAAACAATTCTAACGATGGGAATGAACGAACAATATTCAATATCCGAATTGTTTTTATTGTTGTCATGGAATGTTACAAAACAAAGTAAATGAATTTGAGATCTATTTCAACAGCCACAATAAGGAAATACACTTCACAATATGTACATTACAATTATTTAAATAAAAATATAAGAACAACCTGCAGGTTCAGGCGTCAAAGAATTCCTCCCCATCGACGTCAACTGGAAGGGTGGCCAGAAGCCTGGCATTACAAATCATATAAATCATTGTCATAAAAATCTAAGTACAAATAAGTATTGAATGTTTTCATTATTCTTTAACATTATTTGAGTAACATGTAATTAATTTATATTTTTATTTTACAGCACCACAAAATTGTCCAATAAATAATAACCAAGAGTTTATTTGGCGTCAAGTGAAGTGCTTTTGAAGTTCAGTGTCTATCATTCAGATTGTTTTTAGTCAGTTCAGTTGTCATATGTATATTCTTACCCAACCTCTTGACTGGCAAAACAGTTACGTGGGAGGTTTTGCAATAAATAAATAAATTTACTTTACTCTGTACCAAATATCATCATAATCTGCTCAATAGTTGTGGTGTGGAAGCATAACAGACAGTTCTGTGACTATCAATCAGGTGTTAGCTTATAGGGAATTAAATAAAAATTAAAATGTGCAAAAATCTTTTATTGTCAACATCAAAAATCGAATCCTTAAAGGCATCTAAACCACTGCACACTGTACCAAATATGATACTGGCATTCATTATAACAAAGGAGTTCCAGCAACCAGGTTGATTCAAAAACTCTTAGGTATGCATCGCATTTCCTGAAAAGTGATCACAAAATTATCTTCTAATCATAATATGTTGATATATTTTGTCCTTTAAATACATATATGGTATTCTTTTTATTATAATTAATTTGCACACAATTAGATTTCTCAGTAAGTGAACAATGTCGGTAGGTGCTTTGAGAATTACAATGTAATCAATAATTTATTTATATTAATGTTTATTGTAATAAATCAATATTGTGCATACTATTGTTTGTTTTGTGTTGTTTTCTTAAATCCTATTATACTTATTTCCTACTGATATTATATACATACAAGGCAACTAAGGGATAGGGCTAATTAAAATGAGATAGATATATACAGCTCTGACCCAGCCTCAGATGCATGACTCGAGTCAGTCATAGTACTGGGAATATGGTGATAGGCTCACCCCCTATTAATTACAATGACCAGTGAAATGTAGGTGTTAATTCACCTGTCCTTAATCCTCCGGGGATACAGGCAACATTATGTATGTATATATTAGTGTGAAAGTTTGTGAAGATGTTTATCATTCAATAACATTCTAATGGCAGAAAGAATCTAGCTATTTGATCAATTAGGTAATCTGTGGTTTGGTACAGGAATAGCTTACTGGAATAACACATTATGGTACTTTCTATCTTGGGAATATGTTCCTATAGGTAGTGGGAACAGAATGTAAAAAATATGTTGGTCCCGGTGAAGAAGAATAGGGCCACTCTATTTCTTCGCAGGAACTGTAGAAGGCGACTAAGGGAGAAGGCTGTTCTCCATTCAACAGTAATCATAGGGCCCATGACAGAGTGTCTGCTTGATGGCTATAGGCTTGCATCTTATTTTAAGGGACCAACAATCATAGCGAAATTTGGGTGAATACTATGTATGTTTGTAATATAATTTATCTCTTTAAACCAATACTATCGTAAAATTAAGTATATTTATTCACCATTACGGATACGAGTATCTAAATGATCTTATATCACTGTGTTGGATTATAAAATACAAAACTACCATGTATAGTAGGTACCTACCGTTCTTGTTCATAATGCCAATCTGCATCACTTTCACATGCACTGAAATGTGCCTTTTGTCCTGTATAATCATTATTTTAAACTTTACTTTCGTAACTATATGTAAATTTGTATTAGATTAGTATTCATTTTTCCTCGCTTCTCGAGATTTCTCCTAATCATCACTTATACAAATGCAACTTTAACTACATACTTAACTTTTACCCTTTGTATATGTAAATGTTGAAAGTTTTGTATTTATTTTATATAAATTGACGACTACTATACATAATAATCTATGAGGTTAAACGTGTTTGACATGCTTTGTTTCAATTGGCTTACAACGACGAAACATCGTCGACTGCAACTACGAAAATCAACCAATCACAATCATTTTCAAGGTTGAGCTTAGGTTGACACCAATCACAGTAGGATGTCGTTGTCGAGTAGTTCCTACATCGTACGGCACATCTTAGAGCCTATGGCGCTAGTGTACAGTTAGAGAATACCAAATTCAAGCAAATCGACGAGACAACGTTGCCGCATCGTTGTGGCGTCGATGTTGAAGTTAGAGAATTGCACTGCAGTTATACTTTGACAACCAGTCAGTGAATTACTCTACACTAGTGGTTCTAAATAAAGTATGAGGTTAATTTAGTTCAATACTTAACACAATTGCTGGAATGAGTGCCTTAATTTAGCACTTGACATTGAGTTGGAAAGAAGCTAGGTGTATAATTCTACTTGACTCATTATTTCTTAGCCTTTAAATTCAACTTAAATTATCAGCACAATAATGTTAAGTAGCATGGATCAGGCTTCAAAATGAATTGTATTCAGAGATCCATTATGTACATAAACCATGCTCATTTTTGTAATGTAAGATTACTGCGCAAACCACACATTTATCACTAAATGCTACTTCTAAATAGGTTATCATAACTACAGGATCAGTCTTAAATTTGCATTTGTTAATTTGTTAAAAGCTAATTGCTCCAGTTTTATTTTGGAACTGTGGCTGTGTGGCTTACAGCTATTTAAATTTTAAACATATTTGATCAACAAGTGTTATACTTTAACAGCCAGTCGCTAAATTACAATTTTACTACGCCAAGCAGTTATTCCTATGAAGTTGCTTGGCGTAGTAAAATTGTAATTCACCGACTGGTTGTCAAAATATAACTACAATGCTGCAGTTGAAGTCTCATAGTTTCAAAACACTACATGTGAACAATATCCTCGTGTACTTAAATATTGCACTTTATGCATAGAAAAATCAATAGTAGGTAACGCGTTTCGTATGAACATGACGTATGTAATATTATATATCAATTTCTCTTTATATTTGCAGAAATATCAAAGCATAAACAAACAAGCATAAATATTAGTCCTAGGTCATTGGGAGTCGGTAAGTCTCGGAAAAATGGTATTTCTAATAACATAGATATTAATTCTCTCAATCAACACTTTTCTGCTCCGTCCACTTTCGAAACTGCTACCAAAGCTAAAACAATGAATTATCTTTCATCCCTTGCTACTCCCGACTGCTCTCCATTTTTCTTCACTCAATTTACTAGTTACGAAGACACCACTGACATGTGCGGGCGTGAAATGTTGGCGTGGCGGTCAGGGAGACCCGGTGAAACGGGTAAACACTGGCCGCCCGCAGGCTGTACGGTTCTCGAACCTGGGGATCACTTAATCTCCGCCCCAGGAGGCTGAACCAGCAGCCTGTGTAAATTTCCCGGTGCTGTAGTCGTGCCGGAGGAGGAAACGGTAGTGGACTCGGCTACAGTATCAGGGAGGGGACCGGGGGCCCTTCCGCCCACCGCGCCAGCCAATCACACAATCCTAACTTGTCAGTGGTGGTGAAAACCCATGCTTTGTGTTTGTTGCACAGAAACTCTCTCTATCTCCCCCCCCCCCCCCCTCTACCACCATTGCCCACATATTATGACCAAAAACAAGAGGATCGTTAATACAGCAGCCCATCGTCCACAATGCAAGTGGATTTCTGCAACATCGGGGGCCTACATACCAACCTCGACGCGGTCCATCTCCACCTGGGGACCGGGCAGCCTACCTTGTTCTTACTGACGGAGACGCATAGATCATGCCCGGCCGATACAGCCTAACTAATGTACCCCGGAAACAAACTCAAGCACAACTCCTTGAGTCGCGCTGGGGTATGCTTGTACGTCCGGGATGATATTTGCTGTCGCAGTCTAAATGGTATTGGAGACAGAGACCCTGTCCACCCTATGAGTACGTATAGATTACGGCGGCCACACCCGTATCTATGTGTGCCTCTACAGGTCTCATAGCGGTGACTTGGGCACGGCTCAACTGTTTGGGCACCTGCAGCGGTCGGCTGACAGGGCAATTGAGCAGTACCCTACCGCAGACTTAGTGTTCTTGGGCGATTTTAACGCTCACCATGTGGAATGGCTGGGGTCTCTCAGAACTGAATTCTACCATTAGAACACCAGATATCGAGACCCACAGAAGCTCAATACTGGACCTTTTGCTGACTACGCGCTCGGATGAGTACTCCATAAGGGTTGAACCAGCCCTCGGTACTTCGGACCACAGCCTCGTCCGGGCGCAAGTGACTCTCGCGCACCCTGAACCATCGCGGCCTTCTCAGTAGCGGCATGTATGTCACTATAAGTCGGCAGACTGGGATGGGTTGCTAGACTTCTTCACGTCGTACCCATGGAGGCAGTTTTGCTTCACCTCAGATGATCCAAGCTTCTGTGCAACAGCAGTAGCTGACGTGATTCTAGCGGGCATGGAGTGCTATATCCCCAACCACTGCGTCGCGACAGGAGCGAGCAAGCGCCCGTGGTTTAATTGGTCTTGCATAGAAGCGAGAACTCGCAAGCAATCTGCAAATAAGACTTGGACCACGGTTCTTGCCAACAAGGATCCGAATATCACTGAGGTGAAGCTAAAGCTGAATGCTGCCATGAGGTCCAGTAAGAGGGCTACAGCCAGGGCTAAGTTTGAGTTCATCGGCAGTGTACAGTCGGGATAGCCAATTTTGTTGGGTCTCGTGAAAGATATTTATTACCATCCACGCATTTTCTGAATTAGTTTGGATGGTTCTTTACGAATAGACCTAACTCAAGAATGTACATTGATGCCAAGGTAATTTCAGATCTTTGAACATAGGCCTACATGACTGCATATGTCCAGCAACGCAGATGGCGCGCACTTTTTTTGTACAATTAAAACCTGCTGTATATCTTGTGTACATACACACACACACACACACACACACACACACACACACACACACACACACACACACACACACACACACACACGCACGCACGCACGCACACACGCACGCACCCGCACGCACGCACACACACGCCCAAACACACACGCGCAGACTAACCGACTCCATTTAATTTAATTTTGTTATTCCTAAATGATTTGCTGATGATTTTTCTAATCTTTTATCTTACTGAACATAAGTTATTGTACTACTTTTAGGGTATTTTCCGTTTTTTTAAAAACTGCTTCATTTTAAGGACCGAGAAGAAATATTCAACAGAAAAATAAAATTTCTCTAATTAACGTCCATTTTCCGCGTTAAAAGTGAAAAAAATCTAATTTATTTTTAATGGTTCTGAATTTACCGCCAAAACGCGCCGTGCGCTGACGTTTACCGTATGACGTCATCTTTGAGTAAACAAAGAATTGTGACGTGAGTGATCTGTGGACTGTGATATCGGTGTATTTGGGGATTTACAACTTGTTTACACAAAGATGACGTCACACGTTAAACGTCAGCGCACGGCGCGTTTTGGCGGTAAATTCAAAACCATTAAAAATAAATTAGATTTTTTTTACTTTTAACGCGGAAAATGGACATTAATCACAGAAATTTTATTTTTCTGTTAAATATTCCTTCACAGTCTTCAAAATAAAATAGTTTTAAAAAAAGTGGAAAATACCCTATTGTGATTGAACCAATAAATACCTATTATCTTATTATCTACAGAATTACCCCAAAGTATGAGGCCGTATCGCAATATGGACGCAACATAATCATGATATGCAAGGAGTGCGGTTCTTTGGTTTGTGGCTGTGGTTAATCTTCTGAGGGCGAATACGAATCTATTAAGACGAGTTCTAGTAGATTTTATGTGACTCTTCCTGTTGCAGTGTTCATCAACAGTTATGCCAAGGAACTTAGTTATAGCTTAACTTAGCTTATTTTACAGACCAATCACGTTTATTAGCGTTGTAATTGTGAAATTGTACATATTTTGCTTTTTTAATGTTCGCTTCCAGATTGTTTCTGTTCAGCCAATGAATTACGTCTCCGATGTCCAGGACCGTAGTCATTTAGAAGACAAGTCCAAGCTGGCATGCTTAACAGGGCGAAGCAGTACTTCACTGCGGGGCAACGACTCCTTCTTTATAAGGCACAGGTTCGGCTCCACATGGAGTACTGTTTTCACCTTTTTGCCGGAGCGCCTACATACCAGTGTGGCGATACTAACTCATATAATATATACAAACACATATACATATATTTATAAAAACACTTACCTCACTATACTTACCTGAAGTCCATCGATGTCGTCGACCCGTCGCGCGTCGTCGTATCGCAGCGCATCGTCTTATCGTCGAGTGTAAGATGCCCCGTCAAAGCCGCGAGCACAATAGAACCGGCAGCCGTTGCGACGCGGCCGCCAGCGCACACACCGCTAGTAGAAGTAGTTCGAACATGACTGGGTACTTGACAGTGGTTGTACCTCACATATGACCCATCAGTGCTCGTGGCACTTCAAAAACTTGAAGACTGTGTCAAGAAAACTCAGCTTTGCATCAGAAAATCACTCCACAGAAATTTTAGGTGAAGGAAGAATTACATTTTCTGATCAAAAACGAGGACGACAAGTACATCTGGAAAACGCCCTTTATGTACCTTCCCTTTCTGCCAATTTACTATCGGTATCTAAAATGACCTCACATGGAGCCACCGTCTCGTTCGATAATAACCGCGCTTTTGTTCGCAACAAGTCAGGTGATCTTTTACTGACTGCAGAGAAGTCGATCAATGGTATTTACTATGTAAGAAAACCAAACATTGAACAAAGCTTCGCAGCAACGCCTGCAACTGGTTCGACAAACACAAAACAAGGTACCATACAAGACTGGCACAGAAAACTTGGGCACATGAATTACAAAGATCTCCAACTGGCTCTTAACAACGAGACAGTGACTGGAATGAGATTTTGTCGTTGCCAGACTGCGAAATTTGCATTCAAGTGAAAATGACTCGAGTACCGAGCCCTCCACAACGAACTACTCCTCGAACTACTGAACGTCTAGAAATCGTCCACAGCGACGTGTGCGGCCCGATCAGAACACCTACACATGCCAAAAACAGATACTTCGTTACTTTTATTGACGATTACAGTAGGTATGGACGGGTCTACTTCTTGAAAAATAAATCTGAAGTATTAGACAAGTTCAAGGAGTACAAACAAGAAATGGAGAAATTTACGGGCAATAAAATTAAACATTTGCAAACGCTCTGCTCATTGATGCTAAAGCGCCAATGCACCTATGGGCAGAAGCAGTGAACACTGCTAATTACCTAGCAAATAGAAGTGTAAACAGTGCTCTAGAAAATAAAACATCATTTGAGAAATGGGTGTTAAGAAAGCCCTGTCTTAATCACCTCCACCCTTTTGGCTCAAAAGCTTTTATTCTGAAGAAAGGACCAAGAGGTCATAAATTTGCTCCAAAAGCAATACCGGGGATTTTTGTTGGATATTCTGACACCAGCAAAGCATATAGACCGCAAGCCAGCGACAGGTTCTCATGACCAATCGCCTCCCGGGAGATACTTTGTACAGTGGTTAAGGAAGTTAAATCATGAATTTTCGTGGTTGTCAGCTGGCACTTTGTCGGTGGGGTAAGCAGCGGTGACTGCTCAAACATGTAAAAAAATGAAAAAAATTCAGTCATTTCCTCCCGGTTTAAAATTGGCTAAATTACAGTTAAGCCAATGTCTTGAAGGAAAAAAATTGTCAGCTGCTCATATCGCGGTGGAAAACCTGTCAGCTGGTGACCTAAAGTTGTAAAAAAAAAAAAATCGTCAGTCATTTCCTCCCGGCTCAAAATTGGCTAAAATACAGTTGAGCCAATACCTTGAAGGAAAAAAATTGTCAGCTGGCCATATCGCGGTGGAATACGCGTCAGCTGGTGACCAAAAGTTCAAAAAGTTGTATGAAAAATTAAAATCGTCAGTCATTTCCTCCCGGCTCAAAATTGGCCAAAATATAGTTGAGCCAATACCTTGAAGGAAATAAATTGTCAGCTGCGCATACCGCGGTGGAAAACGCCTCAACTGGTGACGTGGCCAAAATTCATTTTCTGCCGGTTTAAAATTGACCAAATTACAGTAAAGCCAATGCCTTGAAGGATAAGAAATGTCAGCTGCAAATGCCCCGGTGGAAAATGCATCAGCTGATCACGTGACAAAATTCAGTCATTTCGTCCCGGCTTAAAATTGGCCAAAATAAAGGTGATCCAATGCATTGAAAGTAACAAAACGTTAACTGACATCAATGTAGTTGACATATTATGTCAAATAGGGACACGAACCAGAAAAAAGAACTTAGTACTTTCCTTTCAATAGAAATTTGACATATAAAATTCACGGTAAATGTGATACATTGATAAGTTATTAACGTGACCAGCTGAGGCGTTTTCCACCGCGGTATTGGCAGCTGACAATTTATTTCCTTCAAGATACTGGCTTAACTATATTTTGATCAATTTTGAGCCGGGAGGAAATGACTGACGATTTTAATTTTTCATGCAACTTTTGGTCTCCAGCTGACGTGTATTCCACCGCGGTATGGGCAGCTGACATTTTCTTTCCTTCAAGGTACTGGCTTAGCTATATTTTGGCCAATTTTGAGCTAGGAGAAAATGAGTGAATTTTGTCACGTGACCAGCTGATGCATTTTCCGCCGCGGCATGGGGAGCTGACAATTGATTTCCTTCAAGGTATTGGATTATCTGTATTTTAGTCAATTTTGAGCCCGGAGGAAATGACTGAATTTTGTCACGTGACCAGCTGATGCATTTTCCACCGGGGCATTTGCAGCTGACATTTCTTGTCCTTCAAGGCATTGGCTTTACTGTATTTTGGTCAATTTTGAACCGGCAGAAAATGACTGAATTTTGACCACGTCACCAGTTGAGGCGTTTTCCACCGCGGTATGCGCAGCTGACAATTTATTTCCTTCAAGGTATTGGCTCAACTATATTTTGGCCAATTTTGAGCCGGGAGGAAATGACTGACGATTTTAATTTTTCATACAACTTTTTGAACTATTGGTCACCAGCTGACGCGTATTCCACCGCGATATGGCCAGCTGACAATTTTTTTCCTTCAAGGTATTGGCTTAACTGTATTTTAGCCAATTTTGAGCCGGGAGGAAATGACTGACGATTTAAATTTTTTTTACAACTTTAGGTCACCAGCTGACAGGTTTTCCACCGCGATATGAGCAGCTGACAATTTTTTTCCTTCAAGACATTGGCTTAACTGTAATTTAGCCAATTTTAAGCCGGGAGGAAATGACTGAATTTTTTTCATTTTTTTACATGTTTGAGCAGTCACCGCTGCTTACCCCACCGACAAAGTACCAGCTGACAACCACGAAAATTCATGATTTAACTTCCTTAACCACTGTGCGAAGTATCTCCCGGGAGGAAATCATTGACCAAATTTAAATGTGGCTCGTGGACCAATACAGGGTTTACGTTTCGAACAAGACTTTTATATCCGCTGATGTGAAAGTAGTCAAGGCTTTTTTTTTTTTTTAACGTGAAGGAAAATCCTTCATGGATGCTATGCCGGACTCCTACCGACTAAAAACCCTCACGTACCGCCTTATGGCCTGCGGTTGGTAGCCCCGGGTAAGCCCTCGGAAGGATGTCCCAGGACTACCAACAGACCTAAGGCTGCGGCCTCGCCTGGGTGGTTCGGGTGTTATCCCGCGTCTATGGGGGGGGGGGGATCGGGTGTAACCCCGTTTCTGGGGGGGGGGGCGTGCGTGATCTCTCACGTCACGCTGCCGTCATGGGCCTGCTTCTGTAAGGACGGTGAGCAGCCCACTCACCGTCCTCAGGACCCCGGTCATGGAGGCCGACGGTCTTCGGCAAAGACACGTCGGCGGCGCCAAAGCCGCCGACTGCGGAATTCGGGTGGGAGAGTTCTCTCCCGCTCCCGCCCCGCCACCTCTTTCGCGAGCATGACCTGTTCGCAGAAAGAGACAGCGAAGTCCCACTTACTCCCGCTGGAGACCATGGCTCGCACCATGGTCTCGAGCGAGAGAGTGTCCACGTCCAGACCCACCACGAGGACCTAGCGCTGTTCCGCCCACGCTGTGCACTCCACCAGCGTGTGGAGCGATGTGTCGTCGCTGCGGTCCTCGCAGTGCTGACACTCGGCCGTGGTTTCCCGGTATCTTCGCCACAGATATCTACCGAAGCTACCATGCCCGGTAAGTATCTGTGACAACCGGTAGGAGAGAGCACCATGTCTCCTCTCCAGCCACTCGTCCATGACCGGTCTGACGGCCGCGATTGTGGCGAATCCCCCCTTTGGTTGCTCAAGTCGCACCTTCCATGTCTCCACGGTTTCCTGGTGGAGCTGGGACCGCTGGGCCTCGATTTCTCGAGACGCAGGCCTTTGGCCCCTCTCCAGCGCCTCCTTGCGCCATTTAAATAGAGACGCAAGGGCTCTCGCTTCCAGGTCCCATGGAGGGGTCCCGGCTAGGAGACATGCCGCTTCACCTGAGATCGTGCGGTATCCCCTTATCACCCTGACGGCCATCGCCCTCTGCGGGTTCAGCAATCTAGCCAGATTGGTGGCCGTCAGGGTTTCCGCCCATACGGGGGCCCCGTATAGGGCCTTACTTCGCACGATCCCCAGGTACAGTCTCCTGTAGGGAGCGTTGGGTCCCTTGATGTTGGGCATCAGTCGCGCGAGTGCGGCTGATGCTCCCCTCAGTTTTGGGACCAAACTTCGGAAGTGATGTCCGAAGTTCCACCGGCCATCGAGTACGAGTCCCAGATACTTCATCGAGGGCTCGATGCCGATGCTGACGCCCCCTACCTCTAGCCTGGATCCCGCAGGTGGCCCCATCCGAGGTCCGTGGAAGCACAGAGCCTCGGATTTGTGAAGGGCGACCTCGAGACCCAGCCGCCGTATCCGACCCACGACTTGAGCAGCCCCTGCCGTGGCCTTTAGTGCTGCGTCTCGGTGCGTTGCTCCCCGCGCCGTAACGAGGGTGTCGTCGGCGTAACACGTTACGCGGACCCCTCTGAGCAACGGAGCGCGCAGCACCCAATCGTAACCGATGTTCCACAGGAGCGGTCCTAATACCGATCCCTGTGGAACACCGCACGACACATCTCGCCGACCTGGCCCTAGCCAGCTCGGGTAAGTAATGGCCCTCTCGGAGAGATAGGCCCCGACAATCCGACGGAGGTAGGGAGGCCTCCTCCGTCAGGTCTCTAATACGCATGATCGCGTCCACGGTGGAGCGCCCTTGCCGGAAGCCAAACTGGCTATCCGCCAGATCAGGCCCCACGCGTGTGAGGTGCTTGCCGAGGCGTTGTGCAATAATACGCTCGAAGAGCTTGCACACCTCGTCAAGCAACACGATCGGCCGGTATCCTGATGGAGAATTTGCCGGCCGCCCCGCCTTTCGGATCAAGACCAGTTTCCCTGTCTTCCAGACCTTGGGAAACTGGCCTTTTTCGAGGCATGCGCTAAAGAGCCCTGTAAGTCGAGGTCCAAGCTCCTCGAGAGCCAGGACCCACGCTCGGCCTGGAATGCCGTCGGGTCCAGGGGCGGTGTTTCTGCGGGATTTAAGCCGCAGTACAGCCGCCCCTAACTCACCCTCCGTGACTACGGGCACGTCGTTCTCGCTGCCTTCCGCGTTGGGCACCTGAGACGGAGCCATGCGCGGCGGAATGTGTTCCTCCGCTCGTGATGGGAACAAGGAGTCCAGGACCCCCTCCAGCCGCTCCGGCTGGAGGCTCTGGGTCAGTGGGGGCGCCTTAGGGCGTAATTTACCCCGTACCATAAGGTACGGGTGCCCCCACGGGTTCCGCTCCAGGGAAG
Organism: Eilema caniola; assembly: GCA_949126895.1. Classification (NCBI taxonomy): domain Eukaryota; kingdom Metazoa; phylum Arthropoda; class Insecta; order Lepidoptera; family Erebidae; genus Eilema; species Eilema caniola. The sequence goes on from OX421462.1 coordinate 8,607,203, forward strand.
TAGTCAAGGCTGATTACTACAAAAGCCCAACTACAGTCCGTCAAATCTAAGAAGTACCGTTTGACAGTTCTGACAATTGAATTATAGGGATGGGATGAAAAAATCGATTACTATAATATCCGAACTTTAAGAGATCGATTACTATAATATCCGAATTTTAAGAAATCAATTGTTATAATTAAATAAAAGAAATGTTTAGGATATTTTTTTATTCACTACTAGTACTAGTATCGTCGTCTTCGTCATCATCGTCATTTAAATTAATGACCAGTTGATTGTCCATTACATTATCAAAGTGTACGTCTCTTTCGAAGTCGTCCATTATTATTTTCTTTGTTTTTTGTACTACTTTACTCCAATCTTCCTGTGTAACTTGGGCACATGCTTCCTTTAATAAACCTTCCATTTTCTTGACACTGAAGGGTGGTTTTGTGTTGTGTCTTGCTGCATAACCTGTAAAACAATAATGTAACTATTTGATAGCAGACGAAAACCATTGTTTAAATTATAAATGTTAGAAGTACTCGTGTTATTATTATAATATTATAAAATATTACCTTTAACTTGGGCCCAAATCAGTTCAATGGCATTATATTGGCAATGGTACGGAGGAAGTCGTATGACTTTGTGCCCGTGCTCTTCGGCCAATTGGTCAATTACATATGTCGGTTTTGGTGGTTTATGCAATTTCACTAACTGTAATAATTCAGCTTTTAATAGTGACATGTCGGCATCCACTCCTTTTCTTTGCAGCCATGCCACCAAATCTGCTTTCTTATTGGCTGACGTAGGTGCTTTATCAATTTGCACAGAGTGGTATGGGGCATTATCCATTATAATTGTGCTGTTAGGAGGGATATTCTGTAATAAATTTAAGAACCACTCTCGGAACCTTACTGCGTCCATTTCTTCATGATACTCTTTAGTGCTTTTGGATTGGAAAGCTAATAAAGAGTTTTCCACGAAGCCTGTAGACGCTGACCCAGCATGGCATATTATGAGGCGTCCACCTTTTCCTATCGGCACCTTCGAGCACGAAGCTTCAGAATCATCAGTCCATGTTTTCGGCACAGAATGGTTGGAATTTAGCCAAGTTTCGTCCAAAAATATTACATTATCCCAGTTTATAATTTGTTTAACTTCGCGCAGGAATGTTAGTCGCTGCATAATTATGTCATGTCGCTCCATAACAATTTTTCGTTTGTCAACTTTTTTGTATCTGAAGCCAATTCCTGTTATTACCGTTCTCAACGACTCTATGCTTCCCTTATACAGCCCGGCATCTTTTAAAGTTGCACATAACTTTGCCAATGTTGGAAATTCGCCTCTTGTAAAATACCCGTATATATGGTTTCTAATAGCATGACTATCGAATTCATCGATGCCTGTCACAGGTTTATTTCTTTTTCGTTTTTTCGGTGTGTGAAGTACGTTACTGTCACTCCCCGAAGGCCCATATTTTTCACTTAATATTTTGCCAACGGTGCGGCTACCAATACCGAGAGCTTCACCGACGCGATCCCGAACTTGTGTAACTGGCAGTAGAAGTCCACCATTTTGAGATTCACGCTCAAAATACTCGTGTAATTTCACCACCAATTCACGAGCCTGGCTGTTCAAAGTACGTCCTCTTTTCGACATTATTAATAAACACTTGCTTAGTTCGGAGTCCAGTATAAATATTGCCAAGGTAAACGGATAAAGAATGATCAGTCCAGAAAAGTAATAGCCAAGTCACAAATTGTAAAACACAAACGAGAAAGCAAGTACGCGCACAGTCAGCTTCCAAGATGGCGAGAGACTGCTGACGCCGAACCGACCGAGCGGACCGCGTGCGCTTGTAGTTGGCAGTGTTGCCAGAAAAAAAAAATTGTAGAGACTTGGACACCTGCGATTTTGCCTATTGACCTAAAAATAATTAAATTAATTTATTTTAGGGTATCTGTGTATTCAGTGCATTATGCGGTCGCGCAGTAACGTCGTTAATTTATAACATCAGGCAACAACATTTTTGTGAATGGGTTCTACATACCTTATTTTTATTAGTTTTAGACGTAGAAATAAGACTTAGAAGAAAAAATTGTAATTGTAAAATCAATGGATGTGCTTGTTAAAAATTTGTTTATTTCTCTGTAATATGCAAACCCATACTATCATACACAAAAATAAATGTAAAAAACACTATCCCTGACTCCATTTACTATTTCGACAGCGTTAGCGCGAGAAACCCCGACTTATTTGGGCGCGAAAATCAAAAATCGACAAATCGCTTTCGACAACTTTTTAAAGAAGCAAATATATTTGATTTATAAATACGTATTTTTGGTGAATGGGTTTTATCTCATATTTTACGATTACATAACTATTTAGTTATGTAATCGTAATATGTGAGATAAATCCCATTCACATGAAAAAATATTTGTTTGGTTGTCAAGTGTAATTTGTAAATAATACATTCGATTTTTCGTATATGTAAACGATTTTTTTGCATACAAGTGTATCCGAAGAGTCGCAACACTACGTGCAGTGACCTAACTACGTAACTTTGTAATGCGGTCAAGAATATAACTATTAGAAATTATTTACTGTGTAAATATGTGTTATTTTGCTTTGTTTGAAAGTTTTCAATTACATTTAGATATTAAGAATTGTACATTTTTAGATACAATAATGAAATCTTTCTAAATTCATGGTTTTATGAAAAAGGTTATCGAAACTGAATAATGTACGTATGAACAAAGTTGTTTCGGTTTGAAAAATATGAAACGTCAAACGGTACCTCTTAGATTTGATGGACTGTAGTGTTAACAACTTTAAATACAATAAAAACGCTAGCTGTGATTCGGTTTCAGAAACAATGAAAACACAAATAGAAATCGATGATGCTGACGACACTCAGCAAGACCTTTCTATTGACAACATTATAACGCAAGAAGGTAATTTTATTGAAAATGTTGAAAATCACCAAAATGATAGTTTAACTGAAAACGTCACAGCAGATTCTACTCTACAATATGAAAGTGTTGACGGAAATGTTGATGATGAACAAGATTCTTTTTACGAAACTTCTATTCAAGAAAGTCTTAGTCATGAACATGTTGACACGGAGCCTGAACCTGAACCGAATAGCTACAGTCTACGAGACAGATCAGCAATACAAAAACCGCAACAGTATGATGACTTTGTTCTAGCTGCTGTTGCTGAGGTTCAAAATTTACCTAAAGCTCCTGTGACTTACAAACAAGCATTGGAATCTCCTGATAATGAACAATGGATTAAAGCCATGATGAGCGAGATAAACTCTCTAAATGAAAACAAAACATGGCACTTAGTCAGTTTGCCTGATGGAAGAATAGCACTACCATGCAAATGGATATTTAAGTTAAAGACAAATCCAGATGGCTCAATCGATAAATACAAAGCTAGACTAGTTTTAAAAGGTTATTCACAGCAAAAAGGAATCGATTATGACAAAACGTTTAGTCCTGTGGCTCGACTCAGTACTATACGAGCTATTATCGCAATTGCTGCTAAAGAAAATTTAAACCTACGCCAATTCGATGTAACTACGGCCTTTCTCAATGGCTCAGTTGAGGAAGAAATATTCATGAAACAACCTGAAGGTTTCCAAGATGGGACAAGGCAGGTATGCAAACTCCGAGGGTGTGAAGAGACTGTATGGATGTCGTGTCTTTGGTATCACGACCTATGGTTGGTTGCTATAGCGATACTTTACTACTGATTTATGTCTGTCAATATATTTCCATAACTGCTGATTTGTATTTCTTAAAACTATAATAAAACAACGTTTTATTTGCTTTAACCAAGCTGTTTATTATTCTTATCATCTTAGAACTTTTCCTCATTACAAAAGCTTGTGGGAATGAACCTACTAGCGTTTTAGGTCTCTTCAATGAAGCACAGTAAGTTCGTCACACAATAATGTTTATTTTCGTGCACAGAAATAAAGCAAACAAAGCACTATACGTAAGCACAAATGAGGCACAGAAATAAGAGCATACGAAATTATTTTGGGAGCGCAAACAAGCGTGCATTCGCCGTCGTAGCTACTAGCGACTGACTTGGCCGCGGGCCGGGCTCACTGTTGCCAGATCACTGTTTCAAATTCACCCCAAAATGGATACGAAATCCCCCCAAAACTTAGGATATTTTTCAAAATCCCCCCAAAGTTAGTAATATTTAATTAGGACCTAAAAAAAAGGTGTAGCATTAACAGCATCAGAATATGATTTTCGGCTAAAACATCAAGGACATAATTCCTCACAGGTTTTCGTGAAAATAAAAGGGTGCCTCGAGAATAGAGAGCTTTACTCTTCGCCCAGATTCCCACAGGAATCTATTATCGGATGATATTTTCCAAAGTTTACGCGATTATCACTCATTGAGACTCCAATTTTAACGGTTTCAATTTCGATTTATTTGTTATTATTTACTATAAAAAAAAATATATAAGAGAACTTGTAAATATTACCTGTGTAGGCAGATTCTCTTGAAGTGGTTCCGATATATAGTGGTTCCTCCGTCTCTACAGTCTCCTACTGTTTTTTTAGCTTAGTATTTTGAGGAATTATATACACTCCACTAACATTACATCCTGGCCATTATGGGCCATTAAGACGATCCGCCCTCTGTAGAGATAAATGCGCAATTGGCATCCCCATTCACAGTAATATGCCACTTTCCTACACTTGTATGGATTGTCCAAGACGTGATATCTAAAATTGTTGTACATAAAAACTCGCATTCACAATTTCAGAAAATAAAATAATACCGCGATGCGTCCATCTTTATGTTTCCGCTAGAATTCCAATGAAGTGATTTGTGAAGTGATGTTTATGACAGCAAGCACAGATTCAGATATTATGTGTGTTTAAATATTTTACTGTCTCTGTGGCTCAGTGGCAATTTGAAATGTCAAAGGCATAAACATAGATTATTTGGTCATAAAAAAGGCGGGGTAAATGAAACCAACTTGTTTAAACTTGTTTATTGTTTTGTGTTAACATGAGTTCTAAAAGAATATCGTCTCAAAAAAGTGATAGTACTCGAAACAAGAGGACAAAATTGTTGGACTCGAATAATTATTTTCATACAACTCTGCGTGAAAGTGGGCTTAATTTAAAAGGTCCTCCCGAGAAGTGCGTTGCTTCACATGAAACAATCCATATTATACGCAGTATCAAGAAAAATCTAGAGAAACATTTAGAATATCCCAGAAATGTACCAGGTCTATTTTCTAACTTAGAAAAAGAGTGTGAAGATCTAGTTGTGTTTAAACATTACTTATTTCCAAATATTGTGAGGTTATCAGAAGATAGTGGAGAAGAGTATGCAGTGGCCGATAGTGTTTTTAAAATATTACTTAGTGTACCAATCCTTCAAAATAAGCTAACTGAATGCATATTCGAAAAAGCAATTGATTTAGCAGCCTCTGCAAAATGTGGACCATGGATACAAATGATTTTAAAATGTTTTTCATCCTTAGACAGTATAACAGACACAGACAAAATGTCTACAAATCTTATAAACTTATTGGATGTCGCAGAAGAGAAAATGGTTAAACTAGAAATTGTAACCGCAATACCTGACATTATTGGAGACCAGGAACATGACAATATTGCTGCTGAGATGAGTAGAATACTTAGCGAAGATCATGATTTAATACCTGCTATACTAGACTGCCTTTCTTACCTTTGCTTATCTGATGAAAAATATGAACAACTACAAAAAAAGACACTGACTCTCCTAATGAGTCTATCAAGATGCAATTACTTTCCTAATTTTGTTAAATTCCTACTTTTACCTGGTCGCCTGAATGATAATGGTTATCTTGAAGCAGTACAAGGTCTTAGAAATGCTCTAGGTTGGCCAACAACTTTGAAAGCACAAGAAGTAGCCACAAGTCAAGTACTCACTGCGACAGCAATCAGAAATTCAATGGTATCATCAAAAGTAATTGGAAATTACTGGTTAAAAGTTATATCTTCTTGCAAAGAGAGTACAGATCATAAAGCCATTGATTTTATTATATTACTTATTTCTTATTCTACATCAGAAGAGAAACAAAGGCAAGTGGAGAATTTGATAAGAAAGCAAATCAAATTAAATTTATTGAAAGAAGAGTTGTTAAATGAAACTTTCAAAAAGTTTAAACCAATATTAAAAGAGTATTTGCAGCATTTAATTGATTTATCTAAGTCACTGTTAAAAACAAAAGCAGATCCAACTGTAGAGGCTTTTGCTTCTCACATGTACACTTTGATGTTTGCAGAATTAGAAGAATGCTGTCAGACCATTGTTGCAGAGTTACTGCAGCTTGGACTAGACTCCAAACAATGTGTAATGAGTATATTAATCATACTAAACAAAGTAGCATTAAAAGATATGTCCCTTTTAAAACCACAAAGTGTCCAAATGCTAACACTTCTGGACAGAATGGATGACATGCCTCTCAATGAAGTCAGGGCTGTCATGAACTTACTATGTGGTTTGGCATACAGTTATGAAAACTCAGTCATAAGAGATGATATACATATGATTATAAAAAAAGAGTTAGGTTCATCTAATCCAACAATTAAAATTCAAGGAATACTAGCAGCTACTCATGCTGTCAAGTATTTAATGGTTACTGATTCAGAGGATGATCTAACAAGAGAGCTGCCTGATGATGTAAGTTATAGTTCTGTGACACATCTCTCTGAAGGTGATCTCCGTGAAGCTGCCCAGATAATTGAACTAATAAGTCGGAGTACCAGACAATTTCCAGAGATGATGCCTTTCTTCTATGATGAACTGTCAGAAGTAATATCCTCTGCTACAAGTATTAATAAAAAGTTTCTGTCTTGGTTAACTGATGCTGTCACAAATGATTTACAACAGAATTTTATTGTTGATGCTATTGAAACTGATAGAATTGGAGGATTAAAAGTTTTAATGCAATATTGTCTCAATGCTGACAGTGAAATGGACGAAGTTATAGCAATTAACATTGCAGGGTTGACATTGCAACCTAATCCTGAAGTAAGTATTGCTATTCTATCACCACTGTTTCAGTTGGTTCAGACTCTACACTCTAAACAGCATGAAAATAACCTTTCAAGTATAGATGCATTGCTTGGATGTCCAGTTGTAATGCCCAAATATGATATTGACCTAATAGAAGATATGGATTCAGCCATTGTTGCGATTATACTGGATTGCCTAGTACATTGTGTTAACTGGTTCAGAGAATTACTTAATGCATTTGCGTCTCAAGATGATGAAGATTTAAAGGCTAAGATTTTGAAGAGAGTGTTACATATTGAAGAATTAGAAATGGTCATCATGGAAATTTTAGTTAAAACCAAGATATCTTATAAACCCCCCAGTTGTACCTTCAATATTAGCAAGTATACAGGAGAGCAAATGGAACGTAAACCTGTCAAAGTTTTAAACAACAAGCAAAAAGCACCTAAAAAACCTCAGGCTAATGATGAGACAGTGCTACCTGAAACACTGAAGTCACAAGCAACACAGAGTAATGTATCTGTTAAAGGTAGTCTTGAAATATCTCACAATATAAAGCTGAGACAACTGAATTTGAACTTGTTACATTTACTGAAAACTGATGTGACTGCGGATAGAGAGTCTGATACAGAATTAACTGTTAAAATGTTAAACTTCTTACTGAAATGTGTGAACAGTAATATAGAAACTATTCTAATTTCCAAGATTAAAAGAAAAACATTTTTGACCAAACAAGAAGATTTAACTTATGATCCAGCAAAAGCTGAAGAATGTGCTAAATCAGTCAGTGAAGTTTTACCTAAATTGATGGAGCATCTAAAATGCGTAACTTCGTTTTTAGAAAAAATCATAAACGAAGGCAACACAAATGAGGGTGAAATATTATATTCTTCGGAAGTGACAAGTTACCTCACTTGTTTAGAATATATTTATAATTTGAGCACTATTTATTTTAAATGGATTGGATTCAGGAATCAACAGCACAGTGCATTACTGAAGAGTTCACTCCGAAGTATTGCAAATCCAAGTACCCCTACCACATCCTTGAAAGATTTACTCGTAGCTGCTGCACAGTTCTTACAAAAGCATGAAAAATATTGCTTGCAGCTATCGACTGCAGTGGCACTAATAGAATTTGTACAAAGCATTCAAAATTATTCAGAGAACAGGATCATACTTAATATTTTACGTAATTTAGCTGAAAGCTTTTTGTCTAAACAATGGAAAACTCCTGATGGTCTTTTGGAAAAGGGTTTACATTTCAACCAAAGCGTAGATCGTCTGGCTTCCATTTACTTCATAAACAATGAAGTCTTAGCATTAAAGAATTTGACTTTACAACTGACCCAGGAAATAAAAGAATTAAAAACTCGTAATAATACTTTAAACACTTTCAAGTGCATCAATAAAAGTAATTTCTCCATATTGTACAGAAACCTTGGCACTGCCCTCTATGACGCCACCAGAACTCGTTTGAGCAAAGGAATGACAAATTCGGAACATTTGGAGCTGTGGAAAGATGTGGCTACAATATTGAAGAACATGTCAGAAATAGCTAAAACTCTAGAAACAAGAAATAACTTGTCAGTATTTTTCAAGAAATCTTTGCCCGTGCTTAAACTTTTTCAATCCCAGGGTATCCCTATATTAGAGCTTCAGCTTAAAAGCGATACACAGGAAGTATTGGAGATTTTAAAGCTTCTGCAGCAATCCACGAGGTTCTTACAGACGTTATGCTGTCACTCAAGATTGAAGAAAGATACTGTGTTGATGAGCAAAGTTCCACATATGAGACAATTACTCGAAACTTTATTGTACAAAGTAAAAGCTGCTTTAGCTGCTAATAAATGTTCTGAAGCATTTTGGATGGGTAATCTTAAAAATAAGGATATACATGGGGAAGAAATACTATCCCAGCAAAGTATTGAAGGTGAAGAATCTGGCGAGGATTGTGATGAACAATTGCCTGAAGATGACAACACAGATTGTAGTGATGATGAAATGATAAATCCTGAGTCCAGGAGTATCAGTGATATTGTTTAATTTGAATTAATTATATTGTAACGTATAACGTTGAATTATTGATACAATAAATGAGAAACTTGTATTATTCTATAAATTCGTTTAATTTAGATGCAAGCGAAATTATGGAATTTCTTTTTAACTTGCATGCATAATTACATCACAAGTGTTACCTAACAGTGCTTGCCTAAGCCCTTCATCAAGGTAGCATTTAGGCGCCCTTTCACATCTCAGTTTATGGTAAATATAAATACCTAATTAAAATCCATTTCGAAAATGGTACATACACGTTTATAATACGAAGTTTAGAAACATGTTTACAATTTTTCCATTTTAAGATCAGGCGTAGGAGATAGTATCGCATGTCTACTCAATCCTCAAACGCCACTACCGAGAGGAAAGCTGCATTAGGGTCAATCCCACAAAATTTTGAACCTTATCTGCAGTGGAAAAAGGGCACGTCATTTGAAGGTGCAGAACAGTGAAAAAGGGCCGCGGGCATCATTTTTAGTAGGTACAAAAGTTAAGCCGCCGCCAGCCTCTGCCCTTTCAGTGGGGATTGATCCGTCAATCAGCTGCAAATGTACCAGGTTGCAGGTACTGTATATTAAACGAACGATTGAGGACATCTTTGTTTAATACTTTGCCAATGACACATCATATGCTTCATAAAAATAACCTGATGACCCAGCGGTCAACCATTATTTAGGCAACCTCATTAATATTATCATCCACAACGATCGACAGACCTACTATTGATATGGGTAACTTAGATTGATCATCACTCTAGGGCTGACAAGTTTTAGTTAAATTACAAATACAGAACAGTAAATATATCGTAAAACAAAATATTTAAGTTATCATTTTGTTTGTAGTTCCCGTTGTGTAGCCCCCTTGGGTAAAGCCTCCTCCATCTCTTTCCATTTTTCCCTATCCTCAGCAATCTGAATTCAATCCTTTCCTGCTTTGCTTGCTATAAAGTAAATTTCAAATAAATAAAAAGCTGTAATTATTTAGTCAAAGTTTATTAGAAGTAGGCTTAGTACAATCTCTGGGGTGGGCCCATGGTGGACTTCATATGTAGGGAGCGCACATTTTGCCAATGCTTCTTGAGCAGCGACACGAGGAAATTGATTGATAAATGCACATTCTGAGCCAGCTCATCAGGGGTCATGTCAACATGGCCGACTGCCACAGACAGGCACAATACCTGAAATGAAAACAAATGTTATTGACCTGGACAATCAGTGTCAAAAAATGTGAGTTAATGAGAGATGGATAAGGATATTTTTAGGTATGAAATGAGTTTTTGGATGAGAAAGGTTAATTGTAATTTACCGACAGTAGAAGGCCCTACAGTATTTTTTTTCAAATCCCATCTTATTTATAGCAAGTTTAAAATCTACGAGAATCATTATAGCAATTTCCCAGTTCAATTGGAAATTTAAACTTTGTAGCCACAGACCCCCCCCCCCCCCCCCCCCCCCGCATATTGATTTTCCAAAAGAGACACCTCTATCTGCCTCCAACCTCAAGTACTGTACTGCAATTAAGATAAGACCAATCGCAAAAGCCTTTGGTGGGACGCTAATATATATTCCCCAAAATGTGTTATTCTAATTCGATTTGGAACAAAAAATTACCTTCTTCATCTGAAACTTGATGGTAGCTTTGACTTCATCAATCTTTTGTGTCATGGACTCCTGGTGGGAGAGGAGACCAGGGAACTTGCCAGCTTTGTTGAGGCCAGGACCAAGCAGACGGGGGATCTGCTTGATGAGGGACTCTGACGCCAGGAAAGCATCAAACCTGGAAAATATTACAGTAAACATGATTATCAATGTATAAGTACAATAATTGTCATGGTCAGTCTATTACTAAGTATTCTACTTGTAAGCAATACTAATTTACATTCATAATGATCTTTGGGCTAGTTTGACCACATTCGAGGCTCACACCTCAAAATACCAGATTTACAGGTCTTACTTCTCCGCTTTGCAAGTTTAGGCAGCCATGGTAGTGAGACCAATAAGTAAAATGCTAAATTAATGTTAAATGTTCATTTTTTGTTTTGTATCCACTCTGAGAATAGATAAAAATGATACTCCAACAAACATTAAAATAAATTGCACCTAAAAAAAATCTAGTTCTATATAATGGTGTAAAGACAATATTATAACTTCAACACTAAAATTGTGCAGCTATGTATGAAAGGGAAAAAAAATGTATGAATAATTATCTTACTTCTTGGCTAGTTTCTTAACAAGTTTCTTGTTCTTGTTCAGTTTCTTAAGAGCCTCGGCATCCATGCACGGTACATTCTGTGTCTTGGCCTCGTCACAGTGTTGTTGGTCTCCCAAAATGCACACCTGCATCTTTGGCCGAGGAATGTACTTTAGCCTGAAAAATTGGCATATTTTGAATACAACTGCACTTCAAATTGTGTAATGAAAATCATTATCTTGAATATTATCAGTAATAAAATTCTCTCCAATATTGACAGATAATACATGCAATTTGCAACATCATTTTGACTTCTTAGACCCACTTGTAAATAGGTTAACTATTTTGTAAATTATATAAAGTTAGATACAATTCTACTTATACAATTAACCGCCATGTATCTTGGACCCAAAATGTGCTGTGGATATTTGCACAGTAAGCTTTTTTCTGTCTTTAAGATAGCATGGGATAAGCTCAAATCCATTAATGATAGATTGGGTATATCAAAACAACCTGAGGCCAAGGCTCAGGGGGCTAATCTCCCCGAGGAGGGCCAGACCGAAAGGGATGGCCCTGGGTCAGCCAGGGTGCGAGGGATATGTCGCAAGACAACCTCACCTTCGGCCTAGCACCACGACCCACAGACGGCGTGCGGTTTAGTCGGTTCGAGTCCGACATAACCTACCCCTCCGGCTCCGGAGGGGCGGGTATCCGTGGGGATTTCCCGCACGTAAAAAAAAAAAAAAAAAGGGGGCTAATCTCGCAATTTGGGTCCAAGATAAGTGGAACAGACTATACTAATCATACCTGCAATCATGACTTCAAGCGCTTAACCTAAGTCGGAAAGCCGAAGCTTGCCTACCCGTTATTTAAAGACTCTGGGTCGAGTCCCGTCAGTTTGCACTGACTCCCTGTCCAGACGCGATTTGGTGGCCCTCTTAAACATTAGCTGTACCACAAAAATGCGCTTTCCAGGTAAACGTACTTGACGGTGCCAGAGAAACGCTTATCCTTCTGGGGGTCATAGTTCTTCAGACCGATTTGAAGCTCGACTGTCTCCAAGAAATTGCGTTTTTTGTCCTTTGATGCCTGGAGGACGGCATTCACGCACTCATAGAGCGTATCACGAGATACTTTAGACCTGAAATACGTAAAAAATCTTGTATACAACACGCGCGAAGAGGTTAAGTTTGAATATTGGTAATAATGTATTAAAATAAATCTGTAAAATTACAAAATTACATTATAACACCATTTTATGCTGATAATAAATTACATAAATATACAGATTACAAAAATAAATGAAGATTACTTACGACATTGTAAGAGAGTTAACCTCCCTTCCCGTTGCCAACGAATTGAAAGAAAGCTTTGTTTGACGTTGACGTTTTACTTCACTTCTTATTTTAGTGACGTGACACCTTGACATATACTGATGACTGATGTCAAAGTAAATCGACTAAATAAAAACGATTAACATTGTGAAAACCTAATATATATATTGTATTATAAATAATTATTATTGTGAATAAGAATAAAACCTAATGTCTTTGGGAAAAAAGAAAAAATAGTGCGCAGTTACTGACTTTTGCAAAGAATGGTGTTCGTCAAAAAAGTTTATTTCACCTCAAAATCGCAGTACGCTCCACACAAATGCTTAAAAGTCACAGTGTTATTATAATGCCGCAAACATTGTTGAAATCGCAAATTCGTCATCATAATTAAGTGCCCGGTCCGCTCAATCAAAACCTCTAGTCTATCCTCGTACCTACAGCTGCACTACCTACTAGTACATGAGAATCAAAAAAATCTGCCGCCCTATTTTTAAATGAAATTGCTAATGTGGTTTAACAGTGATGTTATATTTATGTCCTATGATAAGAACAAATGTAGGTAGTTAAGGTCTTGATACTTATACTGTACCACAGTATTACTACTACATACAGTAGCGCGACGAATGTAGTTACACAGAGCAACAGAAGGAAACTTGCGACGCGTCGGGGGCGCGGACGCGCTGTCCGCCAAATCGCGCCTTTTGCGGGAAAGTTCACTGAGGGCTACCGTAGCCGCGTACCTATAGGTATCGCTCGCGTGACAATTATTAGATTTTTTTTATTTCATATCTTGTCTCTTGTCTTTCGACATCAAGTGCCAATAAAGACACACGATTTCATAGATTTCCCCGTGACGCGAGGTAAATTTATTTCTATAATTTCAAAGTAACGTCTAGAATCTATCGATAGAAGTTACGAAAAATGTAGTTAAATAAACACAAACATTGAAAGAGTTTTAAATTCTTTCATGCAAATAATAGTTAGGTATTATTATGAATCAAAAATCAATAATTATTCAGTACCTACAGTTCGTAAAATATAGCTTGATACCTCTGACGTTTGTCAGAATGACATGTAATAGGTATGGGACGTCTTTAGTATTTTATCGATATTTATATAGAATGAGATTATTAAAAAAATACATTTTAACGATATTGAAAGAAAGAAAAAAGGAAATGAAAGATGAATTTGAAGGTATTTAAAAGTTTAATTGTCAAATGGTGTACAGCCGAGATCGACTTCAAAGTCAAATTCTGATTCATCACTGGAGCAGTCCTGTAGATTAATAATTAATTCTTGATCGCATATGTTGTCAAATTGAATATCGCGCTCCCAATCTTTTTGAATCACATTTTTTGTCTTCTCAACTACCTTTTTCCAATCATCAGCATTTACATGTACACAAGCTTCATGTAGTAATGTCAACATTTTGTTTGCTGTGAAAGGCGGTGCTACATTATGTCTGGCAGCGTAACCTAGAAAAAAAAGGTATCCGATCAAACAAAAGACCTACTAAATTCTTTGTAAGCTTTTTATGTATGTTTTTTTTAGATTATACGAACCTTTGACTTGAGCCCAGATTAGTTCTATTGCATTGTAATGGCAATGATATGGTGGTAAACGGATGACGGTGTGGCCCATTTCCTTTGCAATTTCGTCTATAATATATCTTGGAGTGGGGGGCTTATGAATGCTTACTAATCTTAGCAATTCTTTCTTGAGCATGCTGTTGTCGGCTTTTACTCCTTTGTTTTGCAGCCAAGTAATAATTTCAATTTTACGATTGCTTGTAGGCGCCTTATCTTTTTGTACTGAATGATACGGAGCGTTGTCCATCAGAATAAAATGTGGTTAACTCAAATTATTTAAAAGAGTTAGAAACCACACACACACAAATTTTGTAAAATCCATTTCTTCATGGTACTCTGTTGTTTTTACTGATTTAAACGCCAGTAAACAATTGGGCACAAAACCAGACGATGTCCCCGCATGAGTAATTATTAATCTTTGTCCTTTGCCTTCGGGCACCTTGGTGGTAGACTCCGCTTTATCGTCTGTCCACGATCTTGAAACAGTGTGGTTTGCGTTGAGCCATGTTTCATCAAGAAAAAGCACTTTATGGCAATCTGTTATATTTTTGACTTTGCGCAAAAAGTCAATTCGGGTCAAAGCAATGTCTGTTCGCTCCATTAAAATTTTTCTTTTATCGCTTTTTTTATAAGCAAAGCCGATTTTTTTTAATATTTTGGACAACGATGGTGGACTTCCTTTAAATAAATCCGCGTCTTTAAGCGAAACGGATATTTTTTTTAACGTGGGAAATTCACCACGTGCGTAATACGCATATATATGATTTCGAATTGCGGCAGCATCAAAGTCGTCAATTTCGGTGACTGGCGAAACTCTCTTCCTTTTTTTATTAGGAGTCGATAATATTTTACCTCCTCATCTTCGGCCACCATCTCCTTTGACGATTCTCCATACTTATCTTTGCTAATTCGAGACACTGTAGCTCGTCCGATACCAAGAGCGTCAGCAACTCTATTGCACACTTGCTCCAATGGTAGTAGCGGTCCGCCATTTTGATTCTCGCGGTCAAAATACTCGCGCAAACGAATCACAAACTCGCGACTTTCGCTATTCAAAACAGTTTTTTTTGTTCTTTTCGGCATTGTGGTGCAAAAAAAAACAAATAACTAGAAATAACAACAAAACTTAACAAAGCAACAGTAATAAACAAAACAATATTAATCACGTAGCGATAGCGTATACAAGGCGTGGGCACTCAAAAAAGATGGCGCCCGCTTGTTCGCTGCATGCGAAAGCAGTAGGTATTGCAAGACTAAAAAAATACGAATTTGTTGTGAAAAAATTATTAGATATAATCATTTATACAATTTATATTCATGAAATTGTCATTCATTTATTTTATCGATATTCGCTGGCCAGTCGATTACACATCCCTACAAGGCTGCGAAAAGAGTTTACGAAGTAAGCTAAGAAAAGCGCGGGAAACTTCGGTTTGAGCGGGTGTTTTTTTTCTTTCGAAAATTTTAAAATTAATTTAAACGTGTAAAATAATTAGATTGGTTTGAAAATTTGTATAGTTAATAACTTAGTAGTAATCTTCTTATATTCTGTGTAGTTTAGGTGTTTATTTGGTAAGTTTATTTATATTGTTTATTAAATGGTAATCTCTTATAAGGTCAGGATCGTATGAACGATCCGCCTATAAATTTCATGGGGGATTTAAGCTCTGGCTTAAATCCCCCCGTGGCTAGTTACGTCACAATCGATCAAGGTATGGACACGGACGCATCCATTCAGGGTAGCGGTAGAGATACTGATAATTCAGTAACAGGTAATGACAGAAGCAGAAAACGTAGGCAACATAGGGTGTGCAAAAGTTGTCATAAAAAGAAAAAAAATAATAAAGGAGTAGTTAACCTGAAAGAGGATTCTAATGTTTGTAATGAAAATGAGTGCAACTGTCTATCTCTTCCATCTCACAATCCAACACACACTGATGCTAAACCTGAAATAAATATTAATAGTACTGCACCAGTCAACCAGATTGAACCTATACAAATTGGTCGGAGAGAGTACATAGAAACTGATGCTGCCCCTTACTTAGTCCATGTACAACGTAAAGCTGATATGGATAACAGCCATACTAGTTTACATCCCATTAACTTCGGTAACTTTCTGAAGAAAAATAAATTTGAAAATATAGTTACAGGTTCTGTGAAAAGGATAGGACGAAATAAATGCACTGTTTCCTTCACAAATTTTATAAGTGCTAACAATTTTATTGACAAATGTAGTTCATTAGACAGTAAACTTAAGGCATTTCTGCCAACATTTAATATCACCAGAATGGGGCTTGTCCGTGGAGTCCCTGCTGACTGGTCACTTGATGAAATTTTAGATAACTTATCTGTCCCAATTGGCTGTGGGAAGATATTAAAAGTGAGACGGTTAAATTATTAGGTCTATGTAAATGGTACATACACATGGAAGCCCTCTCAGTCTGTTGTAATCACCCTTGATGGTCAAGTGTTACCCAAAAGGGTTTACATATGCTACAATGCTCTGCCAGTTGACATCTATGTTTATCCCACTATTCAGTGCTATCGATGCTGTCGTTACGGACATACCAAGAATCAGTGCCGGTCTGGCCAACCTAGATGTTACAAATGTGCTCAAAACCATTTAGGAGAAACATGTTCTGTTGAGCAAGATAATGCTTCATGTATTTGTTGCTCTGGAAGGCATTTTGCAATTAGTAAAAGTTGTCCTGAATTTCTAAGGCAAAAAGATATAAAGCATTCTATGGCTCATTCCTTTTTATCTTATGTAGAAGCATTAAAACTTCATCCACCAGTGTCAAAGTCATTTGCTGAGGTTTTGATTTCTAGTCCTTATAAATCTGCTCAACCATCTTCCCAATCTGGTCCTAATAACATTCCGACTTCTTACAAGAAAACGGTTTGGCAAAAGCCACGTGCTCCTGCGAAATTAACACAGGGTTACGATCAGGCAGCCCATAAAGCTATCCTTAGTGAGTTTCGATTTCCAATTCCAAATGATGGTTGCGGATTATCTCAATCAAAAGAGCCCGCACAGTCCCAGTTCCATCAAAGTGATGATCTAGATTGCATTGTTGACATGATTAAAAACCTTATTGGTATGTTAAAGTCTAAGATCCCAAGCGGTGCGATTGCACCGCGAGTCTATTGTTTACCTATTGTGTCTATTATTTACTCACTTGACAGGTTAATTCATAAAAAAATTATAAAGCCGTCCCACGCCGACATCAATGACTTTGCAAACATTTCCCCAAACAATCAATACAGTAATGGACAGCATAATCCAGTGGAATTGCCGATCAGTAATTCCTAAAAAAACTGATCTTCTTCATCTTGTTAATAAGTTTAATCCCGTTATAATATCTCTATCAGAAACCTGGCTATTAGGTTGGCAATTATTTGGTATTAGAGGTTACACCTGCATACGTAGTGACAGAAATGACGGCTACGGTGGTGTAGCCACGTTGATTAGAAATAATTTACCATTTACTCGTATTCCATTTGCAAATAATAACGTTTCTCTTATTGATATTGTTGGTGTAATTATTGAAAATATTTCTTTTGTGTCTGTATATATTCCGTATGCTACCAATGCTGCCATAAGAGAGTTAGAAAACGTAATTTCTTCGCTTGATAGACCTTTTTTAGCTATGGGTGATTTTAATTGTCACCATCAATATTGGGGAAGTAGCGAGACGAGAAGTAATGGTAGAAAACTTCTGAATATCTTGGACAATCATAATTTATGCCTATTAAATTCGGGTCAACCCACTCGCCGTACAGGTCCAAACCAAATAATTAGTGCTGTGGATCTATCAATATGTACACCTAACCTAGCCTCCTCACTGTCGTGGTCCCTTCTTTCATCTTCTTATGGAAGTGACCATTTTCCAATTATAATCTCCTCACCTATAAGTAGTCCTTTAATCAAAAAGCGATGCCCCAGATTAAAGTACAAATTAAATAATGTTGATTGGCACCAATTTCGAACCCAAGTAGATGCCAATATTTCACTACTACCAGAAATTGTGCGTGGTGGCGAGAATGATTGCAACGACGCTTTGGCCAAGTGTCTGATTAATGTTGCTGATCAATTGTTTCCCATTAAGAATAATTCCTCCAATAGGATTCCGTTACCACCGTGGT
Source organism: Eilema caniola (assembly GCA_949126895.1). Classification (NCBI taxonomy): domain Eukaryota; kingdom Metazoa; phylum Arthropoda; class Insecta; order Lepidoptera; family Erebidae; genus Eilema; species Eilema caniola. Next base: position 8,625,543 of record OX421462.1, read on the forward strand.
GGGATGCACACTGTTCTGATGCTGTTAAAAAAAGGAAAAAGGCTGAGAAAATATATGCTGAAGATATGTCACCCGAAAACTTAGATAAACTTACAAAAACATTGAAAGAAACCCGTACCATCCTTAAGGGAAAAAAGTTTCAAGGATGGAGAGCTTTTTGTGCCTCTTTGTCTCCGACAACGTGTCCTTCAGAGGTGTGGCGTAGCATTAAACGGTTTAGATCTGCTTTCAATGACTCATCCTCTCAGTATCAACTACCTTCTTCTCTGACTAACAGTTTTCTTAATATATTAGCTCCTCCTTATGTTGCAGAGAAATACTCACACTCTCCCACCACAGCTCTTTTCCCTGTCATTCACACGGGTACTCCTTTGTGCATGCCCTTCAGTTTGTATGAGCTGAAGGGGATTCTATCGTCTGTTAAAGATTCTGCCCCTGGTGAAGATGGTATACCTTACTCTTTTCTTGTTCATTTAAGTGATGATAGTCTAAATTACTATTTAAAACTAGTTAACTCTGCTCTTGCCTCTGGGAACATCCCTTCTTCTTGGCGTTTCCAAGAGGTTATCCCAATTTTAAAATCTGGTAAACCACCCAACAATGCTGAATCATACCGACCAATAGCTCTTTCGTCTGTTCTTGTTAAAGTGGCTGAGCACCTTGTTAAAAACCGTCTGGAATGGTACATTGAGAGTAAACACATATTATCAAGAAGCCAGTTTGGTTTCCGCAAAGGAAATAGTACAATAGATAGTATAAGTGTATTCACTACTGATATTCATCTCGCGTTTTCAAATAACGAATCTGTGGTTGCATCATTTTTAGATATCAATGGTGCCTATGATAATGTCATATTATCTATCCTAAAACGCAAATTAATAGCTCTTAAAATTCCGCATCTTTTAGGTAACTTTATCTTAAACTTACTATCCGTTAGATATGTATCCGTGTACTCTACTGATGGTAGCAGAAAAACTCATTCAGTTTTTAAAGGTCTTCCACAAGGATCAGTACTCAGCCCTTTACTTTTTAATATATATACTTATGATTTGGAGCCCTCGCTGAAGGGCACAGTTAATATCTTACAGTATGCTGATGATCTATTATTATATTCTATAGATAAATCCATTAACAACGCCTGTGAGTCGTTAACAATTTCTCACAAATTACTAAAATGTTGGCTGGATGAAAATGGACTAAGCCTATCAACTCACAAGAGCACTGTTGTTGTTTTCTCTAGAAAAAAAGCGTTTTCTGATTCCATAGTTAAATTTAATGACTCTACTTTACCCGTAAAAGACTCCGTAAAATTTTTAGGTCTAATTTTAGACAAGAAACTTACTGGAGAGCCGCATTTTATGTATGTTGTGAACAAGTGTGAACGTTTGCTTAACATTATGAGATGTTTGACGGGTGTTTGGTGGGGTGCTCATCCCACTAGCCTTAAGCTTTTATACAATGCAATCATTCGCAGTGTTCTAGATTATGGAACATTCCTTTTAGACGGGGGCAACAAAAAAGGTACCAAAAAATTAGATGACATACAATCCAAGGCTCTGAGAATCATTTCGGGCGCAATGAAATCAAGCCCCCTTAATGCCCTGCAGGTAGAGTGTGAGGATCCACCACTTTACCTCCGGCGCCAGTACCTATCGGATAGGTTTATATTATAGCGCCGCGCCAAAGCGCCGCGCCAAACGGCTCAAACTTCGCGATTCCCGCGTGCGCGCCGACCGCCCGCACGCCTGCGCAGTTAAGTTCAGTTGCCCGGGAGACTCAATGACGCGCGCATCGCGCTGATACCTAAGACTGTTACTTTTACTAGTTAGCGTTAGATTGAGTTTGTTTTTATTATTAAAAGTGTTTAATCTCGGTGCAGAACTGTATTTGTTTTCATTCATATCGAATTCCCTATAAATTTGGCGCCCAACGTGGGGCCGGACTGTGTAGTGAAAACCGGTATTTTTTGTTGTCAAACGAACTGTTTTGGACTTTCCCAGTGTTTTCTCAGTGACTAAATACTGTGACCGTGCTAAGGACTGTGTTTAAAGGCTTATTTTCATGTAGAAGTTTCTGTGGACTTCGTTTTGGGCCTAGATGTGAAGCGTACCTACCTAGTTAGGGTACCTAGGCTTTCTCGCGTGTGCGTGCCGAAATCTCACTTCTAGCGTCGATTTCCTAGAACACCTTATACCTACATAGTGCTTTGACTCTGTTCAGTTCTTTTGTTGTGCTCGGGTAATCGATAAAACTGGAATTGGCGAAAATTCGCAAGTTGAACTGTTTGTGTTGGTTATCAGGGAACTGTTTTTCGAGTTATCGTCATAAACCGTGAATTAAGTGTTATATTTCATTTCATTAGAGGGAATTCTATGTATTGTGGACATTATAAGTGTTTCTAGTTGTTTCACAATCAATTGGTGAAAATCTGCGATCGAAAGTTCTCGAACTGAAATCATAGACATTTTCGCTGTTTTTGTGTTAATTTAGTGTAAGGAACTATCCTGTAAACTGTTCAAGACTATTCAGTGTTTCAAGTTGGTGAACAATGGTAACGACTTCTTGGGTCGTTTCGTGTTGCTGAGCGCACCTCGCGCCGGCGGCGCCCGGTTGTCCGCTGCGAGCGCCCTGTCGCTACGCAGCGCGCGCATTGAATACCTACCTACAGGGCAGCGCGTCTTTTCGCGAGCCTGCTCGCCGTTGTTCTTCGTATTCATAAAGGGAAGTAGACCTTTTATTGTGAATTGATTACCAAAGACTCTTTTTTGTAATTCTGGACTATTTGTGTACTTATTGATGAACGTTATTGTTAGTATAATTGTGTGACTAATAAATTAGTGACATTTGAACTTTGCTTATGATGAAAATTGGACTATTTTGTGGAACTTTGAACTATTTGGTGATGAACATTTGTTTGCTTTGCGAACTTTAAGTACCTATTTAAAGTGAACTTTAGGTGTTGTATACGCGAACTTTGAATTTAAATTTGGAACGTTTACTCAGATATTATTTTGTTGGACTATCTGTATAGTCTGGTTTATAAAAATGGTGTTAACGAGATCTCGCGCGAACAGTCCTGGCCAGCTTTCTAATGCGGCGCCCGCTGGCGCTGAAGCTGCCCGTGTTGACGATGCGGCGCAGCCTTCGCTGGCGCCGACCCAACAGCCTGTGTTCCCCCCGGTGCAAGGTGCACCCGCACAGCTGTATTCGCCCTCATCGAGTTCCTCGACGACGTCGCCGCCGGTAGGCACGGCGCCCACACCTATTACTATGACTGACCACCACCTGCAACAATTAATATCTGCGCTGCGTACATCACCTTCACCGTCCGTTGATAGTACGATGGGGACTCATAGAAACTTTGCTAGATGTTCTGCGCGGTTTGATGGAGTTCAAGGCACAGACGTCATTGCTTTTATAGAAGCCATCGAAATATATAAGGAATGTGTCAGCATGGATGACAGCATCGCGCTTCGAGGTCTTCCAATGGTATTGACTGGACTGGCTGGCACGTGGTGGCAAGGCGTTAAATTTTCTGTGTCTTCTTGGCCCGAAGCCATCCGACTCCTGCAGCAGACATTCGGCCCTCGCCTGCCGCCTCACAAGGTATATCGCGAGCTATTCAGCAAAGAACAGACCGATGAGAGAACGGACGTCTTCGTATGCAGGGCAAGAGCTCTGATTGCACAACTGCCGCCGAATACATTACTTGAAGATCCTGTACAGCTGGATATGGTATATGGCTTACTCCACCGTCGTATACGCGAGCGAGTACCTCGAGGAAGTTTCGTTTCATTTTCCGAGCTACTCGAGAAAGCTCGCTTGGTGGAAGATATACTAGAAGAAGGTCGCGCGCGAACGCACGCGCGTCACGTAACTTCCTCCGCTCCAGTCAAGCCCGCTGCGGAAGTGGCGTGTCCAGCTGACTCTTCGCCGGCTTCTGCCGTGATATCAGCACCGTCCGCGTCGCCAGCACCTGCAAAAGGGAACTCTAGCGCTAATTCTACTCCTAAACCTAGACCGCGTTGTGCGTATTGCAAAAAGTTTGGACACGACAAGAACAGTTGTCATAAATTAAATCAACGTCAAGTTACGCCATCCGGACCTAGTGATTCTAGTGATGGAAAGTGTTCACCTATCGTTTGCTTCGGGTGCGGCGCTCCGGGTGTGATACGTTCTAACTGTACAACCTGTAAACAGAGAGACGGTTCAACTACAGTGTCTACAGCTTTTCAGTCTGTTTCCGTCGCTGCCGCGGGTACCGTTCCGTTCGACGCGCGTGTCCGACCGAAAATTAAAATAAATATATTCGGAGTTAATGGTACTGCGTTATTGGACACTGGTGCAAAAATGTCTATTGCTAGTAAAACTTTAAAAGATGTGTTAATTAATAATAAAGCTATTTTTAAAGATGCTAATGTTAATATCAAATTGGCTGACGGATCTGTATGTAATCAAAATATTGAAACTGTAACTGTCGATGTAGTTTTGTATGGTGTTGTTATACCTACTGTTTTTGTATGCTTACCTGGTGCCACTGAGTCTCTCCTAGGTATGAACTTTATATGTGACGCTGGTATGATACTTGATTTCAAACGTAACCAGTTTGCTTTAAATAAAGTAAATCAAGGTCGTACTTACTTTCCCTTAGATTTCGAAGGTGAAGTCGTTTCTCTTGTTTGTTCTTCCGTGGGCCTCCGCGACGACGAGGGAACTCTTCTATCCGCACCTGAAAGGGAAGTTCTGTTGTCCGTTCTTGAAGCTAACGAATATATCTTTACACCAGGGGGAGCGCCTACGCCAATGGCAGTACATCGCATCGACACGGGTGATAGCCCCCCAATAGCAGTTCCACCTTACCGTATGAATCCTGCAAAGAAAGAAATCGTTCGTGCCGAAGTTGAGAAGATGCTAAAGGAAGAGGTCATTGAAGAAGCTGAGTCTGAGTGGGCTTTTCCGGTCGTATTGATTCCTAAGAAGAATGGAGAGATACGCTTTTGTGTCGATTACCGCCGTTTGAACGATGTGACTCGGACGGATAAATATCCGCTACCGGCGATCGACGACATACTAGCATCAACTAAAGCCAATTGTGTGATGTCAACTATTGATCTGAAGGCAGGCTACTGGCAAGTTGAAGTAGCGCCTGAAGATCGACATAAGACTGCCTTTACTACGCCATACGGAACGTTTCAATTCCGTCGAATGCCATTTGGGCTTAAGAACGCTCCGGCGTCGTTCCAGCGCCTTATGGATCGTTTCCGATCAGGGCTCAATGATGTTTGCGTAGTGGCCTATTTAGATGATCTTTTAGTAGTATCCGAAGATCTTCAATCACACATAAAAGACCTACAGAAAGTCTTTGATAGACTTCGTTTATACGGTTTAAAGGCAAATCGTAAGAAATGCGTGTTTGCTCGAGATAAAGTCTGTTACCTTGGCCACGTCATTACGGAAAAGGGTATCCAGACCTATCCTGAGAAGGTTCGAGCAATACTGGAGATGGCAGCACCGACTAATCTGAAGCAACTCCGGACATTTGTCCAAACGTGTTCCTGGTTTCGAAAGTTTATTCCCAAATTCTCAGATATCTGTCGGCCGCTTACAGAGTTAACTAAGAAGAATGCGAGCTGGATATGGGGCGATGCTCAGGCTCAAGCTTTCGTGACTCTTAAAGAGAAGCTTACTTCTGCACCCATTCTTCGCCAGCCCGACTTTGACTCTCCATTCATACTCCGTACGGATGCAAGTGCTTATGCCCTTGGCGCTGTCTTGCTATAGGGAAATGACGTGCACGATGAAAGGCCTATTGAGTTTGCCAGTAGGTTGTTGTCATCGGCCGAGCGTAATTATACTACCACCGAACGGGAGGCGTTGGCGGTTGTGTGGGCCCTCGACAGATTCCGAGGATATGTTGAAGGCGCACACATCAAGATTTGCACCGATCACCAGCCGTTGCGGTGGCTTTTGTCGCTTAAGACCCCGAGCGGTCGCTTAGCTCGGTGGGCGTTGAAGCTGCAGTCGTTTGATTTAGAACTGGAATACGTACCTGGTAAAAGTAATGTTCTTGCAGATACACTGAGTCGTCCTGTGCTGCCTGGTACTGAAATAGATGACACTGGTGATATATGTCCTATTTCAGTTGACTTACCTCATCGTGGCCCTGCTGAGTTTCGCGCTGCGCAGCTCGACGATCCGGAGACTGCTAAGATCTTGAAAGATTTCGAAGACGACGATGGTGACTTCACACGATGGACCGATAGAGGTTACTACGTGTCTGAAGGGGTGGTTTTCCGTGCTGATCCTGAGAGTGAATCCGAGGAGCCGCAACTCGTAGTTCCGCAATCCCTTAGAGAAGAGTTGATGAAGGAGCTGCACGACGCCTCGACAGCTGGACACCTGGGAGTTGAACGAACTTTAAAGAGGATCAAAGAAAAATATTATTTTCCTCAGATGCGTCAATATGTCACTCAATATTTGAAGTCTTGTGATTTGTGTCAGGCTTTCAAGCCTAGTAACTTAAAACCAGCTGGGTTGTTACAGACTCCGGTTATGCAACAAAGGTTTGAAGTCCTAGCAATGGATTTGTTCGGCCCACTTCCAGAAGGAAGTCAGGGTGAAAAATGGATCTTTCTCGTCGAGGATACTGCCACCAGGTGGGTGGAGCTTTTTGCCCTTGATGAAGCCACTTCTGATAAGTGTGCTAAGGTCCTTATCGAGGAAGTTTTCTTGCGCTATGGTCTGCCTAGGCGCGTCATAAGTGACAACGGCACCCAGTTCATCTCTGCTGTGATGCAGAAAGTTATGTTGGTTTTGGGGATCAGCCAGAGCTTGACACCGGTATACCACCCTCAATCGAACCCTGCAGAGCGAAAGAATCGTGACATGAAAACCATGTTAGCGATTTTAGTAAACAGCAGTCATCAGGATTGGCCCAAGTCTTTGCCTGCAGTGAGATTCGCTCTTAACACCGCTTTCAATCAGGGGACCGGGCATACCGCTGCGTATTTGAATTTCGGCCGCGAACTTCGCTCTCCTATCACTGTCCTCAATGACATGCGTGCCATTGTCGAATCTGAAAACTTTGTCCCTCTAATTACTCCTTATTTAAAGAATTTTGTGAACACTCTTCAAGAGGTTCGTTGGAGGCATGAGCATCAACAAGATCTGCGGAAAAAGGTTGGCGATCGGAGCAGAAGAGAAGGTGCTTCGTTTAAGGTAGGTGATCGTGTGTTGGTCACTAATCACGCTCTCAGTCAAGCTGCTAAAGGCGTCACTAAAAAGTTCGCTCCTCGTCGTATAGGCCCTTTTGTAGTTAGCCGCGTTGCATCACCCACTACTTACGAAGTTGTTGATAACCGTAATGTGGTTACGGGCAAGTATCATGCCAGTCTCCTTACACCCTATATCGGTGACTCTGAGGTTTGTGCTCGAAAATCGCGAGGAAGACCACCTAAAAAGATTGATTCCAAGTCAGTCCCGGGTCGGGTTGCTGACTTGGAGGGGGAGGTTATAGCGCCGCGCCAAACGGCTCAAACTTCGCGATTCCCGCGTGCGCGCCGACCGCCCGCACGCCTGCGCAGTTAAGTTCAGTTGCCCGGGAGACTCAATGACGCGCGCATCGCGCTGATACCTAAAACTGTTACTTTTACTAGTTAGCGTTAGATTGAGTTTGTTTTTATTATTAAAAGTGTTTAATCTCGGTGCAGAACTGTATTTGTTTTCATTCATATCGAATTCCCTATAATATTTAAAATAATGGAATCAACGAACCATTTATTACATAAAAAACTAGATGCTCTTGATCAGCTTGTCCTGAACTCCAAGTTCTGGAGACGACAAAGCACTCCATGCATAATTAACAGTTATAGGAAATTTCATTCAATACATGGACGGGTCTTTCGTTCGCCATCGCTTGCCCTTTTTGACAATATATCCTATGAATCATTTACCCTTGCACCTGACATCTGCTATAGTATAGGTATAAATAAAGGAGACCCAGATGCTAAATTTAATTTCAATAAGACAGTGGACGAAAATTGGTGTGAATGGCACCATATTTTTACTGACTCTTCTAAAAGTAGTTCTACTTGTGTAGGTATAGGCATTTATCATTCACAATTTAAAATTTCACAAAAGGTTAAGCTTCCCCCTGAACCTTCAGTTTATACTGGAGAGTGCTTTGGTATTTTGAAAGCATTAGAGTATGTACTATTAGCCAAGCTCCCAAAGACTGTAATCTTTTCCGATTCTAAAAGTGCGCTTCAATCTATAGATAAGTTCCCATTTAAGAAACCATATTATCCGATTATCTTTGACATCAGAAAACTACTTAATATTTGCCGATCCAAAGGTCACTCTGTTATATTTACTTGGGTACCTAGCCATTGTGGAATTTGGGGAAATGAGAAAGCCGACCAACTTGCAAAAGAAGCAGTTCACGATGGTGATATTTATCCTTATACCTTATATTGTCATGATCTCGTGAATTTGCCCATGAATTTCTTAACAGATCGATGGTCTAAATATTTCACAGATTCCTGTAAATTTAAAGGTAAGAGATATTTCGATGTTCAACCTGAAATCCCACGAAAACCGTGGTTTAGTAGGGTTGAATGTTCAAGGTTATCAGCTTCAATTATTATACGAATGCGGCTAGGTCATGTTTGTACTCCCTCCCACCTTGCTAGGTTGCAAATTGTAGACAGCGATTTGTGTGATTGTGGAATGGATGTTGGAGACATTGATCATATGTTCTTCTCATGTCCGCGTTATGACCGTTCCTCATTCCTGCATTCTATCATTTCCTTGTCGGTCCCTCTTCCTACCCGAATGAGTTGCTTATTAATGAATCCCATACTACACTCGAGAGCAATGAATCTGGGTCACTCAAAGAATCCAAAAAATCTCGGAAAGTAAGAATGCTAGGTTAATTCAATAAATTGTATTTAATAGACAATTTAATACTCCTTAAATGAAAGTATTAAAACTTCTTAGTTATTGTAAAGTTATATCATAAAAAAATCAAATTTGAAAAGGGAACACTGTCGAAGATGGAACTACGAAATTACAGGATTTGTTTTTGCTTTTGTTTGTAATCTGTCATTTATGTTGGTACATAAACCAGGTTGATAGTGCTCAATATTCATTATTCAAGCTGAAATCATGTCGCTTACACTTGAAGAATGCACCAGAATACTTACATTGGTGGAAACCGGCCGGAGTCAGCGCGATACAGCCAGGACTGTCGGTGTGTCGCTGTCAACAGTACAAAGAGTTCTCCGACGTTACGAAGAAACTGGTTCTAACCTACGCAGACCAGGAACGGGCAGAACTAGGTGTACCACAGCACGAGAAGACCGATACTTGGTGAACACCATGCTTCGAAATCGCTTTCTCACAGGAACTGAACTCACAAATCAGTTTCGACGCCTCGGAGGAAGTAACCCAAGTGCATGGACAGTAAGACGTCGGCTTGCTGAATCTAACTTAAAACCCCTTAGACCTGCAAACGGCCCTAAACTGGAGCGTGGCCATCGTATTTCAAGACTAAGATATGCCCAGAACCACGTAAATTGGAGTATTGAAGATTGGTCGAAAGTTATGTTCTCCGACGAATCAAAATTTATGCTCTACAAGCACGATGGAAGACACAGAGTGTATAGAAGACCAGGGGAAAGATTCAAGCAAGCATGCATCGAAGAAAAAGTAGCCTACGGTGGTGGGTCTGTACTTGTGTGGGCCGGAATTTCCTCTGAAAGTCGCACAGAGCTGGTGATCATAGAAAACGGCTCTTTAACTAGCGTAAGATATGTGGAAGAAATCCTCAACGAACACGTTGGTCCATTTATGGTCAATTTGGGTGAGGATGCTATATTTATGCATGACAATGCCCGACCTCATACAGGTAGGATTGTGAATGACTACCTTCAAGAGATGAACATTACTTGTATGGAGTGGCCAGCGCGCAGCCCGGATATCAACCCGATCGAGCATGCTTGGGACGAGCTAGGGAGATGCGTAAAACAACGAAACCCTCCCCCAATCACGCTTCCTGAGCTCAAAATTGCTCTCACAGAGGAATGGGAGAATATTCCCCAAAATCGTATAAGGAACTTGGTGTACAGCATGCCAAACCGCGTAAACGCAGTAATGGAAGCACGAGGAGGTAATACGAAGTATTGAAATTCAAGAAAATCGTCATAAAGTTCAAAAATTTCATGTTTCCTATTTTTGTTTTAAGGAGAGATCAGCAGTTTTTTTTCTTTATGTAATTTTGTGTAAATAAAATGTATGGTGACTCATATTTTTTTAACTTTCATTTAAGGAGTATTAAATTGTCTATTAAATACAATTTATTGAATTAACCTAGCATTCTTACTTTCCGAGATTTTTTGGATTCTTTGAGTGACCCGGATTCATTGCTCTCGAGTGTATATTATAATGTTATTTCCTCTTTTCTTCTACTTAATGATATTAAATTGTAATTATGACTTTTAGTTATATATTTTAAGATCCTTTATATGTATTTTTAATTTACTTTTTTGGACTTAACTATTAGGTAAACCTATCTAATTATCCAAATTCCGTTCCTATTCCTTTCCTCGGTAATACCTTTTAATGTTTAGTAGTTTCCTTAACTTTGTCGTTGGCACACAGCTTGCTAGTGCCAAAGGGGAAAAAAAAAAAAAAGTAAGCTAACAAAAAAAAAAAAGTTCTATTTGAAAAAAGTGTTCTAGATTTCTATACAAATGTCTTATTAATATTTAAAAAATTAAAACTTTTCCAACAACAAATTTATTGTTGCAGTCTTTATAAACGAAGTCTCTAAAGTCACAGGTATCAAGCTATATTTTACGAACTTTATACCTACCTACAACTATTTTCTCTCTTCGACAATCGTCACATTTCCGAATGTAAACGAATGCTGATTTACATAACTACCTATCCATCAATTATTAGATTTATCGTGTATAATAATTAATCTAAAAACATCTAAAAATAAAGTGTCACGATAGTCTCTTGCAGTACAACACATGTAAATGTATTTCAAATAAATGATTGCAGAATAATTTCATTTATTTCCTTTTCTTTTTCTTTTCCGACAACCCTTGCACATTTGCGACGAATAGCGTACTTAGGCGAGCGGCGGCATCGTCCGACATCAAAGGCGTTTCTCCACTGTATGTAGTAGTAACACTGACTGTACTTTGTGTAGTACAGTCAGCGTCAAAGCGATAGTGACACTTAAGGTTATCAAATTAGAAGATGCAAGCAAAAAGTCAATAATTTCGGTACAAGTAAAGTTTCCATGTTGTTTGTTGACAAACATATAAGCCACAGAGTAAGTAATATATTACGAAAGAATATACGCGCAGAAAACTCGAGACGTTCAAAATGCTATAAAGATAGGTTCAGTCAAACCGCCATAAATATGGTTACAGTCATCCCACCAGTCGTAACCAAGCACTCAAGTGTTCAAAAATGTCTAACTAATTAGGTAAATAAACTTTACTGCTAAAGATTTTAAATGTCAATTCTCATATCAAAACATTACTTATAGGTACATAAAACGAAAGGCATAGAAACTGCTTTGTTTCAATTTTTCATTTTAAGATTACTACCAATGTACCAATTATCTCACACTTTTTTGATCTAGCTCATGAATACCTAGGTACTTCTTTTTGCAGATAATAGAATATTACTTGGATCTAGGCACAAAATTTGGGACAAATAACGAAGAAAAATCTGGTAATTTTGTAGGAAAAGAGTACATACCTACAACTTGAACAAAAATAAAAGGTTTATAGGAAAAGAGTACCTACATACCTACAACTTGAACAAAAATAAAAGGTACCTCTCCATCAATTATTAGATTTGTCGTGTATAATAATTAATCTAAAAACGTCTTAAAATAAAGTGTCACGAAAGTATCTTGCAGTACAACACAATGTATATGTATTTCTAATAAAATATTTCATAATAATTACATTTATTTCCTTTTTTCTTTTTTGACAACCCTTGCACATTTGCGACACATAGCGTAGGTACTTATGCGAGCGGCGGGCATCGTTAGACATCATTGGCGTTTCTCCACTGTATTATGTAGCATGTAGTAGTAACACTGTGGCAGGAGGCTGTTGTGCTTATAGTCTAAGAGCCAGTGGGAGATCAACCTTCGCCCATCTGATATCAGATGACATATTTTATCAAAGAATATTATTCATAATCAACAGCAACATTCATTTTCATTAATAAGAGAAGATTATTAAAGCTATGGTAATAATAATTATCAATAAAATTTCACAACAATTTATTTGCTTTAATCTGGCGAGCATTTTTTGCATTTCAGAATTTTTTTATAGTGTGTTATCACCAAGGATATATCACAATCGGCTACTTCTACCCCTATTAAATTATATCACCTATAATAAAAAGTATAGATATAGGTAAATCAGACTTCGCATTGTAAAACATGAAAGTTTCCGCTATATTTTGCACCGTTAGAATAGAGTTGCATATTTGTTGTTTTTTCGAACTATGTCTAAAATATATGAATTTGGTGACACCGGTTGGGGACGCCTTACACGAGTTACGTGCCAATCGGATTTTACTAATTCTTCATCATGCTGCCACCAGCCATACTGAAAAAGAACACACTTTATTGATAATGTAGGGGTTCGGTGGGGACACCGCATTTTCCATACCCGTGGGGGTATCGTAAGTAGCCCTGGGTCAGCCGGGGTGCGCGTGATATGGCTCTGGATAACCTTACAGCCCAGTAATATAGACCCTAGAAGGCGGTACGGTTATGGGCATACGGTTTTTAATTGCTCTGAGTATGTATGATATAACCATCCCCAATGCCAACGGCGATGGTGATTCCCGCACGAAAAAGTTAACAAGGACTAAAGCAAGAATTTTTGGAAGGTCAGATAGCAGCTGCTCTCGCCGAAACAAACCAAATCATATCACAAAAAGGAGAAGTAGGGGAGCCGACCTAGGCTCCGAAACGCATCTGCGACAGACTACCGCATCACGTACAAAGGTATGACGGGCAATTCGCGTTGCTCTATTATGTGTATGTAGGAACCAGCACGCGCGAACGCCTGCGAAATCTTTCCGATCAATGCATGTCATGTTGCCTATCGTACCTAAATGTTTTTGAGAAGAGATAAAATCTCTCTATTATTAAAAAGTATCTACCAAATTAGTAGCTTACCTCTACGGATGTTGCTGGTGGAAGTCTATACATGTCACAGGGGAAAGGAGGCTTAATCACCCCCTTCCGTTTCATCTTTTTGAATCTTAGAAATGAACCGTAAGCAAACCCATTCACTCTTCCAATGTAAAGATCAATATTTCTAACAATATCCACGTCTGGACGTTCAATCTGTAATACCAAAGAAATAGGAATGCGGCTTTCCTTATCTTTGTTTGCATTTATGTCCCGAATTCCTCCTAAACGCCTGAACCAATTTTGCTGTTTCTAGGAAGAGCCTCACCTGTTAATCAGAAGGTGTACCTACTGGTTTGCAGATAAGATGAAGATCTTGATAGGGCCTCATACTTATATCCAAACTAGACATTTCTCTAATGCAATAGGCATAATCGTTAGTATAACCTAATCCGTTTATTTAAATCTGACATCATTCGTTTAGTTGTCAGTTTCTATGAAACTAAATAAGTAGGTAGATATAAAGAATAATAATGCATTACATGCTTTGGGAGCGTAGAATACTGTTGTATCTTGTCCATCATTGGTTTAACTTCCTCTTTGGACATTGGTTCTTTGTATTCTTCCCTCATTATGTCATTTATATAGTTTTGCGGTCCGTACAATGTAATACCGAAAAATTCCATGGCCAAGTGTTTCTTACAAAATTATAGACGCGAAAATTATTTATAAAAGCAGTCGTGTCTAAATAGCCAAAAAAAGGCGTTCAAAAGCTTTAAAATATATCGCGCCGACTTGCTCGACACTCCACACACGGATAAGACGTTGATCGTCAGTCATTCGGTCATAAACTCATATGCATAGATAAATAATAATATATTCTTAAGCAAATAACAAACCGTGGCAAAACTCCTTTCTCTTGAACCTTATAGTACAGGCGATACCCGGCTACAGCCATCGGATGCGACCGGTATTAAGTGTAGGATGATGAGTGCAGGCGCTTCTGACAAATCGAGTAGGATGACCGGATTTCAATAATATGATACTTGACCTGAGACCCCTTCCAATTATCAGGATGTTTCATGCAGCAAATATTTAAAAGTGAAATATTTAAATATCGAAATTTTACCATGTGAAGCGGGAGTAGATGTTTATTATTTGTGATCATAATTTTATCGCCTTCATCCGATACAAATTCTGGCTCCTGGTAACCAAAGCTGCATTTTGGAGCCCGGTGTCTCCTTACTGGTTTGTGTGGTCTTTTACATACATACAGTCACACCTTTTTTCACCAGTGGGGTAGGCAGAGAACACATTTTGGTATTTTATGGAAGCGGATACCGTCTGACAACCCAACCTCGAGAGGTTAAACACGGTATTACGGTGGGGCTTGGACCCCAACCAAAGATCTTGGTATACATATTGACACTTCACGAGAAAACAAAACACCAATACAAATAAATTAAATTTATTTTTTCTTCTTTTTTTTGTCTCTTTTCTTTTTTTGGAGGACACTAAGTGCCTCATCATCCGATTCTGGATCAGAATACACCGTTTTCACTTTTTTATTGCGTTTAAGGCACATTTTATTTTTCTTCTTCTTGTTTCCTTTCTCTTTGGTTACTTTTGGTGTTAATGGTTTTTTCTTTTTATCTTTTCCTTTTTTCTCACTATTATGTTTTGCCTTTGCAGACAATTGTTTAATATTTTGGTGAGCACTGCGAATATGTATTTGTCGATTACCACTGTGAGCAAACCCAGCACCACAGATGTGACATTTGAAAGGTTTTTCTCCCGTATGAGTCTGAAAAAAAAAACCATTTTGTTAGCTTAATTCAAACAGACCAGTATCAAACAGAGATTCAGAGAATAAAATTGAGACCGTATTATGGCATAATCTATAGATAAAAAACTCGAGACTAAAAGAATAACGAAGTAGACGGAACGAACAAGCGTTTGACTAAAAAGTAGTACCATTTCGCTCGCATTATACTTGGGTTTACTTACGAGTGCGAGCGAAATGGTAGGTACTTCTTTAGTCTGAGATAAAGCACAATAAATTATTTCCAATTTAAAATAACGATACTAAAGTCGGGCCTGTCCCAGGTTTAGGTTAGGCACCTACAGTAGATAACTGGTATAAGTGCCAAGTAACATCTGGAACAAAGCCTTTTGAGCCAGTGATTGATCTCTAGACAATTCCTCCAGTCATAAAAGAGACGTAAACGGATGGGACGAAGAGTGAGAGTTCCGCTCGGTTTTATAGAGGGTTCCTTCTATTAGATATTAAGATTTAGAGTAGTTAATTATATAAATCAATTAGGCCATGGCAGTCCACTGCTGTACCCAGGCCTCTCCCAAAGTTTGGAGGCTTTCATTTGGTCTGTTGTTTCCACGCTGGCCAGATCCGTTGGTACAGGGTTTAATTTCCACTTTAACTTCTCTCGCAGTGGCATTGTGTGTATTTTTCCGTTAGTCCCCATTTACGAAACCCTTCGGATGAGATGGGGTGATGATACTTGTATGCTTTCTACGTCCCCTACACGGATAAAACTCAAACAATATTTTTATTATATAAACACCATCGGTTTTAAACACGTTATAAAGGTAATCATACTGTGAATAATGTCAGTCCGATGTACGACAGAGAGCACGCTCTCAATAGTTGAAGCACATTTACCTGGACGCTCGCATTGTATAGCATGCAAAAAGAAATTGCTTTTTTTAAGAATTTTAAATCAATATAATAGAAGGTCCATAAACTTACCCTGATATGTCTAGTGATTTCAACTCTTGTTTTAAAATCTTTCGAACAAAAATCACAGATTAGTTTTGTATTTTTATGTACAATATATACATGTCTGGTCATACGATTTCTACTGGCAAACTGCTTGTCGCAATGTGTGCATTTCACTTTAACTCCAGTGTGTTTCATCTCATGGTCTTTGATTTGATTGAGATTCTAATGATAACATTAATTACTATATTAATATTTCGTAGTAAAAAACCTAGGTTTAAATAGAAAAAGCCATACTATAAAAAGCATCAAATAGAAATATTGAGATTGGAAAAAGTCGAAATCCAGGATACTTGGACCCACAATCAGTCCCCCTCTAGGGAGAATATTGTAACTGAGCTGCCTGGATAATTCCTGGATATTTAATTTTTTCCTAAACACACGTTTTGCGGTGTGGTAATGAAACTTTACAATAAAATACCTTATACATCATAACACATAGCCTACAATTTATAACGATAACCGACATTCACGCGGGCTAGCCGCGGGCAAAAGCTAGTAACTTTAATAAACAAAAAAAAATGCATGACAGAATGAACTTAACTAGCAAGTTAACAACACTTACCTTAAGAACACCACAATATGTACAGGGCACACAATTTTTTGCTCGGTATGGATACTGGTCAATGATATCTACATGCATGATTAAATAATGATGATAATGTACTTTTCTCATTGGAACTATGTAGTCACACTGAAAAAGAAAGGCCATCTTTGATATAAAGAAACAAAATGGTTTATATATGGTGTATGGGGCCTCACAAAGCCTTTCAGAAATTATTAAGTAATCTGTATATATTATGGGGCCAAGCCAACCTCACAAACCTGCAAGCCAGTATACCTGATGATTGACGGATGACATTCTGAGACCATCAGCATCAGAACGATCTTGACTGCAAAGTCTCAAAATGTTCTCAAGAGCAAATAAAACTGTTTACTGATTTAGATTGAGCAAGACCAAATATCAGAAAAATCAGTCTACAGGAAGTGGGGAAAACCAAGGCATAATGTTAATTTTGAGTACTTTGCTCATCAAGATCTATCTGATGCTGACTGTACAAGCTTTGCTTTTGGGGTTTGGAGCTTATTGACTCAGCAACAAACACTTGCCTAAAATATGTGTAAGCATAACAGACCCAAGGCTCTGACAGGAATAGCCCAGAAGGTTAATTCTTGTAATAAAGATCTATTCAAAATTTAATCTCAATCTTCTTAATATCAGAAATGGTAATCCTGTAACCTAATTTTCAGGAAAGAACATAGACAACTCAATCATATTTGTAATTTAGGAGATTGAGCTTAGATCGAGACAAGTTGCAAGGAAACAGGTAGGTTTTATGGAAAAACCATGATTGCCAGACAACCCATAAGCTGGAAAAATACAAGAAATAGCGACACCGAAGGGCAGATCATCTGTCTCCCAAACAGCGTCCTCTGCTGGAAGTAAGTTAGTAGATTGAGACTGTACAATTTTTATTACAAGAGAATTGACCCTGCAATGGGGAACTAAGCCAAGACGATGATGAAGGAGATTGCTTAATAAACGGTCATCCTTATACATACATGGTCACATTGTCTGGGATATTCTATGTCTGGTTTTCTATTTTTTTTTCCCATATCATCATATTGATCATAATCTGAATCATCTGATTCACTTACTGACTCTGGTTCATAATCTTCAAAACTCTTCTTTCTGCAAGGTCTTTTTTTAGCTACTTGTTTTATTTCCTTAGGAAAATTCATGTGAAACTGTAAATGAATGAATTGGTATACAATTATTAACTTCTTGTTGTTGAAGTTTATCTACCTATCTGAGGTGCAGTACTGGATCTTGGTGCCTCTTACCCTAGCAATGGAATATAAAAAAAATCTACAGCACATCAATTTCACTTCACCTCGCCTGACGGTACTGTCTCAGGAAAGAGAGCCAACATTACCAGACAACTGCCAAGTTACAATGGTGACACTCAGCTTGATGGCCTCTACCTCATGAGATGCTTTTTTACTGACTGAATAATGCAGTTTTGCGGGGCAGACCAGATTGTATATGGAACACAGTACCTACATAACTGTATCAGTTTGACGAACTGCACGCACGGTGTTTGCGTACAAACTAGCCTGTGCAGGCCACAGTTTAGTATTGCTTGTGCGCGTGTTGTTAGGGTGGATTCTGTCCTACAAACTACTGAAAATAAAGTGGTAAACATACCCTCAAGTGATATGTTATTCCCTTTAATGATGCGAATTCTTTCAAACAAAAGTCGCAAATTAGTCTCTTTTCTCTGTGTTGTGTTATCGAATGTTTTTTTAATAAATCTGTATTTTCGAAGGGTTCAAGACAATATTTACATTGTAAAAATTCGTCACATTCAACCTGCAAGTGTAACAAAAACAAATTAAAAGAAGATACAATAGAAGGTTAATAGAGTATATAAATCAATGAGCGGTAAAACAATGATGCACTTTATTTTATAAACATAGCTTACGACTTTTTCCAAAAATTTCATAAGTACTCTGAACTTATCTGGGTTCATCATGTACTTATGTATGAAATAAAGGAGGGATAACAATTCTTTTTTCACAAGTTAAACCGGGTTAAATAGACACAAATTCTTAATTAACCTATACAATACAAACAACATACAGTCGATACAGTTTTGGTTTTTGACAGCTAGCGTACCTATTTAATGCCTACTATGCGTTTCAAATGAGAAGATAATCGCGACCGCGGCAACTTCATTCCGTATTCATGGAAAATGTACAGCTAACAACAAAATTTCCATTTCGGACAGGTTCATACGTGTATGGTAACAACGACCTAATTATTAAATTCTTTTCATTAAGCACTTATCAAATTTTTTAGTAATTATAATTATTCAAAAATTCAAAATTACTGCCCGATTAAAAATAAATAAATATAAAAAGAACCGATAATTTAATTTTTACTTAATGTGTATGTACTTATCCTACCCTATCCTTATCTATCTTGAAAAGGGAATATGGTTCAACAATCATCATAAATATTTAATTGGAAATATATTAACAACAGTGAAGCAACAGTGAAGTATAAAAATGTATTTGCTGACCTTACGTTACACAATGAAGTTATCGACACGTATCAAAATGTCATTATGACAGTTATCAACTTATTTGAAACGCATAGTATTTATTATTTTCATTGAAATTGACATTTTAATTTATTTTTTCTACCAGACTGTTCTTTAAGTCTATGATTCACATTCACAAAGGACGCTTTTATATTGTCACGACTCACGACATTTCGTACGAAACTAATGTTAATTTATCGTGAATAAAATAAACATTGAACGCTTAATGGTACGCTTGAGGTACGTATTGAATGCTTTGATTACTAAGGGATGCATTTTATTATGCACGAGTTTCCTAGACAGAAAAGAATATGGATTCAAAGTTGTTTCAGCTGCTGTGCAATCTGTGCATGTGCATGATTAAGGCTGATGGCGTTGTGCCAGGCCCCAATAAATAAAAAAATCGATGTTATCGATGTGCCATATGCTCTTTGACGGTTTTCGGATGTTTTCGGTTTACGGAGCTGTCAAGTTTGTCAGTTTATTTGACATTATTTCACAATATTGCTATTCAAAGAAACAGAAAAGCCTTGTAACCCGAGGAAAAGGCCCGAGTCAATATATTACACTTACTGTATGGTGGTGAAATCTTACAAAGCGAACTGTAAAATAAAGTATATCACAGGATAATCGTGTGTAAGTTTATTTTGCTTCTTGCGTGTTACATACACATATCAATGTTAAGATTTGACTTTACTAGATTAGCTTAGTGCTATTATGTATTATCACTTGCGGTTGTTGCGGACTACTTGAGCCGAGCTATATATTGCTAGACTTCGATAGATAATACAAAATTTACTTCAGCTGAAACCATTGCATTGACTTCAGCAAATTCCTTGTAGAACATGTGTACGAATTCTGAATGTCACTAAACCAATGAATGAACAAGACAAGTGACCACTTATGAATAACCACTAGAAAAGGAAGTTAAATTGGCAGTGGTTTATTTCTATTAAACGTTAAAATATTGAATTCTAAGTAGTAGGTGTAACTGGTATGAAAAATAAGAATGATATCATTGTTTCTTATTGTCAAATAATGTATATACATACTATTTGTGGTTCGGTTCGTTTTAAAAATTGGTACCTACCTAAAAGTAATAAAATGTAAATCATAATAATATTAAAATGTAAATCATTTTATTACTCTATTACTATTCTGTTTGCTATTCAATTTGTGATTCAATGACCTCAGTGCTTCTGCGCTGACCCCTGACAGATTCTTTGATTTATCTTATGGCATATAAATCTTGTACCCAAAATGCTCTATACAAATATGCATTATGCATTTTCTGGGTGTTATTTGAGGACATATGCTATGGTGGTGGGGGGATCAAATCCACCAATCACAGATTACATATCAAATAAATAAATATTCCACAACTTTTCACACAATGCTATCTAGACCCATGGTAAGCATAGCTTAACTAGCTTTTGTTTTGACGTGACAACGTCTTATAAATTGGTTTGCCGGGCGACACTTCAAGAAACTGCGTTACGCTCCGCGTTATGCGCTTACAATGAGAGCGAGTGAGAGGCACGCGTCCCGCCTAAGAGCGAGAGAGACAGAGCGAGAGAGAGAGTGAGAGAGATAGGCATAAATTTGGTTGATGTGTAAAGGTAAAAATAAAATTTTGTTAATATGAAATTCAGTGCGAGATTCTTTGTATAAATTAATGTTTTAAATATAATTCTTTGTATAAATAAATGTTTTAAATTGTTACTATTATTTCATCCTTCTTCCTACTATACGAATGAATATTCACATTAAAATTATTTTACCACTCAAAGTCGTTGTCACGTAAAACTTTCGCCTGTATACCGACTTTACAGGCAACCAAATTTTTTTTTATTGTAAATACATACATATTATACATAGAAATGCAAATATACATACGCATACAAATATTTGCACTGAGCGGAGGTTGAATCCGTGGCTCCTGCGTTGCAGCCATGTTCACTACCGCCAGGCCACACACACAATTAGTTAAAACAATCAGCACGCTCCATGGTCTTCTTTCTCTTGCAATTTGGATACCTTGGGTATGTGCCCTGAGTAAACCTCGATCTTCAATGTTAAAACTGTAACAAACTGCTTCATAGAAGTTTGTCTAGTACACAAGTACTAAACAAATAAATAAAAAAAATGTACTAGGGTTCAGGGGTGAGAAAAATGAATTGAGAATTTGAAATAAATTTTGACATCTTTCTATGTAGGCGAAGCCCCCAGTTTTTGTTATGTCATGACAGCTAACAAGTTAGCAGTCAGGGTAGGTCTCAAGTCATATTTAAGAGTTATAACTCAGGAGATTGCTCATAGGCTTTGACCATTTGTACTCATTTCTTTGTACATAATCATTACTCATTGGTACCTGTTGTTTTCAGCTTGTATTTGGAAAGTTTTTCAATCCTAATTCATTTAACAGCATGGATGTGGTAAGATTATTTCACTATAATAAATAATCATTTTTTAACTTAAATACTTTTTGTAAAGCCATTCTTTTCATTAATCTGTTCTAAAAATTGTATCTAATTCTGACTTTAGAGAAAAAAAGACCTTAGCTGATGCATTTTTTTTCTAATTTTTCTTTCTCTACTCTCTGGTTTTATCCACCTAGTTACTGATGGTTTTTAGACGGATTTACAAGGTATTTTGTTACTATTGCAGTTTGGAGAGGCACAAAAGAAGCGGCAGGTTCATCCGATGTTGCAAAAGGTCTTACACTATGATGTCCAGATCACAAAGAAGTTTGTGGAAGCATCGCTCAAAGTGACTGCGTTAAGATCTCTGCGGAACCATTCCAAACTATTTGAGGTATGATGCAATGTAGATTTTACAATAATTTTATAGCTATTATTAAATCTAAATGTGTCACGGCCAACTAGCTTAATCAGCCGTACAATTAACTGCCTAGGTTGCTACTAAACGCCGCCATTCAACGAACGGCCGGAATGATATTCACCCAGTTAATTATATGACTAGGCAAATAGCTTGGATCGATGATGTTTCGTCCTCGTTATATGTTCTGAATGTATACACAGGTGTGTCAACCTTACTTAACTAGTACAAAGTGATAACACCATTGTAGTACAATCTGTCTAGTGTTTTAAAATTATGAGTATTTCATAACTTCCACACATACTTATTTTACCTGAAAATGCAGAAATTATTAGTAAAGACGTCAAATAAAAAACTGATTTCCTGTTTATTAAAATTCTTGAATCACCTATAAGTTTTAATATTATTGTCTAGTTTTAGTCCCGACTTAAGATAATATAGTGGTCTGGAATAGCACATCCCTACTATGCTATTTTTATCTTGGGAATAGGTTCCTATCAGACATGTGAAAGATTATAAATTGTAAATTGTATTTGATCATAAATTGTATCTAAAGAGATAAATAAATATACATAAGACTTCATGCAACAGAGCATAAAGATAGACAGTTAGACACTAATGTTTTTATTTCACTGTTAAAAACACTAAATCTATTTTTATTTATATTTCATAATCAGGTATCATGTCATGGAATTGTATGGTTGGCCGGATGGCTCACGTTTATCTGGCTCTTCAACAACAAGGATCTTTATCAGCTTCAAGTCAACATGCTAATAGGTAAGTGTGAGTCACAGATGCATGGTGTAGATTACTAACTAGCGTAGCGTACTATGTCATCATACTAGTCTAGGTAGAATGATGATGAGAACATAGTATTACGCTGCGAGATTGACAAAATTAGATTTATGAAGTGAGGATGGAGGATGAATGGGTAAACTGCTACGGACTGATCTAGGTATACATATGTTAATCAGATCGAAGACTGTCAGGAAAGGCTAGGTCAATAATACCCCCCACAAGTGGCAAGCATGTGTTAAAGCGTCGGTAGTTTAGTGGTTAAGGAGTCGCCTTACGAGCAAGAGGTTCCGAGTTCGATTCCTGTCCATTATACTACTGACGTGAACCCACTCCTAGCATAACCAATTTAGCTTAGTTGGAGGGGTTAGAGGGAATAAAATTTCGATAATTTCGGTTGCTAATATTCTTTTTTTTTTAATCTTGAAAGTAGGAGAAGCAAAAGGTATATATCAGGATCGTGTATATAAGTGGTCTTTGTCTCTGAACAACATGTTTCCAGTTCGCTACTATACACTAGACAGAGAATCAAACTGGGAAATTTAACTTCTGACTGAGGGTCAATTACTTCTGAAAGACCAGCGGCCGGCGAATAACGTGTCTACCACCTAAGTATATAGTACAATTTTATTAGGGGATAAAAAAACTTGTGAATTGTAGCGTCGTCGTCTGTCGGTGAGCGCGACCGGTGACGTCAGCTTCACCGGACCGGAGGTGACGATACGAGTTCCATGATTTTTACCAAAATTTACAATATGCTTATAGAAGTATTCATTTCAATAGTCATCCTCAAAATTTACTCACGTGAGCATAAGACAAATTTGAAAATGATCGTTCGTATTCAAATTAGTCTTCGACTGGATTCTTATTCAAATTTACTTATCTTCACGAATGGCCTTCAAGTTGATGAATTTGTAATCAGAACCTACCTACTTATTGTCTGCTTAGTGACTAAGCTTATTATAAAACCAATGCATCTCTTTAAGTAGGCGAACTACAATAGAATTTAAGCTGAGGGCGACTATTATAACATTGCTCGCGGCTTCGCCCGCGTGGTATTCTGATCTCGTTTATCGCTGATAGTAGCGTGATGATGATATATAGCCTATGTTAGTACCTGAACATGTGACTTTCCAATGCCGAAAGAATTTGTAAAATCGGTCCAGTAGGTTAAGTTTATTAGTTACACACAAAAATACAAACTTCCGCTTTATAATGTTAGTATAGAAAAGACACTTAAAAATAGTACCTATACTATTTTACTGACAAATGTAGACACGAGCGACGTCGATTTGGACCTATTTTCGTGTATTATTATTATAACAAGTTACCGTATTCTGTTGACAATAATCGATATATGTAATTAATTAGTGACAGATTTGTAATATGATTGTGTAGGTAATATTTAATATTTACTTCCTTACAAAAAATATAGTTCGCAAATAGGTACAGTCGATCTACTAAGGAGAGGTTGTACCGTTACGTAGGTAGGTAGGATACAACTTCATATGAATAAGTTCAACCGTATCTTCAATGCGACTGTACCTAAGGGACGATTAAAAACATGACATAACTAAGTGTCATTACCATTATTTCACAGCACTCATCTTGGACATTGTGATCATAGCTGTCATAAAAGCGGCAGTCCGGAGACGCAGACCGGTTCCAATGAACAAAATGCTTGAAGTCGGACCGGACAAGTTCTCCTTCCCGTCCGGCCACGCCAGTAGAGCAGCCATGATAGCATTCATACTCACATATGCAGATCCTATCAGCATTTTCTTCTATCCACCTCTCCTAGCTTGGGTTACCTCAGTTTCCATCTCCCGAGTTCTTGCAGAAAGGCATTATATCTTAGATGTGTTCGCTGGTATCGGTGTGGGAATTCTAGAAGGTTTATTAATGTGCTTGATATGGTTCTCTCAGAGTACATCTGAGAGTCTTCTGTCTTCGTTAACTGATGAGAAAAAGGATGGAGGAGAGTTCCATGTGTAATATGCTGAAAATAACAGTAGAGAAACTCTTACGACTTACCAAATATACAATTAAATACAGTGTCTGGATTTTGAATTAGCACTTGGAGAAAAGAGTGAAAATCCAGCTGAAGTCGGCTTGCTTCGCTGCTGTTTTGTAAAGTGTTCTCTATCATACAGCGCAAGTCTACAGCTTGATATATTTCTAGAGTGGTTAAAACCAAAGCTATGGTCTTGGAATTCTTCACCAGCACACGTGTTTCCTCTTTCCTACAGTCCCGAGTCCTTTAAGCGGGGCGCGAAAAAACATTTGATAAGGCCCTCAAACTGTGGGCCACCATTGTAACAATGTTAGTGTCTGTAATTTTGTCCCTCTTTTCTGACACTTTACTTTCAGCTTATCATCAGGCGAGATGAAGTCATATTAACGTGTTCTATATAATAAAAACAAATGGTTGTGTTTTAACTAGTCTATAAAGGTATCAAACTATCAATCCGATGTAGATGACGTTGTAGAGAACGCTCCACAATACGAAGTATCTATGCCGATTTCAACAGCTCTCATTCTTCTTCCCTAAGTGCTGAATCAAGTTGGGTACCTACTGTAATAGTATAAGCGCAGAGTATAAACTATATAAGTCGCATCATCCCTATAACGTTAAATTTGATACTACGGGCACTATAATGTAATTATAGACAGACTGACAAAGACCATGCCCATTACAGTAACTGAAAATAAGTTTAGAATGAGTGTCCTGCATTATAGAACAATGTACTTGACACATAGTGTCACCTTGTGAAGAAATTATTCTGTTTTCGCTGGGGACGTGATACACACGAATAGCAATCAATAACAGAAATTTCGTATACAGTAAATGGTCACCTTATTGGTCGCCTACTATATCGACACGACCGAATTATCTACTATGAGTGATATTATTACTACTTTGAGTGGGGAATATACTCGTACGTGCAAGGAATCTCCCATGCATGTTAAAAGGCATACAATCAAATTTCATTTTATTATTGTCTATATTTTATCTGTAGGTACTTAATAGAAAATATGTCATAATATAAGATTATTATTCTATTGTGATTGTGATTGATTTATGAATCAAATCTGAATATTCCTAATCTATCACACTCGGCTTTGTTTGATACAAATTGTTCCGTTTACATTATCGTACCTACATTCAATTAAAATCATATTTGAAGTTCTGTGATTGACTGTGATGAACTAAGTCAATGGTTTGTGACGTGTTATGAATATCTAATAGTTATATTATTGTGTTGATAAGCGAAAGATGTTTGTAAAATTGAATACATTAAATTATTAATAAAATATTTGTTTTTATTTTGTACTTGCTGCTAAACTGAGATGAATTCAAGAAAACTGTCTTTAAGAGTCGTCATCATATTCTCCTGCATCTTGAACCCCACTTTATTAAAGAAGCGTCCACTAAGGCAGAATCCCAACGTATTTTGATTTTACCCGATTGACCCGTATAAAAGGCTCCTCCACACACTGTGTGTCTGCTTGGGATTTAGAATGCTCAAGTAAGAGTAGAAGACTTGTGTTAGCATAAGTCTTATGTATATGAAAATAAGCTAATACTGTATCTGAATCTGAATAGACCTTATAAAAGTTGTATTATACCCAAATCGATTAAAATAGGAAAAGTTTAAAACGGTCTGCGAGGATTTTGAACCCGCGATCTTTGCCCTACAGGGGCAATGCTTTGACCACTGGCTACCAGACTTCGCCCGAACCAATCCAAATTTCTCGATTTCGTGACAGTGAAAAAAAGAAGAAAAATCATTCATTGGTTCCGATAGTTCGTAAGAATATCGGAAGACGCTTCACTGTCGCCATAAAGACAGATATAAAGGAGAAATTAAGCAATTTCCATCACTGTCATCGTGGCTTACCTAACGCCAACACCAAGGTCTCACTCTTACTACTTTAATTTATAATTTGGTAATTTGTGATGAATTAGTGACTTATAAAAGTTGTATTATACCCAAATCGATTAAAATAGGAAAAGTTTAAATCGGTTTGCGAGGGGTTTGGTTTGAACCCGCGATCTTTGCCCTACGAGGGCAATGCTTTGCCCACTAGCTACCAGACCTCGACCGAACCAATTCAAACTTCTCGATTTCGTGACAGTGAAAAAAAAAGAAGAAAAATCATTCATTGGTTCCGATAGTTCGTAAGAATATCGGAAGACGCTTCACTGTCGCCCTAAAGACAGATATAAAGGAGAAATTAAGCAATTTCCATCACTGTCATCGTGGCTTACCTAAGGATGGATTGAATACCAAGGTCTCACTCGTACTACATAAATTAATTTGGTAGTTTGTGATGAATTAGTGACGTAAAGTAACAAAAGCACTCTTTAATATATTTCACAAAATATTGAAGGACTGACAGGGACAAACAAACAATGATGATTAAAACCACATTAAAACAACGGATTATAAGGATTGTGTATGCAGCTTACTCCCCAAACTTACCAACAATGATCACCTTGTGTCATGAGTGACGGCTGTCTGTGGAATTTTCTGACGCGGGTGACGTTTTTAAAATGTTGTGACGTGTGATAAGCCGCTCGGTTAGACGAAATTTATTTGGAAGATTAAAAAGTTTTGAAAGAAAATAAATTCTAATATCACATTCATTGTTTTGACTTCTGATTAAAAGGTATTACATGCATTTTTAAACCAGTTTTATGTTATATTTGTTGATATTGATAAAGTTCCATTTTGTCAATAGTGATAAAAACGCATAAATACATAATCTATTTAACGTGGCAAGGTTCTACAATATTCGACAAATTATTTTCCAGCTGCATCATGAGAAAGCTTAAAGGAGCAGTAAAGGAAAATGCGAGACAAAAGCGCGAAAGGAAACAGGAATTCGCCAAAATGCGACAGCAAATCCATACGATCGTTTTACCTACTTTCGCAGTTATTTTCTTATTAATTTGTGTTTATGTATATTTGAAAACGAGACCGTCATTAATGCAGTACGCGTAGTTGTTTATAAGTCTCTTTGTGGTGTCTTAAAATTGTACATATTAAATTATGGTGGTAAAGAAAAATTGGTTGGCAATAAATATTTAATACATTCTATGGTTGTGACTATAGTGAAATGCCAAGCACACACACACAGTGTAGCATTAATTACCCATGACAGTGTTACCTAAATAAAACATTCCATGTTATTCGTCCACATATCAGCATTTCAGTGTTAGCGTAACAAAATTAATGTAAATATTAGAATATATTATCACTGTTACTTGATTAGTTGTTTTTATTCAACTCCACAAATGACCTAGCATAGTCCTGAGTATGTACTGCTTGGTATGTATATATACAATGTATAAAATTTGTGTAGTTCTTCAAAACATTTTAATTTTTTTTTAATGGTTACAGCCATTCGGCAAATTAAAGCTTTTTGCCTCCATTATAGTGCACGCTAGGGTGTAGGAAGTGTATATTACTCAGTTACCTCCCTAGAGTGTGCTAGTTATGAGGGAACAGGACCTTTGCAAGTTGTCCTATTTAATATGAGGTAATTGCATTAATAAGTGCTACACTAAAAGTGTTGAAGGAAAGTCCTGCCTCGGCTGCCTCTTTAACAGGATCAGTGTTCCAATCTGATAAGCCCCTTTATTGAGCAAGTTAATAAGTTAGCTGGCTTTTTTGGGTACTTCAGTTTATTAACAATATTATATAGTGCCATGCCCATGACTTGTTCACGATTTAAATAAATAATAGAAGTACTTTTCATATGCCATTACTCTACTCTAAATATTCAATGATAATTTGTAGAGATCATCAAAGTACACATTTTCGCAAGATCTAATGCCATTTGAGAAAAGCAATATGTGAAATGTTTTTATACCTATGCCTTCTTTTTTAAAACCATTAAAAAAATAAATAGTTTTTTTCTCTGATTTGATATGGCTAGTGCTTATCTGGGAATGTTATGCAAGCCAACTCAGTGATACTGTAAAATAATTCACCATATCCAATGTGGAAATAAAACTAAAACTAGCTATAGCTATTAGCTACTAGCTATTTTATAACAAGTGCATAGTGGAATTCCTCCTCATCGCATGCCTCTTGTGGTAGCATTCCCAGAATAAGCATTGCCATACAACATGACAATGCTTATTCTCGACCTAAAAAGAGGCGAGCTGCCCCCTAAAATCCAACCACACGTCCTGATCGTCCATCTGAATCTCGTGGGGGGCGGACACACGGAAACAAATTTACTGGCGTGGCTAACGTGGCTCTGGTACACTTGACATTGGCGTCTCGCCATCGCCATTAATAACTGTATAATACATTTACGTGATAATCGATTGATAACTTGATATTGGCGGAGTTGCGGCGATTTGCTGCAGAGGCCATTTTGAAAAAGAAAGAAGAAGAAGGAGAGGCCAGCCTTACTTACTTACAGAGTAGGTAGGTACCATAAAGCTGAAAAAAAAAGATTGTGAGCAGGTTTGAAAAAATAAATAGACAATATTCTTACAACAATGTTGTATTAAAATAATTCAATCACTAGATTCACTAGATACTAGTCACTACTTTCACCTGTATATTTTATATAAATATAAAATTACATAATAAAAACTATAAAATATAGTCAGTCTATGTTCTAAAGTATAAAAAAATAAACGTTATAATACTTATAATGTCTTTCTACTTGCATTGTTAAAAGAAAGTATAAGTACGAGTAAAACAGCGTCCGCTACTTTTTGCATATGCGCGCATGCGAACACCCTGGTTCGTGCCAATCATATTATTGTATTTATTGCACGATATAAGACCCCACAGGCGTGCACAACTACTAGTAAAACTAGTTGAATACACACTATTTAAAAATCTTTAAGTGATTTATACACTGGTCTACATAAAATTTTGTTACACAAGGGGCTCTAATATTAAAGACAAACTAGGTAAGGGCACAATAACATTATTAAAATTTTGTTATAAGTATATAAAAAAACAATAGATAAGGTAAGGTTTTATCACTTTTCAAAATTTTCACCTTTCGCCACTGGTGAATACCTAGATTGTGAATAGGTCACTTCAATCTATAAAAAAATCGAACTAGCTGTTGCCTGCGATTTCGCCCGCGTGCAAAAGTAAAACAGCACCAACCATTGGCACCAACAAAATAAAAAATGAGTTAAGGATGCGATCCCATTGGGGCGGAGACGATTGGAACATCCCGTTCAACACAGCGGACGACCTTAATTGTTGTGAATGAGAAGTCTTATGCGTTAAACGCGATGAATATTTACTACTAGATAAGAAGTAAACATTGGTACAATCTTGTAAAATACTTATAGTACCTATGAAATATAAATTGAGATAAGACCTCAATGCAATTCTAATTTTTAGTCTGAGTGAATGCCGATCCAAGTTGGACTCTTGGTACTGTGACGTAGGCAATGTCTGTCGCGTGTGTCGCGGATGGTTCGTCTCGCTCGCTTGCCTCGGGCTGTGTGGACGTGTGTGCTCACACTGAGCATTTGCGTCATTCGATATTTGCGAATGTTGCCTCTGTTGCGTTGCGCATGAGAGCGTCATGAAGGCAGTGCGGCAGTACGTTATTGTTTGCGTGCTCAGTTTGAGGATGTGTCGTTTATGTCGCATGAATAAATGTACCGTACGTCGTATGCCTCGAGTTGAGGCATGCGAGACGAACCATTCGCGACGCATACCTCGCAATGTCTGTACGCGGCTTTATTGTCATCACTAAACCTACTTACTTTTTCTTTATTGTGTTATTGAGCCGTTTTCCAGTAGGTATAATCAATTGGTTTTTGGCGCTAGTATAGCTTTTGGTACTGAACTTGAACTTGAACTGACCGACTGTCTTAATTTAATTAATTGCTGTTTCTGAAGCGTTTAGTTAATAATACATACCAGGATGACCGAGCTTAGCTCAGTTTTTTTATGGCAACGCCATCTGTTCGAAGTTTTAGTGTTGTTACAAGAATTTCTCATTTAAAGATATAAGATTGTAGTAAATACAATAATCTTTGTATTCAGTAATATGTAACTAATATTCAATATGCGGTCACGGTGTGCTGTTCATACCTGTGGAAACCAAGGAAAACATTTGATTCCACAAGATATAACACAACGAAATCAATGGATTAGGGCTTTAAGATTGGATGTGGACAAGGCTGGTCGTCAGCTGAAAAAGTACTTAAAGTAAAGTACTGAAAGTCTTACCAAAAGTGCCGGTTGCGCCATCTAGAGCGTCACTAGGAAAGCTATAAATACCTACTACCCCACTAAACATGTCTAAATGTAAAAATAAGTTCAAGGTTTTCTGTAGTGGAAATAACCCGTTAATGCTTTTTAATTGTGTTTAGGTTAGGTTAGGTTAGAAAACTGCTCATTCTGTGTATTTTATAACAACCATATAAGATGTTTTTCTATCTACACTATATAGACTATAATTTACAATGGTCTGAAATAAAGATCATTTATAATTAACAGTCTACAGTACAGCTGTCTAGCAATAAAGTTCAGTGGATCATTTATTATATTTGCGACTTAATAATGATGATGAAAAGAAAGGATGATATGATATGATATGAATACGCATCTATGATAATTTAAAGTCAATTAAGTACAGTCAGCATCATATCTATCTTGACAAACAAAGTACTCAAAATGATCTTAATGCCTTAGTTTTCCCTCTTCCTGTTAACTGATTGTTCTGATATTTAGTACATATTTTTAATTCGTACAATAATAATATTTAAATCAATAAAACATGATTTGATTGTATAACCGTGGTATTAAGATCATTTTGACACTTTGTAGTCAAGATCGTTCTGGCGCTGACTGTACATACTTCTTAAGAGTGAAATTGACACATACACTTAATATTTATATATGAACGTGTGCAATATGCCTACAGTAATGCCTTAAGTTCAGGTGTCGTATAATGCTTATTATTTTTTATTTCCTATCTGAATTGCACCATTTAATATCATTTATAACTCACGTGGCACGGTTTAGACACATTATCAAGTTTTAATATCTTATTCACTGGAAGATAAAAGATTAAAAAGGTCTACAAAACTGGGCCTCTATTCTGTTATCCGTAACATGGCAAAACCACGGTCATTCCACTGACACTAAAAGTTAATGTTCCAAATTAAACGATTAGGGTAAAATACTTACATTTTTTCATTCACTTTACAAGATGCTGTTTATTTTAGACTTTAACTGAATAACAGTAAAGTTTAAAATTCACCGAACCCTCGTCAGTCCAGCCAACTTAAATTTAATTAAAGTTAGCATAGTATCTACAAAATGTCCTATCTTAAACAGAATGTACATAACAGGAGACAAAATAATACTGAATGCTTGATAATTTTAAGTGGAATCAATTACAACCTAAACTACCTTATTGATATAACTAAGGCTACTTTCATACTGCAGCGTATCACCGGTTTGACCATTCGCACATACATGCTTGCGACTGGAGCAATTTGTTTTAAACCATAAAGGTTTTACTATAGCGCGTGATTCCGTTCGTGTTTTTCGCAAAAGGTTGTTTGATACGTTGCAGTATGAAAGTAGCCTTAGTCTGAAAAGAATGTGAATATTTTGCACATGTCATATTTTCGTTAGAATGGTCAAACTTAAAAGTTTACGTAAATTTGATCACAGTCGGTTGAGTAGAACCGAATGACTAAGGCCCGTATTCTAGAATAGTACTCAGTACCGAACCTCGATTTATCTGAGGACAGCTTGTATAGACAATTTGTCAAATCTGTCATTCTGTCTGTCTATATAATATCTGTCTTCACATAAATCTAATACGTGCCTTAAAAGTATCAACAACCGACATCCACGCAGACGGAGCCGCGGGTAAAGGCTAGTAAAATTACATATACATTTATTCTCCCAATTAAGTACCACACAAATACTAATTCTCAAGATTAATACTTTTCTTCTGGCGGAACGTGTTAATCGTCCATCCAACCAGCCAAGCAGACGCGAGTAAGACGAACAGGCCGCTTATGACGTAGTACTGGGAGTAGATATTCAGTTTCACAGTCTGGACCATTATGAGAGTTAGGATGGATTGCAGGGCCGTGCCTATGAGAGTATTGATGCCGAATATTAGGCCGAAGCAGCTCTCGTCGCTTAGCTGGCCGGCTATTTGTGCGCTGGAAAGATATTCAATGACATGGTCAGTAAAATAAAGGAATTATAAATATAAAATATACCTTAAGCAAAAATCCAATCCATACTAATATTATAAATGCGAAAGTAACTCTGTCTGTCTGTGTGTAACGTTTTCACGGCTAAACCACTGAACCGATTTTGATGAAATTTGGTATGGTGGTAGATTAGACCTTGAGAAAGGACATAGGCTATGTTTGGTCGCGATAACTGACATCCACGCGGGCGGAGCCGCGGGCAACAGCTAGTATATAAATAAATGAAACAGAACTGTCTGCTTGTAATATAAAAATAACAACTGTTTAGCAAATTGATGTGGTAATATTTGAAATGGCTGGGCTGCTTTTGATGGGTTAGGATGGAGTAGCCACTGTATTCTACTTTACTGGACAATATCAGTAACTTTTTATAAATTTGTTTTTATTTATCCTACTATTCAGTCCAGCCCTAGCCTTGTCGTGTTGTATACCAGATCACAGGGGACATTGGTTTTCATGGGACCCCATACACACATTTAGTTAGTATAACAGAAATATTGAAAAATCGAACTTCACCCAAACCCGCAGTTAAACTAGAAAAAGCGGACCTCAGAGCCCGAGGAGTGTGCTCTACACGTTTCCTGGGCCCTGATTCTACTAATTGTTTTTTCATATTAAAACCACTGTCGTACCACAGACACTGCAACAAATGCCATTTTACTATAGATTTTAACGTAATACGTTTAAAGTCTAAAATGAAATGGCTTTCTTGTAGAGCAGACGAAAAATGTAATTACCTTTTTTTCATTTAGTTTTGGACTTTAATTCTGAGGCATATAGTCTAACATTAAATGACATTTTATGCAGCGTCAGTGGTATGACAGTGGCTTTGTTATGTCATAAAATTAGCAGAATTGGGGGCCTGGGTAATTTTTAAGGATAAAATGGGGCGCTACGGCAGTAGACGAGCTCAAAATCACCAAGCATAAATTATTACAAAACAATCCGCGCGCCCCAGAACCTCGTGTCTCGCGATTAAAGTCTAAGATACGCGTCCCTAGGTATATAACATACATTTATCTACTCTGATACTATAATACAAAGATTATAAAATTGAAATTAGAACTCTTATGACAAACATTACGCACAGGCCAAAAAAAAAGTTTTATTACGATACAGGTCTTGTATGGACACCTATATCATAAAATAACTTTTTAATCATAACGATACACCTATACAACATCCATCTCGACTGAACCTCTACTTTAAAAAAAGAATCCGCCATTTCGGAAGAAAAAATAAGAAACACGCATGCGCAATCGAAGTTTGTGCCTTGGCGCGAATTTTTTTTTTGTTCTATACATTTAAATTAAACAAAGTTTGGTTTGGTTTGTAAAATAAATTAGTTTATGTATTATAGTATGAGAGTAGATAAAGTAGTGTATGACACTGTACATAACTTGGTCTTATAACACTCGTGTGATAATATAAAAAAACTCGCCTACGGCTCGTTTTTTTAAAACACACTCGTGTTATAAGAACCCTTATTATGCAACAGTATCATAAACTACTAATCTTACCTTGCCAACGTGATAGTATAATGAAACAGGCATCCCATAATGATATAACCAGCGTAAGACGCGAACACATTGTCGAAGTAAGTCCCTAGGAACATGGCGGCGCCCTGCAAGGCTGCTACCGGGGCCGGGATGGCGCCACTGGAGTATATGGACGCTACGTACGCGCACCCGGCGCCTAGTAGCGTCTGGGCGGCTTCTACTGCACCATTGTACGCTACCTATAACAAAAAATAGACCTAATTTAAATACAGTGTAATTAAAATTCATTTGGTGTATGGGGTCCTAACAAGATCTTCGGAGCCAATCTCACCTGCAAACAGAAGTTTCATCAGTTATTCAACAGCCCCTCTAGACAAGAGGCAATTCGCTAGCCGGCGTTTGGTGGAATAGAATGACGAATGTATGGGATTTGACGTATATGACAGTCGTTAACGCATGTCAAATACGTCAAATCCTATCTATACATTCGTCATTCTATTCCATTAAACGCCTGCCAGCGAATTGCCACTTGTCTAGAAGGGCAGGTAGGTTGAGTATCAGATACTTGCTCCCATAAAAGTACTTATATTATACGTTTTATTTAACATCTACCCCAGGGATGGTCAGCTCCAGCCCGCGAAAGCATTCCGGCCCGCCGACGACGGTCTTTCAACATGAATAGTATATGGCCCGCGATAATTATACTTTGGCGGTCCAGAAGTATAAAGAAGATTCTGGTATCGCTGCTGTGGCACTTGAGAGCCGCCTCTATCTCGTATTGCTCGACATACGACATCTCAGTATTGTGGCACGATATTGGGGCTCCGTGGTATTCATCGTTGTGTCCTGTCAGTTTTATCATCTGCGATGCATACTTATCAGCTGTCCGTAGAAGGTAGTTTTGAAATCAAAAGATATGAAATACTTGGGGCTCGTGCTTGATGGACAATAGGACTTCGGAGAGCATTTGGCAGCCCCCAAGCAAGTGTAACGATTTTATACGGCCCGCCGACATTATTTCGACATGAATAGTATATGGCCAACGATAATTATACTTTGGCGGTCCAGAAGTATAAAGGAGATTCTGGTATCGCTGCTGTGGTACTTGAGAGCCGCCTCTATCTCATATTGCTCGACATACGTCATCTCGGTATAGTGGCACGTTATTGGGGCTCTGTGGTCTCCATCGTTGTGTCCTGTCGGTTTTATCATCTGTGATGCATACTTATCAGCTGTCAGTTTTGAAATCATCAGATATGAAATACTTGGGGCTCGTGCTTGATGGCCTATAGGACTTCGGAGAGCATTTGGCAGCCCCCAAGCAAGTCTGGTTTCCAAGTTGAAGAGTGCGGCTGGCGCTGTGGCGGCGCTGTTGTCCACCAACGGAGGACCGCATGACTCCTGCAAGAGGTTGTACGGGGGAATCCATCGCGCGGGCGCGGGCCTTGGAGTGAGAGATGGAGCCAGCTGTCTAAAATTTTCTTGCCCCCGTAAGAAAGTTTGCCCACCACAGATCTACACTTATATAAGAAGGGAGAAAAGTTTGTATTTTTGTATAAAACGAATAAACTCACAACTTAATGGACAGATTTCAAAAAATCTTTTGTCCTTAGAAAGCTATATCATATCTTGCCATATTTTATCTATACATATAAATAAAATTGAAGTGTCTGTTTGTAATATTGAAATAACCCTTTCTTACTACATGCATATTATAAATATAATACGGTACATACACAAAAATAATTTTTTTTAAAATTTTTGCCTGTCTGTCTGTTTGTTCCGGCTAATCTCTGAAATGGCTGGACTGATTTTGACGGGACTTTTATTGGCAGGTAGCTAATATAATAAGGAGTAACTTGGCCACTTTTATCTATACATCTTCTATACATTTTCTATACATCTTCTATATTTTGTAATATTGAAATAACACTTTTTTACTACATGCATATGAATACAATACGGTACATACACCAAAATATATTTTTTTACAATTTTTGTCGGTCTGTCTGTCTGTTTGTCCCGGGTAATCTCTGATATGAGCGATTTTGACGGGGTTTTTATTGGCTAGAAACTGATGAGGTAAGGAGTATTAAGCTACTTTTTTCACATACATCTATACTGTATAAATACATACATATACTACATATAAATAAAATTAGTGTCTGTTTGTAATATTGAAATAACCGATTTTTACTACATGCATATGAATACAATACGGCGGTACATACACCAAAAAAACATTTTTTACATTTTTGTCTGTCTGTCTGTTTGTTCCGGCTAATCTCTGAAATGGCTGGACCGATTTTGACGGGACTTTTATTAGCAAGTAGCTGATGTAATAAGGAGTAACTTAGGCTCCTTTCATTTTAGAAAACTAGCATTGAATCAACACTAAGCGATAACCGACATTCACGCAGGCGAAGCCTCGGGTAACAGCTAGTTTGAAATATATTAGACTTCGGGCCCATGGGTACACAGGGTGTTATTCAAAATATGTCACGGGCGAAGCTGTGGAATGAGGGTCAGAATTCCACGTACCCATATCCTGTAAAGCTTTAAAGGCGGTGAATAACTTTTCGGCAGCTGCTTTAGATATCCAACTGATGGGCTTAAAGGCAGATTGGTAATGCCAGAGGATTACTTTGGTGCATAGCCCTCATGGCAGAAGGTGACCGTTGCTTTATCTATTCTTTATTCTCATTCATCTCTGCACGTTTGTGTATATCTTTTACAAAGACAAGGATAGTGTCTTATCTACATGATATAATAACATGATCGATAATATTATTATCTTATCTTATAGATTGGCTATCTAAACAATTAATACAATTTCATGCGATTACAGTAAAATTAGTAATGCAGATTTTACATTGCAGTAATTACATGGCTAATTAGAAAATTTATAAAACCTGATAACACGGTTAATTTTGAAAGGGAACATGTATAAATAAATATGAAATAAGATAAAGGAAAGTCGAGAATATTACGTTGTACTATTTATTATAAAAATTACAATTTTACTAAACCGAAATTATTTATACCTAAGTTTGCTATGTTAGGTTAGAACTTATGAGTGAGTTCACGTCAGTAGTCATTCAGACAATTTGCCTATTATGCATATAATTTATGTTATTAAATTATCAATTCGTAATTTTTTTAGCTTCAATAATAACAGATTCATTAACAAAAGATTCAACTACTACAGATTCAATAACAACATACCGAATCCTGATCATGCTCCTGCATCTGTATCCATAGCAGCTGTATATAAGTCTGCGACTGCACGAACAGGGCGAGCGCGCAGGCGTACAGCGCCGACCACACCAGCACCTTGGGCCGAGCGTACGCCGCCCGGGCGTGGCGAGCTATCAGCGTGGAAGCCTCCACGAGCTCGGAGCGAAAGGTTCGCTGGAATTTGTAATCATATTATGTGAATATTATGGTAAAATTACATTATTATTATTATTCTCTTTATTCATTTTAAATGCTTATTATTATTATTATTACTAGCTTTTGCCCGCGGCTCCGCCTGCGTAGATGTCGGTTATCGCGACCAAACATAGCCTATGTCCTTTCTCAAGGTCTAATCTACCCCTACACCAAATTTCATTAAAATTGGTTCAGTGGTTTAGGCGTGAAAGCGTAACATACAGACAGACAGACAGACAGAGTTACTTTCGCATTTATAATATTAGTACGGATTTGTAGGCAGGCAGGCAGTTGCAGCAATTGGTAAGTGCCTGCATCCAACTATGCACTACTTATTTGGACTCTTTGCAGTTTTGGATATGATTGTCTAGTCTATTTTTGCACTGGTTGACATTTGTTGCTGAGATAATTTCTACTGGTAGCTTGTTCCATTGTCTAACAACTCTGTTGGCTAAGAAGTGTCTGTGTGGGTTGTTGTTGGAGTGACTTGTCCTTAATGATGATGATGCCCTCTCAGCCGGGTATTGTGGTCACGATTAAACAATTGGTTAAGGTTCTAAAATCGGTGGCGAAAAAGTACGCGGACGATATCACTGCGTGATAAAGCCCTGTACCAACCCGCCTGGTCAGCATGGAAACAATAAGGCAAAGCCTCCCAACATTGGGAGAGGCCTATGTCCAGCAGACGACAGCGATAGGCTAAATGATTGATTGACAACGGTGGCAGTGATTTTTATTATGTACCAGCAGTTGCCCGCGGCTCCTGAAGCGGTTATCGTGATTAAATATAGCCTATGTCCTTTCCCATGCACTAGTCTGTCTCTATAACAAATTTCATCAAAATCGGTTCAGTGGAAAAAGGCGTGAGAGCCTGATAGATAGACAGGGTTTTTTTTTTGCGCATTTTCAATATAATGTATGTATTGTTTCCTCTCTACATTCAAAATACGCTCATTATCTTCGCGTTAGTTATCATTTTCATCATATGCAGAAATTGCTCGTGTTTGTTTGGTCGAGCATTATATATAATCTATCAGACTAATTTTAATAAAATTGTTAGCGTTCAAAAGCCTGCGATTATATTTAAAAAAAAGTCGTATTTTATCTCACTACGATACAATAATTCTACAGCCGGAGATAATACAAAGGAATGTTATTTACACAGGGATGCTTCATAATAGATAAACCTGACTGTGCTTGCTTGACCTTGCTGACCTAAGGTTTTACAAATATTTAAGAAGCTAATCTGGCTAGATAAGTCAAAATTACTTAGAGGCCGAGGAGAAGAAGTGTAAGGCCGAGGATATGGAAATAATGCCTCTTCAAATAATACCCAGTATAGGCAGCATACCAACGACGTTTTCTAAAAGAAACAATTGGAAAACTATTCTGCTTGACAATGCTTAAGTCACGTATAACGAGACGTCGTAACGTCAGTAGACGAGAAATTACAATGGTTAATATAGAAGATAGAAATGGCGTAAAACTAAACCAACTTAAATGAGTCGGTTAAAACAACGACGCGTAATTTCGTTCCGGTTGGGTAATCAAAATAAGGGCCCAGTTTAGATGAGAGACGGGAGGAAGGTTTAAAAAAAAGCAATGTTATTCATACCTCTTTATTCGGAGGCTCTAGTTGTTTCTGTTCGGGGCTGGCCACAGAAGAATGGCGGTGGAAATATATGCTGTATTGTACGGTGGGTAGCCAGAAGGCCCAAAACGTGGCCATGATCTGAGCTGCGGACAAGTTGTTGAAAGGGATTGGTTAAGTTTGGATAATAGAACATAAATAATGGTAGGTTTGAAAAGGCCCAGGATAGGTGATCATTCTAACTTATTGTGACCACTCCGTGCGTCGGAGAGGACTTTAAGAAGTCAGTTGCGATTGCTATACGATCATCTGTGTCATTCACTGCGGGTAGTTGTAGTCCTAAAAAATCCGACAACCTAATCTCACTGCAGAAATATCGCTAGGTAGTTATGAATGTCAGATAGCAGTCCCTTCAAATCCAAGTTTGATAGCCTGGCTGGGCAAAAAGAGGCTAGGAGGAGGAATGTTAGGTGTAAAAATGATTTTAGTAGATAATATTTTGCTACTTAAATAGTGGAAGTACATAACACTCAAAATAAATTGTATTGAGAGCAGGAGATGGACATCGTGATTGTTATCTGGGGCTGAATAATCCTAGAAAGTGGTAGTATCCTAGGTGTAGGTTTGAGAAAATTGTTTTTGATGTCATTGATTACAAGCCAGAGTTGCTTGAAACATAGGTTAAGTTTTCATTTTTTTTTACGTGCGGGACATGCCCACGGATACCCCTCCCCCCCTCCCCTTCGGAGCCGAAGGGGGAGGTTATGTCGGACTCGAACCGACTAAACCGCACGCCGTCTGTGGGTCGATGTGCTAGGACGAAGGTGAGGTTGTCTCGTGACATATCCCTCGCACCCCGGCTGACCCAGGGCCATTCCTCTCGGTCTGACCCTTCTCGGGAGTTTTCATATTATATAGGGTGACCTAGGATACCTTAATTAAAGAAAAAAAAAGAATTAGAGTCCCGCGCAAAATATATTATATCCCTGATCTAAAGTACACTTGTGACACGGACGAAGTCGCAGGTACATTTAGTATTTTTTTAAGTAAGAAGGGTATTTACAATAACAAAGTTATACCAAACAACTATCCCACTTTCCAGAAATGATAACCATTAAAGATAATTTTATTAATTTATTGCTTGGCTGTCAGTAATTGATTACTATTATTATTGAAAATTACAATAAGTAATGCATCAGGCTGTCTCCTCTTTGATAAATGCTGCGTGATAAATCTACTGGGAGTAAATAAATCATTGACCGATGAAGTCCTTAATCAATTAATAGTCCTTAATCAATTAATAGTCCAAATAAATTAAATTGTTTGTTTGTAAATTTTTTATACTACTGAGGTGGCAAGACTTATAATATTGCTGAAGAGTTTATTTGTTTGTTTGAATGCATTAATATCTGGATTTTAAGTAGTCAGCATCAATGGGATGATACTAAACACGTAGGTAATCCTTTTGATTGAGAAACGAGCTTCTGGTACAGGCTCTCATCTAGGCGTAGCTCAGACGGCAGTCGCTCCCATAAAAGCTGTTTTTTTTTTGTATATATAAGACACGTCAATTTGACTTCACCTCGCCTGATGGTAAGCTGAAGGCAAAGTCTCAGGAAAGAGGGTCTCCATTACATACACGTACCATGTTAATAATAGTGGCACTCAGCTTAACGGCCTCATCAAAAGAGGATTGTCGTCGCAGCACCGAGTGACACTCACCGGTCCCGCTGGTGGTGCGACCACAATCCCGGCTATGCACTTGCTGACCCCTGAACGCAATCCAACCGAGATCAAATTACTATGGAGGGTTTTTCGCAATCGTGCACGGTGGTACCCACCCGGCCGAAATTTGTGACAAATTTGTACCATCAAATTTCTACCACCAGCCAAACCAAATACAGAAGGAGTAAGTGGATCACGGGCTTCGAACTAAAAGCCTCGAAAGCAACTGTGAACAAAGCTATATATTGATCAAACACTGGGAACAAAGCTATATATTGATCAATCACTGAAAAAAAGCTATATATTGATCAACCACTGGGAACAAAGCTATACATTGATCAACCGCTAGGAACAAATCGATTAAGATAGGAAAAAGTGAATCGCTCAGGTGGGACTCGAACCCACGATCTGTCCCTTACAGGGGGAATGCTCTGACCAATGAGCCACCGAGCCACACCCGAAGCTATTCAAATTCTCCTATACTACCGTCTTAGGGCGACGGTGGGAGCCATCTACCGACATTCATACGAAATATCGGAAACAATGAATGATGTTGCAATCATTTTTAAAACATAAAAAATTCACCAAAAAATCCACCTGAGCGATTCACTTTTTCCTATCTTAATCGATTTGAAAAGTTATCATCCACTAGGAACAAAGCTTTATATTGATCAACCACTAGGAACAAATCTATATATTGATCAACCACTAGGAACAAAGCTATATATTGATCAACCACTAGGAACAAAGCTATATATTGATCAAACACTGGGAACAAAACTATATATTGATCAACCACTAGGAACAAAGCTATTTATTGATCAACCACTAGGAACAAAGCTATATATTGATCAACCACTAGGAACAAATCTATATATTGATCAACCACTAGGAACAAAGCTATATTGATCAACCACTAGGAACAAAGCTATATATTGATCAACCACTAGAAACAAAGTTATATATTGATCAGCCACTAGGAACAAAGCTATATATTGATCAACCACTAGGAACAAAGCTATTTATTGATCAACCACTAGGAACAAAGCTATATATTGATCAACCACTAGGAACAAATCTATATATTGATCAACCACTAGGAACAAAGCTATATTGATCAACCACTAGGAACAAAGCTATATATTGATCAACCACTAGAAACAAAGTTATATATTGATCAACCACTAGGAACAAAGCTATATATTGATCAACCACTAGAAACAAAGTTATATATTGATCAACCACTAGGAACAAAGCTATACATTGATCAACCAACTGATAACTCATGAAAACGAAATCGCGTGACATAGCTAGTTTATACCATATATTTACTCAAGTCACTTTCCCATGGGGGTAGGCAGCGCCATTATTAGATGAGGGTTACTTAGGATTATTGAATAATTGTTCGATAAAGACCTGTGAAGGTTATATAGTTGAGGTCCCGGTAGTTCATGAGCCCGAAGTGTGTGAGTAGCTGCGCACTGACGCCAGATATGAAGCGGCCCACGAGCGCTGCGATACGCGTGAACGATGACACCCGAGGGTACCTCGACGGCTCCACCTGAGGAATAGGAATAAATGAAAACAGTTTCTAGGTCTTCGCCTCCTTTTATTTTATAGTGCGCAAGATCCCAAATTTTCCTATGTGATATTAATTGTTTG
Organism: Eilema caniola; assembly: GCA_949126895.1. NCBI lineage: Eukaryota > Metazoa > Arthropoda > Insecta > Lepidoptera > Erebidae > Eilema > Eilema caniola. The sequence goes on from OX421462.1 coordinate 8,668,409, forward strand.
ACCGGTAGGTGGGGTAGGCTCAAGTTCTGGCTTGACGTCGTGGAGGGTAACATGCGTGCCAATGGTCTCACTACCAATAGACGCTCAAGACCGTGCGAAGTGGAGAAGGACGATCCGGACCCTGTGCTCCGAGGTTACCTCGGCCTCGGATGTAATCAGGAAGTCTCCACGTAGATGATGATGATAATTCACAGTTTGAGAAATGTTTGAGGTCACAGTCAAAGCAGATTGTATTTGTTCAGTTTAAAATGCTATAGAATCTTGATTAAAATAAATAAATATGATGTCACAGTTCGTCATAAATAAACGCAATACTTGATGAAAATGCCACAGCGGATCTTCCCTGTCGGATCGCCAAACGGCCACAACGCGGAAAATCCGCGAAGTGTCGCGCAGGCCTTGAGTGGATGATTCGAAATGAATAAAAACGGACGTAATTTGTACATACATGTAATCACACCTGTAAATACCAAAAAGGGTAGACAGAGGTGTATAAACACCAACTATAATTTCCGGTCCCACATAATATGGAGCGAGCCTATAGCATTCAAACGAGCACATTGTCTTTGGCTGTATATTTCTGTCGGATGAAGAGGTCCCCCGTGCCCACTTGAGCTAGAGGGGGAGGTTATGTCGGACTCGAATCGACTAAACCGCACGCCATCTGTGGGTCACAGTGCAAGGCCGAAGGTGAGGTTGCTAGTGCATATCTCTCGAACTCGATTAACTGTAGGAAAAGTAGCCAATTATAGTAGGTAGGTCTATAGGTACTTACTTTGGCGTAGATGTAAGTGAGGTAAGCCACTTCCGTAGCCATATATAGGCCGTAGAAGAACTGTGTCACCTGCAGCCAAGCCATACTTGAAGTCCATAGTAGAATAGCGTATACTGTGATGCCGCTTAGTCCTTAAACAATAGATTTTTTTATTCTATTTTGTGTATTTCAACATTTACAATGTGCGTGCAGGAGGAGGAACGACGATGTAGGAGGTAGGACTCGACGGTATGTGTAGGACGGTATTTCTGTCCAATTGAGTAGTCCGACTGGGGACTGGGGAAGTACCTCCGCCCTTCAGAAGACCGCGGCCATAATAACCTCGTGTTATGTTCCCGGCGGTAAGTAGGGTAGTCAGAGCTCACTGAAGTATATTTGTGCTGTCAGTGGGAAGACCAAAGGCTATTCTTGCTTTGTCTTCTACGCTGATGATGGCACCGAAACTCCCTGTGTTTATAGGGTCGGAAGCACGAGTGTGAGTCCCCTGGTGTTGCACACGTCCATAGGCCACGGTAACCACTTTCCATCAGGTGGGCCGAGTGCTTGTCTGCCAACTCAGTGGTATAAAAAAGCGAGTTCTACAACACCACGGGTGGATTCTCTGAACAGGCAAACACGGTCGTTAAGATATCGTGTATGCTATGCAGCGCCATAAGATTACGTGTTATCGCGGTTCACACGAGCATCCTTGAAGTCACATCCTGATCATAAGGCAAGTGGCATGAGGCTGCAATATCCAAACACTATTGGAGAGTTCACTAAGAATAATTGCTGATAACAGCTTCGAGCTTTCCAAGAGCAGGTCAATACGACCGGAGAACTCCATCATTCATTTCTGTCACTCTCAACTTGACATTTTGCCTTATTTAGGTATCAGATAGCGAAGAAATTTATAATGTGCTTCTTGATTAAACCCGCCAAATGCGATTCGGACTCGCGCACGAAGACTTCCATACTATATTTTTTTCTTTCTGTTTTTAGTATTTGTTATTATAGCGGCAACAGAAATATCACCTGCGAAAATTTCAACTGTCTAGCTCGATTATATAAAAGGTTCATGAGATACCGCCTGGTGACAGACAGGCAGACAGTGGATTCTTAACAATAGGGTTCTGTATTTACCCTTTGGGTACGGTACAGAATGTTACCTTTTCTGTTACCAATGTTATCTTTTTATTTCTTCAAGATTAATAAGCAGAAATCTTACAACAGTAACATGTTTGTAAGAAAGATACTTAGCAAAAAATTAGCATCATTATGTTTATGGATAAAGACTAAGACTCGAAGTTATAAAACAACAAGTTCTCGGTTCTCGACGATATGACAACAATCAGAGCATGAAACCCATGTATTCATTCCGCAATATTGTTGTCGATGACGACAAACATTAAGAGTGACAATGAACTTCAGGCCAAGATGGACTGATTGATAAATTGAAACATATTAGCGAATATATCGACCATTATGTGACAGTGCAGATAGCGGCTGTTGGACTTGTAAACGATCTATTTGAATTACGTCAGTCTCGTCTACAATGTGTAGAAATCACCTACGTTTTTCATTCAAGAGTGAGACGGCACTAGGCACTAGCTATGAATGAAGAGAGAGTAGTCTCATTAGTGTTTTAGGTAGGTACTTCTTAATATATCTCCAACGTGCAATAGTTAAAATTAAACATGTCTGCATCCCAGGACAGTAAATCATCGGAAGTCAATGACCCTTTGATGCCATTCGCTACCACATAATTGTCATTCAATTTTAATACATGGGTTCAAGGATACCCTTTCTCGGAGGAAAGACTGCATAAGATCCCCATGGGTAGCTTGGGTTCCAAAAATCTTTATGGGTCACTTTCTACTTAGTCAAAGTCAAAGATTTTTATTCAATCTAGAACAATATGGTTGTTTCTTATTGACGTCAATAATAAATTCTACTTAACCTAAGTTTACCAGTAACAGTTACTTTACGTAAGTTACTGGTAAGGTCACTTTATGGTCAACCAATAAGTGACCAACCATTAAGTGGTCGACCTTGAGGCTCTCATAATAATTGAACTTGCCAGTTAATTTGACTTTAGTATAATGCCGAAGGACAAGGTCAACGGGAACCTCGACGCGATGCGCCATATGCAACTAAGACTGCAGCACCTCTCTTCCAAGGAGAAGGAGACGTCACCGCCTACAGTTAACTCAGTACGGCCTTGTTGAGGGTTGTTGTTGTCGTTGGGAAGCCCTGGGTGGGCACGAGTGATATGTCTTCGGAAATGTCACGCCCTGGCAACTCACGACTCACAGAGTGCGTTTTAGTTGGTTCGAGTTCGTCATAACCACCCCCGCCAGCTGCATTGGGGGGAGGGGGTATCTGTAGGCAGGATAAAAGGAGGGGGGAGAGAGTCATAGATGAGACATGGCATGGCTCGATTGGTGGTATGTCTCACCCCTATTACTTGACACATCATGGGCATATTATAAATTATGAACATTGGTAATGATGTTTCTTGATTTAATACAATACATATACATAAAGCATACAAAAAATATGAGGTCAATGCAATAAGTCCAAAATTCAGAGGAATCCAGAATTCAAAGTCCATGTGTATAATATGGCAGGCATAGCTTGAGCTATAATAAAAAAAAATAGTAATTGGTTCCCAACACAGAGAGCTACTTAATATTGTAATATAACAAAATAATTATGCATGCAGTTCTTAAAAATATATTTGAGTTCCACCAATTCAATTATGGAAATTTATTTTAAAGATGTTTAATTGTTTAAACATGTCTGTAAACCCTCTTACGACTGATGCATGTCCCACAAGATGCCTTTCATGGAATTAGTGTATTGTAAATGTACAAGACAATAATCATTGAAACTGTACATTGTGATGTACTAAAAACTAATATATTTCTTGAAAACTTGACATTGGTGTCTTCTCATTAATCCATATCCATACTAATATGTATCATAAATGCAAAAGCAACTTTGTCTGTCTGTCTATCTGTTGCACCTAAACCACTGAACTAATTTTGATGAAATTTAGTATAGAGGTAGATTAGACCTTGAGAAAGGACATAGGCTATGTTCCACTCTTGTATTTTCTTCTTCTTGTACTTGTATCCACTCAGGTGGGGCCATAGGCAACAGCTAGAAGTTTTATAAACATTCACTTGACATTGACAAAATTTAACAGATTCTACTCCAGAATCCAATAAGAAGAAGGAGTAATTATATAACTATGTACACTTCTCAATCATACATTTTTCAAAGACTGTTAAATAAATTTTATAACTATTTTAGGATTAATAAAACATCAAAATTAATATGTATCTCAAAGACTTACCTGATAAAATTATAACAGGCTTGAACCTCAAGAAGTCTGTTATCAGGAACACAACAACAAGTAGAGACAAGTAGGAGTATGTTCCTACGGGATATACATCTCGGTTTAGTTGTTCATCCGTGATATTCCTCCACTCTCCAAGAAGAAACTCCGAAACGAACGGCTCTGAAGGCCTTATCTCTCTCATCATGCCGAAAGCGCATAGAATTAGCGACACTTGTAACCAAGACTTCATTTTTGTGTGATGAAAGAGGAAATGCAAGATTTGCATAAAACTTCTTTTTCTTGTCTTGTCCGCGTGGAGTGCTCACGTGTCGCGCGCTCTCTTCCATCGGTTATACTGCGCGTTCCCGCTGTTAGAGCTCGGTACATCGTCCGCGTTAATTATTTTACAAACAAACATTTTTCGTACCTAAAATGGTAGAATAATTGCGTAATTATTTTCCAATATCACTGCTGCACCATAGGAATTTGCTTTCTTTTAAAGTAGGTACTATTAAATTATCATTTTATTAAATATTTATCATGTTGTTTAATATCTATAACTGAAAATTCAATGACATTGCCGCTATTCCATTTAACTATTCACGATTATTTTGAATTTGATATTGGTCCTGGTTAGAATGGGTACCACAACAGAAACGTTTCACAATAATAAGCATATAATATTTTCGTTCCAATAAATTTTAATAAATAAGTAAATTATACGAAATGAAACATTTGTAATATTTGTCAAGAAAAAGTCATTTCATTACGTACGAAAACGTCACAACAATGCATCCAATGTCAGTAATTTGTCAATATGTCAAAATCACATGGTCATAGAGATGAACTATTTTCATCTTCCCTTTGCTCAAAATCGATGTTACAAATCGATTACCAAATTTCTAAAACTAATATCAAGACTTGTTAAAACAACTTATTAGGCCACTGTTTATAGTCAAAGATTAGGTGATAGGTCCCATGTAGTCCACGCAAAATGGTTACGAAAAAAGTTGTCAGTACTATAGTAATCACAAAAATAACAAAAAGCAAAACGCAAAACAATTCACCACTGACAGCGTAGGACTCGAATTGAATGTCAAAGATGTTGATATTGGTTAAGTTAGTGATATACTTATCAAGTGTTAAAAGTATTCGATATTGAGATATCGTTTATCATCAATCTATCAGCAGCGATACTACACAAGGGTGGCAGCGATGAATATTTCAGTTCAATAGACGTACAACTTGGTTAAAACTCTGCTGGTGTTTAATCAGTGTACTATTTTTCTACTTCTCATTTATAATATTACTGTTATTTACAGTTACTTACGGTACAACCTTTGTACTTGATTCTATTCCACTATGTTGCATGGTTCCACCATATTTTTCTTGTTGCTATAGTAGTACGTTGTTATATTAGTCTATTGGTTTTCACAAAAATTGGGCTATATACCATACAAAAAAAAAAAAAATGGGTGCGTGTACTTATGTACGCGCGTGAGAAGTTATACTTCTTTGACATAATGAGCGGTTAAGCAGACGGCTTCATACTGTTAATTTTGTGTCACAGGTGCGCGCGCATCTTAAAATTTCACTCTCATCATTTTTTCATAACGCGCCTAACTTCATACTGTTAATTTTGTGTCACAGGTGCGCGCGCATCTTAAAATTTCACTCTCATCATTTTTTCATAACGCGCCTAACTTCATACTGTTAATTTTGTGTCACAGGTGCGAGCGTGTCTTAAAATTTCACTCTCATCATTTTTTCATAACGCGCCTAAAGAAGTATAACTTCAATTATTTCAAGAACCGCACATGTTTTCAGCTTAGAATAAGAAAGTGTAGTAGAATTGAGTAGAATAGTGATTTTTGCCAAAGAGGCAACCTCAATGTCTCGATTCTAGTTATTATCAAAAATAATAACTGCAATCGAGACATCGAGTAAAAGATAGATGTATCAACATATTATCGAGTTCATTATTTTGACATTTACAATATTTGTTAAACAAAATATAAAGTTATAAACTTCTGCAGTCTACTGTACATGTACTTAAGTGCCTATTGTAATTAATTACTTAATAATATTATCAACAGAAGAACTGAGGCAAATACACAAGCCACCTTCTCTGTCTGCTGACTTTATTTTATTGTGTTATAGTTTTTAAAAAAGTAGTGTGGTGAGTTGCTGAGATGCTGAATTTCGTGCCAGAGTCGGAAAATCCTTTGGTATCGTAGACTAAGAATTTGATATATACTAACAGTAATGACAGCCGAGAAATTATCGTTGAAATGCTCACAGTGCAGCAAGGAGTTCAAATATGATAGTGAGAGGAGACGGCATGAACAAAGTCATGCACCGCAATTCAAGTGTGAGGTTTGCAGTAAAACCTTTAGTTTCATGTAAGTTTACTAAATGAGTAAGATATTGTACTGTACAATAAAAGTATTTAATGAGCTTTTTCAGTAATTTCAACTAGTCTTGAAACTGAGTGCAGCAGTGGCAGGGGGACCCTATAACCCAATTCCTGCTAACTTACCAATGGTTCGCATATTGCATGATAAACTAAACCGAGGTATTATTCACCACCAGCTTCCCTTTTGAAAGTTTTGATCTTTCACACTGTGCTATTTTTAATATAAAAGAAATATCCAGTAACATTTTGTCTGAAATAAAAATCTTAACCAGGCCCTGAGTTTATGCACCACCAAATACAATAAATTTTTTGAATTTGAAAGGTCATCATGAAAGCTGGCTTGCCTATGTACTGCCCAAAGTAGGGCTGAGGAAATGGGTAAAGTTTCTAGCAGATATTGTAGGTTGATCACTTATCGGGCTTTTGGTGTCCCTGGAATGAACAATAATAAGACTCACTCAATCACACATGTCCAATCCTGCCTCTTTGTAAGTCAATGAATCATCCACTGATAATAAAATAAGGCTGACCACAACTGTTAGTCACTTGTTATTAAAGCTGTCCTAACCTAACACTTTGTACAGTAAGGTTTATTTATAGATCAGCTCTCCGGAGGCATGAGAAGCAACATGAGAGGATAGGCACAGTAACATGTGATCTCTGTGCAAAAAAGTTTAGAGATGAAACACTTCTGAAACGGCACGTCAAATATGCACATGAAGGTATTTCAATAATAATTAACTAGCTCTTGGCCGCTGCTCTGCCCGCATGGATATCAGTTATCGCAACCAAATATAGCCTATGGCCTTATTTAAGGTCTAATCTACCCCTATACCAATATTTCAATTGTTCTTTATATCAATTCACTGAAATTCAATCTTCTACTCCGCTTAATTGGTTTATCTTAGCTTTAATGAACCATCTGGCCCCGCCAACCGAGAAAAGTCTGCAGCAGAGCCTTGTCTGTTACTCAGCAGGTTTAGCAGCTTGCGGGTGACATTGGCTTGAGCTCTGAAGACATATAATAATAATATATAATAAAGCATATTTATTCAAGACCTTAATTTGATTTTTTTACAACCTATTTTGAGTTAGTATGTTTCTTAAACTATGTTAGTAGTTAAGTTATTGAAGCCTTGACCCCATCCGGGTATATGCCTCCTCCATCTCATTCCAAACCTGTCTGTCCTTTGCTTTATCTAGCCAGTTTGTGCCTGCCACTTTGGCAATGTCATCCATCCACCTCATTTTTGGTCTGCCCCGATGTCTGTTCCCTGGGGGGCCTCTCCATTTTGTGATTTTGAGAGTCCATCTTTGGAGAAGACATAGTTATCATCTATATCTTTACCACTTGTTTCTGTGGTAGGCGATTCTACTCCATTAGAATTACTGTCATCATTATCTTCCCATTCAGAAGTATCATCACCATTTGCATTTTTTGTAACTTTAGTATCCTTATCATCTGTATCTTTATCACTTGTTTCAGTAATGGATGATTCTACTCCATTAGAATTAGTTTCTTCATCATCATCTTTCCATTCAGTGGTATCATCGTCATTTTTATCTTTTGCATCTTTTATGACTTCAGTATCCTTATCATCAGTAGCTTCAGCACTCGATTTTGTCATAGGTGATTCTACTCCTTTAGAATTACTAGCATCACCATTTTTCCATTTAGTAGTGTCATCATCATCATTTGCATCTTTCGTGACTTTGCTATCCTTGTCATATGTATTTTTATCACTCATTTCTGTGTTGGGTGATTCTACTCCATTAAGATTACTATCATTATCATCAGCCCTAGAACCCTGTTGTTTATTTCAATCTATTAACCAACTTATGTTAATTACACTTTCCAGGTTCATATACATGTACAAAATGCGACAATATATTCCACAGCGAGCCCGCATTACGTACACATATGCGGAGCCACAAGGCAGAGTCCGAGCGACGTTACCACTGCAGCTTTGAAGGATGCTCTAAGAAATTTAACTTTGCACACCATTTGAAGCATCATGAGTTGACACACACAAATACGAAGCCATATTTTTGTAAAATATGTGGCAAAGGTGGGTGAGGCAGTCAGGTTTTAACTGTAGGTACTTAATGGTGAAGGACAATTTCATCATATACTTACAATAAAGATAATGAGATTTGACGCCATCATGGTACAGGAACTTACTATGCGTTTCAAATAAGTTGATAACTGTCATAATGACATTTTGATACCTGTCGATAACTTCATTGTGTAACGTAAGGTCAGCAAATACATTTTTATACTTCACTGTTGCTGGACACTAATAATAGTACTTAATATATTTCCAATTAAATATTTATGATGATTGTTGAACCATATTCCCTTTTCAAGATAGATAAGGATAGGGTAGGATAAGTACATACACAATAAGTAAGAAATTAAATTATCGTTTCATTTTTATATTTTTTATTTTTAATCGGGCGGTAATTTTGAATTTTTGAATAATTATAATTACTAAAAAAAAATATGTGCTTAATGAAAAGAATTTAATAATTAAGTCGTTGTTACCATACACGTATGAACCTGTCTGAAATGGAAATTTTGTTGTTAGCTGTACATTTTTGATGAATACGGAATGAAGTTGCCGCGGTCGCGATTATCTTCTCATTTGAAACGCATAGTACATTCCTTTGATTTGCCTGATGTTTCGATCAGGTTACAGGCCGTGGTCACGGCTGGCGTGCACCGCTGAGCCAGTAATATTATTGTATATCTGTCGCCGCCAACTAGCTTAATCAGCCGTCGAATTAACTGCCTGGGTAGTTAACTTAACGGCGCCATTCAATAAACGGCCTGAATGATATCCAACCATCTCGTTTATTACATCATTTAATAACCTGGCTGGCTAATGCTTAGGCCAATCGTAAGATGGGGCACTACCTTGAAATAAGAACGAAAATTACATACATACATACATATACTTACACCTGTAAATCCCTAAAGGGGGTAGACAGAGGTGTATTCACAGAAAATTGCGCAATCCGACTTGGTTAAGTTAGGTTAGAAGGCTAGCTCTCGCATTAAGCCTTCGTGGTTATTTTTTTTAAAACGATGCAAGTAGTTAAACGTCATCGATCCAAGCTATTTGCCTAGCCGTTTAATTAAATGGCGGAACACCATTCAGGCCGTTAATTGAATGGCGCCGTTTTGTTAACTGCCTAGGCAGTTAATTGAACGGCTGATTAAGCTAGTTGGTGGCGACATATACAGATAATAAAAGTTGTCAATTTCATCATCATCATCTTCTTGATGTGCTTACTTTTTGTCTTCTTTGCCTATTCGGTGGATCGTGCAATCGGGTCGGAGGAACATTACAAGGACGTGTGTCACTTATCTCGCAGACCCAAGAGGAATGTCATGTTACTCGACCTGCGGGTGTGACAATTGCAGCTATGATTGACTTGGGCCCTGAACATCCTACTATGCTGCATCAACAGTCACCTACATTATTAAAGCCATAACATTGATGCTTTCATTTCAGGTTTCATACAGGCACATCATCTGAAAACGCATCTTAAAACGCACAGTGCAGTTTTCTCACTGCACTGTTCGGTTCCCGATTGTAACAAGAAGTTTGCCACTGAGTATGCCAAGAAAAGGCATGTGGCCAAGTGCCGTGAGTATCTTTTTGTCACCGTATTGACGATCTGGAGTCACGAAAATCCCCTTTGGATACCGCCCGCCGCCTGGCAGAGGTGGTTATCAGTCTTTAGTACAATACATCAAATGCGTCACTTTTTGTAGGACTCATGCATACGATTTTAATGTATATAATTTTATTTTACAGATGGTACTGTGGATAGGGCAATATCATCAGATTGTAATTGCAGCTGTGATGCATCAACACCTGGTATTTGGAAGGAAACTACACTGAGTGGTAAGATCAATAAGTTATGTATTTCCTTAAAATATAGGTAGGATAACAGCAGTTCACTATCTGTTTAATTTAATCCATACTACCAATAAGTGCTCGGTCGATCAGTAGGAACACTTGCGGTCCCTAATACGTTACACCAGAAATAGTTCGCTTTATATTCTACAATACCTACCAAAAGTGTAGCAATACTGTCTATTGAGACATCTATTGATACCAATCTGAACTATTACGTTACTACCATGGGGTACCGATACTAAGAAAATATCTTTAGTAATACTCAAAATTCAATAGATGGCACTGGTAGACTCATTTGAAGAAATTAAATAGTCAATACGCTTATTTCCCTATTTGGAATCACGTAAATTATTTCAGAACTTAAACTCATGATAATGTAAGCATATAAAACTCGTTGGTAATGTAATAAATATAGATTTTGTGACAATAGTGCTACTTTAGGAAACCGCCATTTAGCGGTATGATGCATCAGGTCTGTAACTTTTGCAATTACTGCAAAATCTGACAGAATCAATATAGATTAGAATATTTATAGTTTTATTCAGTCATATTAAATAATGTGTTCAGTGTATATTTTTTTATTTTGGTAGGTTAATATTTAAAAGTAAAAATTTGAAAACTTTACTAAAACAATGTCGCCATCTAGTTACAACTCTTGCAAATAAAAGTTGCCTGCCTGCTTTTCGAAATTACAAGTGTAACCATTTTTTGTTCCTGATTATGCATCCGTATAAGAATTATATTATATTATCTGTGTACTTACTACCAATCCTGCATGGCGCAATTAAAGCATCCTTTGGCTGAGGCCTGCCCGGCGTGATCGAACACCTTGACAGTCCGAAGGATCCCTCCATGTTTAAAAAATCGAAATATCAATATGAATTTCCAATTTCAGATGTCAACAAACCTCCTTATGCAGAAATTAAGCCCAAAACTGAAAATGAAGACCATGTTGCAATGGTTATCAATGATGATAAATTTATAATAAATGTACCTGAAAATTTGTCTCTAAAAAGTGCAGATCGGATAGAAAATTCAGTAGATGTTCCAATAACAAATGATGGGAATGATGTAAATAGCTGTGAATTAGCTGTAGGTGGTTGTATTATGGATGTTAAAGGTGAAAACTGCGTGTGCGCGCAAATTAGTGAGACTGTTAATGTAGATTTTGATTTTACACCTATTGAAACTGATGTTAATAAGAATATTACTGAATTCAATTCCAATATAATTCAAACCGATGTCAATAAAAATATAACTGAATTTAATTCTAACACAAGTCAAACACATGTTAATAAAAATATTACTGAAATCAGTGCAAACGCAATTCTAATCGATATTAATAAAAATATAAATGAATTAAATCCAAACACTACTGATTGTAAAGCATCCAAATGTTGTGGAGGCAATTGTGATGAACATTATGAAACACCAAACGATGAAAAGCCAGAAATAGAATATAGAATTGATGGTACTGTTAAAATTAAAGAATTTTTAGATATTGATTCTCTAACAATAGATTTGGACCGAAGAACTGATAGAAATGTTAAGAGTAATGCCAAATTCATTCCTTACAATAGCTGCAAAGCTGTGTTAGGTAAGTGTATAGTTAGTGGTAGTGGTATGATTGGTGATGAATGTCTGTGTGCTAGGATGGCGATGGATGATCAAGTGACTGCTGAAGAGATAGAGGATATTACGCCACGTCCAAAATTACTATTTAATTTAGATTATTACAATGTGATAAATTCTTTGAATTGCTAGACTGAATTGTGAATTGAATTAGTACTTATTATCTACTAAGTAAACTGATGTATTTTAATAACTTTAGAGCTAAATGTTTATGTACTACGTACTAGAGCAGCAGTCTAGAGTCAAATTTCTGCTCCTAGACGAGAGAGATCGACGTTCATCCTTAGAGACATTTTTAATCAAATATTATTACTCACTAACGAATATGCCATGATAACTTTGCCCATCGAAATGTGTTCGTTGTAATACGAAACAAATTAGTCTTTATAACCCAAAGGTTCAAATAAGCAGCATTAGATTGTATCTAGGGCTCTTCTTAAGCAAGGTCAGAAGTCTCAGACTCACGGCACGGCATCGTTCATTGTAGTTTTTTTTTATGTATGAGTGGTAATATATCCGCCGAGCATATGTACAGCCAATCTAGTAGCAGTGTTGGGCAAATATTAATTGCATTTAAAAAATTAAAAAAACCGACTGCTGTCTAAAAAAGCAAATCAAGTTTGACAACAGTTGGTACCAAATAGTTTTCTTGCGGTTTATGATTGGCACAGCCTGCACTCAAACTTGTTTCGATGTTTTAGACAGCAGTCGGGTATACTTGTTTCGATCGAGTTGCCGGGTTTTGTTATGTTATGCTATTAAAATTTGCGCAAGACTGTCTAGTAGACATAGAAGTCTGAACAGGATCCCGAGTCTGCTTTACATATTGTCAACCAAAGATATTGCAAAAAAATTACATTTAATTTTAGACTTTACTTTATTGACGTTAACGTCTGAAATTAGAGAGTGAAATCTATTTCATTTTATTTTGGACTTTATTGATAAATATTTAACTTTATCAAAAAAGTCTGAAATTTAATGGCATTGTTTGCAGTGTCAGTAGTGTGATGACAGTGGTTGACAACTAGAAGAAAAAAAGGTGCCCTAAAGAATTTTATTGTTATGATTAGAGGTTCATTTACTAGTGTACTTTAACAAGTTAAATTCTTATAAGTATCGTTAATTTAAGTAAAACTGTTCAATAACATCAGAAAGTCTAGAAAGTGTTATATAACTTGTTGTTCCATAATAAAGTCTATGAAGCGAATATTGATGATGTATATTTTAATTTTATACCTATCACTAAATTATCGTAAGTTGTCAGGTGAGCCGCCTCCTGTTCTTATTTTGGATTTTTTGACCTGGTCACTGGACCTTCAAGTCACTTGAGCCACCTCCGGACTCTTAAACTTTGAGCTTTGGAACCTGTGGTTTTTGCCCACAAATATATTGTACCAACAATCTGCTCATTAGTAAAGCTACTATTAATACTAGGAGGTTAGTTATGGATTGTCTATGCCAAATCATAGAAGCGGGTAAAAAATACTCAACATTTAATTATTATTAACTTTATATTTATTTACAACATAATTCAATTATTTTACAAATCAACCATTTATACAAAATATTTTATCTTAGTTAACAAATTCTAAATTAATTATTATTTTACAATCAGACCTCACTTCTGTGTAATATCACTAAGTTAATAAGTACAAACGGAATGTAGTTACCGGCGAGTTATCACAATACGGCATGGCAGACAATCACAAGAAAACAAATTGCCACGTAAACCTAGTGCTTACATCTTATTCTCAAACTCGTAACAGCTTCCGATCCAAGAATAATTTTATTTATAATTATAATATACATTTAGCTATGGTAACAATTATAAGAAAGTGTTACCCCCTAGACAAGTGGCCTTTAGAATGATGAACGAATGGAATTGAATTTTTTTTGATGTTTATGATGTCTAAGACAGTCGTCAATGTCATAAACGTCAAAGTACTTGTCAATCAAATACATTCAGTATACAGTTCAAAAATAAGCTGGCCAATGATTTGCCACGTGTAAGGAGGCAGGTAATTCTATAGACACGAAAGTTTTATCTTACAAAATCATAGTTTCTTATGTTCAATAAAACATGGACGGTGTACATAGAGTACCATCAATTTACCGTATCGTTTACTTGTTCAATATATCTAAAAAAATTATATAGACAAAGCAATAAATAAATCTAAATCTTTCTTTCGAGGCGATGACTCTTCCTAGTTTGACTAGTCTAACGAATAAAATGTTTACGAATATAGGGTAGTTTTAGAAAGGTACCGTGTTCGATTATTAAGACAAAATTGCTTAACTGTTGAACTGGAAGGTAAATATTATATATAGAAAAAAAACTGAGTTACTATTACAAAATCGATATAACATTGTAAGGCGAGACTTGGAATTATAGTATTCGTATGCATATCGCTTCCCTAGCGATACAATACATACAAAACATAATTATTTATCCCTAATAGAAGATCATAATTATAAGAAAAATGTTCATAACTTTTGTTTCTTCCATTTAATATTTTGGCATAGAACATTTTTAAACAACGATAGGAAGCAAATAATATTAAAAGGTCGAAACTATTTCCAGTATTAGATGTTCTTGAAACTTCTTTTCAAAAGTTTTCAGAATCTTCTTACGTTACAAAAATAGATCTTGTATGGAAGTAACTACTTTCAAATATCTAAATTCCTTTAGTTTCATTCGTTTTTTTTCTAAAAACTACCTATATTTATTACTGAACTATTTACTAAAAACACAACGAAACTATCCAAAATTATTGAAAATATTTCTAGCGGTCCACCACTTGACTGTACACTCACTTGAAGGTTTACCTTTTCTGTAAGTATCATATTTATGCTCACCTACGTTGATTGTTTAAAACGATTTTCGACGTTGACAACTGATCACAGGAAAAGAAACGGTAATATAAAACTAATTGTGTGTTTAAATTACAGCGAGTACTTATCTTACGCTTCGTTAGAGGTTACTGAATCAAATTTGGTGTCTAATGTCCTTTTATCACTTTTGGGCAAATCACTTTCCGTAATATCATTTAAGTTTTCATGTTTATTATACTTATCACCATCTACCAATTCTTCCTTTTCCTCGCCAATAGGTACAACACTGAGGTATTCACTTTCTTTGAGGGCTATTGGGATCGAAGTTGTGTCTGGTTGACTGTCCATTCGAGTACTGCTCAAAGTAGTTGAAACCTCCCTTTGAGTAACAAGGTCGTCTGTATCTAATAGAAATGTAGAGATAGGTACCTTTTGATTTTCTTCGGTTTTTGAATTTACTCTCGCATCGGCACTATCAGATATGTTTTCATTGGTGAGTGTTTCATTTAGAAGAGTATCTTTTGAAATTACTGTTATATTATTTTGTTCCTTAATGGTTGTCGCAATAAAGGGCATGTTAGTAGTACTATTGTTTGAAGGTTGTCCTTCAGTCGGAGCGATCATGTGTTCTTCTATGTTTTCATTTTGTGTCTCGTTCAAGTTAGCAGGTTCAAGATCATGACCTTCTTGAAGTTTTTTCACTAAGCTCTTATTATTTTCTACTTCTGGTAGAAAAGGATTCATTTCTGTTTCATGGTCAACGAAATCGGTTAATTGTGCATTAGCAGACTTTGTGCCAGAAGATTTGTTATCGCTATGACTAGATATTTCATAAATAGTTACGTTTAAATTATTTCGCTGTGTAGTGTTTTGAGTAGCGCTGTAAGATATATCGGAGGTGGTATCATCAGGTATTCCATCTCTTTCAGTTACTTGAGTCTCATTGCTAGGTAAAACAGTTGTGGGCATTAGTATATCATCAATCATAACCTGACGATTTGTCTCAATTGGCATTTCCTTGGATAATTCTTTTACCTCATAACTGCTTTCAGTTTCAGATTCTTCCCAAACTGGTGCTGGTGAAGCATTTTCAAACTGATACGATGATGATGAATCACTTGTATCAGTTTTATTAACCATACTCATTACAGAATCATTTGACTTCTGCTCTGACATTTTATAAATATATTCACTTACTGTTGTAGTTTCAATAGGCACAGTTAGAGCAGGTATTAATATGGGTGCACTCACATTACTAACGCTGTTTTCAATGAATACTTCTTTATTAACTCTTTTATAACGGTTATCTTCATTATCATAATCGTGGCCCATGCTATACAATGGTTCATCATCCTGTTTATTACTCGAACTCGAACCCATATTATTAAGGTAGTCAGGTTCAAAGTCGTCTTTAGCAAGGCCGTTATGTATAACATCGTCTAGTTTATTTACAGAAGATTCTGTAGTCTCTTGTTTACCCATTTTATTCATTACATCGTCGTAATTCATTTCTGTTACAGGTTCAGACAACCAATCAGAATCAGTAGTAGTAGTGCGATCATACATTTGTGTTATCGTTTCCACAGTACTATTACTTGTTGTATTTTTCGGCAGGTTATCAATTGATTTGGAAGACCGATTGTAAAGCATATTGATAGAATCAAAAGTAATGTCCATGCCTTCTTCAGGTTCATGTTCGGTGGAGGTTTCTTTTGGAGCAATTTTAGGCTTTTTTTCTAACATGTCAATTAATTTTTCATCTTGAGAGTGTTGATAGTGCTTATTGAGAGAAAATTCACTAACTGTTTCGGCCTCTGGTGTTGTTGTTTCAATAGGTACCGTTTTGTTGGTATCTAATGAGTTAGCTTCCTGTATAATGGATGTAATCATACGATCGCTTTCGCTTCGTTTTACTTCATCATGTGATGATTTTTCTTCATTATGTGATTCTTTTTCCTCATCATATTTATTAGGAATATTAGTTCTTATCCCGAAAAGGCTGTTTGTGGCTTCAGTTGTTTCCATCATCATTTTCACAGTCGTCGTTTCCATCATAACGCTAGTAGCTACATCATCCATTATATTTGGAGTCTCCAGCACTTGTGACGTTTTATTTTCACCTTCATTCTCTTTTGGTGTTTCATTTATGTTTGTTTCGTGTGTTATGTTCTCGTTATTGAATGTGAATAGTAAACTTTTCGTTTTATCATCATGTGTATCATTGAACTCGGTGACTATCATAGGCGTACTAGTCTCAAACAAGAAATCTTCATCAAAAGATTTGAATGATCTTGGTTCTGATTGCTCTGTAATCTTATTAACGTTGTTAATCAAGATATTTTCGTAAGTATTATTACTTGAATTATCATTACTTAATTCTACAGAAGAAGTTTTTATTTCACTGTGAACTTGAGCTTCTAGCCAATCATTAGAGTCTGTAGTGGTGATTACTCTATCGGCTTCAGTAGTTTGTTGGATCACCAGACCAGAATCTCTTAACATTGAAATTAGGTCTGATTTCATTTCATTAGATGGCTCACTCATAGCGTTTGATTCAGATATGGACACTCTCATAGTTGTTTTTTCGATAGCATCATTAGGTATTGTTTCAAATTTGCCTTCATTTGTGTACAACATAGATTTTTCTTCCTTAGACTCATCTTCAGATTTAGAATCTACTGTTGTGGGAGATCGGAGTTCCCCTGTGTTTGTGGTTGATTCAACATCAAATTCAGGCTCGTGTTCGGCGGCTTGAATGTTGTCTATTATACTGTGAATAGTTTCTTCGAATGATTTCGCCTTTGGTGTTGTTTGGGGTGTTGATGTCGTTTCAGGCTGCAAGTTTGAATCATCAGGAGATATGGACATAATGGATGAAGCTGCAGGTGTAGTCGTAGCTGTTGTTTCAAATTCTAATTTTAGTTTTGATTCGGGGTCTGAATCGGCGACTGGTTCTGCCTCCGAAATTGATTTGTGGTCGTTTTCTGATGTTGGTTCTGGTTTAGGCTCTGGCTCAGACTTTGGCTCTGGTTCTGCTTCTGGTGAATATTGAAGGTCTATTGCTGGTTCTAATTTAGAATCCGATTCAGGCACCGATGTTGGTTCAGGTTCTTGTTTAGGCTCCGATTCTATTTCTGACTTCTGATCTGGTTCCGGTTCCGAATTTGGCTCTGGTTCAGATTGTGGCTCTGGTTCCGATTTTACTTCAGGTTCTGACTTTGGTTCCGGTTCTGGTTCTGGCTCAGACTTCCCTTCTGGTTCGGGTTCAGGTTCTGATTTCGTATCTGACTCAGTTTGTATTTTCGTCCTTACTTCCGTTTCACTAGATGTTTCTGAATCAGAAATAGGCTTCAAATTGTGTGCAGTAGTTGGCTCCACGGTGGGTTCGGGTTCGGGCTCAGCAGCAGGTTCAGCAGCCGGTTGCGGTTCTGTATCAGCTGATTTATAGTTTCGTCCTTGGGCTTCATGTTCATGAGGATGTGCAGTTGGATGGCCAATAATGTTCGAGAAACTGACCTCAGTCTCAGAGTCAGTGGTTGTTTCTGGCATTGCATGGTGTAGTTCTTGCCAAATTACTGATTGCTCAACTGAATTCTCCGATTCACCTACTGGTTTATTTTCATTAGTGGCAGTTGCTTTACTATTAGTACTTTCGTTGGAATCAGGGGGTGTTGTCGTTCCTTTTTCTGCAGATTGTTGGCTATCCCGTCCATTTTCAGTATTGTCAAATAGCGACATACACCGTTTTGGATTAGCCATATCAATTATTTGTCCAGGTGGACAAGTGCAAATAAAATCAAGGGATGTTTCATCGAACTTACATTCGTGTTCACAGCCATTTTTATTTATTTGACAAATGTCAAGTACGGGCCTGGAGATCATTTTATCTTCAGCGATGTGATATACATTGATCATTCTGTTATTTCTGCTGAGATATTCGTTGAGATTCGCCTTCATGGTAGCAGCGGTCAACAAGTTATCAGGCGTAGTTGTACCAGGCTGCGCACGTTCACTGGTCTTCCAATGTACTCTGTAGGTGACAATGATCGAGCCCTCTCTGAAAATGGACAAGAATAAGAGTTAGATATGCTTCATTCTTTTAGATATTCCGGTATTTCCGACCAATTGAGCAGTCCGACTGGGGAAGTACCTTAGCCCTACAGAATAATAATAACTTCGTGTCGTGTTCCCGGCGTTGAGTAGGGTAGCCAAAGCTCACTGGAGAGTTTTTGTGCTGTCTGTGGGAAGACCAAAGGCTTGTCCTGTTTTGCCTTCTAAACTGACGGTACGAATGTGACTCCCTTGGTGTTGTACGCGTCCATAGGCCACCTCAGGCGTGCCACCTCAGTGGTATAAAAAAATCGATTCTAAGTTAAGGACGGGACTTGAATACGCATTCAAGTCCCGTCCTGAACTTAAAATAGTTTTTTTTTTGACCTGGACTTGTCCTGGGTAGTAAAATTCTCTGGATAGTTATTTGGCAACGTTGGAGCCATCGAAAATCCATGAATAAATCTCCCGTTAACTTTAATAGTGATGATTAGTTAATTATAAGTCTCTTACCGAAGTTGAATAATTTCCAGGGTGATTTCATTATCGCTGTTATCGAGACTTTCTTTGTCGATGACAGCTCGTTTTAAAGCGTCGCCAAAGGTCGATACGAAGTCTCTATACTCATTACTATCGACGTCCTGGAGGGCAGGAGTGAATTCCTCGTTGTCGATTTTCACCTCTCCTTCGACGGTTCTCGATACTGGAAAAAACATTATTATTGGTATCAAACAGTTTTAGATAGGTACTATTACATAAATTTAAGTGTTGCCAAATTCTCAAGAAACAAACATTATGATCAATCATATTCACATAAAATAGCATCGATATTCAATGGAGAACAAGCCAATAAATGAAGTTCAGTAAAAAGCCGCGTTGCGAATTATGTTGATCATATGTTCAGTAGTGTAACACACACGCTGATTTTATATTCTATTCTCTAGAATCCACCATTATAATGTTCTTCCAAAACTATGTTATATGAAAAATAAACCAGTCATTGCGGAATATTTTCTCCTGTACTGACCAAGTAATGAAAAAAAAAAAAATTTTTCAGCTGCTTCTTCCTAGGAAAGTCGTAAGTTCAAATTCAAATTCAAATTCAAATGCTTTATTGTGAAACATAGGTTCTTTTACATAATTTGATCAGCTATGTTCAGCCATATTGGCATACAATATTTTGTGAGAAAATTATTAATTAATTATAAATTATCATACATTAAATTTAAATTACACTTATATCGTTACATACCAGTCATTTCATATCGTATATTATTTATAGTCATTCCTTATCAATTATTATTCAAGTGTTTGGTCTTCTAAAAATTCATCAATATTGTAGTAACATTTCGCTATCAGCAGCTTGTGCATCTTTTCTTTAAATATGACGGCGCGTTATAATTATTGTGTGATTAGGGTGAATGAAATTCACTCTGGCGTAATGCAAGACTACTAGTGCTCTATGGTCGAGTGTGACGTCATTCGTTCATTCGGTCAATTTGAGTTTGACAGATCATTGACTTTGGTGGGGCGCGCGGCGAATCGTGATCAGTGTCGCTGTGAACCTCGACCGAGCACTACGTGTCTAGCAGAACGCTCCTAGTTCGGTTGAATATACTTGGTTATAGATCGCGAGTGTGTCTAGCTGTAAAATGTGTAGTCAGTGATTGAAGTATGGTGATTCGTGTATTAGGTTGTCCTATTTCCTTGCCCGCATATCCACGCGGATTGTAAGTGCAAGCTTACAATGGGCTACTAAGAGGCCCCAGACCCCGAAGTAAACCCCATGTGCCTTCATCAGAAGTGGGATACCAGGGCAACAAGCTGAGGAGAATAGCAGTGGCAACCAAAAGACTCGCTAGTCGGGTTTACATGAAATAACGTGAAA
Organism: Eilema caniola; assembly: GCA_949126895.1. Classification (NCBI taxonomy): domain Eukaryota; kingdom Metazoa; phylum Arthropoda; class Insecta; order Lepidoptera; family Erebidae; genus Eilema; species Eilema caniola. The sequence continues at coordinate 8,689,256 of OX421462.1, forward strand.
CGGTGACTGTCCTGATTGTCGGCTGCATCCCGATTACAAGACCCGGTGAGCCCGTTCCTTTTTATTTCGTAGATAGTGAGTGCTTATTTTTTAAACAACAAGTGGTATAACCAAATAATTTCCTTGTAGCGGAATATCGCATTCCACCCTCCAGGGAAAGATATAGTTGTAAAGGTATTACTCGTGGGTACAAATTCGTGTTTGAATAAAAAGTCTCATCCTATTTCTACTATTCCATATAGTGCCAGAAGAGACGATAGCAGTTCTGGCAATCCGTGAGCAGAGGTTTATGAGGTAGCGGAGTTTGCACCTAATTATATAGGGGCTAAGTTAAGTTGTCATTACACGAGAAAGTTTCGAAATATCCCGAATATCTAACTATGCTAGATTCTATACTATCTGTAGCTGTTAATACGGTGAGAAGACTTATTCGAATTGAGTAGGGTACGCTGCAAAAGGTTACTGTGATTGCTTAGATTAGCTTGGAATGCGGTGACGCAATCAGTACGTACAAGAAGTGAGAACGATAATTTTTAACGAACTACCCTATATTAACATCAGTGAGTTCTTTGTCAGTACGCAGATGCCATGTCACCATAGTGCAAAGGCTCGTGTTAAATCGTCTTCCATTGAGTGGGAGGGTAGTGAGACAAAAGGAACCAGTTCTCGATTTAATCTTTTTATTTAAGTGACATAATTTACGTAAGTGAGTAGTTTGCAGAAAAAACTAACGAAGGACGATTTCGATTATATCACGATGTATTACGTGTTGGTTTTTGCGTTTGCTTTTTTGGTTTCCATATCTTTTCGGTAGCAGGTACTGACCCGGTGTGTCTTGTCTTGAGATGTATAGGTCCCTCGGAGTGCTCGAACTGTGTTTAATTGTTGGTGGACAGATAGGTGAATGTAGCTGTACAGTGTAAGATATAGCTTCCTATGACGAAGGTTGAACTCTGTTAATAATCGCGTGCTGGATTGTCAGTCTAATTTTCTATGATGCTGAGTAGCGAGGGAGCCATGCAGTATCGGCTCTGACGGGTTTTGTTCGTGAAATATTTCTCAAGTGGGTAGTGGGTAGACTCACCGTGGTGTACTTCACTTTGAGGTCACACTATTGTGTACCTAGGTAGAAAAGGCGTGGCGGATTCTTAGCAAGAATACACGAACCAACAGTTTGGTAACCAATTATTTCGGGTCGACTAAAGGAATAGTTCTCGTCGCCAAATTGGCAGATTGAGGCCGATAAACTGCCCCGAGTAGTCTCTCGTCTTTACTGGGCGATTATATGATCTACATTCTGGTGAAAGCCTCTGTGGCATAGCGGTGGTCGATGCGGCTGCTACGCGAGGCCTCGGTTTCGGTCCCCGGTCGGTGCGGGTGTTTGTGTGCTCGTATGGGTCTGCTGGCATTGGTCTGGTCTACGTGCTACGGAGGGCCTGTTGCGTCATATATCCCGGTTGTCATGCGAGCGTCTGTGGCGGCCGCTACGGGTGATTAGAGCCCACAGGGGTCCGACTGGTGTAGCTGCGGAACAACGGTGTGCCGCTTGGTTGTGGGGATCGGATGGCGGTCGCTTCGCTTCGGGGTGTTTAGAGATCCAGTCGCGCCGCGTTTGTACTGGAGAGCCGAGACCGACTAGGTCGAGAAAAGGGTTCGGAGATTGACGATAGAATGAGTTGGAGTTGATTGCTAGGAGCGGCGGTTGCTGCTATTTATTTGTCATATACCCTCCATTATGATGAAGTGGAGTAAAGTGTGTAATTACGGGTCCACCACCACCAGAATGGCTACCAGCTGATTCCGCGTTATCTGAGTGCTAACAAATTGACACTAGGTTATTAACTGTAGAAGGTTTCTGGTGGTAGGAAAACTGAACCCGACTCACTGCAATCACGGGCACAAGGTGAGGTGCGTAATGTTGAGGATTTCGTGTTGTTTGGGTTTTTTTAGTTAGACAAGATTCTTTAGTTAACTGTCTTTTATTCTAAGGTTGGGACAGTGTTTGCAATATTTTACAATAATCTTAAGGTAACTAGCTAGTGCTTGTGACTTGTGTGGCTGACATGTAAGAGCAGTATGGCGGACTCATTCCGGAAGCGGATACAAGATGGTATGCCGCTCGGGATGCGTTCTGAAGCGTTAACACGTAAATTTCAAACTGTTACGAAATTTCAGTCTAAATTGGGTCTAAGTACGAATCATTGCTCAGATGTCAGAAGTTGACGTACAGACTATAATCAGATGAAGGGGGCTGTAATCCGTCACATCAGTAAGTGGTGTACAAGGAGTGAAAATAAAGTGCTTTGGTACTGTGTTCTCGGGTATGAGTGATAAAGTCGTCACAAGCTGTGTGCCTTTGCTTTGAGATGTCTCATTTGGTGAAATTAGGACGTCTTTGATTTCAATACCCTCGCGTACCTAAGATTTAGGGAAAGATGTTCTATTAGCAAGTAATGTTTCATTGTTATCTCAAGTAACGGTTTCTCGTCGTACGTGGTCACATAGACGAAATTCTACATCGATCAATCAATCAACCAACTAGGCCACCATGGTCAACTGCTCGACGTGGGCCTCTCCCAATGTGCGCCATTTCGAAATACTACATGGATATGGGTTATCTATGTTATATGATTAGAACAGGAGAAGACCTAAAGTTCCAGATACTGACAAGCATTGGCAGAGACATCCAGGTTGAGGATTACTACTTCAAACAGACGCGTGCTTGGGTGACTTCTCTTACTTTACAGGGTAGTATCGGTGTCATAGGGCTACTCTGTTTAATAGGCAATCAATGAGCTAGATGAAAATGACAGCTTCCCCGTAAGTGTGATAGATATGTTCGCTCCACAGCCGATCGTGTTGATCTAATAGTGACTTCGATGGATCAACACACGGATGATGGCCAGGGTGGTAATGAAACCGTTCTATGTGGGAGGGCGGTGTGCTCCTCCATGCGTCTTATTTCGCTCCATATTAATGATTGAGTGATGTAAAGTAACAGCGTAGATGTGCAATCCGTGCGACTCCGCCAATGGTCCGGGGAAGCGTAGTCGTGATTCGTGCCCTCGTTAATAGACAGGGTAATGGAGCGGTTACGAGAGCCTCTGCGAGAAGCGTCGGTGGCTTGGTGGTTGGGGGGTCGGCCTTGCGATCGAGGGGTCCCTGGTTCGAGTCCTGGCCGTTGCACAGCCGACGTGAGCCCACTCCTGGCACGGGCAGTTTGGCTTGGTTGGAGGGGTTAGAGGGAATATTAGTAATTTCGATGATTTTGGTTGCTAATATTCTTTTGAAACGAAGCGCGTATGGTAGTTTGGTACAGGAAAGCGAAGTGTAACAAAATTGGCTCCTAACTAATTCTGAACCATAAGTTTGTTCTAATTAATCGGTTTCGAGTGTATGCGGATAGAGCACTAAATGGAGTATAGTCAGTGTTGGTTTATTGGTTTCCAGTCTTGCTTTACTTGCTACTACTACCTTTGGAAACCTATTCAAATAAAGCCTGGCCGCGGCTTGGGCTAGGATGTAGACGCTACTCGCTTCCAATATGGCGGATAGAGCTGGGACACATCGTGTTTGGGCAGACTTCAGTACATTTCATCTCCTAGCTTCGAACCCCAATGCCTCAATCCGATCTCGAGAGATTAGTCATACCACTGTAGTAGAAATTGACAACGAGCTGGCCGAGACGGCGGTCTATAATCAGAACGAAGGAAGAATTCACGACAACGACACATTCTCAGCGATTAATTCTCACATCATTACTACTAGTCCACCTTCCACAGATCTTGATGCATATTGTAAGTAGGTAGGTCCAGACTCACTTTCATGTTCGGACTGGCTCCTCGAGGGTCGATGTTCGAACTATGTATTGTTGCTAGCCTTGCAGGATAGTGTAGGTGTTTGTAGGGGCACCGAGTGGTTGTACGTAGGTCTAGACTCACATTCATGTTTGGACTGGCTCCACGAGGGTCGATGTTCGAACTATGTAATGTTGCTAGCTTTGGAGGACAGTGTAGGCGGTTGTAGGGGCACCAAGGAGTGGTTGCCCGGCCCGACTGGTTTGCAGTCGTAGGGGCACCAATGAGTGGTTGCCCGGAGTCCGACTTGTTTATGGTCGGAGGGGCACCAATGAGTGGTCGCCCGGGGTCCGACCGGTTTATGGTCGCAGGGGCACCAATGAGTGGTCGCCCGGGTTCCGACCGGTTTATGGTCGCAGGGGCACCAATGAGTGGTCGCCCAGGTTCCGACCGGTTTATGGTCGCAGGGGCACCAATGAGTGGTCGCCCGGTCCGACTAGTTCATAGTCGTAGGGGCACCAATGAGTGGCTGCCCGGTTCTGCTCGTTGTGGCCGAAGAACACCAACGAGAGATGTTAGGCCCGTGCGGCGATGGAAGTCAGTGATGGACGAGCGTGTCAGTGCGAGAAGAATTAAAGCCTCGTACATTTGTTCACAGACGGATCTCTGGCATTGGTCGCACGAGGACGAGCGACATGTCAGTCTGGCCGTGACGGCGCGTTATAATTATTGTGTGATTAGGGTGAATGAAATTCACTCTGGCGTAATGCAAGACTACTAGTGCTCTATGGTCGAGTGTGACGTCATTCGTTCATTCGGTCAATTTGAGTTTGACAGATCATTGACTTTGGTGGGGCGCGCGGCGAATCGTGATCAGTGTCGCTGTGAACCTCGACCGAGCACTACGTGTCTAGCAGAACGCTCCTAGTTCGGTTGAATATACTTGGTTATAGATCGCGAGTGTGTCTAGCTGTAAAATGTGTAGTCAGTGATTGAAGTATGGTGATTCGTGTATTAGGTTGTCCTATCTCCTTGCCCGCATATCCACGCGGATTGTAAGTGCAAGCTTACAATGGGCTACTAAGAGGCCCCAGACCCCGAAGTAAACCCCATGTGCCTTCAAATATATTTATTGTCTCTACGTTTCTGATATGTATTGGAATCTTATTGAAAATGCGTTGCGCTATACAGAATACACTTTGATGAAGTAGTTTTGTGTTACTTTTCGCCATTCGTAAGTAAGTTAAAATTTTATATAACTACAGTGCCTAGTTTCCTTAAGAGGAAGTCTCGGGTATGAGGGCCGGTCACCATTGCAGAGACAATAGGGTATTTGACAAATTTTGGAAAACCATTCTAATTATTCCTTAGCATATAATATGCACACTACATCGATATTTAAAAAAGAAAACAACGGATTTTAACAAAAAATCGATGTTAAAGTTTAAATTTTCAAAAACGCGCGAAAACCGCTGTCACCTTGTATGGAGCCGATTACGTGACGTCACACATTTTGTATAACCTTAAAGCAGTGAAGTCAAAGTAAATAATAAAGTTTTTCTTCAAACTTTGTGAATAAAATAGTGTATAAATGGTGTGTAGTTGCACAATGTACAAATACGTCTATAAATAAAAAAAACTGTTTGTTTCTGTTCTGTTCTGTTCAGTCACAAAGCCGTGTTTACTTGCGTGTGACGTCAGCAGTGCTGTGATCTATCACAGAGCGTTTTCGTCACAGATAAAAATTCGAAAAAATATTAGATATTTTTAAGCGAAATTCTCAAAAAATATGCTTATTTTAGTTTAATTTATAGTTTTAAATGTCTTTTTACGCTATTATCTGATAGGATGACCATTATTTGTAGTATTTTTTAATGTTGTCAAATACCCCATTAACGCTACAATGGTGGCTCTAAAAATAGATCTACCTTTTTACCATAAATTAACTGCCTAGACTGTTAACTAAACGGCGCCATTCAATGAACGGCCTGAATAATATTCAGCCGTAACGTTTATTACAAAATTGAATAACCTGGCTGGCTAATGCTTAGGCCAATCGTAAGATGGGGCACTACCTCGAAATAAGATAGAAAATTACATACATATACTTGCCAAGCTGTAAATCCCCGAGGGAGTAAGCAGAGGTGTATTCACAGAAAATTGGTGTAAGGCTTATTGAGAAAGTTACCCAATTCGACTTGGATAGGTTAGGTTAGAAGGAAATAAATGTAGTGATTTTTTTATAACTATACAGAAATAAGTCATTATTCTAGCTTTTTGATTAAATGGCTAGGCAAGTAATTAAATTTCATCGATCCAAGCTATTTGTCTAGCTGTGTAATCAAATGGCTAAACACTATTCAGGCCGTTAATTGAACGGCGCCTTTCAGTAAAGAGCCTAGGCGGTTAATTGAACGGCTGATCAAGCTAGTTGGCTGCGACATAGATACCATATATATCGTGGAAACGGTCGACTAAAGTCTCCCAACATTGGAAGAGGCCCATGTCCAGGAGTGGACTAAGATAGACTAAATTGATATTTACCATAAGAATAAAAACTAGTATTTATTGGGGGTAATCCACATATGGTTTTACTTACCATACATATTAGAGTTTTCTTCTGATGTAAGCGTGGGTTCCTGCGCTTCATCGCTCTGCGTCTCTGGTCCGTGTTGTTCGGGTTCCTTGCTTTGGTCGGGGTACGTGCTGCGGTTGTCGAATTCGCTGTGGTCGTTCTCGCTGGTAGTGTGGTGCAGATGGCTGCCGATACCGCCCAATGCCCTCGCAGAGGTAATCGAAGAGTTGTACTGCTCTAAGGGCGTCGGTGAGTTAGTGAATAAGATGCCCGCTGAAAAAGATAAAAGAGTATTGAATAGTGGAAACGCAAAATTAATTGTAGATGTAGCAGCATACGACCAAACAGCAATAACCATCTGTTCTCAACTCATAGCTGTCAGATTTGAAGAGACAAATAATAAAATCTACGTAGATGAAAGCTAACATTGGCCATTATGAGGCGCCCTCTGTAGGGATAAAAGCGCAGTCGGCATCCCCATTGGAATAAGATTTAATGTTTATTTGGTACTGGCCCCATTAAGACCCTTGGGCTCAAGCTAACATCGTCTTTAAGCTAGTGTACCTGCTGATTGACCGACACGACGGTATTTCCGTCTAATTGAGCAGTCCAACTGGGGAAGTACCTCCATCCTACAGCATACCGCAGCCATAATAACCTCGTGTTGTGTTCCCAGCGGTGAGTACGGTAGCCAGAGCTCATTGGGGGTTTTTGTGCTGTCAGTGGGAAGACCAAAGGCTTCCTGCTCTGTCTACGTCAATATTTATTAATGTCCTGGAACACTAATTACAAGCTATTACAGTCCGATAATTGGGACCCAATAAGCGTGTAGTTTTTTCGGTCCCACCCCGATGACCGGATTTGTAATGTATCATGTAATAGTCTTTTCTACTCACTGGCTGCCAGCACGATGAGTGCCACGATGGCTGCTACGACGAGTCCCAGCAGTGTCCAGCACAGCGGTCGCTTGCAGCCTCCCTTTTCACCCCTCTTGTCGGCTGTCACGTACAGCTTCTCACCTCTGGAAATAAACATACGATTGTCATTAGGTGTTGGTAAAAACGGTTATGTTTAAAGAGTATTATTGAAAAATCTTCCCCTCCAAGAATGCTTCGGCCCCTGTCATCATGTGTTTGTCTCCCTAGCTACCGGGACATAGTTGAGCCCGCGCGTCGCCGTAGATACACTTTCCTCGTAGATGAAATAGTAGGTAAGTATTGATTTTTCACGAAAAAAAAATTGCTTGCAGGTATTGTAATTTGATTGAATTGTGAAAAAAGTAATTTTAAGGTGGTTAAGGTAACCTTGACATGGATATATCAATTCGCATTTTTTTTAAATACTTCTTGCATAAATCATGGATACCTAAATCAATTTACCGAATAGAACTCGAACACCTGATAAAATACAAAGAAAAATATTATATTTCTTTTCTTGATATGTATACCGTGAAATAACTATAGAACATTTATTTCTTTTATTAATAAGCTAAATAATGAATAGAATAGATTTCTCTTTACCTACTAAATGAACCATAAACTCGTATCCATAGAAAACGCATTGATTACTTGTCACAATAAAATAAAAAATACGCACTCTTCGACGCGGTCTAGATCACGATTTGCCAGAAGCCTTGCCTCTTGGTTTTCCGTTGCGAACAACCACCAAAATGTGTCCCATCTGCTTTGCCCAGTAAAATGGATGAACAGCATCTTCTATGATGTGAGACACAGTGTACTAGATACTACGTAAGAAAGTGAGACGATCTGCCCAATTATTTAAGAACTACCCACGTAGGGAGGCATATTCAGGTGCGAGTAATATTTCGAATGATCTACAGTCGATAACCGCGCGAGATTCTTTGCTTCTATACTGTCGGCAACTCTGCGAATGAACCATAAACGAACCCACAAAATATTCCAAGTATTTGACGAATATAATAGGTCCTACATAACTATCAAAATAATTTGGTTCTAATTTCTTGCGCAATACGGTTTAATATGCACTAGATATGCTCAATAGATAGATAATGGTTTGTTTTCGGAGTGTGATTTCGAATGCACCTATGCAAATACTTGGAGTTATTCAAAGGTCATGAGGCAAGACGCCAGGCGTGGTGCATACCTGTTTCGAAAGGTTGAATTATAAGAAGATTATTAGCTGTCGGGAACATCGCAATAGATAATTGTGTTACAATGTTAGGAACGGATTTATAGGATCTTTGTTTCCGATAAATGAGATATAATAGAGGTATCTGTTACTTTGCTGCTTGTATTGTAGTGAATCATTAAATACAAAGAAATTATTACCTGCCTACCTACGTCTTCAATAAAAAAGGAGTTATATTAGTCTAAGTTATGCTACCCGTGTCAGCAATAAGCATGTAATTTTATGTATGGTTGTGTATGGGGTCTACCATTTTCTTCGCAGTTCAAGTCAACCTCACCTGCTAGCCGGTACTCCTGGTGATCAACGAACGAGCCCCTTGGTTGTGGTAAAACAGGCAGAATCAGGGTGTCAGGTGAAAGTGGCTTCCGAAAAGCCAAGATGAACCAGATTTAAAGAAGGATGTATATACACCTAAGCGTAATAATTGAAATATGGAGGTAAAACACTCGGGCCTATGAACATTATCCATATTAATATTATAGATGCTAAAGTAACTCTGTCTGTCTGTATGTTATGCTTTCACGCTTGTACCACTGAACCGATTTTGATGAAATTTGGTAGGTATAGGGATAGAATAGAAATTGAGAAAGTACATAGGGAATGTTCGGCCGCGATAACCGATATCCACGCGGGTGGAGCCGCGGGCAAAAGCTAGTATTAACTAAACTAGACCATACTACTGCAGGGGAGAGGAAAGAAAAAGAACAGAATGGGACAAAAGAAATTAAATTATTTTTCTTGATATTGTGGAAGGAGATGCGAACATTATTAACAATTGCAATAAAACCACTTTTAAAACCGATTGTATCGCGATTTATTTGTTATTATTTATTTTTAGACTGATTCGCGTAAACTTTAGAAAATACATTATTAACAATGTTTTGTGGTGTGCTGCGTACATATTGCCAGCCAAGCGTCTAAAACTAAGGCCTTGTTTACACTGAGGCAGACTTTGGTTACTCCAGTTACATGTTTTACTCAATCACCAAGATACAGGAATACTTACATAAAACTTGTGTTGAACAAAATTTGGATTAAGTATACGAAACTTTTTTGGTATAAAATTCTCATCATCATCTTAGGGTTGTTGCCGGATGATTCAGAGGCTAGCCCGGGGTCCGCTTATTCCTTCTCCTCCATTGGCTTATACAGCTTTTATGTTGGCGACAGCCATCTGACCTACCAACCCCGGAAGAAACGCTAGCGCCTTGTCAATTAATCAGCATGTGTACCTACGGGCTTACAGGAAATTGGCTTAGCCCTGAAGGTTTTGGTCGGTACAGCTTTTATTATAGAAAATCACAGTGGTTACCGTGGCCAATGGACGTGTGCAACAATGAAAAGAGAAAGATTTTATAAAAATTTTCATTCACTCTACAAGATTGTCCTTAAATTTTAGACTTTAACGGTATCAAGGTAAAGTCTAAAGTTAAATGGCATTGGTTACAGTATCTGTGGTGACGCAGTGGCTTCGCCATGGAAAAATAATTGCAGATTCAGGGCCCAGGTGAGTCACACTCGTGCTGCTGACCCTGTATAAACAGAGAGTTTCTGTGTCGTCAGCGTAGAAGACAAAGCAGGAATAGCCTTTGGTCTTCTCACTGATAGCACAAAAACTCTACAGTGAGCTCTGGCTACCCTACTCACCGCCGGGAACATAACACGTGGTTATTATGGCCGCGGTATTTTGTAAGGCGGAGGTATTTCCCCAGTCGGACTGCTCAATTGGACGGAAATACCGTCGGAAATACCTCCTTAAGAATGTATCAATTGAAATTGTATTTTATAGGCTTGGTTTAAAACTTTTAGGTATTATAAGTACTTAGTTACTCGTACGAATATTTTATTTGTGTAAACAAGGCATACGAATGCATAGAGTAGGTATACCTATTAACTATATAACATACTGTCCGGTGTGTCAGTAAATATGATGCGAAGCAATAGCATCTAACTCGTTTCGTTTGACTGTGTTTGCGCCTGTGGTGTTGGTGGTTGGGAGGGCTTATTTTTGTTTTAATGCCATTAAAAGTAACTTGTATTGTTATACATATAATGCTAGCAGGAATAGCCAGACGCGAATAACGATACAAAATTACAGCTTAATTCCATATAAACGTAATTGAGTAACAATATTATGTACAACATCAAACATCTTCTAAAGAAGAACAATAAGTTCATATATAGATAATATATGTATTGTTATTGTTTATAGGACTATTGTTCATATCCTTTTGGTAGTCGGTTAAAATACAGCTTAGAGAGCTAGAATTTAGACGTTTTGTAAGTACCGTTTTAATGGTCTGTCCAGAATAAATGATTTTTGACTTTGGCTATCGCCTAGCAAGCACAATATAGAAAGGAATATCTATTTCCTATGTGTATACACCCTAAACAAGTAGGTACAGTCAGCCTCAGATGTATGTTGACGAACAAAGTACTCAAAATTATCTTAATGCCTTGGTTTCTCCCTTTCCTTTTGACTTATTGTTCTATAATATGGTATATACCTTTAATTCGGACAATAATACAATTTAAATCAATAAAACAGTTTGATTTGCTCTTAATACCGTAGTTTTAAGATCATTTTGAGAATTTCAGATCTATATCGTTCTGACTCTGACTGTACCTACAACACTTGACATAAAACTTGATGCAAAAAAAGAGAAATAGGTAGGCATGTACTCGCGGTAGCTCGGCCTATAACCACAGTATAAATTAATCGTTAGACCGTGCCATAACCATGAAAACCTTAGACATAACAGAGCAGTGGGACATGTCAGTTATTACAAGTCGCCGGTGGTCGGCGGCACTCGCGCGAGGTTAGCGCGGTCGCCAGGTCGTCGCCCTGCGCTTTGTTCCTTAGCCTCCCCCCCTCCTGTGGCTCCACGGTAACCCTCCGCGGTCGTCTTTGCCACACTTGTTTGATCCTTATACTCCTGATTTTGACGTGATACACCTCATAAAATGTTTAGACTATCACAGCTAATGTTTTTGCCATAAATTTATGATTTCTTAGGAACCATTGCAGTTTAAGTTTATTTAGTTTTTGAGTCGGCAACATCTTGGTTCTAAGGGTCATATAAATCGGGGATCATATACGTTTTCTAATGTATTACATGTAGGAAACAGTTGAACAGTTTTTACTAGGTACCTATTGCAAATTTTTAAAGGAAGACACTAGTTGCTTACAAGCGTATATCAACGATATTTTAAATTTCCAACACTGTCTAGTCTAGAATATAAAGTATATAAATAAATACATCGAAATTTAAAAATATTCCAATTTTACCCTAAAATCTAAAACACCTGAAGAATTAAAAAGGCCATATGGTGCGTTTCAACTAGTAAAATATTTGTCGTTACGCAATAGACAGTTCTAAGACCACAGTGAAACATTTTAAACGCCAATTAGATAGTGCAAAACCCGTTTTGTTTTAAGTTTAACCCGTGAACGATCAGTGACCCACATTCGGTGCACGTGTGATCAATGATCAATCAGCTTATGAGCCGTTGAGCAAGTCTATTCAAATCATGAATGGGCTCAAATATCAGTGTGTCGTTTGGAATTACGCAACCAGGAGAAAAGCGTGCCCCCTTTTGGTTTATTTATATCTTAACAATGTGTCATCTAGTTTGTTTTGCATAATTTCCAATTTGTATTCTAAAGTAAATGTACTTAAATGAGAGTTACTTAGTTTAAATGTGGAAATAAATTCACAGTTACTTTGGCCTTACGCGATGTGATTTCTAATTTGGTATGAAATCATTAGTTTCATTAGTAATAAATTACAATAATAAGGATTATTAATTAAATAAACTTAACTGATTCGAAAACATAACGAAAAATTAAAAGACTATCTAACTAAGCTATTGTGTAACTTCTTTAAATGAACTAAAATTGCAGGAATTTCAGCAATGTATTTAAGCATTTTCCGTTTACCGGTGCGTTACGCATTTAGTAATCTTGGAAAGGATATATTTGGTATTAGATAAATGGTGTTCCTTTACGATTTACATCCTTTTTACGTGGACAACGACTTCCCACGAATTTCTACTAATTAAAAACTTTGTAGCAATAACTACAGATTTCTTTATTCGTTTTCTATATTATGCACTACCATGCACGCAAAGGTTATGTAAGCGGCAGTAATTTTGACAATAGATATTAGAAGCATAAAATAAAACGGGATTAAAATATGAAAAATATATCCAGATTTAATACAAGGCAAAAATTAGTACGCGCAAGACTTTTTATTTAAAGGAAAGAAGCTTTGGTAGCTCCTTACGAAGACCATGTATATAAGACCAAGATTCAAGAACGAATCTCAAGAGAGAAGGGGGACCTCCCGGTCGTAAAACCTACTCTTCAACTACAAAGCTAGATACTGTTTATGTCTCTCTGATATCATATAGTGCTTTATACAATTTAGTACCTCCAAGCTTTGAAACTTTTGAAATATCTGTGCGTACATTTGGAAACCTTTTGAAAGGTCAAAAATCAAAATATTGTATGTAAGGAGGTCACAATCTTCGTTGCAAGTATTTGTTTTCATGTGATTGAAAGACAGACTTTTTAAACACAATAGAACATGTTTATTTTTTTAGTAAACTGTATTAGAAGTTTTAAGTCCATTTCTGCCTATTGTAGCATTTTTTAGAGTTTCGTAGTTCTGTCTGTCTGTCTGTTTTTCCGTATGTCATAGCCATTTTTTGCCGAAAATATAAGACCTTTGCTGTTGAAACTTGGTAAGTAGATGTATTCTGTGAACCGCATTAAGATTTTCGCACAAAAATTGAAAAAAAAAGCAATAAATTTTGGGGATTTCCCCATACTTAGAACTGAAACTCAAACATTTTTTTCGTCAAACTCATACGTGTGCATCTATGGATAGATGTTCAAAAATGATATTGAGGTTTCTAATTTCTTTTTTCTAAACTGAATAGTTTACGCGAGAGGCACTTCCAAAGTCATAAAAATATAATATGATGTCCATTACCGTGTAAACTTCCACTAGAATATTAGTTTGAACGAGATCTAGTAAGTAGTTGTTTTTAATACGTCATAAATCGTAAACCGCGATCAAACATACAATTAACTGCAGGAACTTTTATAATTATGTAACTTGCTGCTACGTACGCGAATCCAACTCGCACTTAACAGCGTTTTTATCGGAAGTTTTGTAGTTTTAACTTGGGATGTCTGCGCAGAACGGGCAATGACTGTAGGGAGTAATGCACCATTGACACCGATCTACAATTTGCCAACTATGTCCTATGTACGTAATAGGGAGCGAGTCTAGTCAACCGGGCACAACCAAATGGAGTTTTGGATCAATTTGTTTGTGAAGTCCACAGAAAGAAATGGCCAACTTCACTTGAAGCCATGTGACATTAAAAATATGTATTCATAAAATAAAACAAATTGTATCTATGAAAACATTTTTTTTTATCGAATATCGAATGCGACATTTAAATACCAAAGTGAACAGTCATATAAGGTAAAGTAAATTATGGCAATGGTGTGTGGTCAAACTGGTTGTATCAAATACCGACTGATATGTGTATTATACGTTTAAAAACAAAGTGGAAATAAGCTCTGGAACGACTTGTGAGGTCTGCTTTATATTCTTTAGCACGGCACAAGTGTAAGTTCGGCTAGGGGTGCGCACTTTTATATGTATCGATACTTTGAATTGATTCAGATATTCTTAATCGAATTATGTTGATTAAACAAAAATAGCATGTATTGTAATCTGTTTACAGTAGTTAATGGCTATTGGGTTTTATACTATTAATACAGTATCCGGCTTTTTACTTGACACGTCAACGTCAGAGATAGAGAGACCTAGAAGAAGAGTAAGATCGGTTTGGTTCTTTTTTTCAAAGCGTTCAGTCTATCGTACATGGGGTTGATAGTTCAACACCTTTAAGCCAAACACCTTTAAGTCAGTCTAAAGAGCGACAGCGAGAACGTTCTATATTATAGAGCTTATTTAGAGCTTTGTTATGATTTTATCTGTAATATAAAAATTAATCGCTGAATGTGTTGCTAAACGCAAATTTTGAGAACAGCTGAACTGATTTCGCTAATTCTTTTGTTTATTATATTCCTTGCAGTACTACTCTTACGGAGAGAAAAATTGCCTGAAAAGTATAAAAACAACACTTTTCGATATTCCCATACAGAAGATTCGTAATAATACTTAAAAGTTAATTTGCACTTTAATACCATGTCACAAGGTTCAAGTGTTAGTAGAGAGGTTTTGAGAAGGCAAAACAATTAGGTGACGCATATTGCCTTAGGGGTGCTACGGGGTTGAAGTATGCCACGGGCGAAGCTGAGGCGGTTCAGCTAGTAGTCTATAAAATCATAGCAAGCCGATCTTGGTCGGGCTCCCACTCTCACTGCCAAATCAATAGTAATAATAATAATTTCTCGTTTATAACGGTATCGCTCAATGTGGCGTTTTTTAACCCACAGTTAAAAACGCCACATTGAGCGATTCCGTTGAAAACGAGAAACTATGAATTTCCAGTATCTAGATCTCAGTAGATTCCTGTGAAATTCGGGCAATCATCACTCATATGAGCAGAATCACAACAATTCATTTACTAAGTAGATTTTAATTACGAAATGTTGACGCATGAAAATATTATCCTAATGAGATTTCAATAAAGTGGCCTTTTAGACCTGCTGGTATACCAAGACCAGCGATTCTGTAAACTGAAGAAGGCCGCCACTTTGATTTGCACTTGATTTGCAATGAAATAGTACGTATTTCACAGTGAAAACCGTTTTGTATTCGTTAGTAGCGTTCCGAAATATCGAAATATTGTGTCGTGCATCCCTAGCTTCGGTTTCTTAGTTCCCATGGCCGCTGGCGTGGGTAGAATTCTTAAAAATACTGCAGAGAAATTAATGAAAAATTCCACTTCTAATGAACATTTTCTTGTTATTTACTTTGGTGAAGTTTGATGATGATGAAGAAATTGATAAGTGCAATAAAACTGATCGTAAGTACATTATACAATGGTAGTTTATGGAATGAAATAAATGGATTTCAATTAGTTTTATTATCATGGTTGTGCAATAAGGACATTTGCGTTAATTAAATGTGTTTGTGATAGTAAAAAAAAAATTACATTGTTCTATAAACACAATTATGTTCAAAACAGTCAGAGCATGAATCATAGGATTGAAGTTATTTTAATAGATTAATATTTTATAACTAAAATTACAACTACCTAACTCCTATAAATTTTGATCAATGAGATTCATAAAGTAAAATTTGAATCTATCTCTTCCAAATTCCTATCACTGATGACAGAGCAGATATTAACAATAACAGAAACTACAATCAAACCGGTAAAGTGGTAGGTGAGCAAAGGAGATACAATCGCACTTTTTCATATTAAGTTATATGTAAAAGAGCAACCGTATCTCCTTTGCTGACTGTACATTCTTGGAGTAGAACCTTTAGTCGAAAGGATTTTCACAGGTGAAATTCAGCTATAGTAGCACAAAAAATACCGATTTTGTCACAGTATTCAAGTTCAACACTTATGTTTTCTACAAACTCCCGTTACCCGAACTTCACATGTATTGTCTGAAATTTCTTTTAGATCGCATCTCTTTGTATTTCGTGCTTCGTTTGCATATTCAACGGCTTTCTAGAAACAATACTTAACAGCTAACGTGTTGTTTTTTGTTTACAACTAGTACAAGTTGTTTAAAAACTTTCTGCCGGATTTCGGTATGTAATGAAAATGTTGTGTAACCTGAAATTGTTTTGGTACGACGACGCCGACGTGCGAGAGACGGGGAGACGTACAGTCATATATATTTAATCGTATTATAAATTTTTAAGTATTTGTTAACTTATATAATCCATAAAGTCGAATCAGTTTTCGGGACGTACAGGGACATTTTCCAATTCGCTGGATAAAAAGTTACATTATGTCCTATTACTTTTTTGTCAAATTTCATCTATATGCGTTCAGTCGTATTTTGTAAATGAGTAAAAACTTCCATTAATAGACACCCATCCATTTATGCATACATCCACCATCCCTATATACACCCAGGTTCTCTATTTTTATTCCTAAAATTTTATGTCATAATTTAACATTGCATAATGTTACTTGTCATAACATTATTTACGCATAATACTCGTTTGCCATAACTTTTTAAGCATAATTTTTTTACTCCTATTTACTATAAGCATAATATTTAATAAGCATAATATACCAAAGCATAAGTTTACTTAAGCATAACCACGCATAACCATAACTATTCCGAACAAATCACTACAAAATTTTTATTAACAATATTACACTATTTTATACATTGCTCTTGTCAAACTTGTAGGCGCATCAAAGTTCATTTAACCTAATGTTCTTTTGACCTAATTGGTCGACGGAGCCCCGCTACGCGGGGCTCCTACTTCTAGGAGGTTTATAAATAAATAACCACG
This sequence comes from Eilema caniola, assembly GCA_949126895.1. NCBI lineage: Eukaryota > Metazoa > Arthropoda > Insecta > Lepidoptera > Erebidae > Eilema > Eilema caniola. The sequence goes on from OX421462.1 coordinate 8,706,271, forward strand.
AAGGCCTAATGCGGGAGCTTCGCTACGCTCCGCTCCCGCATTAGCCTTCTAACCTAACCTATCCGAGTCGGGGTGCCCTAAAGTCCAGATTGCATCCAGATCCTTGCCAGCTTGCTAGCACCATGTTAGCAGGCGTTTATCATTATACCAAATAAGTATTAGACAAATAAACAATATGCTTTACAACTTTATGCGTATCAATGTTATGAATAAAAACATTAGGATATACAATATTTATGCTTAATAACACAGTATGCTAAAAACCAATTATGGCAGACTATTATTATGACAAAGAAAATTATGCCTAATTTGTTATGGCAATTTAAATTAGGACAAAAACTATTATGACAAAAGATGGAATCCCATACACCCATCCATCTATCCATTTATGTTATTAGTAAGATAGAATTATTGGGCTTTATATCCATAGTTGTTTAAAAATACATGTTAGGAAGTTTTCAATGATCTCTATTTCGGAACCGCGGTAGCCTAGTGGTATGGGTAATGGACTGATGAGATGAGGTCTCGGGTTCGATCCCAGGATTTACCATGGCACACACCAATGACTTTTCGATGCTTTTCGAAGTTATGTGTGTATTTATCGCAGGTTTATAAGTGCCCGGTTAATGGCAATAGGCTCGCCACCTATTACATTGGGACCTAAACATAAACTAGCTAAGCTAGCTAAATAAGCTAGCTAGCACCTCTGCCTACCCCTTCGGGGATATAGGCGTGAGGTTATGTTATGTTATGTCTATTTCCGAATTTCGAGTAAAAATTCCTCCAACACTATCGTGTGTTCACCACCCTTTAGAATTGAAGAGAGTCTTTCTGTGTCACACCCTAATCTGTTGAACTGCGAATCAGATACTGAAGAAAGCTGTAACTAAAACGTTACGTCTGTAGTTATGTTGTTCAGGACAAAAGTGTAGTAACGGTTTACTAGTAGGACACACATTTCCGTGTTTTATTATTGAAATTTCTCTGGCGAGACAACAACACGTTTCAAATGCTAATATTAGGACACAAATTTAAAAAAGAATAGAATTTTTTCTATTATTGGTGGTTCTTGCGTGACTTTATCTGACCTAGAGACATGTAAAGTATTATAAACAATGATGAAATAATGTAAACCTACGATACTGTTGCTTAGAAAGTATTTCAAGTGAGGGAAAAGAAAACAGTGGTAAATCAAATTAAAGGAACTCGTAATGTTAACATGAAACCGATCATCATGTTTTCAAAACGCGTGATTTCAATTCGTTTGGATAGAAAAATATAAAAATAAATAAAACATTCATTGACATTCCGTATGACCGTTCCGACAAAATCAATCTGCGTTTTCGTGAGATTATTAAACCTTCAGAATCAGACATTGTTGAAATAAAAAAGGGGGAGAGACTGTAACTTAAGGCATCGAAAAATTCCTTCCCATCGACTTCTACTGGTATCGTGCCCAAAAGGCTGGCGACATTACCATTTTCTTTGAGCGAGGTAAAGGCCAGCCCTGTGGTCATCGGAAGACTTTAATTCGTTTTCAATTAAGATTTAAAGATTTATCACATAATATATCCTGCTACTTCAACAATTTTATTCATTTAGTCATTACGTGCATAAATATTTCGAGCAATAATAAAATAGTTATAAATATTTGGTTTTCCAGTAAGATGTTCATCAATATCATTCTCTGAGCCTATTTCTTTTTCTTTTATTCAAATAAAGTAAGGAATTGTCATGTGTCACATAGGTAACATTTTAGTAACTGTAATTTATTTCTGTGGTTATGTTACTTGCCTGATGTCATACTTCGTAAGAAAGCTTCACATATGAAAGCAGTGTTAATGGATACTTCACATGAGCTTTCTAATTAATGAGCAATCTGAATTGAGCGCTAGTCATCAGTACAGTCAATGACAAAAAATGATTAACATTACAATATTTACAACATGTTTACATATTTAAAATATTGTAATGTTGTAATATTGATCTAAAATATTATAATTGATGTATTTTTTAATTTTATCATTTACAGAGGACAAAGTTGTTTGGTGATTATTAATGTCGTTCGCATCAATTTGTTGTGCGTCTATTGTCAATTTGTCACTGACATTCATTGAATGCTAATATTAACAGAAACGGTAGTACTAAAAGGTGAGTCTCAGGAATGAGGGTCACCATTGCACATTTAAATAATGCTACGATAGTGGCCCTTACTTTGATGGCTTCGTGAGATGCTTTTTCGCCCCCTCTTAAAGGACCCTGACCATGAAGGGTTGTAGGAAGCAGGAAACCAGTGTATTGGGGGAAAATTACAAGTTTATGTTGCGGTAAAGAAAAGAGGTGCCGAACCGCATTGCGAAGCAGGCCGCCGATTCTGATTCTTTTAATTTTAGACAACATACCAGTGACATTGCATAAAATGTCTTTTAATTATAGACTTTATGGCTGAGATTTAAAGTCCAAAAAGAAAAGAGAATGAGTTTATAACATTTTTCATTCACTCTAAAAGATTGTCATTTAATTTTAGACTTTAACAGTATAACAGTAAAGTCTAAAGTTAAATAGCATTGGTTACAGTGTCTGTGGTGGCAGTGGTTTTGCCATGAAAAAAAAAAATAGAAGAATCAGGGCACAGGTAACATGATATTAATTCTAATTACCCACATGATTAAGAAATTAATTAACTTTATTTTAAGTAACAAACTGGCAGCTTACACCCGTTTGAATTAAGAAAGCTTCAAAACAATATTATTTTTGTTATGTGGCGGGTATGACGTTGACCATCACTGTCGCGCATTCACGACGAAGCAACGTATTGCATAATGAAACTAGTCGTGATGTGCGCTTCCTGGCTTCCGCTGTCGAACAATACTCATTGCTCATCTGTCGTGGGACTAAGTTGGAGCGAGTTGAATTCATATTTTTATATTATTCGGACGGTGAAAGTTAGACTAGACATTGTTCAAAATGTTTGGTTTGAAGGTGTGAATTTACGATAACTGTCAACACTTCTAAATACAGCTATTTAACTGTCCTATTGGTTAGATTGATTCCAATGACAGCGGTATAGAAAAATATTGTCTTACGTGATCATTTAGATATTTATAGACTCAAAACGGGAAAATGTCTTAAGTGTGAAGTAAGAATGGAGAATGACTCATGTTTTTAAAAGTAAGTTTTTGTGCTGTCAGAAAGGCTTGTGTTCTGCTTTGTCGTCTGCACTAACGGCACAGAAACTCTTTGTTCTTATAGGGTCGACACCATGAGTATGACTCTCTGTTGCACACGTTCATAGGCCACCGTGACCACTTTCCGTCAGGAAGGTCGGGTGCTTGTCTGTCAACTGAGTGGTATAAAAAAGTAAGGTAGGTATGCTTGCAATCTGTGTTAAGGTGCCAATATTACCTAAGCTTCAATTAAGGCCTCAATTCCATCTTAAATTTGAGGGTTGTTTAAGAGTGAAGGTGTAAATAAAAGACATGGCACGTACACTATTTAACTACATGGATTATGTATCACATTTCTGCAGAAGATCGGGTGCTATGGAACGGCGAACATTGGCAAATGCATATTTCCAGTTGACTGCATATAAGGATTGAAGGTAGGTACGCACGTAAAGATCATCATTACTCCAAGATGACCTTTACTGCCTGTTGCCAAAAGCCTAGGGACTAGCATTTGAAAAATATTCGTGGGTTTAGAAATATCCCCTTATCCAAATTGAAAATAATTACTACATCATAAAAAATATCTAACAATTAGTTCTTGCCGGGTCTTTAGTCGTTTCGGACCGCGAGCGTTTCGCACCGCGCGGTATGAATTGCCCAAGAGCTCTTCTTCAATGAGTCTTTTCGTACCGCGGTTCGAATCGCCCAAGAACTTTTGGTAATGGGTTGATTCGGACCACAGTATACGGAACATTATTTCTCTTTTTGGATAGGTGAAGTCGGACAGAAAAGACATGTAGTTTTATCGTACATTCCTTACTGTACAACCAGGCACAAAATAACATAAAATAATTTATCAATTTCATTTGTCATAAGCCCGCTACATAAAATATTGGTGCTTTTGCACTGTAATTTTTTTACTTACTAAATATATCAATTAACTTAAAATATAGTAAATAATCTATAATATAAAAATTAATCGCTGAATGTGTTGCTAAGCGCAAATCTCGAGAAAGGCTGAACCAATTGCGATGATTCTTTTTTTAGAATATTCCTTGCAATACGAGGATGGTTCTTACGCAGAGAAAAATTGTGCAGAGATTCCGGGAAGGCAAATTAATTGAGTGACGCATAATGGGTTAGGGGCGCTACGGGGTTGAAGTATGCCACGGGTGAAACCGAGGCGGGTCAGCTAGTGTTAAATAGATGCAAAAGGGTGATGGTATGCACACGCAAGTACATTTTAAGAATTTCTTTAATAGTCTTAATTTTTTTCGGATCCGGCTTCATTCCATTTTTATCAAACACATGCCCTAAATACTTAACTTCCTCCACAAAAAATCTACATTTTTCTTTATTGAATTTTAAATTGATTTCTCTCGATCTCTCAAGTAAACGTTTTAACCTCTGATCGTGAATTTCCTTCTAAGAACCCCATACAATTATGTCGTCAATATAACTCCCTACTCCTTCCAAGTCTTCCAGTCATATTTTAGCATGAAACACTTTAGAAGCACAGGGTACCCCAAAAGGAAGCCTTAGGAATTGGAACCTGCCGAATGGAATAGCGAATGTGCACAGTTCTGCACTCATCATTCATCTGTATACTCCAAAACCCCGCGTTGACATCCAGCACCGAGAAGTACCGCGCACCGTGCTGGCGGGTGGCTAGCTCTGCTACAGTGGGCAGTTGGAAGTGCGCGCGCTGTACCGCGCAGTATTTAAATTCACGTGAATCTAAACACACTCGAACACCATTATTCTTTTTGCAACTAATACTAACGGATGTACCCAACAAGTGGGGTGACTAACCTTCCCGTTGACCCCATTCTGTTCCATGGCATTCAATTCACTTTTTAAACTGTCACGTAACCCGCGAGGAACTTTGTGAGCACAAACAACAGGTGGAACAGATTTCACGATTACCATATTATGATATTTCCCTGACAGACACCCTAAACCTTTAAATAGATCACTGTAATCTGACATCTGAATAGATATAAGACGTTTAACGAGCCCCATAGTCTCACACGATTCAAAGCCCTCTGTGCCAATCAGGTTCACCAACAAACTCATACTCGCCGCCTCCTTGTCTACACCTAACGCCTTCAAAAACAATTGAAATTGCTGTTTCCATTATTTCCATACCTCGGCACGAGGGCGCCGTCCAAACCTAATTCCGCGGGTGGTCGGGCGTGCTCCATTGCAATCACAAATATTGCGCATGAAAATGCTAATTATGACAATATTAATCCGTATACCGCTGACACCATGTTGTAAATTCAATGAAACCACCAGCACCGGACAACAACTGACATTTATTCAAAGACAACCTCGTTGTCGTTAGATATAATTATCACAACTATATAATTATGATAACCGAGAGTTAGTTTTAAGTCAAATGTAAAATGTTGATCAAACTGTGATTTTAAAAAATATAACGAATATTACACTTGTTATACACTTGATATGCACTTACCACTTTTCTCATCGTCTGTACAAATAAATCATTAGACATTATTTCTATGAGTTTAAATCAGGATCTACAACATGAGTATTAAGTACTTTCGCTCAGTGCTCCGAATCGACCCATTCCAAAAGATACCCTGGGCTATTCGCACCGCTCCAACCACTGCGGTGTGAATGGTCCTATTCAGAAATAATACTTAGGCGATTCGAACCGCGGTTCGAATTTGCGTGGTGCGAAACGACTAAAGACCCTTCTTGCCGACATAAACACCATTTAAAACAACGTCTGAAAAGATGGGCGTCTATGACTCACACGGAAAGATTTACTTTATGTCGAATCAAAAGGCATGTGTTTTGTGACAAAGCGACATATTAACATATTTAAAAAAAGTACGAAACATTGTTATCAACTTTTGACAAAACGACTTCATTAAAATCCAATAGCATTCCACAGTAATGGCGTTTTAGTTAAGTAAACCACGTGAAAAGGGCTATTAGAGCAACTTACCACAGATAATAAGCAACTAAACGGTTTGGTTATTATAATGAATATCTTTACGAGGGAGGCTAACTTTAGCTTTTTTTGTAAACATGTTGTTATAATTTTTTTACGTGATTGTGGCGAAGTCATCCATGCGTTTGATCTGAATTTATTAATATTTTAGTTTCAAATTGTAAGGCATTAATCGGCTCGCCAGTCTCTGAAGTGACAAACGAATATCCCGGGTCCTGTCGAAGCCACCAGGATAGGGATTTTAAAGTCCAGGCCAACTATTAAGTAATCAGTGGTCTAGGGACAGCATCCGTAATGGTGGTTACTATTCTTTGGACTGCACCCCAGCGGGCTGCAAATAAACCTATGAACCTATGTTAAATAATGATAAATGTCAATAGCACAGGTATGTGCTATTACTATTGATTCTCTATTGTTTTGTATTAATGGTAATTAATAAAATAAAACAATCGTCTACATAAATCTAAAAAAGTAAGAGTACACGCTATTTTATCCAGGTAAACGAGAATTTCTGTTAAAGGAAATGGTAAGCTTGGGTGTAATTATTGGTTTATTTCTGAACAGTTTTTACTGGAGCTAATGATAGGTTTGATCTTAGGTTGAGCCAATTATACAGAACGAAACAATCTAATTGAGTGTACGTGTTGCTGTTTTTCTAGTTTATAATTAAGTACACAACCTTCAAGGCCTTTCTATTCACTTTATAAGGAAAACTTTGTGAAAAGGAAATTTAGTTTTTTTTCTATGCTAATATTAATTTAAGAATTAATTAGAATAAGTTTTTGAACACTTAACTAATAACTTTATTAAATTAAATAATGTTAAAGGTAATTAACGCAATCATGGTCTATAGGTACCTAAGTATTGCGTATCATGGAACGCGTTAGATTAGAAGTTAGTAAACAAATTATACATTCTATATTTGAATTTTGTAAAAATTAAATTCTCAATTTCAAAATGTTATCTAATAAATTAGGAACAAATAAATTAGATTAAGTACCCTATCAAAAATAATCCTATAAAAAACAACAATAATTGTCAAAAAACCAAGTCTCGCTGTTGTACCGTAAAAAGTTGTGTAATTTATTCAATCCCTACTTAAGGGACCTTCTGTGTTAAGTAATTATCTAATTCTAACCTAACAACATTTTATTGTGACCAATTCAATATTAAAAATCTTTAACGTTTTAAATAGATATATTGACTCGGCCATCATGCATGAAATCCCAATATATCTCACATATAATACATTATACAAATTAGATTGTATAGTAGATTTCTTTCCTTTTCTTTCCTTTCCTCGTTACATTATCTTTAAAAAGTAATAGACACAGTCAATACTCGCTCTGTATCATATAGATATCACATAGATACAATCTGTGGATATAATTATGAATCTACTGATATTCTATACGGTGGAATATTTCTTTTAATATCCCTTAGGTGGCAGACAAGCACACGGCCTACCGGATGGTAAGTGGTTACCGTGGCCTATGAACGTGTACAACACCAAGGGAGTCACACTCTTGCTGCCGACCCTGTAAACACAGAGAGTTTGTGTGCCGTCAGTGTAGAAGACAAAACAGGACAAGCCTTAGGTCTTCCCACTGTCTGCACAAAAACTCTCCAGTGAACTCTGGCTATTCTACTCACCGCCGGGAACACAACACGAGGTTATTTTTTTTTTTTTTAATAAATTTTATTGGGTCTTTCCATGGAGAAGGAAATGATAGCGGAGATGTTGCAAGGCAATCGAGTCGCGAGCCTTTCATATGTCAAAACGACTCCATTGGCCTGTGACGTCACCATTTAGTTCTAGTGAAACGTCCTTGCGTTCGGTTGTCATTTTTGGTCAAAAGTTCAACGATAAAAATAGCTTTAACCTGGTTTAAATGGTTTGCTGCAATGGCCCCCTAAATGATTTTGCTGCAATCGGAAAGATGGCGCCTTATTTTTGAAAATTATTTACTTAATAAAGATTATTCTAGAATTCTGTGCAGCGCTTAGTGGCGAATAGTCTAACTATATGACAAAAATGACAATGTTCTGTTTCTGTTCGGTTTCGCTATGACACACTAGATGGAGACGGGGACGAGGTATAACGTCATGCCCCCCGCGTCTCTCTTCCCACCCGCATTTGGTCACGCGTTTTTCTTAAGAGAAATTTGACTATGGCATCTCCGCTACTTAATCATATTCTGTCCTCCGTGGGTCTTTCATATACAATAGGTTGGTTTGCGTTACTGCTCTCCTAAATAGGCTATCAGTAGCCTGTGCTAAGGAGATTACAGGGCCAATCCCCCCAATACGGTAAGCATTTCAATAAATAGTTTTAACATTTAAAAAGATTACTTCAGCAAATGATAAATTTTTATAAAATATTAAACATTAAAATTTTAAATATACGGTGCATAAATTATAATACGTGTGTATGTGAGTGCCTGTGTACGTGAGGGTGTGTATGAGTGTGCATATATAAATAAATAAATAATAATATAAATATCCCACAATATTTCACACAACGCTATCTAGACCCATGGTAAGCATAGCTTAACTAGCTTGTGTTATGGAATCTAGAATGCGGATAAACATACTTAGATACGTATTTTTTTTTGTAAATCCATACATATTATACATAGAAACACCCAGACCAATGCAAATATACATATTCATGCATACAAATATTTGCACTGAGCGGGGATCGAACCCGCGCCTCCTGCGTAGCGGCCGCGTTCACTACCGCCACGCCACGGAGGCTGTCTATATATATAGGTATGTATGTGCGTTTAGGAGGGTATATATTTTTCAGTCTGGTCATAGGTTAGATTCGAGAGGTATTCTGGCGGGCGGATATTGCCTTTATGGCGTGGCGGTAGTGCGTTCTACTGCTACATCAGTGATGACAGGTTCCTTTAGCAGTCGTGTAAAAAATCATTGATGAGGAAAAGGATATTAATCGCTACAATGTAACTTGAAGTTTCCGGAGGAACTGCTAATTTGTATGAGAAAATATTAATTACTGGGCTACGTAAACCTGTGCCGTTTCATAGGTCACTCAACTCAGATAAGTATGTAGTACGTAATTCAATATACTTAGTGAAGTCATTATTTAAATAAAACTTAGTTAAGTCGTTATTGTTTAGAAGTGTTTTCTTTGGACAGATAACCCGTCTTTATGATGTGAGTAATGCTATTTTCTTTCAATTACCAACTTATGATGCCTGCGAACCGCGGTCGTGGAGTTGAAGGCCTCGGTGACGACCGGAGCTAAAGCAAGTAATGATGATTTAAATTGATCACTTGAATTATTAATTACCAGGTTCGTTCACTGTTCGGTAAACGATCAGTGGATTAAGCTACTTAGGCGCAGGTTACCATTGGGATGGGTGACCGTTTAGTGGTGTCACTTCTGAGCGCTTCCGTGCTTCGGAGGGCACGTTAAAAGTCGTTACCGGCTGTGGTCGACAGTCGTTAGGTCAAGACAGAGGCCGGAGACGAAAAGAAAAAGAAGAATTATATTGATACTGTTCTGTCTGTTAAATGAAAATCCATTCGTAATTGTACTATTTTAGGTGCGATATTGAGGTCCTTTTTCTCAAGGGTTTCCTTTTTACTGACCACAGAATAGGAAAAAGTTAAAAATTACTGAATTCTTTTTTTTAAATTCGTTTTCTATGTCAGCCGTGACATTAACGTTTGACATTGACCGCTTGGCCGTATAATGTAAACAATGAATATTTTATTTTGTTTATTTCGTTGTATAATTTTAGGTATGTGTGTCAAACGTATGGTAGCATGTGTAACATTCTTTTAAACAATTGGATGTACTTTCAATGCATATTATATGATATTAAAACTTCCTGCACTGTTTCTCTATACTTAATATAAACTTAAGCTTTAGTTGTACCAATTTTTTTAAAAGAATATTAGTAACCAAATTACTAATATTCCCTCTAATCTCTCCAACTAAGCTAAAATGCTTGTGCTAGGATTAGGTTCACGTCAGTAGTGTAATGGCCAGGATTCAAACCCGGGACCTCTCAATTGTAAGGCCAAATCCTTAACCACTAAGCTACCCACGCTTTTTTCATCCGCGTATTTTTATTTATACCACTGAGGTAGTGGCACACAAGCACACGTTCCACCTAATGAAAAGTGGTTACTGTGGCCTTTGTATGTGTGCAACACCAGGGGAGTCACACTCGTACTGTCGACCCTGTAAACAAATAGAGTTTCTGTGCCGTCCGTACGAAATAAATACTGAAATTTCGAACCTTTAAAACTGTAATCATCATATTAAACAACAATTATAGTTTTAAGGGTAGATTCTACATAGCTAGACAAGAGGCATATAACAAAAAACTCTTTAGGTATAAATATCTTTATAGATCGAAGATTGAAAGTATAAAAGGATGCAACAATTAACCAACATCCGATATTTTTCTTCTTCAGAAAGATAAAAAACAATACGTACAGTCAGAATTAGATCGATCGTGACTAGCAAAGTACTCAAAATGATCTTAATACCTTGATATTCCGCGCTTTCTGTTGACTGATTTATAATAATCGAGAAAAGAGGAAAGATAATGGGCCACCTGATAAGACACGACTTATTTAAAAAAAATATCATGGAAGGGAAGGTAAATGCAAAGAGGAAGAGGTAGACCAAGAGGAACGTTTATGGCACAGACAAAGGAAAAGATACAAGTTGTGTCATACCAGCAGGAAGTCAAAGGATGGGCGGAGGAGAGAGAAGAGTGGCGATTACGATAGAGAGAGAGAGAGAGAGAGAGAGAGAGAGAGTATAAGTATTAAGATCACTTTGAGGCTTTGCACGTCAAGATTGATCTGATGCTGACTGTACCTTAACAATTTTTTCTATTTATTTATCCTCGGCGTTTAATCGTTTCGTTTTTCAACTTAAAACCATAGTATGTAAGTTCTCCATTCTATATACTATAGGCAAGTGGCAACTACATTCCTTACATCTCATGTTAAATTACTGTGTACATGTACTCTATTAGAACTTGATCCTATAAATGATTCTGATAATGCACTATAAGTGATTAAATCGTGGTAATTAGTGGAAGCTGATAAAGACTACTTCGAGAAAAACTATTAAAATACAGTCCACTCACATTCATGTTCTATCGGCCCATATTAACTTTAAGGTACTGAATGAAAATCTCAACATACAAATATAATTCATACCTAGGTCTTTTTTAAATGAAGAAGTATTTATCGGTCCCATGCCTCTCCGTGAGTGAGAGGACAGAAATGACCTAAGTAGTTGGTAAACTGTAAGAATTTTGATCATTTCATTTTCGTGATGCTCTGGAGCGTTCATTGCCATTATTACCAATGAGTTGGCAGAGGCCTATGTCCGATAGTGATCTGTTATAAGGTAATTGTTGTTTTATTTTTATTCTTTTTAACTTTTTTAAAATTTATTTCACCTGTGTGTAAAAATTTCGAAAGTAGAATGTGTACGAACAAGTCTTTCAGGTTTTTGATATACCACAAGTGCATAAGATTTTTTATAATTAAATAATTTGAAAAAAAAAAACCTTGAGGAATACATGCGTACACATTTAAGCATGTATAATTGCTAATATGCATGTAGATGGGACATCGTTACATGGTGTGGTGCCAGTGTAATTTGAATTCGTAAGATACTAATTTGCAAGTCTGATCATTCAGATTTGACGATTACGCATTTAGCAAGGATGTCAAGGTCAGACATTGAGTGATTGTGTTTTACACAACGATTTTTATAAATTAACGTACATTTTTTTTACAAAAAGCCCTTGTTTTAAATTTTTTTTTCAGGCTTTTTCGTGAACATTAAGATAATATATATATATATATATTATATATAATATTGGATGTCCTGTTAAACGATTTTTTTTAAAATTTCGTATCGAAGAAACAAACTACCTAAATTAAAGCCTTCTTTTCATGAATTAGTTTTTGGAATTTTCAAGGAAGTGACTGCATTCTGATCCCTTAACTTGGAGAGAAAGACCTGTACCAAATCCTTTTCCGTCAAACAGGTGTACCAGCTAAGAGATGAGATGGTTTTCCACTAAAGGAGGGGGCCTAGTATTACGTGTCAATAATATAATTTGTAATCCAGTGCATGAATCCTGCATTACAACAGATACGCTCTATTCAATATCCGTATCAGACAATAGAAAACGCGAAACTGCCAGAGTAAATCAATGTGGGCACTTTATTGAGTGACGTTTCGGTTCACTGGTTGCCGTTGCATAATATTGAGCGCAATTGGCGCGGGCGGCGGTGATAGACTGCCCACGCGCATGGAAAGTACGTCTGTGATGTGTTCAAATATTTCACGACAGAGTTAGGTTTAGAATTAGACAGGTGATACAGTGGTTATATGCCACTTATACCACGTTCGAGAAGAGCGACAATGCGGCTAATCACATTGACGCGTACGATAACGTAATTAGCTTGCTGCTTCAGGGTATGTTTCCATTGAAGCGAAAACAATCGGAGCAATCGAAGAAGTCGACCAAAACTTTGAATAATTGAAAATTGATATTGAAATGAGTCGTCGTTAGACGTCACTTCTCGATATAAAAATGCATGAAAATCTTAGCTCTGTGGCGGTGTTGACAAATACTTAGGCAACTTTTGCAGTAAATGGCATTTTAATAGTTTTCGCGACCATAATTGGTGATAGAAACACCGATAAATAACAATTAATAAGAAAATCAGCAATAATGTATATGTATTTGTGCGAATATGTCGTCATTGTATTTAAAATTTGAATATTAAATTTCAGTTTTTTTAGTAAAATTATATTCTACAGAGGTTGACATTTTAATATTATTGCTGGAACTGCAAGCGAGATGTTGAAAATGTGTGAACATTACTGCCATAATAACCTTTGAAGATAATTCTAGTTCATAGTTAGTTTCATAAATTTTACAGCAGTAGGAGAGCAGGCACCCAGGCTCAAAAATGTAAAAGCTTTGGGTGCAACTAAAAAAAAGATGGCTAAGAAATCCAAATTACTACAGCTCTTTCATAAAAGAAAAAAAAATGTCAGCTTTGTCACAAAAAGTCACGGCCTCTATAAACAAGCAAATGCTAATTTAAATTTCACAGTGCGGTCATAAACCTCAAGGACGTTGGTCTGTTCAGGAATAATTTGAGGTGGTAGTGAAGCAGAAATGCGGGTCTGTGACTAATTCGAGACACGCTTCAAAGATCTGGAGTTCTCTGTCCACCAAAACGATGACGTGACGTGCGAATTTATTCACTGACATGGAGATTTTCCCATAGATTGAATATACCTGAACAATCAATTCAAGCAGTGAGACTAACGCAGTCCATTGCTGGACATAGACTTCTCCTAATGTTCGCAGCTTTCGGTCAGCGGTTTCCACACTGGAGTGTTGGTACAGGGTTTGGTTTTGAGTTTTCCTTCTCTCGCAGTGATATCGTCTGCGTATTTTTCCGTTGGTTGCCGCTTATAGCACCCTTCCGATGAGATGGTAGTAAGACTGCTTTGTTTTTTTCCAAAACCTAGACATGCAAAATGTTCCAAAAATTTCACCACAAAAATGTCTAAACGTTAATTTATCTTTTTCTTAATATAGTGTGGTGATATTTTTGTGTTGTAAAGATCTCACTATAGCCTTTATGTAGTCACAAGGTTAAATCCGAATGCCTCAAGCAAGGTTCCTTTTAAAGATATAGTTTTTTAGTGTCCGTGGATAAGTACGTGAGTCTTAGTTGTCTCAATTACGAAAGACTTCCTTCACACTCACTCCTTTTAAAATTCCATGCTCAATTACCCAGCTATAAGTAAAATTTAGTAAAAAGAGAACGAATTTTGGCCAACTCTTTTCCTTAACAAGTTTTGGAACTTGTGAAGAAAAAGATGGAGTAAAGTTAAAGACCTCATTATATGAAATTAAAAAACGAGCATTATGGACTTTTTTTATCACTGAAACACATTTTACAGACTCACAGACTAAATCACAAATTTTGACTAGTCAATGAAATGTTAATAGCATTTTCAACTAAATACTAAAATACAGAAACTAATTAGTCCACCGCTCGATTACCGAAATCCGCTCGTATATTTTTTTTGGACAAATTTTTATATGTTGTAGAAAACATGTTGAATATTTCTAATGTGTTTCTATATGTATGTGAGATTATAGATATTAAATAAACTCCATACGATTCCATTCATACTGTCATGGTCATAATTACGGTGGACCATGCTATTATGTCGTTAGACTGTGCTCATGCGAATCAGAATTAGAATAGGTACGTACGTTGAAAGTCATAACGTTTTTGTACTCTATTAATACAATATTCTTTGACTCTTGAGATTTATCTAACTGTATTTTAGCAAATTAGACTCGTAGCCAATCTATCAAATGTAGTGTCAAAATGTTTTATACTTTAAATCTTTTGAAGTCGGTTTAGAAATATATAAATAAGTTTATTTTCTAATGTTGGGTGTGTTACAATAAATGTTTTTGATTTATTAAAAATATGATGATTTAGTAAATTTGCGATTGTTTTTAATCAAAGGATGTCTGAAATGTCAATGGGTACCTATATCTCGTCTTTGCAAAGAAAAAGCTCAGAATTTATTACGTAAACTGCTTCAGCAAAGTAAGGGACAATACTCATACAGTAGTATGGGTTTTGATTCCACATAAGAGTACTTTTTATATAGATAAGGAAAGAAGATTCCTAGTGATTTCACGCAGGAAAACCACACACGGATACTTTGGCGGCGATTTTATGAGATGATTTCAAAAACTATCTTAAGTATATATGTATTGCCCTACCATTCTATATTCATTTCTCCAGAACTAAAGAGTCTGTTGAAGAGAATTTTTATAATTATATCACTTCCATTGATGATATAATTGATGCTATAATATCCGTGGTAATGATAATTACTATTTGATTTAAACGAATCGCTTTGTGCCTTCTCGTTAATTACGATTCGCCAAGCCCTTGATGTTGTGCCATCCTTGTTTTAAGTGGTTTAAACATTACGTACTTTACTGAAGATCTAGCAACACTCAAATTACTTTAAGATTAAGCGTAGAATATTTATATCATTGACCTTGGTGTAGCGCGCTGCAATTTTTTTCTATCCTCATTTAGCACTAGAAGAATAAAATTTGCTTATGTCTACTATGAATTTATTCATTCTGCGAGATGAGTTAGCTGTTGGAGATCATAATTATAATAGTAAGATAGGTGTTGTAGATTTTTTGATCGATTTGCCTTTAGATCATATCGATTAAGGATTCACTAGGTATTAGGAAAGTAAATAGATTTGAGCAATTTAACTTTTAACTTAAAGGTTATTGTTTTGGAATCTTTGCCGACCAAGATCACTCAGAATTTTTATATTATCAGTATAATTGTTACTTCTGTGCTTATTCACAAGCCTATCAACAAGCAAATTTAATGTTGGTACACGTGCGTTCTGTTGAGGTTACAGACTCGGATAATTTTTATACCGGTGTCGGAACGGTACCCAGCGATTCCTATCACTCCTTTTCTAACAACTGTTGTTCGGTTTTTGTGATCGCAATGAAATTGATTCCGCTTTGCTACTATTACTACCTAGTAATAATATCTTTAGATTTGTCGTCTTTGTTTTTGTATCACGGTATGTGAAGCAAAAGGATTAATTCTCTAAAATTATTGTTAATCAACATATACAATTATTTACCAAGGTCTTATTTATAAACAATAGTACTTACATATTCACTATCTTTTTTGAATTGAACAACAATTGGTGTAACGGTTAGTGCAAAAGGTAAAAAAAAGTCTTGACTTCGTATCCGATTTGTATCGCAATCAATGACCGAATATAATTGAAATTTAAGAACCATTAGAAACCACAAGCATATCTGAAACAATTAATGCTTAAGACGAAGATAATATAAATTTGAATGAGATCATTGATGCATTGTTTGTTGTTCTTTTCAACAATGCAACTGTTTTAATAACTTTTGTGATTGAGACTTGTGATTTAAAAGACGACGGAAAAACAATGTATTAGTATTTAACCAATTCGTTGTTTTGTTCGTATTTAGATATTTGAGCGTTAATATTGAAATGGTGTTTCCTTTAAATAAAATAAAAACTTCCACTGACCTCATATATTTTCTGTGTTCATTGACAGGAACGAAGTACTCGTCGTAAGGGTTGGCGGCATTCATATCCACTTCTACGTCTTTTTTCTTCGCGCTGCCATTCTTCGGTGTGAGATTGATTAGTTCTAAATTTACTGCTTCAAGGGTTTTAGTGTCAGTGACTCCATTAGGCTCTTTACTATGTCCATTTTGTTGTGTTCCATTGGATGCAAAGGAGTCGTTATGATTAGGGTCTGCTTCGTCATGTTGATAGGCCCTGTTATCGAAGCCTGTGGGTGAGGTAGGGGAGGAAGGCGGTGAAGGTGGCCGGTGCTGCGGCCTTGTCGGTTCCCGCGGCGATGCCGATCTACTGTGGCTATCCATTACTTTTGGAGCGGACTGACATCTGTAAACAGATAAATAAAATTTATTAAAATTACTCATTTGTACAGTTTGTTCTAATGATGGTCTAATCCGTTATTTTTGATGATGTGGGGTGAATAAATGCATTTATTTTAAGTGGCTATTGTTGTCGCAAATTATGTTATGTGAAGATTCTATAATTTAGCTGGTACATATGAAAATATTGTCTTAAAAAGCATCTGTAACGATATTCATACTGATCTCTAACGACGATGTAGGTAAGCTAAGCGTAATAATATAAAGGCTAAAGTTGCGATTGTAAACTTTAAACTAACAAATACAAAAGCTAATGAACGTGTGCATACAATAGAAATTAAATGAACAACCGACAAATAAAGTTAAATATACCTAACTTGTTCATGAATGTAATAATGAAATACAAAGCATTAAGTAGTCGCGAATTTACACCATTTGCCGAATGGTTCCTTATGTAATTTTCTAGCTGATTTGAGTTCTCATAAAATATTGCATGTTATAATTATAATACCTAAGTAACGTTACAATGTATGTCATGTAAAGGCAGGTGTTTATTAGATGTATTTTGATCTAAGTTAGTAAAGGTAAACTGATACTGTTCAAATGAAGTTTCCATATATTCTTAGAACAGACGTGACTAACCGCAAATCTCGGCACATTTGTATCAAAGGCAAGCGTTTTATTACAAAAATTATGCCTTCACTTTGTACACCTACTTTGTCTATCGTAAAACATTTGAATGTTGTTAAAGAGTTTTGACCATAGAAACAAAACATTTCATTACTTATTGAGTATTTATTGATCCTTATCTTGAAAGAATATTAATTCTTTGGAAAACATTTACATTAATATAAATAAATTAGTACAAGGATTGGTAAAAGAACGGAGTGATCGATTTGGCTAATTTCTTTTTTTGTGTTCGTTCGTTCATTACTTGTCAGACAAGATAGTTACGTTTGATATGTATAATGGCAAATTGGACCTCATAGGTGATACTATTATAAGAATTTGAAAAAATACCTTGTAGTCCGATTAACCGAACCGAATCTTAGCAACCGGACTACTGCGACTGAAAAAAAGGGTTTTATGGCAAGACAACATCTACTCAGCACCGTTAATGCTCATAACAATAAAAAACCTATACTATTTAAAACTTTAAAGACAAAACAATATTATATTCTTCTACAATATATTTTCATCTGAACAGCTTGTCTAAATTATTTTACGTATTGGCGGAAATGCTCAATATAAAAAACCTTTCAGCATATCAAATTAAACTGTTCCAGACCACGTAGAATCAAACAGTTTGGTCACGCTCCGCAATAATCTGCAACAATGCCACAACAGCTTTAATACCTAAATAGATAACTAAATTGGATACAAAGAGCTGCGTCGTGATGACTTTGTCGAACTGAGGCGTGAACCTATTTGTTAGAACACGTTCGTTTACCATAAAGCGTCATGTGTATTGAAAGTGAGTAAATATAATTTATCATCCATATCGTCGAAATTCATGTTGGCAAACATTATAGTCATTGCGTAATTCTAAAATCTGCATCTTGGAGGCCACTCTCGTACTCTTTCTTTCCATTACTTGCCTTATTTATATTGGCTTCTTAAAAAACTGGTATACCGGCTAGCAGGTGATGATGGACCCAGAGCTATTGTGTCATTTATGTCATTTCGTTTTACAGAACGGCTGTACAAACCAATTGTAACATCGTAGACTTTAGCTATCTTTCCAAATTTGTGTCAAAAACAGTTTGATCTATATCCATAATACTTAACGACCTCTGTACATGCAGATAATTTCAAATACATTCATTACTTGATTGGTTAGTGTGTAATCTAGTGTGCCTTAAAATTTAAAGCCTGAACATATTGCATTTGTTCCACTTGATTTTTATTTTTCAACTGTTGCACTATGTTGTGACCTTCGCCAATTTTAGAATCACTATCAACTAATGCGCTTGTAAAATTAGTTCAGCTATCTACGTGTTAAGTGTATATTTCATTATAGTTTATGTTTAATTAAACATTCATTTTAAAATGTTTATTATAGTTACATATTTTTAAAATTTTATTATTAATTGTGAACTTAGTTTTCGCCTAAAAAGTTAGAAATCACGGTCAGAACATGGTCACCCATCGTAAAGATCTAGGACACAGGGCCATCTCTATACTTAGAGATGGCCCTGTGTCCTAGATCTTAGGGTCATGGGCCATTCATGGTCTGAAATATTCAGTACTATTATTAATTAAACTTTGTAAAACAATTATTCACTATCCTCTAAGTTATTTTGGTTTAGGTTAGTTGTATCAAAATGAAATGATTCATATATTTTTTTATTTTTACAAGTTAGCACTACTGTTTTGTTCAAATTCTCCTTAATAACTGTTTTGATATACTCTTTCTTTTAAATTCTTCTTTCATAGTTTTTCCTGATCTCAGTAAATCTTTATAAATAATCTTTATATATAATATAAGAGGTACCCTCTTATATTTATAGTGATATGCCGTGGGTTGATTATACGATCACATCTAAGTTAGTTGAGAACAACGACGTTTGTCCTTAGTCTCAATACATGAGTATCGTCGAGGCGAGCCACCTCTTACCGTGCATTGTCTTTTGTAAGATTTGTTATAATTATTGTGAATCTAGAGGTCAGAGTTTGAATATTAATAATATTGATATTTCATCAATTCCGTTTTTTGTTTTAACGTGGAAGCCTTTAATGGTGTCGCATGGATAACGTAATGTTTATAGTTATTTTATTTTGGCAAAAGTTATTTGGAATATCGTTTTTTCTTTTAACCGGTATTATTTTCATGAAATTTTATTTTTCTTAGTGAAGAATTTCCTTATAAAGATTACGATGGGAGCATTGGACTCTACTATTGATTTAAAAAAAAATAAAATAGGTCTAGTTTCTGTAACTGGGTACTGTTAAATTGTGATTATTAAACTTTTACATTTATTTCCTGTGAGTTGTGAAGGCAGAAATAATGATCGAGTGTACGCAGAGACGTTTATCACAGAGAGTGTAGATTAGAACTAATTCGTTGGCAACCACTCTTGGAAACAAGAATATGCATTCATAACTAAAGTGTGATGTGAGGCAGACCTGCTATTATCTCTGCAGGTGCATCTTTTGCTAGGAGTACTTATATTTAGATGAGAAAGACAATAGCGAATGTCATTGTTTACTTATGTTTATTGACAAAGCGTTGTTTAAGAGCATCAATAGCATTGTTTTGAATTTGAATTCAAAAACATTACTAATGACATTTATTTTCGTGTTTTTTCCATTAATATTATATATTATACGCAAGCTCTGGAAACCTATTCCTGCAGCATATGTATTATTCTAGACTATTTATATCCCTGTATTGAATAATAAACTTTCACATTTATAAATACATAATATGCTTTGATGCGAAGTAGAGAAGTAAAAGCCAGAAAGCAGAACCCGGTCTCCAAGGTTCGACCGGGATTATCGCAGTGATAATGATGAAAATTATTACTATGTATTAATTGTTATTAGAATACCAAGTTTGTTACTCAGTCCACCACCACGAGTCATGGATCCGTAAACTTCAGTTCGCTAAAGATATAGAAATTCTTAAAGAGACAAAAGTGCTCTCGACAGCGTGTTCGGGGACGCAGCACACCCCGATACGGGTAAATTAGGTTAGAATCATAATTTTCGTGCTAGATAACTGTTTTTCACTATGACTGATTCCTGTTTCTTTGCGAAGTATCGCAAGTACCCACTTGTGGAAGGGTGGCTGAACCCCGACTATTTTTGTTTGAGTGGTGATCAATTGTACGAGTTTTGGCTGGTGTTTTTATCAATAAAAGGCAGAGCTTCAGTCAAAACTATAAATTTTTAGTCAAAATTAACCAAATCTACTAGAAAACTAAGTCAAAACCGTTTTTATTTTTTTGTAATTAGTTTTGACTGTAACATTTACAAGTATTAGTTGCCCCAGCAAACTTTATTGATGGAAAAATGTCTCACGATCAATCGTAACAATATCCAATAATAAAAATGAGTCAAACCATCAAAAGCACCGGAATCAGTTCGGTTATTACAAACCGACAAACAAAGAACCAAACAATAATGTAGAAAACAGAAGATAAAAATAACCTCGTGAGCAACATTTTGAAAGCGAAGAGGCTCCGTTGAAAACAAATTAATAGTCATTATTCTAAAGTACAGAATAACCTTTGCAATAAAGGCAGCTTTGTTGGCATCTTCGCAAGCAGTGTTGCAATGGCGAACCGTGACTGCAGTCAAACAGTTCTCATTAGATATAATACTACTTTATCGAAGTATTTTAACAAAATCCTGCACATACTTGATACTTATAATCCAAGAGCTGATAAAGACTAATATGGGATGATAGTTTGGGTAGAAAAGTATTAGATCTAATTAGTAAACTTTAGGCACACATTCGACAGTAAACATACAGCTAATGACGGTGGTCGTATTGACGGCAATAGGCTCACCCCCAACACGTGGGATTGTAAATCATGGTTGGCAAAATGTTTGCCTACCCCTTCGGGGATTTACAGGAGTGAATACGTCTGTAGGTACACAGATTTAATTAATTCAACGAATAATAGGAAAAACTCTTACGTGTAGACAATGGGTAGGTATAAAAACTAAAATTTAACAGCCCGTTTTTGGTGGCTTGCTTGCCGGAATTTAATTGCTTTGATGATACGCCACATTACCCAAGTTCTGTACGGAATTTGGGATTTTTAATAATAATAATAATAATAATCATCTTTATTTCAGGCAAAGCCCATATTTTGTTAGTAACATTGCTCTTATAACCTAGTGTTAGTAAACATAATTTTAATTTAATTGGTGTGGAGCCTCATCCAGTGTCGCAGCAATGGTGACTCCCATTTATCTGCAAATACAGATAAGACGCTGTTAGTGCTGCCGCGCAGGCGAGCGAGTAGCGAGGCACTCCTTTTACGCATGATGGCCATAAAACCATCTATGCGTCTTTCGGCAAACATTGCCGACGCGCTGCACCTCCACGGCAGCCCCAACAGTATCCTGAGCGTATTATTATACATAACACGTAGATCGCTGTATGCACGCCCACGATATCTTGCCCACAAACTGCATAACTCATTTTGTAGTTATACTTAAAGGAAACCGCAGACACGTTTTGGTCACTATTTTATTACCATTTATTAATAACTTTGTAAAATGTTCTTATTTTACCTTTATGGCAAGATTACAAGGGCATCGTGAGATGCATTAGCGAAAAGAATAACACACTTAAATATTCAAATGAAATGATAACAAAGTTTTACAACTCACAACAAACGGTTTTTTGTGATGTTTTCAATCGTGAGTTTTTTGAATAGCAAAAACTGAATACGAATTCTAAAATACACGAATATAAAAATGTAGACAGGTGCGAAATTTTGTAACTTCAAGTTAAGAATATAATGTCGACTCAAAAATTAATGTAAAAGAAATCGAAACTTGAAAAAGATTAAAAGAAGACAAATAAATAAATAAACAAAACAGAACAGTCGTGATTCTCACCTTATTCTAGGGGTATTGGGCCTCTTCTTAACCGGAGAATCTAACACTAATGATCTGGTGTAGTAATATCTAGCGTGCGCAGTCCGAGGTGTTCGAGGTGCTTTTCGAAACCGCTCGTTCCTGACCAGGTTACCTCCAGGCATTGTACACTAATGTGCTACCGTTGACACAATAATTTCATTTTTACCGTTTTTTAGAAAAAAAAGGCATGAAGTGATTTGATTGATTCTGATCACAGCACTGACGTGCGCGCGGCTCGCGGTGATTACATGTTCAGGTGACGAAGAAAACAATCATGTAAACAATAATATTGTTGTGTTTCACGACATACGGGATGCTCTAAGATATTGTTTATTCATTACTGGGATGACCGAGCCGCATTGCTTATCTGTCGACAGTATTATTTGACGGTAATTCGACGCTACGTTTTGAGTGTTTCGCAAGGAACAACATTGGGTCCCAATTTTTCATAGTACTGACACTAATATTGTCAAAAAAGACAGTATTGTATTTATTAAAATGTCAAAATTAAGTGTAAATGTGTAATTATTAAGTTGGGTTTTGTGTGAGTTCGTACCTTAATCAGTACACCAGTATTAGACGCTACTTGCAAGAGCAAGAAACAGAAATCCAAGAGGATTTCTGTTTCTTGAAGGGGTAAATAATAACAGTATTGTTATAGTATATCTATGTATATATTATATACTAGTACCTAGTACTTTCTGAAGCAGAAAAGTTTGTTTTATGAGTCTCAAACTGTCATTGAAAAAAATTGTTAACGATAAAGTAACTACCTACCTTAAGTATTATAATTTCAAGGCCCATGAGCAACTTCTATAGAATAATTCTTACTTTTGTTAGTAAATTCTACTTAACGAAGCAAAATTAACCTCAAGATAATATATTTGACCCAGGAAATTATGCGAACATCCTATATCAGCATATTTTCAACATCAATGACTTCATGCTAAAAGAATACAGTACCGACGTGATTGTGGCCATTCAGAGAATAGACGTTGGTAGCTCAACAATTTGAAACGATTGTTATGTTTAGATATTCTATATTCAAAATCAGATCTTCAAATTTTCTAAATTACCTATATAATTGGTCATCATCAGGCCTTCAAGTCAGACGCCGGTGCCGGGGTGCGGGGTATATTATTACTACTAAAATAGTGTGAAATGCATTGATATTCTCTATGACTATCTTAAAAGGTATGCCACTAATATTATAATTGTAAATGTTTGTGAGGATGGGTGTATAAATGAATATTAGTTCTCTTACACAAATAGAGAGTGAAATGAAGGTCCTATCGAAATGGATGACATTTGGCACAGAGATAAGGGATTTTCGCACTATAAAAAAAATCTTAAATTGTACATTTTTGTGTAGCGCGGGAAAGCAGGCGGGCCGTGATTTTGCCAACCTTAGAGAGCAAGTGGTGTGTCGTGTCAGTATCTATACTTATGTCTAGACAACAATGATTACAGGAACAAACCTTATACATTCGTATACTATTCATCTGATTGCGATCATTTTTATACGTTAAGTAAGTGAAGGTTCTCATTAAAAAATTGTACTTTACGGTAATGAAATCGGTAAAAAAGGTAATACGGCGCGTGTCAAACATTAACCAGTTACTTATAAAGCTTAGCAAGCTGGCGCGCCTGCGGATGGCAGGAATTCTTGGCGCGCAGTTGTGAAAGGCTTAAACCTTAGCAAATACTAGACTAACTGCATTTCAATCACGATGACGTTATGATATCACCTGCTTTTGCTGTTTATTGATTTGAACACGAAGTTATGATAAATGTATATGAAACTACTTTAATAAAAATGAGGGAGGACTAACGGTTGCCATCGGCAGAAAATGATAAAAAGGTGGTCGAAATTACTAAGTATCTAATTTAAACCATTCAACGTTAGTTTCAACTTCCAACTAAATATAAGCAAATCTACGTATTTTCTAGGTTGTATTTCTGCAATTATTTGTTCCTCCGGGTGTAGGTAACGAAAATTCAGATTAGCATAGAGGCCCAGCAGGAATAGCATAGATGAATCTAGATACAAAGGTCTGTGGTGAGTCACGTCTTAATGGTCGATGTTGAGATGTGTATCGACAGAAATCAGCCATTCAGGAGTAATTGGTTCGATTTAGTTTAGCCTCTTTTCACTAGGTGGCAGTAAAATGTGTTAATAATCTGTGTTAATTCACCTTTCACTTAAAGCTTTGATTGAAATAATTCTTTGTTGAAAGAAACATCCATTTATATATTTCTTGTGTCTTGGTCAACAATAATAATTGTTTTATTGTATTTTTATTTACATGTATTAACTTTATTTGTTTACTCAATAGTAGTTATATACATACTTTTATTATAGTACAAAAAACCCAAGGTTATGACCGATCAATACCTGCATCCGTTTTATTTGTACCGTTACTAGGTTCAGACGGAACCAACTCAATCAGTCATTGTCGTCTTGTGTTCGAAGCACTTGGTGATGTCTAGCCGAATTGAGTATTAAGCATCGGTTACACGCAAGCCCATGCAACTTGCACTTTCACTTCGGAGCATGCAAGCCGCGGATTAGCCTCGCCAGTATCGTGTTCAGCCGTTGAAATTTTTTTAAAATCTGAGCTGTATAGACGGACACATAACCTTCATTGTTTTAGTTTTATCTGTTAATTAAGACGCGACTGTCATGATTCAATACTTCTTTGTTCAACCCAGTTCTCAGTTTATCTAGGGTTGGGTCTCTCTGTGCATCTGCACTAGAGAAATCTATTCTGGAAGCTAAGGTTATTATACAATACTAGCTGTTGCCCGCGGCTCCGCCCGCGTGGATGTCGGTTATCGTTTAGTGTTGAGTCAACATAGTAGCTTTATGCATGCAAAGTCTCAGCCCGATCGGTTTTATATTGACATAGTTTCATACAAACTTTCATCCCCTATTTCATCCCCTTGGGGGTAGAATTAATCAAAATCCTTTCTTAGCGGATGCTTACGTCATAACATCTACCTGCATGCCAAATTTCAGCCCGATCCGTCCAGTGGTTTGGGCTGTGCGTTGATAGATCACTATGACAGTCAGTCAGTCACCTTTGAGTTTTATATATTTATAAGTAGATTTTCAAAACAGTGGAAAACGTGACCTTTATGATATTTAAATTTGCCTAGTTTGGAATTTTAGTTTTAACTGTCCTACAACAAAAGCGTAATTAAGGTTCATTATTATTGCTTATTTACATTATTGTTCTGTAAAAAATTACTGTAACATTGCTACTGAAATTGATATAATAAATTATAATTTTAGGTGTTATAATAATTAATTAATTAATTATTATGTATTATAGGAACGGTAATACCTATAAGTAATGAAAAAGTTTTGTTATTAGTATTTGAAATGTATATACGTAATGATAGTTTTATGACTGTTTATACTGGAGATTGATGGCACTTTTTGGAATCTACTACACATATTGAATAATAATGGCACCTGTTTTTTTAATTTTAATTATAAAGTGTGAATAAGTACAAGGGTCATTATTATTCAATATTATTCAAAAGTTTTATAATTTAAATATAACAAAAATTATGATCCCGGTTGTTTCTTCGGGTCGGGGTTTCAGACGGATTCCTTCATAAACAGGCCACCAAAAAAAGATTATACCTAGTTTCAGTCAGTACGATTCTGATCAACTTAATTGTGTCTACTAGGTGAATAAGTTTTCATGGACGGTATTATATTTGCCTATGATGTCCTTTATTTGGTTGCTATTGCAGAGAATATCTTGGAAATCATATCGATTAAGATAGGAAAAAGTGAATGCTCAGATGGGACTCGAACCCACGATCTTTCCCTTAGAGGGGGAATGCTCTGACCACTAAGCCACCGAGCCACACCTGAAGCTATCCAAATTCTCCTATACTACCGTCTTAGGGCGACGGTGGGAGCCATCTACCGACATTCATAAGAAGTAAATGCTTCAAAATTTCATTCAATCTTGGAAATCAATCCAATACCGCACCATTCATATCCGTTTTGGATCGAGATTATAGATTTAGCCTCATATTCTGAAACCCACTATCCCGCCTTATCAAGGCATCCACAAATATCCACAAATGCTAATCCAATAGAAAGAAAGGAACATTAATTAACACACTTGCACCAACAATAGCAGTTAACAACTGTAATAAATAAATAGAAATAAATCCGCCTAAAACCCGAAACGAAAGAGAAATAGAGTTACCTAAAACGATATTACAATTGTTAAACGAGATAATTGCATTATTTGTATTGAATTAATTTAGATTTAATTATCGATATGAACAATATTCTTTTTATAGGTTCTTTATCAATATCGATACGCTAAATGTTCATTGTTGGTATGTCTCGTTGGGCAACATCGTCTTGCCCATTATGCGTGACTTTTACACCCTGTTTCACATAAATATGTTCACTTTCAGCATGTTTACGAAATGTTGTATATACAAAGATAATTTCATAGTGTTTTAGGCAGAAATTCTCAATTTTGTTACCAATGTCTGCAGCGTGAAGGTTATATTTAATTAGGTAATACAATTCAAGATTATTTTATTATAAATTGCTTCTTAGGTCACATTTTAGTCAGTGACCTTTTTAAACTTCCAGTAACAAAGCCGATTTTTTTCATTTACTACTATTGAACAACTGAAACACGGTGCAAGCAAGTTGAAGGCCTGTTATTCACGATTATGCTTACGCGTATACTAAGCGTGTCCTCCACCTTAAGATCGGTTAAGGACCGATATCTAAGACAGTAAGCAATTTATCTAAGTCCACATCTTAATACTAGTAGATTACTTGTCATCCTTGGTATCATGTTTACCCATGTATATAGTACCTATATATATAGTAGTGTCCAATAAAAAAATACAAAATGACTAATCACATTAAATGGTTCAAAAACAAAAATTTCAACAAAAAACAAACCGTAGTATTTTAGTGGTTTCAAAAAGCAGTCAGGGCCAATTCATATCAAACGACCCGTAATACTAAAACGAATCAGTTAGCATTTCAATACTTTATTTCTCAAGTTTACCAATAAAAATATCTGTAGTGTATAAAGAAGCTTATTATTCGCTCAATCGCTAAGTAAAAACGGACATTTTATGAGCATGAATGAGTAATGTTTGCGCAAATTAAATTAAGGTGCATGTCCTCTGTTCACGTAATCAAAGGCCATTGACTGGGATACAAAAACTAAATCTCAGCGCTTAATTGTTGAGACTTTTAAACTTTTTCATCATTGTTGTAATTGTATACCTACCTACATTAACTGCTGGTGTAAAGCTATTTATCTTCATGATTTAATAGGTAAATCCGTTTCGTGGACTTCTAAATATAATCTTTTCTATGAACATCTTAACTTAACATTAATGTATCCGTTAACATGTTAATTAATTCGACAACCACGAAACTGATTCGTTTCTAACCTATTAATATGTTCTTTGGCGAGTCGTTGGTACCAAAACGTTACAAATGCACTAGTATTGGATGTTGTAGTATTAATCTCTTATATATACTCAGTCAAATAATAAAATATATGAAGTATATCAGTGCTTTAGGAAATCGTTTTAACATTTATTACATTATGGGAAGACCAAAGTCTATTTCTGCTTTGTCTTCTACACTGACGGTACAGAAACTCTCTGTGTTTCCAGGGTCGTCAGTGCGAGTTTGACTCCCCTGGTGTTTCACACGTCCATTGGCCACGGTAACCGCTTACCATCAAGTGGGTATTGTGCTTGTTTGCCACCTCAGTTGGATATAAAAAAACATGATTTAAGCGTGAATTCCGGTTGTATTCAAATTGCACTTTAATGTCCGTCATATTCTACTCCAATATTGGGCTATCTTAGCTGTCCTTCGAACACCGAGAGGAAAGCCTGGGCCAGAATCTGGTCTGTTAATCAGAGGGTATATCGCCTGACACATCAGTATTTCTAGAATTAAGAACTTGTATACTATTGATAAGTTCTCTAACAATATTGTCTTTAGTTTAGTTCTCATCTGAGATGCAGTCTAGTGCATAAGTTTCAGTATTTTCACTCCGCAGCAAACGTTCTTTTGTGCGAGCTTGGTGAACCGTAGCCGAGTCGTTTGTTTGTGCTCCAGCCTCAACAGTGAAAGGTACTGAGGTCACCAGTGCCGGTCCTATTAGCGAGAAATATTCCGTGTACAACTCAGGTGTTCCACTGAATTAAGCAAGTGTTTTTCGCGGTTACACTCCTAATGTGGGACCCACTAAACGAAACCTAAATTTGTATGGTATGTTTGGATGTGCATTGTTGCCCTCTGGTTTACTTACCTACTTTAATCGTGACAAAATAGAAAACAAAGATAAATACATAATAACATTCAAAATGTTTATAGATACCAAAACAGACATCTTCAGAACTTCAGAACTGTGTGGGTTAGAGTAGATTCGATTGATTTGATTCGAGAATAGATTCAAAAGCAATGGTTGCTAATAGCAATTGGTTAGGCCCCGAGCAAGGCTCTTCCTTATGCAGACAGCAGCAATACACCCTGAGAATTTTTATGGGGAAACTCACGGGCTCCCGTTGGAATGAGAAGAGGAAAAGGTGGGACTCACCGCTACTGAATGGATGTATGTCCTGGACACGAAGTCCCGACAGCAATAATAGATTTATAATTTGTTAAGCAAATAAATTTTATCATGAACTTTGACTTTGAAATGCTATAGGTACACTAATATTCATGGAGAGATTCTTGTAATAAAATGTTTTTTAAATAACACCTAACATTTGTAAAAAAAAGGCTTATGTCTATTTAAGGATACGGGTCAGACTAGAACCTTTAGAGATGACATCAGGCTCCAGCTCCTATTGTATTTTAGTGTCTTGGATGCCTTCGAAAAAGCGCCTATAGTTGTTCAATTTGTAGTGCATTTTAAGATTTTAGTGCAATAGGTTTTAAAGTAAAGCTATTTATTAGTGGTTTTCTGACATTTAGTATATTGTACCAAACAGTCTTGAATTTAAATATTCATTGAAATGTGGGCGTTGTTCCTAAAATACTTTTAAAATATCAAAAAGTCAAGCTATTTATGATAAGTAACATTGTTTTAGTATTTTTTTTAACAGGTTTCTTAAAAGATTTAATCTTATACCTGGAGTTACAAAACATGTACATTGAGGTACGTACTTGAACAAAGGTAAGGGAAACCCGTTTATGACAAAGCTAATTGGTCTGGAACCAGTATTCAAAGAGGAAGGCATTGAAAAAATGGATTCGAAAATTGATTCAAAGTATCTAGTTCAAATCAGTTATCTTTTTTCTATACTCATAAATAAATTTATAGACACAAACCAGTAATTTTTTAACAGATTAAATAAATAATAACAGATAAGTGTTTACAATCAACACAACGAAAATCATGTAAATTTAAATGTACATTTACCCAATCACCCTAGCAGTACGATCAGAATTCCTCGCATGCTCCTTCAAGGCCGTAAGGTTTTATCATGAGGTATGTTTACAAATTGCCTCAGTCGATCACAGATTCATACCTCACTCTAGCTAATATTAGGCAATTCTGATCATGTCTTGCACCACATCATCTACATACAATCGCTGGCCAACCGACTTGAGTCTTTCCATTCAAAAGGATATGCTTCAGATATTGCAAGGTTTTCCTTTTTAGTTCCATTACACGTACCTTGTAGTAGACTTTTTATGGTTGTTAACTAAAATTTATTAAGATGGCAATATTTTGACGGTAAGTAAGTCCTAAACACCTCACCGCTTTTTATATTTTGATACTGATATTTTAATGTACAATCAGAGACTTCTGATCTGACTGAGATAAATCTGTCTTTTGTTATCTCAGATACTAATTCATTTAATCCCATTTTTATAGATTAATTAGTTATTGCAGTTAATTGACCATTATCTAAACATCTGAAGCATTTTGGCTGATTAATTGTTCTATGACCTTACTAATCTTAATTGTTGTGTAAAGCTAACGGTAGGTATGAAGTTCCCAGACACGCGTGGGAGTTCATGTATTGTTCAAAAGCATTCAAAGTTGCTAACGCTCCCCATGTATTTGTCAGTGGTGAAGAACCTGAAACATTTTTTAAATTCACAGTTTAAGATTACAATGATCTTCTTATAAATATGTTTATATATATCGTGTGCATACATCGTATATTTTTATTCACAGTTTAAGGCCCGTATTCCAGAATGAATCATGATTTATCTGAGGACAGATTCAATAGACGGATTGACATATTTAAAAGATTGTCTATACAATCTGTTCTCAGTTAAAATCAAGATTCAGAACTGAGTACCATTATAGAATAAGTAATTCGAAATTTAAATGATCTTCTTCCATATATCCTATTCATATATCGTAAACATCCATAAAGTTATGATTACCAAAACGTTTTCTGTTATAAGATTTTGTATGTTTTCTCGAAAAAATATTCAACATCATCGTAAAAGTGTCCCTGATTGCATCCCATAAAAGACATTGTGTAACGATTGCATCCGTTGCCTTCACCTCAGAACCCAGGATCCACTTTTCGGATGTTCCTCCTCCATTTCATACGATCGGGTTTCCATGATAGTAAGACCACTGGCACGCATGTCAGCAAAAACGACAACAGCAAGCAAAAAAAAAAAATGAACGACTATTTTTCATCTGCCTCATAAAAAGCGCGCTTAGAATTGATATCTTATACTAATACAAGATCAATGAAGACGCTCGTTGCTAGGAATGCTGTTCGTCTGTTCATCGAACAATGGCAGAGTTCTGATGTGAACTCGTCTGTGATTCACGACTCACGAAGAATGTTCAATAAGTATGCAACTCTCGAACTACCTTGGGCGAGGCTTTTGGTGTAGGCACTGGAAGTATTTTAACTATTTCCGCTACTGTCGTAATAATGAATTATATTACTATATATTGAACACTTAGTTCTCTGATTTCGATGGTTTTTACATACTTAGTTGTGGTAAATTTTCATCAAAATATAATAGTTAGTATAGCATCCAAAGCTTGGCTTTTGATACCAGGATTCGCTCTCCCACCTTTTCTGCTTATTTTGCTATTTCACGGCCTACTACTGTCTGACTCCCCTGGGTTGGAAAGCCTGCATTATAGACCCTTTCCTTAGCAGGTGTACCAACTCGAAGGCGTAGTGGACTTGGATCCCATATCTTAGTATGACCTCATACCATTTCAACCCATTTTCGTAAAACAGTCAGATCTGACGTCGCAGTCAATAATCTTAAAAATTTGAATTTACAATGCTTATCTTGGACAAATTAAATCAATGATGGATCATCAATACAGTTGACAATTAGTTATATAAAGGTAGAGTTTAACGGTGTCAGGTCATATGCTGCAATATTAGTCAAATCTTGTGAGATCGACTGACCTCGTAATGACTTTAGATTGACCATTAGAGCACTTAGTATATCGGAAAAAAAATATTAAGCCCATAAATAGTCTTATTTCGAAATAAATTGAAGTAAAGTTAAGGCACAAGTGAAGACTTATTTGAGATAACTAGTCAATGTTTTTAACTAACCGATTAAAATATATTCTAAAAAGGAATTTTCAGGGGGAATCGCGTCTGACACGATATGCAACAAAGGTTATATAATATATAATTTATGTTTGCACTTTACTGAACTTACCTTTCTTTTAACCACTGAAAATAATCTTACGATTTTTCACAAGTTTTACTTTCCCAATCTTCGAAGGGTAAAACGTGACAGGCACATTTAGAAGAATGTTCGTATGTAACTAGACGCGTAATCGTGCTTTATATGACCTTCAAATGACTTTGAAATGTGTAGGATTGTTTGAGTGTGAAGGAAATCAATCAATGGCCTCAATATCAAATGTAGCAGAAAGTGTAGATTTAACTGTAGACCAACTATTGCAAGAAGTAACAACTATGTTTAATTTGTTTTTAAAGTGGATCTTTGAGAAACGATTATTTCAGTTAGTTGCAAAAGGTAGTATTGCAATAAAATCTGCATCGCTTTGTTATATTTTTAGGAAATACTGTTTCCGGTTAATGTTCTGCCAAGGTGCAAGTGACTTCTATTTATTTAATTGGGAGCAAGAGCAGTGGAAATATATTAGTTCTTTATTGTACACACACATAAATTGTACAGTAACAGACATAAATACATTTTGATGTATAAAGGCGAGTTTAACTT
Organism: Eilema caniola; assembly: GCA_949126895.1. Lineage (NCBI taxonomy): Eukaryota > Metazoa > Arthropoda > Insecta > Lepidoptera > Erebidae > Eilema > Eilema caniola. The sequence continues at coordinate 8,738,791 of OX421462.1, forward strand.
AGTACTGAGTTTTCTCCCAGTTAACCTATGGGTGATAGAGGAGAATCAGTAACAAAGGGGTAGAAAAACAATGAAATATCTCAAAGTAATAATATCTCATATCTCAAAGTAGTAATAATTAAAAGTAATAATAAACTTATACCCGATAAGTTTATTATTACTGAATTTGTTCGGAACTGTGGCAGCGGCCCACAGCTCCAAAAAAATGATCTATTTACAACAGACGTGAAAGTAGTTAGACGTGAATAAAGCTATAAGGATGAAATCTTCGTATAAATATCAAGCAGGTGCAATGGCATTACATAATAAAACGCAAGAGAATAATGGGAAAAGGAAAGAACAAGAGCGCCTGCAGTCTACTATAGTCTTATAACCACAAACTATAACACGCTTTAACACAAATACACTTATATCGATTTACTTAAAGAGCAAGGTGTTACTATCCGGGTGAGTAAAACTCAACTATTGATGAGATAAACTTAACTTAACCACACATACATTTTTTTGAGGTCATTAGCTTGTAATCACATCGCTTCAGTAATAGTAGTTGCAACGAAGCCGTGGATAGAGCGCGCAATTTATACCTACATATAATTATTATATTTTAAGGTTAGATATTAGGTTTCCAGTCAGCAAGCAATGGTATAGACGTGAATTTAATGCAAAGCAAAAATTTGTTCATTCATAAATCTGGTCAGCCCCAATCCTTTGGGGGTGACCACATCTACTGTCATATACGTGCTGGGTTGCATTATAAAACACATTTTGATCTAGTAAGTCTCGTAAGATTTAGTATCAGATGTGTGGCAATTGTAATAATCGTGAAACAAACCCATAATTATCATTCATTTGCGCATTTGTGTGCAAATATTTGCTTGCACATAACATCAATTGTATAAGGATGACTTGTATTACCATATTGATGATACTTACAAGCTGTTAGCAGAGTATGTTGTTATAACATTACATAATTGTTAGTAGGTTTATAATTGTATATTGTATAGAAGCTCGTGTCAGAATATTACAGTATACTTAATTAACTGTTAATCACAATCAGATCTTGAAAACGTGACGGCCTTTTATCAATTTTATCACGGACAGGTGCATTTATGTGAATACGTTTTCCAAATACTTATACATAATGTTGTCAGACTTTTTTTGGCAAGAATTAGACGGAATTGACTTAAATGAGATGTGGTTTCAACAGGATGGCGCTACCGCAAGGGCAACAATGACTTTGTTACAAACCAAGTTTTCAGGTCGTGTAATTTCTCGTTTTGGAGACCAAAACTGGCCGCCAAGAAGTTGCGATTTATCTTGTTTGGACTATTTTGTCTGGGGTTTTTTGAAAAGTAAGGTCTATACGAAGCACCCTGAGACAACTGAGGAACTCAAAGAAGAAATTGCACGTCAAATTCCTCCAATACAGCAGACCTTACTGCAAAATGTACTGCAAAATTTTGTCAAAAGAGTGCATACCTGCCAACAGACCAACGGTGGCCATTTAACCGATATTTTGTTTCATGTGTAAATGTCATCACTACCTCCATACGTCAACATATATGTAGAAAAAAATGTTAATAAAATATTAAATAAATAAATATTTTTTAATTTTTAAAATTGAAGTTCTTAATGAGACACCTTTTACATAACGTGACTTTAATAAACATTTCTATATCCTCAGAGAGTGACATTGGAGCCATACATCAGAAAGGTCAAATTAAATCAAAGTTAGACTCTCATTTAAAACTTATGACCTAAACTTTACTTGTTTGGTAATTTTAAGATTAAACTGCAAATCTAATCAGAAAGCAATTTCAAACTACGAAATTACTAAGGCAATTTTATAGCAGTTTTCTCAGTATAGTTCATTCTATCAAAAGCACAGTTACAAGCGGTGTGCCGGGAGTTAGTTGATAAGTATTTATTGGGCCGAGTGATAGATCACTAACATTACATCGAAGTCACGTAGTCGGAAACGGTTCCGTGTCTTCGAAGTTTCTGTCAGGTCTAACTGTAAAGTGGTCACTGACCACAGTGCTATGAAGTCATAGTGTTTCATTAGCAAGACACTTATAAAATTAATAAGTAGATTGTGGTTTTATTGCTCCAATGATTTTTGTAGTGATTGTTATTATTTATCTATTACTTATAAGTGTTTTGTCATAGATGACATTATTAATGTAAAGTATGTTACAAGAAGATTGATGAATTTGAGTTTGATAGTTAAATGAATAAGGACCGATATAAGGGTAGATAGATCAAAAACTATACATAACCTATTTTTGAAGTGAAAACTTCTTTAGCGGCGTTGAATGGGTAAAAAGTGTTAAACTCGCGTCAGGATCACGTGTTAAACTCGCGTCAGGATCACGTGACCTTTGACCCGTAACCGACGACTTTGTAGGACGACATGACGTCATACAACATTCCTAGCTACGGAGTGTTTATTTTGCTAGGTACGCTAAGTAGCTTCGTAGCTTAGCGGTAAGCGCTTCGACTGTAAGTCCTTATGGTTTCAGATAGTATGGTGTCGTATGGTATGGTATGGTATGTTCTATTTATTTTTTTCTCTGTATATAACGAAGAAAGAAAGAAAAAGTTTTCACTTCTGCCGGCACCCCCGGAGTGCAACCCGTTTTTTTTTATAACACTTTAGGCTGTACTTTAGGTGGCAGGCAAAAACACGGTTTACTAGATGGGAATATTGTAGTCGCTTGGGAAAACAATTCCATAGCTGGTTCCATGAATATGTAATGAGTTAGAAATATGAAATGCAAGATGGTTATAGGTATATTTAATACAAACAGCAGGAAGTCTATTGTAATCAAGGCACAATTTATTGTTCATTTTGAAGCACTATTCCTGAGTCAAAAAGAGAAGAGCAGCCAAAAAGAGAACGGTTAGTTAATTATTAAAATTTCATATTTCTTTAACTTGATATTGACCGCGGTAGCCTAGTGGTATGGGTAATGGACTGCTAGGACGAGGTCTCGGTTTCGATCCCAGGTTTTACCATGGGCACTTTTACGTTTTACCATACACCAATGACTTTTCGATGCTTTTCGAAGTTATGTGTGTATTTATCGCATATTTTACTACACTTTTCAATATACTCGCCACCTATTACATTGGGACCTAAAACATAAACTGGCGAAATTTGGGTGCGCTAGCACCTCTGCCTACCCCTTCGGGGATAAAGGTGTGAGTTTATGTTATGTTTAACTTGATAGTAAACAAATAGGACTCTCCACTACTTAGTGTTACAATATATAACAACCAACACATCGTACGCACCAGATACAAAGAAACATGTTTATCTAAAACCAAATTCATTATTATCTACCATACATATAAGCTATACGTGTCCCCCAAGGAAAATAAGAAAGGTGATTGAACTTGCGTGGGATTGGACGAAATCGCACCTATTTAAGCGCAATCATATTTTATTGAGGCCTCTAATGTGTTTCGTCGAGTTTTACAACCCTGTTCGATGAGTGTCAGGGTTTATAGCACAGGTTTAGTTCTCTCTCGCATGCCTTGATTTAATTTTTGATGGTTTTAGCTCCATGTTAGGAGTAGGTAGCTATACAGGTAGTTGTTATTCAATCTATTGCGCACAGTAGTGGCTATAACGTTTATTTCCTGCAAGAACTTTCGTTTGAGATATACGTCTCCAAAAATTAATAGTTAGTAATAGCCGTGAATACTTAGCAATGTATATTTGACGACTCATCATCATCATCATATCAGCCATACACAGTCCACTGCTGAACATAGGCCTCTCCCATAGACTTCCAGAATGACCGATCTAAAGCAGTCCGCATCCAGCGCTTCCCGGCGACCTTGATGAGGTCATCCTTCCACCTGGCCGTTGGGCGTCCTACAATACGTTTGCCGTAAGCGGTCGCCATTCCAGAACTCTTTTGCTCCATCGGCCATATGTTCTGCGCGCTATGTGTCCCGCCACTTCAACGAGCTAATCTGCTGGGCTACGTCGGTTACTTTTGTTCTCCTACGGATATCATCATTTCTGGCGCGATCACGTAGGGTAATACCGAGCATAGCCCTTTCCATAGCTTGTTGAGCGACTTTGAGTTTGTTTAAGAGACCCATATTTGACGACTACTGAGTCATAAATTTCAACTACGATGTTGTTGTGTTTTAATGATAATTGTTGTTTCAGTAGATCTTTCTTACTCCTCCTAGGGTTAATCCCAGTCGCATCCGAAGCTTTCAATTTGGGAGTCTGGGGTCCGTTTCACCAGTCTAACTGCGAATTTGGCTGAACTTCCATATTTTCCGTGAAGCAACTACCATGTAACCTCCACAACCCGAAGGCGATATCAAATCATTGCAGTGAGACTAGCTGAATTTTTGAGGGCTCCAGACTACCAGATAAACGTAAAGACTGCTATAGATGTTCGTATGACAACTGGGACCGACGGCTTAACGTACTTTCCGAGGCACGATCAGACCAATGTAAATACCCATATTCATGCATACAAATATTTGCATTGGGCGGTGATCGAATCCGTGCCTCCTGTGTAGCAGCCGAGTTCACTACCGCTACGCCACAGAGGCTGTTAATTGCAAAATTTTGCTAGTGTTATGGGAAAGCTAGTATGAGACCCGCCCTGACGTCTTTGACGAGATGTATAGGTTTACAAAATCATGGAGAACCAAGTCAATCACTCCTCCCAGTCGATAAGCCTGTCGAACAACGGACGAGGCTATCACGCAGGCTTTCTTTTCAAGGTTCGGAGTTCAGTAGTCATTTCCGTAATGATTCATACACAAAAATGGATAGATAAACCCACAAGCAGTTCTCTTGCTCCGAGGTATATAATTGGAATCAACACTAACATAACTAGATAAGAGTCTATAACTAATATTTTGCGCATTAATGGGTAGACTACTGATTTATTGGTCAATGAACCTTGACATGCTCCTACACAAGACTTCCGGGTACGGATTTACGGTTTTTAGGAATTCAAAATTATTCTTATGACCACCATATAATGTTGTGGGCCTTCTTATCTAAGGTTGAAACTGTTTCTGGTATTCCGTTTCTAGGTAACAATTTATTTCAAAGTTTTATTGATGGTAGATTTGGCAAAAATCTCAAAGGAATATTTTGTTTATATTATGTTATGTTATGTTATATTATATCTTTACTTTACAGAATATATTCATACATTCTTCCATCTTCATGTATGGATCTATTGAGTTCATTACTTCGGGCAATTATTGCACTAATCAAGTAAAGTTTACATCACTTCAAGCTTTTCTTGTTTCTTTGCGCGTGCGCTGCGACATTTTACATGCCATGCAGTTAGTATAATTCCTATTCCTTCTTTGTTTCAATTATTTTTAGAACAATACTTGAATTACATACCCGTATTGTTCTAAAAATAATCAGTAGTAGTAGTTTAATTCATCAGAATCTTTAATAATTGCGGTAAATTTATGCCTACCTATAATATAGACATTCTTTTAATTAATTTATTTCCTTGTTTATAATTATTTATTATAAGTTGCAAGCTAAAAATGGTAATGAATAATGATCATAGATGTACAAAAGGCAATGACCATAACGCGCAGTATGAGGAAGCGGGTTCTGTATTAATAAATTATACATATTAATTTATATTTATTTATTTATTTCTCTCTCATTACTAATACAGTGTATAGAATTTATACAAACGTTATTTCACCTTGAGAGAACTGGAGTCTGTAGTCGATGTGACACCTGTATGACAGATCTCCAGCCTCTTCTGATATCTACCATGTCATTATAATCTAGTACATCCAGCAGTGTAAGGGTTACAACAAACATGTCTTATATAAACTAACTGACCCGAAAATTTTCTAGAGAATTTTCAGTGTAGACAGAAATAAGAAATAAATTGGGATGGACACCCCTTATTACTTAGGGGTTTGAAAGATAGATAGTAGGCGAATCACAGACTTACTGAATTTGCATAAAAAATTTCATAAGAATCGGTCGAGCCGCTTCGGAGGAGTATGGGAACGAACATTGTGACACGAGAATTTTATATATTAGATAAAGTTACATAAACTATCGAAAAGTAACAAGATATGAATAAAATTTGTGTGCATGCGTTAATAATTATTCATATTTGAACACATTCCCAGTATTTCCAGGGATCTCAACTTATTGCAACGCCCACTTTTTGATGCCATATTCGGGTAAATCGCATTACAGTTTGATAGATTGGCTTCTTTTTACTTTTGGAAACTTTAAGCGAGCAAAAACACTCCTCTACCTATGGAAAATTTTTAGCCGATCAGAACAGCATCAAAAATTGAAAATAGTCAAAATTTGTATTTGTATTGTAGCTAAATAACGGTGACAGTAATAGTAACTTATGACGCCTTCGCGCAGGGATTTCTCTTGGTTTGGGGTATTAGACGGCAGTCCCTCCCATAAAAGTTAATATAAACCAAGAAGGTAATGGCCGAGTAGGTGATGGTATCTTGGGCTTCAATAATGCAAAATTTTGATAGTATCAAGATTGACGATTGTGATGAAGAAGGTGACTGATAAGACGGATGACTGATGGGACGGATAATGAAGAAAAATAATAAGTATAGGTACCTGATTAAATGGTGAGCGTGCGTGTTGTAAGTATATTTTTGTCGGTTGTGTGGGCGTTACGTTGTTTTTTTAACTGAGTCGTATATATTACACCTGATTGGTTAATTATAGCTAATTTTTTTTTACATATAACCGTTAGACACTAATAGATTTGTTTTTATAAACCTAGCAACGAACTGAAAAAAAAAAACTATCTACACCGAAGGCAATATTGGTGGACTTTAAGGCCCTATTCTAGAATACCACTCATTTGAACCTCAATTCATCTGGGGAAAGATTGTATACACATTGACAAACTTGACAGGTTTTCTGGCAGATTATCTATCCGGTTTTGCCTCAGATGAATCAAGATTCAGCTGAATGATTTTCTAGAATATGGGCCTAAGATAGCCTCTTCCTTTTACTGCTTATGTTTTTCCCTATAATTGAAGCTGTGGCGCAGGCTTTTTATTCATTCAGTGTTTGAGGATCAGGTAGCAGTGTTTCCCATAAAAGCCAGCCATAAAAACCAGGAGCGGACCTCAGGCTCCAAAACGCGATCTTTGAGTTAAACGGGGATTGACGCTCGCATCAAAAAGCAATAAAGATCAAGGAATCTACAGTTATGACTATAGCGACAAAGCCAATCTATGTCAATCCTTTGTGTTCACCAGTTCAACGTTTCCAAGCTCTTGCAACGTTAAAAAGTGACCGGTAATACCTATTCTAGACCACAAGGCCGCACCCGCGTTCCTATCGAACAATGTAATGAACCTATTACCAGATAAGTACCTCAGGTCGTGATCGATCGAATGCAACCGACGGGCAAAAAATATGGCGACAGATTTTGGTTCGATATTGTCCGGAGCAGGAAGTTATCCGATGTGATAAGGTGATAACTAATATTGTATGACATTAAATTAATTATAATTAATTGTATCATGATTTATTATATGTTTTTTCATAGTTACATTAGGCCTCGCGTTTCGTTTGCTTTTCAGTTAGTTTGTCTGGTCAACGAAGCGATGAAAGGCAACGAAAGCGTCGGGAATAGGTAGTGTAGATATAAAACATGCGTATTGCGATATCTTATTCTTTCTTTTCTTTTCAAACTTTATTATTTTTATTACTGGGCTCCTAAAGGTTGACCGTGATATTAAGAACTGTAGACCAGTTCAATTCTAAAAAGCTTTATTCAAATCGCACAGAAAACTACGGGTTTATCTTATGGGGCAATTCAACAGAAGTTCAAAGGGCTTTTATAGCCCAAAAAAAAGTGTGTAAGAGCCATTGCTGGTATACCATCTTGGCAATCTTATCTTTTCAGAGATTACCGTCTTCAAAGAATCAAAGTATTCAGCTTTATCATTAGTTATTATTAAGTAGTAGTCTTTAGCTTCTCGTTTGCACGCGACCTGTAGCATCTCACCCTATAAAAACATTTAATACCGTAAATAAACTATCTATTTATTTGGTTTCATTCGATTAATCTCGATAACTCAAGACGACATAACAACTATCAAGACGCTTCACCGGCATCACTCATAGCGTGACTAACTCATAATTACCAGATATTATGACACTTGCCCTCAGCTGTCAGGCCTGTCAGTGCTCAAGAATTCGGGCGCGGAGTTATCACGCCTGCGCATACCAACAATGGAGTTAAGAGCCGACTCACAGAAGAAACGCACAGCTGTGACATTTGAGGTGAAAATTACCTTTGAGCTGTTCTAAAAGGCGTGAACTCATTAAACGGTACGGAGAAATGGTAATTTTTTTGCTGACTTTTGTTAGTTGAATGAGCTTAGACTTGAGCTAGAGATTGTTGAGTTTGTGTAATAATATATTGAATGAAATAACCTAAAAACCACAAAATAAATAACAACTAATAGTCGGAGTGCACGCAAAGTCGCCCGGTCCCGGTTGCCACACGAATATCTATATCAGTTGTTACAGATAGGTGGAGTCCTAAAAAGGTCGATTAGTCTAATTATAGAACTTCAATACAGCGAATTGGTTACGGAGGTCATATGGCAGTCGCTTCACGGAAAATATCGAAGTTCAGCTGCATCTAACTTAAACGGGAAAGCCGGCTCCAACTGTTTTGGGAGAAGGCTATACACTAGAGAATATACACTTCTGCCTACCCCGTGTCAGGTGTAAGTACAGGTATGTATGAATTTAATAACTTTACACTTGTCTCTCGAAGTTGCAAAAGGAAACAGGAGTGGTTGAACAACTTTTACTTGGCAGTTGACAATGAACCGCGCTACATAACCTCGTGGTCAATGATTGATCTATAGATATTATATTTATCTGTGTCATAGGTTGGAATGTATAGAGCTGTGAGTCGTGCTCATAATTATAGCCATTCATGAATAATCATCTGATATAGTATCAACAATTTGTAGAAGTTATTGAAGTAGTGCCGATAACAAACGTTTGGTCATGCCCCCATCACCGGGCCTTAAAAGGAGGGATACCTCCTTGGATAAGGATGCTAAAGACCGTGGGAATTGAAGAAGTAACAGTCGGAAAGTGGACTTCTTGAAAGCCTCGGATTTGATCAGGACTAACACCAAGATGATGATGTTAATTGAGGTAGTGACTGGTAAAAGGTACTATTAGTCTTCTTCTGTGTATTCATTGAACAGCTGGGGTTCGAACCTAAAACTTTTCAGAACAGAATAAAAATATTTATTAGAATGCAACACAATGTAAAAGTTGTTATCCATAGTAATATTATAACTGGGAAAGCGTGAACTGATTTTAATGACATTTCGTATAAGGGTAGATTAGACCTTGAGAAAGGACATAGGCTATGTTAGGTCTTGAATACCAACATCCACGCTGTCGGAGCCGCGGGCAAAAGTTAGTATATAATACAATAGTTTCAAATAGAAACAGAGAAGTGACAACGTTGCAAAGTTTTTTATACTTACTGCAATTAACTAAACAGAAATACTTTGTTTGACCTGTAAATCGAACGTACGACCCATGACCTCGTCAAACACATTCCATGGACTTGAACTCTCATCTATAGTCTGAGTATAGTGTCGTTCAGGACCTCTTTCCATGATCCGCGATTTTATAGACACGTGCGTGATTTCGCGGTCTACGCACCGTAGAAAGAGGCTCATTCATGACACTGCAGACATTTTTGTCATAGTAAATGCGTCCAGCTAGTCCGCAAACCTTGCACCATGGGAACCAGGCTTCAGACACATGTTACAATTCTTTCAACATTTTGATCACGTTTTCAGTTAATTTCAATTAGATACCCCCATTATTATAGCTGCAGATATACCAGCCCCTCTAGACAAGTGGCAATTCGCTAACCGGCGTTTGATGGAAAAGAATGACGAATGTATAGGATTTGACGTATTTGACATGCGTGAACGACTGTCATATACGTCAAATCCCATATATTCGTCATTCTATTCCACCAAACGCCAGCTAGCGAATTGCCACTTGTCTAGAGGGGCTGTACTGATCGCTCCATGACGTCTGAGAATCACAGCAGTTACTTAACTACTGGTGCTAATTAGTTAATAGGTAGTAACTGCAGTTAATTAATTAGTTATTAAATGTCGAAACAAATACACTACGAATCAAAAAGGCACATTTAGAAATAATTCATTAAAAACATAATTGAAAAAACACAGCTTCTCAAACTTTTAAAGGATTTTACACAAATATCACTCATTGAAATGAAACTAAGTACTTTTTAAAGGGTTCTTTTGCTATTTATTTGGTATTAATTACATTTAGCCCGAGGTTTCGGCTATTTTTCAGCAGCTACGGTGATCCATTAAAAGTGGTTTTATTTCAAGTGGTTATTATACTTATAATGGGAAGACCAAAGGCTATTCCTGCTTTGTCTTCTACACTGACGGCACAGAAACTCACTGAGTTTCCAGGGTCGGCAGGACGTGACTCCCTGGTTATGCATACGTCCATAGGCCACGGTAACCACTTTCCATCAGGTGGACCGTGTGCTTGTCTACCACCTCAGTGGTATAAAAAAGATGTTGCTTTTTGTCTGTAACAATGAGATATTGTGTAGGTTTTGTTATAGATTGATATTGTACAACTCTAGCGTCCTTACGGTATGCGCACGCGACTTTTAAACCGTTACTTCCGATATAACCGGATATAACAAATGTGAACGTGTTTATTAATTGGCAGCCACTGAGAGCTATCGAAACGTTTATTGTATTTTACGCTTAGTTAAATTTAATTTCGGTTTGTCATTTGTCAATAGTATCAATGTAAATATTGGACGGTTATAAAATTATAGTCTAATTTCAGAAGTAGATAAAAATAACTGTATTCAAGTTCAACATTATATTGTCACGGTTTTATCAATGAAGTAAATGTTCGGACGGATTTTCACTAATTATAACGCTGTGTCTATATGATTAACCTCAGTCATTTTCACTAGTGAAATGTAGTCCTAGTTATAAATAGGCAAATGTTTAATACTTGCACATTTAATGAATTTTCAGGAATAAAAGTAAACGTTAAAGGCGTCATCAAGTACATTGAGCTCACTGTAGACTTTTTGTGCTGTCAGTGGAAAGACCAAAGGCTTGTCTTGCTTTATCTTCTACACTGACGTCACAGAAACTCTTTGTTCCAACGAGTGTGACTCCCTTGGTGTTGCACACGTCCATAGGCCACGGTAGCCAATTTCCGTCGATAGGCCGTGTGTTTGTCTGCTATCTAAGTATTAAAAAAAACTTTCGAATAATTTTAATTTTGCAACGCTTTACATGTGTCGAACATGACAAGTCGTTTGTCAAACTAGTTTACGGTTATATGCGATTGCTTAAGACTAAGATTAAGAACTGAGTTGCACTTTAATCGTTCACTGATATACATAATATTTAATTTAATGAATTAAATATTGATGAAATTGTAATGATGTGGATAAAGCAATCTTCATACATCGGAATTCGGAATGTAATCTAAGTGTTAGTGAATTGAAGGATATTGTGTACTGTATGACCCTGTCTAGGCCGTCAGCTCTGACGCAGCTGCCTCTCAGGATTGGTAGGTCAGATAGCAGTCGCTCTAATAAGAGCTGTATAAACCATATCTAAACAGGTGAAGGAGTAAACGCACTTGTAACACAAAAATACCGTCAGATGTAATCGAGGCTTTGGCACTGTCAGTGCAAATATGAAAATATTGTAATTAAAACAGAATCTAATGATAATATCAATATCCTATGATAATAATCCTAATAAGTGTACTGGGCTCTGATTCTGCTAATTTTATGACATAAGATAAACACTGTCATACAGCTGACATTGCATTAAATGTCATTAAATTTTAGACTTTATGTTTGAGTGTTAAAGCCCAAAATGAAAAGAGAAAAAGTTTATAACATTTTTGATTCACTCTACAAGATTGTCATTTAATTTTAGACTTTAACAGTATAGCAGTAAAGCGTAAAGTTAAATAGCATTGGTTACAGTGTATGTGGTACCGCAGTAGTATTGCCATGGAAAAAATAATAGCAGAATCAGGGCCTGGTGTAGTGTAGCCTAGGACTAACCAGACACGATATCGATTACGTAGTTATTTGTCAAAGTGAAAGCTTTATAAATGTAATAGTACTTAATAAGTAACAGTAGACTATATTCAAGATACTGCAGTCATAAATTATGATTGACTGAAATGTATTTAGATAGATAATTTATGGCATAGCAACGATAATTACGGGCAGAGAAGCATGAGTAATATAAATTCAGTTATTTGCCATCTGTCCATCAATTTTATCAGAATCCGGTTATACTGGTGTTCCACGGATTATACAGTTAAAGTGTAACGCCCGTTAGTTCCAATTAGTTGCAAGTTATATAATATAATCCGTGGAACATCTATTAGGAGAACCACGGGTAGATACATATTCTTGATGGTTCGTTGAAAGATTAATGAATTGGACAGATTCGTGGATTAAGCAGGTTCCTGGAGTCAACGAATTCGCTACGCGACAGAAAATGGACAGTCGTGCACTAAATACTCATTAGCGTACGTATTTATTATGGGCCCACATTGAGTCATATAAAATTCAACAACGCAGGACTTAAACTGTGGTAAAGAACTTGAAATTCTGGCAGTTTTTTGTTTTTTGCCACACCTAAAGGGGGTATAATACGAAACATTTATGTGTGAAGCGAGAGAATTTATAGCCAGTCACCAGGAACTTCTTGCTTCTTTATTATTAGACAGAGTTCAGTTGCGAGAATAATGGTTAAACTTGACCGTGGAATCATTTAATCCTATCAGGATTAAATTGATACATGTGCGAGGGGGCTCATTCTAAGTGATGAGTTTCGGAGTTATGTATTTGACACTCTCCATGAATGTTGAAAGTCAATAGACTTAGCCAATCTAACAATAGATTCACTATTAATAACTGTTCAAGCTTAGAATATCATCATCTATATGCTATATACTGCCAAATCATTCGATGAATAATTGATCTTAATGTATAAAAATATGTGTAGGGTGTTACTTATGTAACGAAAAATTAAAAAAAAGCTAGTCTAAAACACTCATTGTGATCTGGCTGCCCTTGGATCAACTAGTTGGGGTCAGCATTCTTCTCCACACTTTCCTATCAGTCTCAGACATATTTTTTTCAGTTAACCTATTACTTATCTTTCAGGCCATTTATTAGAATATAATTGAAAGCTGTAGACTTTTGCTAACATTTTTTATGAGTCATTGCTAGATAATATACGCATAGTATGTAGAAAATGAGAGTGATGTGTGTATGTGTGGGTGTGTGACCTTGAAGTGACGCCTAAGACCACGTCTCTGCAAGATCAGAGAATGTACATTGTTGAGGGATTAATCACGAGTTGTTCGTGTTCAGGAGATAATATGAAGGTCAATAGCATCTTGCCAAATCGATGTATTGTACTTATAAGTAACGTAACAGTAAAAGTATATTTGGGCAGACCTGTGTGGTCTAGCGGTAGAGCGTTCGGCTGATTAATTAAAGATAGCTCTTTACGTGGGATAAAAAAGCTGCTTGTTGTTTTTTTCCATCTAGTGGTACAGTGAATCTTTATCTTATGCCGGTTGTGTTGAATGCTTGAACTTTGGAGTACGAAATCCGCACCCTCTTCAGAGTGCAGTTCTTTTCGATCCCGAATATTTTGATGGATCACTGTTTTCATCGTGTGATATTTTCACAATACTTCATACGTGCCCGTTCGTTGGTCATCGTTCTCCTTTTCTTCCTTAGTATGTAGGTACCTACCACACTTAAGAAACCGATCATATGTGCTTGAACTCGTGTTTCATAACTGCAATATTTATGCATTTTTTATACCAATGGACTCTTACATGCTAAGCCGGCGCAATCTGTAGAAATTACATTCTATTGCGTATGTGAGGCCAAACTGGCGTGTTAATGTAAGATGTTGGCTCAATGTTTGTGTAGTGATCGACATCAATTGATTGCTCTCATTGCCTGCAATTACCTCGATGGCGCAACTGTACCAAGTGCGACAGCTGTGCATGATGCTTCAAGTTTCAGGTGGGCTTTTTAACCGGTTCCGAGTTCGGAAAGTGGTTCTTGAGGTTGTTTCTCGGAAGATAGATTTAGCCAATATTTGTTTTAAGTACCTATAGTTGGTGATAGCTTGGCTACGCTTCTGTCCTGTGTCCATTCATTCCGGTGCATATCGCGGTATATAAAAGTACTTGTGTAATAAGACATTGCTATTGAAAGGTTACGGGTTCATCTCACGACAATGATGCACCCGCGGCAGCGTGGATTTTGTAAGCCGCCTGACAGACTAAATATAAAAAAGGTAAATATTATGTCAATGCCACTAGCGTAGATAATTGGGGAAACAAAAGTCAGACACGTGTCCTTCATAAAAAACAACAAGCATCCTATTTCCCTTCGCATAACTCATAAAAAATCTAAGCCTAACTACACACAAACAAGAAATAACCTTCAGTATACATACGAGAAATACGGCAACATACGGTCAGACAATTAAGTAGCTAAAAAACATTTCCTTTCATCAGAGGCAGAGTACACATTACAATTACTATAAAATTATATGTGATTAAAAGACAGGATGCAATGGTGCTTCCGAATGACAAGGTTAGAATGTCTTAATAGCTGGGTAGTGCTGCAATATAGCTTTACTCGCGATATCAAGCTAAAGGCTTTGAGGGCATTCCCACTTAAGCTTAATTTCACTTACCGTTTTCCAGCTAAGCTAAATTATTTGTGTTAGCAGTGGGTGCATGTCAGTCGTAAGTATCATGATCAGGGTCCAAATCCGCGCTCTAACTCTGATGTCCCACGCGTTTCATTTAGTAAACCATATTGGCTGTTGCCTGCGGCTACGGGTCTCATACCAGGGAATCAATGAGCACCTATATAGGGAACGAAGCTATAATTTTTTCAAGGGATTAATTCCGCCTGCATCTATGTCGGTTATGGCGCTTTGGTCAATCACTAGGAAATTGCATTGCAATCTACTGCAGTTTAAAACAGCATACGTTGTAAACTTTCCACTATTACCAGCCGTTCCCAATTCGTGTGTCTTCTCTGTAGAAAGTGAATTGCATAAGAGATCACAGCCACATTACAGATGCATTATACAATCAATTTTAGCACGATTGCCTCAGCTTGTCAACTGTAGAGGCGTGGTTTGAGTTGTTGACAATGCAAATTAGGCTGTGACACGGTTAAGAGATTTGCACTCTTGGATCGTTTGAATAAAGTAGTCAATGATTGCAAAAGATTTGTTTAAGGACGTGAACAGTGACGGAGAGGGGGCTGTAAATAGGAATGAATAACATACGCAGTTTTAGTGGGTTTTACAATAAATAAAGATAACGAATAAGGACAGATTACCTGTATAGGTATCAGTAGTGAAGGGAGAAAAAAAAACACTTACCTCCATCCAGTTATTGGATCCAAACTATTAGAAAGCAGGCAGGAATTGGGTTATAGGGATCCCACGACACTGATAAATACAAATTAGTTGACTCGCAGGGCCCCGTACTATCGTTTTCAAATACTCTCGTAAAAGAAACAAGGCGTTACATTTATTTTAAAATAGTTGTTTTTTATTTACCGTTACTAACATTGTAATAATTTCAGCTGTCCAACTATTGCGATTTATGAGATACGGCCGTTTATACAGCGGAGACTTAGTAATAGGAACCATTAAATGCAGTAAAACGAAAAAGCATAACTTCGTTGTGTGAAAAGACTCTGAGAATGATAAAATACCTTCAATCTTGTATGTTTTTTTGTGTTATTTTATACTAGAAGGAGGGAATCGATAATACCTTGGAGCTTGCGTTAGTCACTTATTCTCGGTAAATATAAAATCAAGTTTTTAGGTTTCCACGCGTGGAACTGCAGAATTTTATTACCGACATGTATAGCGTAAGAGATGTCTCCTCTCCAGCCACTCCTCCATGATCGGTCTGACGGCCGCGATTGTGGCGAATCCCCCCTTTGGTTGCTCAAGTCGCACCTTCCATGTCTCCACGGTTTCCTGGTAGAGCCGGGACCGCTGGGCCTCGATTTCTCGAGACGCAGCCTTTGGCCCGTGTCCAGGAGAGGAGTTTTATGTAGGTAAAATGAATTGTTTAATAAGTATCAAGAGCTTTTTACTGCTTTAAGAAATTGTATCAAGGTAATAAAAATATAAATAAAATCTAGAGTCACAGCAGCCCTATAATTAGGTTAAAGATAGGTCTCTAGATGGCCATGCACCTACATAGTTTTTGTGCATAATTTGAAGGTAGACAGGGCCTAGTTCAGTAGTTTTAATGGACCAAGTATCAACCAAGTAGGTTAACATAACTAGATATTTATTGACTATATTTAGTAGTTACATTAATTTTTAATGTCTATGAATATATTCAGTACACCCACCCGTTGGTCATCACTAAAATATTCCTCGTCGCTAAAAACGTCACACTAATCGTTTATTCACATAATTTAAACTTTATTAAGTAGTTTCCTATAAAGTTGTATTTAAGAAGGAAGTAGGTTTAATTAAATAAGCTATTTTTGTAGAAGTGTTTTTGAGAAACAGCTTAATATTTTACTTCACAGGCAGTGTCTTATTATGCCTTACCCTTCATTATGCCTTACCTACCTAAAGGTCCTTTGAAAACCTAAGTCTAATTTATTTAATACTAGCTGTTGCCCGCGTGGTTGTCGGTTATCGCTTAGTATTGAGTCAACGCTATTTTTCTAAAATAAAAATAGCCTAAGTTACTCCTTATTACATCAGTTACCTGCCAATAAAAGTCCCGTCAAAATCGGTCCAGCCATTTCAGAGATTAGCCGGAACAAACCGATAGACAGACAGACGAAATTGTAAAAAATGTCATTTTGGTGTATGTGTTGTAGGATAACTTGATACTTCGAATCTTCGCGGAAATCCTAGGGGTTTTACGAAAACGCGGATAATTAGACATAGGCGAAAAATTATCAAATCTTACTGGACAAAGTCAGGATTTTTGCGAAAATACTCGTTACTATAGTAAGATTTGATGTGCTCAACACTGATTGGCTACAATTTTGCTGGCTGACTTCTTCGCTGACCGACGACAAGCTGGGTGGTTTATAAAAAAATAACCACGAAGGCCTAATGCGGGAGCTTCGCTACGCTCCGCTCCCGCATTAGCCTTCTAACCTAACCTATCCGAGTCGCGAAACATTCTGTCGGTGGATCATTCGGCAGGGAAACGTTTGTCGGAGATATGTTTCAGACCGATGATACAATACTTGAAGTTAATCATCGGCAAACTAGGAACCAATTAGAAGTCAGCCAGCAAAATTGTAGCCAATCAGTGTTGAGCACATCAAATCTTACTATGGTAACGAGTATTTTCGCAAAAATCCTGACTTTGTCCAGTAAGATTTGATAATTTTTCGCCTATGTCTAATTATCCGCGTTTTCGCAAAACCCCTAGGATTTCCGCGAAGATTCGAAGTATCAAGTTATCCTACGACATATGTACCGTATTATATTCATATGCATGTAGTAAAAAACGATTATTTCAATATTATAAACAGACACTCCAATTTTATTTATAGGTATGTATGTATAGATGAATTTAAAATATCCAAGCGATCCAAGAGTGCAAATATGTTTTAACTTTAACATTACATTGCATGCGCCGTCACCTCATACAATTTAAGTTTTAAATTGTCCAGGCACTTCTGGAGCCACCTGTACATAGGACTTGTTTCTATGTACACATTTACGATATGCAGGCATAAAAATACAGGCTAAAACGTTAGGTAATGTTGTTCAAAATAAAAAGTAGATATAGCGAAATAAAAGCAGTAAAAATGTCTAGATTTTTGATTATAGATTTTAGATTGGTGTGTGATCTGCGTGATACTGGTGATGATATAACTAGGTTTCGCATGTAAACGAGCCAGTTAACACGCAGGCACTTATTGCAGACTTCAAGTAAAGATTTTCATTTCATCTGAGAACAATGACGTGTCAAAATTTTGAAGGTGACTCATTTATTTCTTATAGCTCCCTAAAATCCAACCACACGTCCTGATCGTCCACCTGAATAGAGCGGGGGGGGGGGGGAGGGGGAATGGCAGACACACGGCGTGGCTAACGTGGCTCTGGTACACTTGACATTGGCGTATCACCATCTATAATTTTATAATCAAGTAAAACACTTGACATTGGTAAAATTTTGGTGGTTTGCTGCAGAGGCCATTTTGAAGAAGTTGAAGTTATTTAATATATGCGTACCGATAAAAATTACTGCAATTTTTTTCTTAAATTATTCTGCCCTCCTGGAAATTCGTCACTACGCCGATTGTAGAATGGAATGATGAATGTGCGAGATTGACACGTTTCTTGAGATTTTTGACAGTCTTCAAAGTGTGTCAATCCCGTACACTGATCAAACTATTATATTCTACAAACGTATTGCCACTTGTCTAAAGGGCTCGAATAACACATTTGACATTTTTGCCAGTCGTCAAAGTGTGTCAATCCCGTACACTGATCAAACTATTATAGTCTACAAACGTATTGCCACTTGTCTAAAGGGCTCGAATGACACATTTGACATTTTTGATAGTCGTCAAAGTGTGTCAATCCGGTACACTGATCAAACGTATTGCCACTTGTCTAAAGGGCTCGAATAACACATTTGACATTTTTGACAGTCGTCGAAGTGTATCAATCCCGTACACTGATTAAACTATTATATTCTACAAACGTATTGCCACTTGTTTAAAGTGCTCGAATAACACATTTGACATTTTTGACAGTCGTCAAAGTGTGTCAATCCCGTACACTGATCTAACTATTATATTCTACAAACGTATTGCCACTTGTCTAAAGGGCTCGAATAACACATTTGACATTTTTGACAGTCGTCAAAGTGTGTCAATCCCGTACACTGATCAAACTATTATATTCTACAAACGTATTATCACTCGTCTAAAGGGCTCGAATAACACATTTGACTATTTATTATATCGGAAATAGGTCCCTATGGGTTACAGCAACAGGATTCCATATGGGCAAAGCCTCGGGCAATAGCTAGTATCTCAGTTAGAAGCTACTATTTCAGTCTAGTTTTATGATCAACCTGACCAATCACTATGGACATACTCGTAGATAATATTACGATGGAACTTTCTGCACATTACAGAATTCAATTATCGTATTGCAAATTGGATGCTACAGTAAAAGGTGCTAACAAGTGATAACAGATCACTTTCCCATCCACTACCACTTGTACGGAATTTCACTACGAAATGATCACAGGCGAGAGCTAGAAGACAGTTGTAAATGCTTGAAAAGCTGACAACCCCTTGTATGAATAACATTAAATCTTTTTTATGAACTAGAATGAAGTAGGTTCATGTTTTCTTAAAAATATTTCAAAGTTTTATTAATGGAATAATTCTTAAAGATTTCAGTTATTTAAATGAAATAGAGGTGCTTGTACACTGTACATCTCATGTAGAATATACTGCTTCCGGGCTGTTTGGCCGTGGTCTATGTGAAACTTGCGTTCCAGACGTTTCGTTGATCACTGCGGTCGACATCTTCAGTGGCGCAGGGCCGGGCGACGACGATGCATGCAACGCCGGCCGTGAAAGCCTGAAGACTTATACTGTACATCTCAGTCGAGACTCTATTGCCGTATTAAACAGATGGTATAGACATTTATTTATAATATGGTATTATTGAGACTCCACCAAATAAAGCTATAGGTTTCAGATTTTTTAGTATTTATCATGCTTATCTGTAAAAAACCTAGTAGATGAACTAGTAATGTTATGGGTACTAAACACGTGATTTAATAATGGGGGATTCTTCGACCGCACTAAAATTGTAACGTTTGTCTTCTGGCATTTTATTATAAGTTAATTTACCGATGGCCGTTGGAGCAGACGATTCCTGAAAAGGGGGAAAATCTGAAAAACCTTGAGCGTGAAGTGGAGACCTGAAAAAGGTGGCTGGGACGGACTGGATGCGGCAGGCGGAGGATCGTACGAAATGGCGCACATTGTGGGCCTAACGTGAGGCAGTGGGCTAATTGATTGATTGATTGATAATTTACAAATTTTACAAATTATTCCAAACCCGAAAATATATTTACCTACTTAATCATATTTTGTCTTCTGTGATATTTATTCATGGAAAAGTAACTACAATTTTACATTAGGTACTAGAAACTTGGTTTCACATCCCCCCCACCACTAGCTCACGATAAGTTCTGTTATTGACACATACGTTTCATCATACAAGTACATCACGCGTCTGATGTTTGCGATTTCACTACAACATAGTACAAACAATTTTTTGTAACTATGTATCTATTCAGTGGTAGTAAAAACATACTAATTATATGCTCACGAATCTGCGATGCCGATTCGTGACAGTTTTTGTGAACAAAATGGCGCTTATTTTGCATTCATCATCGTTTTCATGGAGAAGTATTTTCCTGATTACATCGGAGGTCGAGGAGCCCTCGCAGAGTCCGCCTTCCGGCTCTTCCTCTTCGAACGATCTTGATCGTCCATGGTAGTAAGACACCCTCCACGACGTTTTGCCAGGACTTTTTGGGCCTACCCCTTTTATTTGAATCCGGCGGGGGCATTACTAGGCATTTGTTCCATTGTTGATGAAATTTAGACAAAATACCCAGTTCATTTTATGTTACAAAGCACCTGGGTGGAGCTGGCCTCGTGTTATTTATTTTTAACACCATGTGGTAGGACTTTGAAGTATCAGTATGAGCCTTGATAGATTTCCAAAAATTGTAACATCGATACTATCAATTGGGGTCACTTAACTAAAATATTTACGTTATACACTGAAATAGGGTATATAAAATGGAAGATTTTCGCTTTTCCTGAGATGCCCTCTATACTTTATAAGTACTCATGTAGCCCATGTTTTGCATTATACGTACAAAATTCACTTAATTTAACTTAATCTTGGTGTAGCAATAAATTCTTTAATGTGTACTAGTGTCTCGTGCCGTTGGCCGCGGCACTTCGAAAGCTGTACCGCCATATTAGGAGAACAACCTACTCAGACTTTCTGATATTCTGCATGGTAAAGTTATTTCTGTTGACTCTTAAATTTTCATATACCTGCATATTATGCTGCAAGCAATGGCTACGAGGGAACATGTTCAATGCGCCAATCATCGTCATTATTATCAGTGCAAGTTTTCCATGAAGCGATTGGCATTTGACCTCCACAATTTATTAGCGATACCGAAGGTCTGATGTTAGACCCAGATTAACGAAATATTAGGGCTTTACCTACCAGTAAATTCCATACTAAACAAATATTTACATCATATAGTGACATCCTTCGTTACAGATAAACATTCTATTTCAAATAAAGCTGGTCACTAATAAGTTAGCTAAGATAATAAAACAGTATAGTTAGTTAGACATTGAAAGTTTTTTTTATTTTTGACAGGCGAGTAATCTCCTGCGGAGCCGGAGGTGTAGGTTATGTCGAACTCGAACCGACCAAACCGCATGCCATCTGTGTGTCGTTGTGCTAAGCCGAAAGTGAGGTTGTCATGGACATATCCCTCGCACCCCGTCTGACCTAGGGCCATCCCTCTCGATCTGGCTCTCCTCGGGAGACTTTGATAGTAGTAAGAAATCCCAACACACCCGTGCTATCATACATTATTAATAATGTCTACTACTACTACCAACTAAACTTCTTTCAAGTCCTTGACTAAGATTTGAAGTGCATTAACCTTTTCAAAGAATGTGCGAAATAAAATCTGGAAAGTGGTTATGCAGATATGTCGGCAGTTATAGCTAATTATACTAACATAAATTACTCGCTAAACTTTAGGCTATTAGAACAATTAAAATTGGCATTGATGATTGGCAAATATAAAGAAAGAATTAATGATTAGGTATATTTGAATGCGATTTAGAAAAAGTCACAGAATGTAGTCATAGTTTTTCCAAGTGTGCACGGCTCCTACCAATATCTCCGAGGACCAACTACAATCCCGTACGAATGCTGATGCTCTGGGCTAGGGATTGCACTTGTGGTTAGAAGTTCAGTAAAAGTTAAGATATAGTGGTTTTGCAGATATGTCGGCAGTTATGGCAATCTATAATAAAATAAATTACTCACTTAACGTTAGGCTATTAGAACAATTAAATTTGGCATTGATGATTGGCAAAAATAAAGAACATTTTTTGTTCTTTACAGAATTCTGATAAAAGTCTTGAAATGCAGTCATAGTTTTTCCAAATGGGCTTGATAGCATTGTATGTATGGCCCCTACCAATATCTCCGGGAACCAACTGTACCTGTACCACTGCTGATGCTCTGGGCCAGGGCTTCATCTCGTGTTTAGAAGTTCAGTAAAAGTTAAGATAAACCAACGAGGAGTTAATCATACACCCGCTACAATGTTTTTCGTTATCCTTCAGCAATGTGCTCTGTAATTGAGGCTGCAAATTCTAACAGCAATTATTAGTATTTCAGAAGGAATTACTTCGATCATTCGAAATATTTTTTTGTATTTAGATAAATAATAGTCTATACTTATAAGGTTCCCGGCAGAGTAGAATTTGGGCCACCCCTTCTCTTCCCGCGTGGTCTCGTACAAGGCGACTAAGGATATGTACAGTCCAGACTCAGCCTCAGATGCATGGCTCGAGTCAACAATAGTGACCGGAATACGGTAATAGGCTCACCCCCTATTACGTGGGACCGAATACAGATTGGTGAAATGTGGGTGTTAATTCACCTCTGTCTAACCCTCCGGGGATGGAACACATGATTATATGTATGTATGTATGTACTTATAAACTCAGGAAAAGCGAAAATCTTCAAAGTCAAAGTCAAAATTTTTTATTCAACCTAGAACAACATGGTTATTTCTTACCACACCGCTTCCAAGGCACTGGTGGAGAAGAAACGGCACAACAAACTCCATTTATAAATAACTTATTTCAGTGAATAACGTAAATATTTGTTGTTGTTTCGATATTACCATTTTTGGAAATCTATCGAGGCTCATACTGATACTTCAAAGTCCTACCACAGGGTGTTAAAAATAAATAACTCGAGGCAAGCTCCACCCAGGTGCTTTGTTACATAAAATGAATTGGGTATATTGTCTAAACTTTTACAACAATAGAACGTAACAATACACACTTCGAACAGCTCTCAGTGTGAATCACTTTCACTGTTCATTTTGTTTTATTTCCAATTCATTAATATGTACTGTTACTCTGTATTGGCTGCTTAACAGTTCAATTACTTTAGGTATAGTCACACGTGCTTAAAATGAACTCTTTTCAATTGCGACTTTAATATAAATATTGTACCTCGAGCTTGCCATATAGGAGCTAGAATGCGTGCGAGGGATATGTCACGAGACAACCTCACCTTCGGCCTAGCACATCGACCCACAGACGGCGTGCGGTTTAGTCGGTTCGAGTCCGACATAAACAACATTTCCCGCACGTAAAAAAAAAGGATTTAAAATGCTGATAACCGTAATAAAATGCATTTTTATATGGATACCAATTTAAATACGTACATTCGAAATCGAACCCTAGGTCTCAAACATAGCAATCAAATGCTCTAATGCTACGTCAGATTTAACAGTAAAGTCTGATTATTGTAGACCATAATTGAATTAAAATGAAATATAATTAGATGCATAATTAAAGTGTAAACGTTAATTTGCATAGCAAGTAGGTAGCTACCGTTTTCTGAGATAAATGTGACAGAAGTAAATAAGTAATTATTTATCCGTTACAGTAAAGTATCCATGACAGTAATAACCTCGGCGAAATAACCAGAAACTTCACAATTATTGAGAAATTACAAAATGTGGTCATTATGTGCTACTCTATATTTACGCTGTCATTCGGACCCGAATGAATTGTTCGTCAACCGAAAAAAATGCAGCCGAAAGTATACTATGTCACCTACCCAATATCTCCTCGATAGAATTCCAAAAAAATTTTTACGTCACCTTCCTAACGTAACCAAAGTTTCTTTTATATAGCTCTCTTGTACAGCCATAACTAATCTACATTACAAATATATAATTATCACGCCGAAGGATATTTTATCGGCGATGGCCGAAGTTATCACGAGAATGCACTTTTTTCACAACACTAGTGCTAAGTTACATTAAGTAGTTCGAGGTCGACAGCTGTAAGCTGCTTTTTGTGCCTTAATTATGGCCAAGATACTTGAATACTATATTTGGTGTCCGTTACGAACGTACTTAAACATTAATCGCAAAAGCATGGGTTATGAGACTGCTTAAAAATAGAAGCGTTTGCTTCATTGATATTACATACATACTGTTCCCAAATCTTTGCAGATTCTTATATTTATTTTTAATAATCTTACTAAAATATAAATGATTACACTGCAATGGCAAAAAGCTTTAAAAGCGGTAACGGTAAAAAGAATGACATTTTTAATATGTCAAAATTTTAAAAACAACGATCTAACTTTGCAACTACTCGTAACAGGTACCCAGCTGTAGTATAAATCTCCAATTAAAATTATAAAAAAGTTAACCCGTCATCTGCTACAGACATCTGGCTGTACAGTAGGAATTCCGGCTCTGAACTTCCGGGCCCGTATGGCCGTATAATGTTCTTCCAATGTAGGAAGTTAAACGTACTAGTTTTATGATAAACTCGTGCGTCTAGGTCTAGATATCTGGGGGCACGGTAGTGCCCCCGCCAAGACGAGCCAAGCGAAGCGCAAGGGCCCTACCTACCTTTTCTCGAAACGCTTCGTCGTTTTCTTGAACTCTCATAATTTTGCTTTGGATGATGCTAAATAGTTAAAATTTTCAAGATAGAATGCCATCGGTACAATAATTAAACATACAAAGTTAGAATGTCGTAGCTGTTATACTTTAGATTTTATTAATGTCTCAAAACCTTTAATTTCTTCACTGACTCGTCACTCACTGATCATCAAAATTGTTAGGGTACTTCCTGAAGTCCTAGAAAGCTGAAATTTGGTATGTAAGCTAAATATAATATTTATTTGTTATAAGAAATATATAGAAATATTTCTTATAACAAATTAGAAATACGTACGTCATAATTTTAACCAACTTACAAAAATAAATGAAATCCCACCAAAAACAATTTCATGTAAAAATGTTGCCAAGACGAGGGTAAGCTACGTAAACTCATCTTGGCAATATTTTTACATGAAAATGTTTTTGGTGCGATAACTCTTTACAGATTAAATAAAACATTATTTTACCAGTAACAATTTTTATTTACCAATATTGGGTAAATTTACTATTATTACTCTTTTTTATAGTCGCCGCGTCATATTTTTATGGTTTTGTCACCAACTTGTTCATTTTAAAGTTAAATGAATAAAGAAAAAAAAAAAACAATCAAAATGAATGAAATTTTGTGTGGAAAGGCAAGTGTTTGAGAGCTTTAGGAAAGTGCGTAAAGCTCTATATGTAGATATGGTTCTTATGGAAAGAAAATGAAGAAATTTGAACAGAAAAGTCGACTATCGCGGGCCGAGCCGCGTTCTCCGCGACAGCTATGAATGTGTTTTAACCTGACTGATTACTGTAAGAGATTATGATGTCTACATAATATATCTACACTAGAGTTGAAGTTGAACAAACCTGAAATGACATTATCGACATTTAAATTACTAACATGAACTATGATTACAACTCTAAGCACAGCAACATATCTCATAAGTAGGTTAAGTTAAGTCATCACATTACAAACGGCTGCCGTTGCATTCCATAGGTAAATATTATCAAGCAATTATTTCGCTGTTTATTTAAGAAGTCTGCTTTCGATTGCGTTTCTCGTTTACGTAATGATATTTAACAATTACCCTGTGGTAAGGACCGGTCGAAAAATACCTTTTTGTAAAATATTTGTAAGTAATAAGCTCGGTAGCGAGAGTTGGAATCGGTCGGAATTATGTAAAGGCATCGAACGGGTTGGGTGCTGGAAGTGGGTCGGTGAGCTTTCCAGCGCAGGTCCATGCCCCCGTGCGGAACCTCCGCGACTCCGCTGCACCGCGCGGTATTGTTTATGACCCTATGCATACCAGAGTATTGCATAGCCAGTTCCTGACTTCTAATACTCGTGTTGCTTGAGCAGCGAACAAGCCGTACCAGTTTCAATGTTTACTGAAATGAAAAGGGTATTTTCTTAAACTACTATTATCTGACTAAATATTATAATGGTATCACTTGTAATCATTTTAGGTGGTACATTTAAAAAATATACATTATTTTAAATTGTTGATCTTATTATCACTCTATGGCAAGTTTTAATTCTAGTAAATATAAAATACTTATCTAATTAATTGATACAAAACTATACAAATATATTATTAGGATTTTTTTTGATAGTTTCGTGGGAAGATTAAAGATATCAGACCAAACAATTCGTGTAGTTTTGAAGTTAGTACAGTTCTTCCCTAAGGTGCAAAGTTACACATACTTTTTTCAGTCTTTTGCTTGTATATCTAAAATTATTAATAACAGCTCTTTAGTTACTTCAACAATATTTATCTACATTAAATTTCCAATAAATTATTTGCGTTAAGACTAACTGTACCAACTTTCAAATCTTCAATTACTTATCTTAAATTTTCACGTTAATTTAAACGTGGTAAGTATTCGATTTTCATGATTGACACGTTAAAAAAATAATTATTAGAATTGAGAAAATTTTAATTTTTTAATTAAATTATTAGAATTCTATTTATAGAAGTCGGTTATAAATGATTTCAACTGCCTCAAACGTAGACTATAGGTGAATTATCTGTGGGTGTCAAAAGGTCATACATGTGCGTTTTTTTTTCAATCATAATTTTCTGTATTTAAATCATTCAATACTACGCCAAGTTCAAAGTTTTAACGGAAAGTTTATTTTAAATCAATTCTAACAGACATTGCAAAACGAGCAAATAAGTAAAATCGTGACAATAGATTGCGAATAAAAAAGAGTATCATTGTTCATAAATTGCAATTATCACGGTATTAAACAAAAAATATTCAGTTTTTCTCTGTGCCAACTATTTGTGATATTTTAGGAAGACAATTATTATTTCGGTTCTTGCGATATTTATCCATTTAAATTATGATAGGTTGCAATCATAATTCAAAAAATGTGGCTAAAAATCATGAAAATGTTCACAGTGGTGTGCTGCCAAACTATAATCTATATCTGCCAAACTATTCAGCCGTTTTGGTTTAAAGAGTAACAGGGATTCAACTCTCATACACTCAACCGTCCTCACGAACTTTCACATTTATAATATTATTAAGAGATAGTACGATAGAAACTATTTATCACAAATAATTTTCGCAGTCTCATTGCTCTTAGGCCTAAGACACAAGTGTGAACATTAATAGTGATTTGTACACCCTGTACATTGCCTGCGGTCGCACGCCTCGGCGATAATATCAGTGATCACTAGATTTTGCCTCGAGGCGGACTCTGAGTGGACCGGACCACACACGACTACGTGACGATGGCGCTACTTCGCCGATAGGGCCAATCTTTTAATATAATTTTTAATTTCTTCTGATAAAATGTTATTATGAGAATCTATATTATTATCAAGATAAAACATTTTCTTAAATTCCATATAGATGCCTACATACGTTAAGAGTTTTATTATATAAATTAATCAATAAATCACTCCATATTATGTGATTTTAGTTTTATTTACACTACACACTGCTGTTAATATTTAGTGTAGGTACGTCTCCATAATTTCGGAGATATTGGACCCATCTGTACTAGTTACCAAGCCATGCAATTAAAAATTATATAAAAAATATGCATCAATGGTTGGTAACTTGATAACATTGAACAACAATGGCGCCTTTTTCCTAGCGATAGCAATTCAGCTGACCTAAATCACGCGACAAATTCTCATGTCAACACAACCATCACACGACCAAGACCTTGGCCATTATTATTGTCAAGGACAGCACTAACATCTACCGGAAACTAAGCCGGAACAGCCCCATCATGGTGACAGCAATGACAGCATCCGCCATATTGAAAAAAATGTTTGCCATTATTGCAATAACAGCGGGAAAACTAGTGCTGCTCACGTATTCAGTTTCATAATCGATTAGTTAGCTATTATTTAGTTTTTTTTTAAACGCATAATTGTTGTTTTGTAATAACATTGTAGTTAAAATATGTTGTTGTATGATTGGTGTGTATATTTACTGGTAAAGTTTGGAAATAAGAATATTTGCAATTAATTTCAACATTGTTTAAATTTATTTAACAAAGTAAATATCCAGTACGATTCCGGAACGACTAAAATGTATAGTAATGTTTTTTTTTGTTTTGAAATCGGAATACCTTGCTATGATTGTTGAGGTGTGAATTATAAAGACGTGTCACATTTCTGCTGACGAAAACTGGCTGTTCGATAAGTTCGTGTGAAGCCGGACATGCAAACCGGTATAGAGAAGAGGCCTTCGTATCAACTGCAACTTGTAATCGTATTACATAATACTTTAATATGCTTACAATACTGCAAGTGGAAGAGAATGGTCATTGCAAACCTTAATTTTTCACCTGACTGTACATGAATAACTATAAAGCACAGTCCTATTTCATAATTTGCGTTTCGAATATGTTTTCTAGTTCCCAAATAGCACTTACTGGCAATTTTGGCACTAAATTGAAGTTACATTCCAGTTCCAAAATTTATAACCCTTATGGGACTTCAGGAAAGGCAGGATTTCAGTTTTGAGTATCTAGTACTAACTAGATACTCAAACTGAAATACTCGCTAATATTATAAATGCAATAGTGAGTTGATCAACCACAAAAAATGACTAGATTTTACACACAGGTCCGTCACATTTGCCTAAATATTTTTTGGGCGGTTCGAATCTGATATATCCATCTCATCATTAGCTCCGGTAAGTGGCACCTGAGGTTGTTCCTAAACGTAAAAAAAGATAGATTAAGAATGGGTATAGGACACAGACTTTTTATTTTCCTAAAGGTCGTGGGAACATCATTATGGGCGGAGCCGACGGTAACAGCTATTTATTCGAAATTTAAGAGATGATAAATAAAGTAAGATGTTTATGACCAATTTACATAAATAAATCATTGCCACTCTTAGTTATGCAGTCATATTAACACAAATATTTGACAATAAAACATGTTGTGTATGAATATTTTTCTCAAACGATCATTCAAAGTTATATAAAGATTCACTATTTATCGTAATATGGTATGGTGGATATGTCGCCGCCAACTAGCTTAATCAGCCATTCAATTACCTGCCTAGGCTGTTAACTAAACGGCGCTATTCAATTAGCGGCCTGAATGATGTTCAGCCAGTTGATTAAACGGCTAGGCAAATGGCTTGGATCGATCACGTTTAATTGATATTCAGCCGTAACGTTTATTCCAACATTTAATAATCTGTATGGCTTAGGCCATTCGTAAGATGGGGCACCACCCCGAAATAAGTCAGAAACTTACATATATACAAATACCTACTCACACCTGTAAATCCTCGAGGGAGTAGGTGTATTCATAGAAAATTAGTGATAGGTTTATTGAGAAAGTTACGCAATCCGACTTGGATAGGTTAGGTTAGAAGGTACGCATTAGCCTTGGTAGTCTTTTTTAAACATGCAGAAATAAGTCATTTTTCTAGTTGTTTAATAAAATGGCTAGGCAAGTAATTACACGTCATCGATCCAAGCTATTTGTCTAGCCGTTTAATCAAACGGCTGAACACCATTCAGGCCGCTAATTGAACCGCACCGCTCAGTAAAGAGCCTAGGTAGATAATTGAAAGTTGGCTTCGATTATGTATAATTCGAAGCGTCGGTAGCTTAGTGTATAAGCTTCGGCCTCACGATCGAGAGGTTCCGGTTTCGAATCCTGGCCATTACACTAACGACGTGAACCCACTCCTAGCACAAGCAATTTAGCTTAGTTGGAGGGGTTGGAGGAAATAGTAGTAAATTCGATAATTTCGGTTGCTAATATTCAATTAGAAAAATGTTTGTTTACTTGCAAAAATAAAATGAAAGAAAGAATATGTTTATTCCAAGGAGGACAGACTATGATCATTTCCTTCTCCATGGTTTATTCGTATGCCTACAAGATACACATGATTATAAAAATAAATTGCATTAAATTATCTGTCCCTATATGTTTCATACAGATCAATCAACTTTAAACTTGAGTACACTCGCTCCTTCCCTTTTCTCCCGATATGTAACTCCAATCAGAAAGTAAGGCATTAGGAAATAAGGAAAATAATACTTCCTATATTTAACTACAAGATCTTATATCTTGTAGTTAGGACAGCTTATGGACAGTATTCACTACCTGATAGCTAAATGCTCGGAGTCATCAATCTAGACGCTCTTGCATAAGTTTTAAGCTTACATAACATAGGTAAGAGAGCTCCTGGGAGCATGTTATTCACGCCCACATAGTTTAGCAAGCTTATATATTTGGAATAAAATCTACAAATCGATACCGGACTTTGCATATAAGTTACAAATTAAATCCGGTACGTTTTTTGGTATAAATATAAAGATAAATTTACACGTTGGCAATTCCTTCTATTTTGAAGTCTACCTGCTAATAATAAAGCCGATGATAAGTTTGTTTGTACAGCTACCTATGCTATTTGTTACATTCTTATTGTATGTTTGATAGCCAAGTTCAAGAAGGTTGTAAATTGTATCATCACGCTAAGATGTTTAGGAGCCGAGCAATTAGGAAAGGCAACAGAAAGACACAGGTGGATTATCGCTGGAATAGAACAGTGTAGCAGTTGAAACTGAAGATCACAGCTAGTGTTTATAACTTGTTCGCAGATAATCTTTAATTTATGTCCTAAGGAAAAACGAATAAGTTTGTAACTAGAAGCAATAATTAAAAATAATCAATTCATTTAGATGTGTTACATGTCACTGGCAGTTTTTTACAAGTAGATATATAATGTTTATGACAGTTTTTGAATGAATAAAAATGTAAATTGATAAAAAAAAAAATTCAGAAAGTAATTATTACATATATAATGCTGTTTACTGTACCGGCTGACTTTATAGTCGATTTAAAAAAATGTATTCTATTTATAAAAATTACACTTTTCTTTTCAAATTAATACTTCCAGATGACTTTCCTATTAAGACTGTTCCCAAAATCTTTCGTTCTGAAACTAAAAAAGAAGAAAAAATTGCGTATGTAAAAATGAAAGTACTTACCAAGGCAAAACAGCCGGGTTAAAAAGCGTCGTCCAATAGTTCCGGGACACAGACACAACACTTTAGTCGATTCTCACGAGTTTCTGACTTAATCCACCAATCGAACTATACACTGAACATTGCACAGTCGGCGAGAATTTGTAATCTGCCTTTGTGTTCTGTAACAAAAAAGAAAAACAAAATAAATTCCATATATCAGTATACTATCTTAGTTTAAATAAACAATAATAAAGTTAGTAATTTATCATTGTTCCATTTAGTAAGTTTATAGATCTTAAGTCTTATATTTTCCAGAGAAGGATTATGGGTTGTTCCGCTTTCAACCGGCAATTTTCTACCGGTGAATATTTTTTCCGTTTTCAACCGGTTTCTATTCCTTGTTCTACAGGCAAGTTAATTTTAGGTGCATCGCGAAAAAACCTGACAAGATTTATTTACGAAATGTGAGTTCAGAAGCGTCGGTACGGTTGTGAGTACGGAGCTGTTTTGTACTCAATGCTGCTGCTGTTTAAAGATAATCGCAGATAAATTAGACTGTATGTATCTATTCTGTGGTTATGGTGGAATGATTTATAAAGGTTTGAAGACTGTTACATCTTCTACAAGGAGACTATACTTCATTCGGTTCGGTACTTAACTAAACATAATCAATCTTAATGACTCGTTTTTAGGGTTCCGTACCCAGAGGGTAAAAATGGGACCTTATTACTAAGACTTCGCTGTCTGTCCTACTGTCACCAGGCTGTATCTGAAGAACCGTAATAGCTAAACAGTTGAAATTTTCACAGATTGTTTATTTCTATTGACGCTATAACAACAAAAACTAAAAACAAAATAATAATAATAATAATAATAATATATATAATAATAATAAGGGGGCTTCCATACAAAAAACGTGATTCTTAGACCTTTTTCATGGCCTTCTAGCCTTTTTTCTGGTACGGAACCCGTCGTGCGAGAGACCGACTCACGAAAATTCAGTTTAGAAACTTTTTTCTGTTTAGAAACTTATTTTGTGGATTAAATAATCGAAACTGAACCACCATTTAGTCAGTAAGTTAGCCTAGTTTATTTGTTTAGTATGTGTTTGTATAAAAATTCGCTACAAGATTGTTTACCTTTAGCTAAGTAGGTACGTAACCAAATGGAGTAAACGTCTTATAATAGTTCAGCGTCTTTAAAACATTAGCACATTATTAGTATGTCACATGCACACTAGGTATGTACAGTAGTCGTCACCAAAAAATATGATCACTCTACTGACAGTTACTTGATTTAGATTTCCTGTTTAAGATTTTCTATGGTTCCTGTAATAGATTTTAATACTAAATCATCGCATAGCACTAGGACCGTCATGCCAGCTCAAATGAATTTAGATTCAGGTTTTCTGTGCACTGCAGTAAACAAATTTTATAACCGTCGCCATAGACCGTAAAAAGTGTGATAAGGATAACATCAAACTCGTTTTCTTTTCAAAGAAGTCTGTTTATTGCTATAATTTCGACCTCGTTTGACGAGCGTGCAGATATATCCGGTCAGTGCACCATGCACTTTAGTACCTACATACTCGCGAGAGGTATTTTTGCAAACTTATAAAGTTATAAATTGCTAAAATCAATATTAGTTCACGATGACTTGTTTATATTCCAATCCAATTAGCAAAAAAGATACGACCACGGAGGACTGAATATGATTAGTTTCTGTTCCAAGGTTCGAAAGATTTGACGCATTTTTTAAATTGTGAGTCCCGCTGATTCCGGAACTGTCAAATAATGTTGAGGCGCGAACAAAAAGTAAAGTATACCACAGTCTTATTATTTCTTACAGTCGGTCGACTCTTAACTTGCGCGGGCGGGAGTACAGGGGAAGCGAGCGGCAGGGTAGGCGAGCGCAAACTCACGTAGTTTGCGCTCTCTAATCTGAAGGGATGTTTTTTCAACGAAAACATTTTTAACCGACTTCAAAAAGGAGATAACGGTTCTTAGCTTATCGGAATCTTTCTTTTTACGAGTTTTTTATTAACTTGCAAGTGTATTTCAGGTAACTATGTATGTAGGTAAACAAGTATGTTTGTTCGGTTCAAATCTTGCAACTCGATTTGAAGCACATACCATCAATCGATTTTGGTGAAATTTTGCACACACCTTCCATTTGGATGGCAATGCATTAATATGGTACCATGGAGATGTTCTGGTGATGTGGTATGAAGGTGGCCATAGTCACTCCTAAATGAAATTATCTTCGGTTGTGACAACCATGACCCTTGACTGAGTTTCTGTGCGTAAAGAAGTTAAACTACTGGTAGGCTTATAGATATAGTAATACTGTGGTACTACTATGCGAATATGTCATTGTCTATTGCCACCAGATGGACACTATTTTTAAAGAAACAACTAAAAAACACCATAAAAGAAACACAAGAATAGGTATAGTTTTTGGTACGAAAAGTTTAAAAACGAGGAAAATCTGAACACACATGTGAGCACTCGTTTTTGAAGATTTTCAGTGAAATGGCGGAAGACACTCCGGTGTGTTTCTGGGAGTTGTAGAATGATGCATATTGACGTGACAACGTCTTATAAATTGGTTTGCCGGGTGACACTTCAAGAAACTGCGTTACGCTCCGCTCACGTTATGCGCTCACAATGAGAGCGAGTGAGAGGCACGCGTCCCTTCCACTCGGGCATGGTTAGCCCGCCTAAGAGCGAGAGAGACAGACATTTTTAAATTGTTACTATTATTTCATCCTTCTTCCTACTATGAATACGAATGAATATTCACATTAAAATTATTTTACCACTCAAAGTCGTTGTCACGTAAAACTTTCGCCCGTATACCGACTTTACAGGCAACCAATTTTTTTTTTATTAACAAAATGATCTAATAATAAAAATTAAAACCATATTTACTTAGCTTATAGCATAATAGCGATAATATTCAGACATTGCTTTACTCTTAAAGAATCCGTCAACCGTCACGTACTTTTTGTAAACAAACTGATATTCTAATAGTTCCTATTATGGCTAATATACTATCTTGGTTCTTGCTTTACAAATATAATTAAACCACAAAATATTAAACCTCTTTGCTATTCTTTTTTTAAATAGCTCAATATGCGTGTTATTAGGATCTAAGTAAGTATTTAGTTTGATCTTGTTATGTTGTACTATTGAGTCAATATTGCCAGCACTAATATTATGAACTCACTCGTTTTTCCAAATATAACTAAGTAATGGAAACATACTGCTTTAAGTAATTTATTTGTGCATGTTCACGTCTGTCTAAGTTTTGAATGGGTAGGGAAAGGATTGAGCTAATTTCCGCCACCCAGGCTACGTTTCGGACAGCGTCATACTTCCGAATGACTGCACTAAATTGGATATTTCTTTTTGTTTAGTGTTGGTTATTATGCTTATTTGATATTTAAAACCGCGATGCGTCCCTTTCAAGATGGCGCCAAAAAACTCTTTTAAACATTTCAAAATATAAAATGAATATTATGACGTAGTCAGTACTAACTTAACAGCATCAAAACTTCACAATACATACAGATTAAAAAAATAGTACCTACTTAAATAATCCGTCGCAATACATTGTACCTATCTACGATGCTATTTTTGCAACTTGCTATTATCACTGGTAAAAACTTGCTAATTTATTCTGATACTTAGAGGAGTAGGTAAGCAACAGTATATGCTGCTAATTACGGATAATGATTCTTCGCCAATAATATTAGGGTCAACTACGCAGGTTTGCACATCAATACTGGATGTTGATTGGTAACCATCGTATCAATAGAATTTATAATTAATAGTTTTATCGTTTTGCGGTCGTGCTTCGGAAAAGCATCTAGAGCCATCGTCAGTCATGCATATTGATGACTAAGTACGAGTTTGTTATTTTATTTCGCTAGATATAGTTGCAGTTCGAGAATTTATATTACGTGTACTATAATTTCAACGCAGCTAAGGTAAATAAATAGAATTGCAGTTATTATAACGCTCAAAGGCGAATGGTGCTCCATTCATTACAATTCTATCTATTACAGGCCCATGCTGGTTCACCTGCTGTGTCAAAACTGCGACGTAGGTTTTTCTGTCCATATTAGGGGTTTGGATGGCAGTCTTTTTTATATATTTAGTCTGTAAATTGATCGCACCCGACTAGATGGCAAAAAGCTGCAGTCCAGAAGATCCGGACCACCATTCCAGATGCAGTTGAGGACCCCATTGCTGGATTTTCACGCGCTACTTGAAGTTGGCATCTTTATATTTGCAAGAAAAGGAGAAAAACAGATAAACCAAATTCATGAAACACAAAATCATGGAAAGGAGAAAATGCATTACTGATGAAGTGAACGCATTTCTGCCCAACATTGTACGTACGCTAAGAAATAACACTATTAGGATAATAAAAACACGCGATTGAGCAGCCATCTATAAAATTATCGGATTGCCAATTTGATTACAATCAAAACTCGATACAGAACCTGCAACTATCTAGTATCTAGTCTATATACCTACTCGTAGCGCCGAAACGCACGAGTAGTCACGAATCGCATGTCGCAAACCAGCCAGGCAGCTGCAGTTGCGTTGTCTGCACTAGATGCATGCGTTTATTCGCTGATACATCGAATTGCAACCGTTGCGAAGTCAGATGCTAATTGTTTTGCAAATTGGTGAAAATGATTGGTTATTTACATTTATAAGATAATAATATAAACGCTAATTTTTAAGATGTAATTGTTTTAAAGTTTACCTTGAATTTCATTTTTTGATTAACAAATCATACCTATCATACATCAGCGTTTGTGTGACGCCTCTGGTGTTGCATACGTCCACAGACCACGGTAAACACTTTCCACCAAGTGGGCCGTCTGCCACCTAAGTGCTATAAAAAATACAACACACACACAATGATTAAAGAATAGATGAGTAGTTCTTGCATCAGATAAATGCTGACTATCAGATAAATGCTGACTAACTAGTAGCTGATACTCATTTAAAACTAGTATTTTGAAGGTCCTGATTAGGCAATCAGGACCTTCAAGCCCATAGCCAAACTCATGTCCTGACTGGTGGATGAGGAGTTGGAGGGGTTATACGATAGTCTACATCAGGAGGAGCAAAACTTAGGAGAACCGGATCCAGGGTTCCGAAGAGCACGCTTTGGAATTGCATAGGCGCTCGTATGAAGAAGAATTAACAGTACCACTAAAATGTATCAACATGTCAAATCGCTTTTTGAAAATTTTATGTGACATTATTTTATTGTTGTCTAGATTTTCAGTCGTACAAACGGTACTTGTAAATTGTAAAACTTTCTATCACGAGTTCCACCCAAGGATTTTTTATCTGTAAATTGTTACGTCACTTTACATGACTGGACGACTAATTCGAAATTTAAAATGTCACCGCCTGGCGTCCTCGTTGCACTGTTGATCCAGTGCTGCCACCTGTTAACTGACTTTACGTAATTAATACCAACGTAATAGTGTGGACATGACTACAGATTATCTCAATATTTCATGACTTAAGAAATACACCTAAATATTTACCTCGCGTGCTTTATCTTGGTTTGTATTTCTAGTTAATAGTAAATTACCTATAATTGTCTGTTTATCTTTTATTATGTATTAAGCTGTTAAATAAATAATATTAGACGTAATGTGAACCACAAAGTTCATCCATTTTTACTTTGAAATTGAACGAACAATTAGGTACATAATACATTTTTATTATTGATATATTGGATTGAACACATGTCTGATCTGATGAGTCTTATGTGGGCGCCAAGCTTAGGGCCACCATTGTAAAATTGTTGGAGTCTGTAATGGTGACTCTTTTTCCTGAGATATTGCGTTCAGCCTACGATCAGATGATATAAAAAAAAAACAATAATCACTATCTTGACATTGAAAATCACGCTGTTCTTTGAAAACAATCATTACTCATTGTAAAGTATAACTATCTCATTATGTTAAATGAAAATAGAACTATTCATCATCTACAGGCAAAATGCTGTCTTAGATTTAATTCACGATGCGAAACCATCAATCAGCTTTTGCTAAGGTTTAAGTATAGCGATGTTTATGGGATTTACCGTGATCACAGTATAGGTATTATCAGTTGAAGGTTTTTTCTGTATATTTTCTCGCTCTTCATTATTGAAGAGTTCTGTTGCGTTAGCGGTAGAATGTTCGAGTTCTTAAACAAAGGTCGCAGGTTGAAATTCCTGCGAACGCCCACTCAGTGCAAATGCGTCTGGCCCCCGACTCTGCTAATTTTATGACGTAGCAAAACCACTGTCACGCCGCTGACATTGCATGAAATGTTGTTCAATTTTAGACTTTATCGTTTTGCTTTAAAGTCCAAAATGAAAAGAGAAAGAGTTCATAACATTATTCATTCACTCCATAAGATTATCATTTAATTTTGGACTTTAAATGAAGACAAGTAAAGTCTAAAGTTAAATGGCATTGGTAACAGTGACTGAGGTACCGAAGTGGTTTTGCCATGGTAAAAATAATAGCAGAATCAGGGCCCTGCCCCTCTAGACAAGTGGCAATTCGCTAGCTGGCGTTTGGTGGAATAGTATGACGAATGTATGGAATTTGACGTAAATGACAGTCGTTAACGCATGTCAAATAAGTCAAATCCTATACATTCATCATCCTATTCCATCAAACGCCCGCTAGCGAATTGTCACTTGTCTAGAGGGGCTGGTATGTTAGGTAGGTTGGATAGGATATTTCGTGTATGTAATGAATTACAAAACAAGAAGGAATGGGCGAGCGGACTCCCGGCTCTAAAGTAGTCGGGTGATTATTGACGATCTTTAGTTTATTAAAATCATCATTTTCTGAGCCTTTTCTTATCTCAACTGGGGTCGGCTTTCCAGTCTGACTGTGATGCGGCTGAATTTTGATATTTTCCGTGAAGCGACTGCCACCTGACCTTCACAACCAATTGGCGATATCGAAGTTTAAGATTAGTCGGACTTATTTGTGCTTTAAGTAGCTACCCAGTTCGTTTATAAAATATTGAAAATATTTTTCTTTATTTG
Organism: Eilema caniola; assembly: GCA_949126895.1. NCBI lineage: Eukaryota > Metazoa > Arthropoda > Insecta > Lepidoptera > Erebidae > Eilema > Eilema caniola. The sequence goes on from OX421462.1 coordinate 8,777,267, forward strand.
TTTTTGTAAGGTTCCATAGTTATTATTTTCGATCAACCTACGAACACTACCGTTTGCAGAGCTAGTGTTTATAAACTTTTGTCTCTGCCTGTACTTTGAAGAAGTTTAATCAAGATCTGCGGGTCTCATATGGGTCACCGCACGTTCGAAACACGATACCAGTGGCCTCAGGGGCCCTCACCATATGTCACAGTTGTTCTCACATATATTACGTATTGACAGCTGACCTATCCTCAGTAAGCTTGCTAATGAGTTCATTCGCTAATTACAAACAAAAGATCTTGCAAACTAATAGGGGGCTACTATGACACATCCCAAACTTTTTTAAACGAACCTCGAGTAGCATTTAGCCATGTAGGTACCGTCGACAAAGGAGAATGGAAACGTGCAACCGTATCTCTTTTGTCTACTGTACCATGTCATCATTTCGGTTACTGTTGGATTTCGGTTACTGGTGGTTACTGTAGGATTTAAGTAGGACCGAAGTTGGCAAACAACATTGGCATCCGATTTGGGGACAAAAGTGTTTCATGGAACCGATTGCCCGAAACTTCGATCCGCAATTGCATTGTTTCATGGCAGGCCTACCGATTTCTATGCCAGTGATGCTAAAGATTCCGACAACCCATCATCATTTCTGATTGCAGTCCCAGTCCAATAACCTCTGGAAACCTATTAACTAGCCAATGTATAATTCCAGAACTACCAAATTTCAACCTTATTTGTTCAGTCTTTCTACCAATCACCGAAATATTCAGTTAAAACGCTTCAAGTTGCCAGTTTGGTAGTTATTTCACTGCACTTTTTCGGAGTCAGGTTTGGAGTACAATTTGGGGCAATAATTGAATAGTACCGAGTGTGTTGGCTGGTGGTTGCAATGCGAAAGTAAGCCGTCGGCAACCGGTCGCGCGAAGGCCGTCCGGCTGCTTTTGTCTAACGCTGGTTCGTGAGTCGCGAGATGTAGCGAGAGCGATAGCGGTTGATGAAGAATCGCGAATAACCCATAAGTTCGGAATTATAATGACCTCTTTTCATTAGTAGATGTTATTTCTTGTTATGATTTGAAGTAGGTCTAGGGCGATATAAAAAGGTTTATATATTTAAATTAGTGTGAAATCCTTGAATTAGATAGTGAATGATTGCAATTCTTTCAACTTTAAATCAGACTCACAACAAAATGGATATAAAACCCATCAAATTTCAATTTTACACGTCCATTGCCGTAAAGAATTCTCTGTTGTCATCTATAATATTAACAAAGCAGTTTATAAACGAGAAATTGAGCGCAAAAGAACATAGAAAAATATACCTCTCACTTTTGAAGTCGGTTAAAACAGGCTACATATCTTACACTAACTATCTATTCACAGGACAGTAGTATGTCCAACCCTAATGCTGAAATGAAAAGGTCATCCGCTACTTCACATCACTTGAACCACAGTTAAAATTGCAGAAATGCAGGCACAAAAACGCATAGCGCACGTTGGCAGTTCGCACCGCAGCCGAAACTTGCGCCCTCTCGCTCGCACTCTACCTGTTTCACTTGTACCCTGGAGACTGTTTGTAAATACTGGATTGGCATTATGTTTCAGGTTTTGTGGTTTCTACAGATTTTGAGGTTGTTTAGCTGTGAAGGATTTGTTCAGCCCCGCTAGAGAAATGGCAATTGATGGAATAGAAAGTATTCTTCATCCTAGGTATAGGATGACAAATGTTTGGGATTTGACGTTTATGACATGCGTTAAGGACTGTCATATACGTCAAATCCCATACATTCGCCATTCTATTTATTATTTTGTTTTTTTTTTTAGAAATTTTTAATATATTTTTATTAAATTCATTTCTCTCACTTAGACAAGATTTTGAAGCTAGCTTTTTGCAACTCGAAGACCGCTTCTTTGTTACTCTTTTTCTTAGTTGGTTTTAGCTTTAATGGTACTGAGTGTCATCTGATCTCCCAACGCTGAGAGGCAAGCATCAGAGCCATATCGGTCCATCATTCATGAGCAGGTAAAGGTGCTAGAAGGAAGTTTGCTAGATCCTGGCGATCTTGGTGTAAACCCGTATAAGTAAACCCATCTTGTTTGTTATTTTTTTTTAGCAAAAAGATTACGTGCTCTTGAGTTTTTCTGTTAAGATAAATTTTCTAGAAAATACATGGCCCATTATTAACTTTTAATTAAAACATTTAATTCATATACTTTTTCATTATACCAATAAAAAATAAATTATAGTTTAAAAAAACTATTAAACACGCTTTTTATAGAGAACCGAACTAAAAAAAATATAAAATAAGTTTTAATAAATTTTAATTAAGAATAGTGTTAAAATTTTCAATCTAATATTTAAATTCTCGTGTCACAGTTTTCGTTGCCATACTCCTCCGAAACGGCTTGACCGATTATCATGAAATTTTGTAGGCATATCGGGTAGGTCTGAGAATCGGCCAACATCTATTTTTCATACCCCGATTCGCGATAACCGACATCCACGCGGGCGGAGCCGCGGGCGACAGCTAGTAAATATTTAAAAAAGCGTGGGGTGCTTTTTATATATATTTTCGAAATGATAATCATATTTTATAATCATATCTGTCAACAAAATATTTATAACTATTGACACCATGCACCCCACGCTTTTAAGTCGGTCTAGAGTCAGTTAAAAATAAATATACAGGTGAAGCTAATAAAAAGCGTATAAAAATTGTCATGTTAGTACACTCGATATAGTGATGTAATTTGACAACTGTTTTGTCGATATCCACAGGAAATGTAATTGGAGGGTGGAGGGTGGACGTAACAGTAAAGTAACATTTAGGGTCGTGATTACATAGGATTCCCCCTCAATATAACAAAAGGTTTTGTAACAAGACGATACTTTTTTTACTTTATTTATAGCTTAATTTTTTTTAGATGCAGCACAATTTCTTTTACATTTCAATGTTTCAAAATTTATGTATTGTTTTATTAAAAAAAAAAATATGATCTCATACAAATTGTCATAATTTAATAAATAAAATTAGTGGATGGAGTGCACTTGCGAGAAAAATAATTTTCAAAAAGAGTTATGTCAGAAGTGGGATTCGAACCCACGCCCACAGAAGTGGACTGCGACCTGAACGCAGCGCCTTAGACCGCTCGGCCATCCTGACAGGCTGATGGTCTTACCAATTGTTAGATCTTGATGGGTTTAATTTTTTGAGGGCTATTTTTGGCACTCAATGGTATAAAAAAAGGTAACCGACTTTAAAAAAGAAGGAGATTCTCAAATGGTCAGATTTTTTTTTAAAAAAACGTCACTTCATTATTCCATCATAGTTTTTAACTCAGTATTTATAAAATGCTCCACACAAAATTCATGGAAATACGGTAAGACCAACTGGTTGCTTAATTCAAAGAATGAATTTAATTCACTCACATTGTCTATCCAACTTCATTTGCACGAGTCAGAAATCGACCAATAAACTCTTGGCTACACTAATAATATCTGTTTCAGGGTCAAAAGAAAGACAGATTATCTGTTCGAATTATGCTTATACAAATTTTGCCAAATCTTTATTACATACACATAAGGAGACTTTATTAGTAGGATAACTATTTAACGCGACTTCTCTGCCAAAACTGGGCAAACGGATGCAAAAAACAGACTAAAAAAGTGATTGTTATTGGTTCGAGTTCGATATAACTACATCACCATACGCTCCAGTGAGCAGAAGCCTGTGGAATTTCCGCATGAATTTTTTTAAAATACAATTTAAAACACCCCCGTCACAAAAAATATATCTCCAAAAGTGGAAAATAAATCGGTACCATAACCTATACATACCACACAATCATACTTTCTTACATATAACTCACCCATTTTCCCAAAGGGATAAAAGCCTGAATTTTTGTAGGTATTTATGTATGTCATGTACCTATCGTGTAGGTATGTGTTCACAAAGTGATCCAAATTTTTATAACAAAAAGGACAATAGTCTCAGTTTCATTCATTCATTCATTCTCAACAGGTAAATTTTTTCAAAAACAATTATGTGTATCAATAAAAAGAAGCCAATGAGTCATTGGATTTAAAAAAAAGTTAATCCGTATGATCTGACCTTAACTAATTAGCGTTCATTCACTTAGACGTGTTAGTTTTATTGTTGAGCCATTCAACCAAGGTTAGAGCTAGACAGCAAGTTTTAACTAGCCTGTGCCTTTGTACTAAAGATTAGCCATTTTCAGACCGTTAGGTTGTCTATACACGACAACATTTGGTTCGCTAACTCCTTTTTTGGCTTACTCTGATCGAATCTGTTTCTGGATAGCTACAACTTCTAAGCAAACGTGCTTCACCGTCGATCCCATCGTCACTTACCAACAGGTGACTTAGGTACTGGTCAAACGTGAGCCTATCAACACAAAAGTGGACCACTATATTTTGTATTTGCTTTTAAAAAAAACACCAAAAAAGATTAGATTTCTTACCTAATACTTCAGATAAAAATACTTATTAATTTCTCAATATATATCCGTAATAGCGTAGTAAAATCTAAAGAAAATATTAACTTCTTTATAGTACCTTTTTAATGCAATTTTTTTTTTCTTAGGTTGCCCACCTGATGGATAGTGGTTACCGTGGCCTATGGGTGTGTGCAAAACCAGGAACGTCATACTCGCGCTGCCGACTTTGAAGAAACCTAATGCCTTTCTTGAAGAACCCCATATTGCTGTCGCTTGGGAAAACTACAGCAGGGAGTTAATTCCACAGCTGGAGCGCGCTTGGGATGAAGTTCCTTTCATACCGCACGATTCGCATCATTTCTGGTCGCAATGTGTGATGATGAATTCCTTGTCTTTTCTACCAGATCCATTGGTCGACAGTGTGTCAAAAATGTAATTACATGTCAATCCATTACATTGATACAGTGACGTAATGGATTACATAGAGCCTCTCAATGCTTACAAAAAGTAAACAAATATAATATAGTTTATACAGACACGGCTTGTTGACATTTGGCTATAATCCACGGTCAGATTGGCAAGAGCCTCGACCAATATCTGAAGAGGATCGTGTTCGGACAGGTCAAGGACTTGAACACTTCGCTACATAGGTCCTAACTATCAGTGTTGCTCGGGACATATTTTTTGGATCTAAAATGTGCTCGAAATGTGCTCTATACGCACAGTACACGGTTCTTGGGCGTTAGTACCTATGGGGTGCTACGGCAGTAGACGAGCTCAAATTCGCCAATAAAAGACTAAAAGATTTTTATAAAACAATCCTCGTGTGCCTGGGCCTTGTTTGTCTCGCGATTTAGATCCAATATATGTGCCTCGAGATATAACCATTTGATACCGGTAGTTAGGATCCGTGTGGTGAGTTGGTAACGGAGAAAGAATACAAGTCTTTGCAGATGCGTACAGATGTTGCATCCTTGGCAGTATTTTACCGCCTCTACCATGGTGAATGTTTTGATGAGCTCTTCCAATTGGTCTAGCCCTCTCCTTTGCTACATAGGACAATACGAGCAGAATATACGGTGCAGAATATTCCTTCAAGAACCAAGCGGTTTAGTGACTCCTTTCTTTATCGCACCATAAAGACCTGGAACTCCTTGCCAGCTCACATGTTTCCTTCTTCCTACAGTCCAGGGTCCTTTAAGCGGGGCGTGAAAAAGCATCTGATGATCAAGCTGAGTGCTACCATTGTTAACATGGTACGTGTATGTAATGGTGACCCTCTTTCCTGAGACTTTGCCTTCAGCTTACCATCAGGCGAGGTGAAGTCAGATTGACGTGTCCTATTTCATCCAAAGGGTGTCATAAGAGGCGACTGACGGAAAAATACGCAGACGATATTATTGCAAGAGAAGGAAAACTCGAAATAAAACACTGTACCAAGTCGTCTAGCCACTTTAGAAACAGTAAACTTGTAAGCTTACTGTAACATTCTCAGTCGCACTGTGTTAACATGTGTAATTCTTTATGACTAAATAAATAAATAAAAAAAAAATAAGCCTAAGCCTCCCAACATTGGGAGATCTATGTCCAGCAGTGGACTGCAATGGGCTAATTGATTAAGTAAGGGTCTCAGTTTTGTCCAAGTTCAAAGGACGCGTCGAGGCGATCCATTTAAGCAGTGTGTTGGTTTCTGGTGGAGTAGAAAAGCCACTCTATCTATTCCTTGGGTATCGGCGACTAGAGGATAGGGTTGTTTTGCATGCGACAGTAAACGTACCGTCCGTAATAAAGTGCCCACTTGAAGAACCTATTACGTGGTCCCACAAAATCATAGCATAGTTGATAACTCGTGGGTGATAAAATACCTTCGGGGATTTACAGGCGTCAGGTTATTTGCTCGTGAATATCAGCCATTTCATCTACAGAAAGGTCATACAAATATTAAAATTTAATATTTTATGATTTGTTTTCTTCGAATGAATTTGAATAGAGTGGTGACTCAGTTCGGGTCAGACAAAGAGCGAGAGCAAACTATGACATAATATAATCATAAATCGTGTAGACCGTCCGTTTGTCTTGCGAATCACATTACGTATATATGTCTGTTTGATTTTATGTTTTTAAAAGGTTGTGATTTGAATACTACCGATCTAGATTAAAAAACACTTTCAATATTATATTTAAAAATACCAAATGACTTGTTAGAACTTAATTATGTTAAGTAAAGCCGTATCTTTAATCTTACATACACATCCAAGTTTTAATAAGAATAAATTAAATTATCTTCAGCCAGGCAGTCACATAGAAAATGTCTGTCTGGCTGTACATAGGTTTTTACTCCACCTTGGTCTATTCAGGACATCGTCATTGGTAACTTGACACTCTCTTATGCATGACTTGTGAGTATGGATTCTCTTCTGCATGACCATTGCACTCCACTCTTTCATCTTGTATTGAGTCTAATCATCTTATTTTCATGTGGTTAGGGACCGACATTTAATGTGCCCTCCGAAGCACGGAAACACTCAGATGTAACATCACTAAACGGTCCAAAAACCCATCCCAATGGTAACCTTCGCCTAGGTCACTTAACCCACAGAACGTTTACAGAACAGTGAGCGCAGCTGGCCAAGAGTGCTAATTCTTAATAAGTATCGCATATGGTAAAGATCAGGTGCTCACGACTTTGGTATTACCTAAGTGCCTATGTGCGTAAGTGAATTATGTTTAGAACATTTACTTTACTCATATTGGAGCTTAGCAGGACCGAGTGCTCACTCCGTGATCATAAGTCACGGCAAAACGTTTACAAAACGACAAAAACAGAATCTTCTTATTCAAGAGTTATACGCGTGTTTAATCAAATCGTGATACTTTTTGTAGGTATAAATTGATATATCATGAAAATATTATGCTTAATAATAACATTTGATAAAAAAATCATTAGCCCACGTGGTGTTTATAAAACGCTGTTTAGCAATTCTGTCTAAATAGCATAATAAGCATTTATGTCCTGTGTAAGAAAGAGGGAGCTATATAAGGTGTTTAATATGTGCTTATAGCATGCCATGGCCATGGTACTTCATGTTAGGTTAACAGGTTAGTATAGGAGGTCAGATGGCAGTCATTTCACGGAAAATATCAAAATTTGGCTGTTTCGTAGTGTGATAAAAAAAACTGAGTAGTGAAAAGAATAAGAGAAAAATCAATTCATTCATCAACTCGCTAGAGTCAAATTGGCTATCGATAAATGTATTTTTGACGTGACAACGTCTTATAAATTGGTTTGCCGGGTGACACTTCAAGAAACTGCGTTACGCTCCGCTCACGTTATGCGCTCACAATGAGAGCGAGTGAGAGGCACGCGTCCCTTCCACTCGGGCATGGTTAGCCCGCCTAAGAGCGAGAGAGACAGACATAAAATTCATCCTTCTTCCTACTATACGAATGAATATTCACATTAAAATTATTTTACCACTCAAAATCGTTGTCACGTAAAACTTTCGCCCGTAAACCGACTTCACAGGCAACCAATTTTTTTTTTTAAAGATTTTTGTAATTTTATTCCTCGATTACGTTCAAACGTAGGTATACACGGATTTAATTGCATTTTGGTACTGGGATATATTGTAGTCTAGAATAACCAATAGGCTTTTTATCTCTAGAATTTATTCATATAGGTACTGAACAGGAACGGGTCAGAATTCTACCTACCGTACCCGCAGACTACAGCTAGTTAGAAATAAAATGTCATACTGGAACGTCGTGACAAGGTCACATAAAATCACCATTATACGTTAGTCCTCTTATGTCAACAAGTTTAAATATAGAATCGAAAGATCTAAATTATTCATTCATTAAGGTCACACAACATTTTATGAATGTCATTTCTGACAAGTTCAACCAGTTGAGAGGTTCAATAAAAAATGAAACGGATGTTATTAAAAATAAGGTACAAATTTGAAACGACATTCTCAATATTGCTTTCATTTTGAATTAAGAAGTAGAAAATCGTTGAGCTTATTGATAACTGTCAATTTTAAAACGAACTCTGTGCGTAATCAATAAAGGCAAGCATGACTTTTTTGAAATTTGGCAGTTGGGAAATACATAGACATCGCATCAGTTGACTTGGGTCGAGTTAACAGATTTTATTGCCAGCTGATGCCAGGAACACCGCCCGCATTTATATTAGTAGTCGCGACTACCTAGCAAATAAACTTGAAAAAAAAAACAGGCAGTTTCAGAGTTTCTGGAACACTGTGACTCAAGAATTTTATATCAGGTATGCATGTATAGATTATTGCGGCAATCGAAATATGATTTGTTTTGGTGTAGGTTATTGGAGTAGGTACCTAATAGTACTTCACAACTTCCAGATTACTAAATTTAAAAAAAAGTTTTGAACCAAATATTCTGACTACATTACTTTTTTCTATGATCTCATGATTTCATGTCGATAATGTAAATATTACCGACGGCGTATAAAATAGTACCTACTTGTAAGTAATATTTACACATGTTTGCGACATTTCCACAAGGTGGGAAAAACTACACAACAAGCTAATGTACGTAAATTATTATTAGCTGTTGCACTTAAGCTTTCATAATATTTGTGTATACAGGATGTTTTAAACTTTCACAAGCGTGTCTTTATTATATTATGACTGTTTATATTGTCTTAAAATACTGGCTTCACGTACCTACATTATCACAGTGTAGAAATGTATATGTCACCGCCAACTAGCTCAATCAGCCGATTAGTTAACTGCCTAGGCAGTTAACTAAACGGCCAATCAATTAACAGCCTGAATGTCAGCCATGTTCAGCCATTTAATTAAATTGCTAGGCAAATAGCTTCGATCGATGACTACTTGCCTAGTCATTTAATTAAACAGTTAGAAAAATGACTTATATCTGCATGGTTATAAAAAAAAATAACGAAGGTTTAATGTGTGAGTTACGCTCCGCTCCTGCACTAGCCTTCTAACCTAACCTAAACAAGTCGGATTGTGCATCACAATAAACCTATCAGTAATTTTCTGTGAATACACCTCATTCTACCCCCTCGGGAATTTACAGGTGTAAGTATATGTATGTATGTAATTTTCTATCTTATTTCGAGGTAGTACTCCATCTTAGAATTGGCCTAAGCATTAGCCAGCCAGGTTATTAAATGATGTAATAAACGAGACTGGTGAATATTATTCAGGCTGTTAATTGAATGGCGCCGTTTAGTTAACTGCCTAGGCAGTTAATTGGACGGCTGATTAAGCTAGTTGGCGGCGACATATTAACATACCTACTTTAAGTATTTTATGCTATAGCAACATTAATATTTTGTGAACATAATTATGTGGTATTGAAATAATTACCTTATATAACGCTTCCTAATCTTAAATTAATTAATTTTCAAATAAAACGCTATCAGCAATTGGACAAGAGCTCAGTTTTATAGTGTGTTTAATGAATTTTGTGAACAAGCAAATACAACATTATGACTAATCTTAATTTACGAGTAAAATAGTATGAATTAGCTACCATCCATGCTATCTAAAGATCTGGCCCCCAATTCTCCTAATTAAAGACATTACAAAACAACTGTCCTATCACTGACATTGCATAAAATGACAATAAATTCTAGACTTTATTGCTGTATTTTAAAGTCCAAAATGAAAAGAGAAAGAGTTTATGACATTTTTCATTCACTCTACAAGAGTGTCATTTCATTTTAGACTTTAACTGCATGATTAATAAAGTCTAAATTTTAATGGCATTGGTTATAGTGTCTGTGGTACCATCGTAGTTTTGCCATGAAAAAAAATTAGCAGAATCAGGGCCCTGGATGAATTGGGAAAATTAGTCAACTTTAGATTCAAATCTATTCATCATCACTTTATACTTCGGAGGAGGTCATGAGCACCTTTGACAAAGTAATCGAGGAGCAAAATTTTTTACGAATGATCAGACTTCGATACTACAAATGAAGGATAAGAAGATCACTTTAGCGTTGTGTTACATCCGAGGCTTTCACCTCGGCGCCTGAGGTCATCTGAATCCTTATCTTCGATTTGGTTTACCTTCTACAGGTTTTATGAGAGCGACTGCTGTATGACCCCTAAATCTTATAGTAAAACCTTGTCTATATGTCATTCGTCAATTAGTATGTGTACAAGCTTGCAAATGAGGTTCTCTTGGCCTTAAACAACTTCAGACTCAATTGTAATTTTATTTTTATATGAATGTTAGCAACCGAAATTACTAATATTCCCTCTAACACCTCCAACTAAGCTAAATCGCTTGTGCTAGGAGTGGGTTCACGTAGGTAATGTGGAGTCGGGGGTTTGATCTCCACATCTTCACTATCTCACTTTAAGAGAAACAACTTTTTTGTTGTAATATTGATATTTATTGGGAAAAAACATCCTATACGAGCTTTTTAAAAGGGGATTTTACGCGAGGTTTTTTTTAATTTTATACAATACTCGTTTCAGAGGACCGCGGAAGCTAGAACACTTGTCATCCAATCTTGAGCTTCCGGAGCCTTGCTGGCTTCTTCAGAAACTCCAGTCAACTGTCAGGAACTGTCCCGTTCATTCAGTTTTTTTCGTTTGTTCTAAACTCTATATTAATTTTTTATTCGTATGATTTATTTTTAAATCGTTGACACATGATGTCCAGGTAACTAGTAATATCTACCACGGAGGGCGGATATCACTGTAGTTTAATGGCCAGGATTCGAACTCGGGACCTTTCGATCGTAAGGCCGATTAATTAATCTCTAAGCTACCGACACTTTAAACTTCTACTACCAGTCTGTTTATACCGTTGATCGATGGCACTTGGTGTAACTTGCTACACTTATTGAATAAAAAACTTGTATATTTTTCCACAGTGTATATGTACTACCGGTATCGGCCCGCAATGTGACAGGTGGTATTGAATCCCACCCTGTTTGTACGGAAGTAGGTGTATGACCTCTGTTTAAAAATGTCGTTAAGAAATGGTGTTTTGCGAAGGGGTCTGATGAAATTGAAAGTATGATCGTATCTATTGACCCACATAGTTAAAAAGTGAACGAATGATTTATTGTAATAATGTAATAAAAATCTGAAATCAAATTTTGAATTTTATTTCTGTTTTTGGAAAAGTATGTACAGGATGTTTAATTTTATTGAATCAAGAAAAAAAGATTTCGAAACTACTCTACGAGCAAATTCGGACATTGTTATAGTTTCAGTTTTAAGCTGACATAGTCTCTGCTGGCGTTAGTTCTGATTGCATCCAGTTCTTTTGATTAGGCTTAACTTCTCTTATTCCCTCCCAATCTTAAAGAGAAAGTCTGTCTAAGAGCCTCATCCAGTAATCAACACATGCTGTCTGGTACATATATATCAGCTTGCAGGTGCCGGCTGGGCTGCGCAAGACCTTGATGAACCCCATACAACTGATAACGTGTTTAATGTACTTTAAGATAACTAGTTGCATTAAAATTCGGGTTTTAAATAGCCTTATTCACTAATGTATCCAATCTGTACAGGTACCCTTCATAAATAAGATTGAACCGCGAGACGCAGATATGGGGTCGAACATAAGTCACTTTGCAAATAAGATCTCCTAAAACCTGTCTCTATATAAGGGTTAACGCGGAAATAATTCGCTTTCGTTGCAACGAAAAAGTTATTTCCTATAGCAATAATAACACGTAATTGACTCTTGTGTAATACACAGTTATTTATTGGTGCCAATAGTTATTTAAATGTCGTGTCAACCGTTCAAACTATAATCTTGGGTTGCAAACACTTTCGAATTCCTTGTGATATATTATTAAAGTAGATAAATGATAAAGGTATAATTTATTTCAACGAAAGTATCATCTAGGTACTTATTCTATTGTAAATGTAGTGTAGACACCTGCCTAAACATTTAAATACTTACACACAATCTACACAACATTTATTATTATATTAGCAAAATGACATGATATTAAAATGATTGTTACTTAATAATGTGACGAAAAGCGCATAAAATTATAAAATTCATATGGATATTATTCTTATGACTAACATCTTCGAACGTCCGTTGTGAACGGACTCATTATACGAAAGCTCGTGGCTCGTTGATATCTTTTCTTAAGTCGTTTTGTATTTCATAACCTTGCACATTTATCTATTTTTAGCTCCTTTGTGGAAAATATTAACACTTTTGTTGATATTAAAAATAAAATAAAAATTATGAATAAGAAAATAAAATAAAATAAAAACACCAACCTGTATAATGTAGGTAGAAAATCAAAAAACAATAAAAAAAAATCACAGGCACAAAATCCCAGTATAAATGTTCGATACACAGCACTTCGAAATTCAAATATTTAAAAATTAACGGTCGGCGGCCGGGTCGCGTTCGGTCGAAGCGGCGGCAGTGACGATGCGCGCGCGAGTGGCGGCCGGTGAGCGGTCACGTGCCGCCGCCCGCAAGCACCTGTTACCCAACCGAGTTGAATAGGACACCCCGATGACGTTCTACAAGTTTTTTCCCTTTTCCGCTTCCTTTTGATGCCAGAAGTAAGATATTGTGACAAGCTTCGATTGTTTTTAAAAATAGAACGGCTTGTAATTTGTACAGCGAGGTCTAACTATAATTCAACTGCTTAAAGGTGCGTTTGGATTAGAGGGTGGGTGGATGTTTTTTAGTCATCACGACAAAACAGCTGTTAGGTGGAATTTGGCACAGAGATAATTGTAGATTATAGACTAGAAGCTAATTGGCTACATTCTATCCCACGGTCACGGGAAAGGGATTAATGGAAGCGTATAGATCCGAGAGCAACGCGATATTTGCAGATTTCTAGTATTACTTCAAGTATCTAACAACGTAGTATAGATTGACTTTCTATCATCATCATTATCACAGTGTTAGTACCAATTACATTCAAAGTTTGTACTTCAGAGCCCAGGATATACTTTCCTATCTATTTTGCCTTTTGCGTGAATGACTGCCCCCAACTCCGAGAGGAAAACCAGTGCTAGAGCATCGTCCATTTATCAACAGATGTACTAGCTGCGTTAGTTTGGGTTCTTAAGATTTCTGTAGGGGCCCATATAGGAGGCAGGGCAACCGAGGCAACCGGGCAGTCCGAATGGTGAAGTACCTCCGCCCTAAAGAATACCGCGGCCATAGTAACCTCGTGTTGTGTTTCCTGCGGAAATTTTGTACTGTCAGTGGGAAGACTAAAAGCTATTCCTGCATTGTCTTCTACGCTGACGGCACAGAAACTTTCTGTGTTTACAGGGTCGGCAACACGAGTGTGACTACCCTGGTGTTGCACACGTCCGTAGGCCACGGTAACCACTTTCCTTCAGATGGGCCGTGTGCTTGTCTGCACCTCAGTGGTATAAAAAAAAACTTATTAAAGTACTAATTCGAGAATAAATAGTGTCTATATTTACTCAATGTTTAAATTATTACCTTTCTAATTACATTAAGTGAGCGTCAAACATAACCTCAAGGTTAATAAATCAATTTGAACTTTCAAAAAGTTTTGCTTACGGAAAAATAATATTGATTGCTTTGAGAATGTCCGTGCGTTTTCCGTTTCATTAATTGCATTGTTTTAGAATGACAAAAAATAAGTGATGAAGTGTTGTTTCAAAAATATCTACTTGTTCAGATAGAAAATACTTAGATTTCTTGCTTGACAGCTTATTACTTCTTTGTTTTTTTATTATTTCTTTGTTTTACTAATAAGTACCAACATTATAAAAAGTTTTTTTGAGTTTGTATGTATGCAGAAGGCTATTACCGGTACCTGCACGTCTAAACTAAAAAAACAATGGAATTAGATTTGTAGAGATCATTCTCTTGATTGACTTAATTTAGATTTTGTCCTTTCAATAAGGTCGCAGGTTTGATTCTCGCACCATATAAATATTGATTTGTTTGAATTTTATGTGTATTTTTTATGATCTAATATTTAGTAGCTTATTTTTCTTAAAGAACATATTTAAAAAAAATGGAATAATACGTATGACCTTCATCTCACTGGTGGTCTACATGTGATGTGGTCCACTATGAACGCGCTTGCTTAGGAGGAAGATTTTTATTGTGAAAAAGTAATCACCAAAATTAAAAACAGAGTTCCGAACTGCGCCGTATGATTCCGACCGACAATTCGAAATTCAAAACAATAACTGTCATCCAAAACATGGAGCTCCCTAATTTGTTCGGTTTATCGGTTGCAAAAGCTCAGGTAAGTACTGCAGGCTTATCGCTAGCGAATACGTGGAAGCGCCGTGCATTGCCATCGCGTGCTCAGACCTTTGTACCTGATTTTACTTGAAAGAATTTAAATTTAGAAGCTTCATGGTATTTTTTTTTGGCTTGAATCGAATTGTGGACTCCAAGGTCAATGGCAAAAGAAAAAAAAGATTCCAATCTTGAATGTTTGGTATATTTTGGTTGTTGTTGTTTTTTTTTTTCAAATAAATTTGGTGCCTGTCTTTTGATTTGGCATGTCGGGAAGAAGTGAGAGTGCGGATTAGATTCGCTTGTTTTTGGTTTGTAGAGCGTTCTGACTGAATGCTTATGAAGGATTGTTGAATTTCATGAATTCTCTCATTCACTCAATTTTGATAGGTACTTGGCCTTACGAACTGAGTAATAGTAATGTCTTTATTCAGAAAGGAACAATTTTCCGGTAGGAATAATTCGTACACATTGTTAATATGTGATAACCCATCATAAAAGGCTCGAGAATCAAGTTTAATAAAGCAGCATTTTGCCCCATGGTTTTTACGCAATGCTTTTTGCATTGCGTAAAAACCTACTCTTATGTATTTATTCTTTGGATAAATACATATGTCGTCATATTTTCCCTAAATTACCTCGCTATCTAGATGGTTAATAATAATTTATTGGAGTATGTATTTTAAACGGAGTTAGGAAAATTGAAAGTTACAACCGTTAACGCAAAATTTTGACATAAGTATATGAGGTCTCACCGAGGCCTGTAGAGACTAAACTAACCTCACTTGCAACAGTCCGTTACACCTGTTATTTTATAGATAGCATTCTTCAGCTTACCTCTAATGGTATGATTCTGAAGGCGGCCGCATACAAAAACTGCAACGTGTGGCTACTCAATGATTCCCTTTACCCGTATCGAAGTCTAACAAGTTATGTATGTACTGTATCTTTTTTTTAATAAATAGGTCACGTCAATTTCACTTCACCTCGCCTGACGTTAAGCTGAAGGTAAAGTCTGAGGAAAGAGGGTCTCCATTACATACACGTACGATGTTAGCAACGGTTGCACTCATCTTGACGACCTCATCAAAGTCCCGGGTCGCTAGTCCCGGTCCCACTAGTGCTGCGACCACAATCCCCCCTGCCCGGCTATGCAATTGCTGACCCCCGAACGCAATCCAACCGAGATTGCATTACTATGGAGGGTTTTTTCGCAATCGTGCTCGGTGGTAACCACCCGGTCGATAAATTGTGACTAATTTGTGCCATCTAATTTTAACCACCAGTACTGCTGCATGCATCTGCAGGTCGGCTTCAGAATAATTACTTTAGGGTTAATAATCCGGGGTTTATTGTGACTTCATTCGACATTCAAAATACCGTCTCACCTTTCAATACAAAGAGGAAAGCAGGGATCAGAGGTAAATAACAGTTGAAAGTCAGTCGACACGACACGTGACAGTGTTTGCATTGCTAAAAGCTAAAGCAGATGTTAGAAAAGCTCATAAATCGCGATGTTACTATGTCTGTTTGTTTTATATTGGTGTACATGGAAAGTGTTATGGGCAGCAAACAATACACCATAATACTACACACAGTTAAACATTACAATAATAACAAATGTATAAGAAAACACTGAATGAGAGGTGTATGGTCCAACCTAAAGCTACAGGGTTAACCTCACCTGTAAATCTTTGCATGCCTTACTAAATTATTAAATAAAACACCGTATTAGCCTTATTCAACAAAATTTTTTTTAATAACTCCTTCGACCCGTGTTCGAAGTCTGTTCGCCACGGATGTTTATTTTACTTTTTTTTGTTAAATAGGGTGTTCTATTAATGGATTTTACATAAGTTTTCACACTATCACTTTATTTCTCTTAATTGTTCAATTCAGTTCAAAGGGGTTTTATTATGTTCTCCTTTTTATTTTCTTTTATATATATTCCACGATTAACTTTTCTTTTTGGTATTGTACTAATTATTTATTCTACAGTCAGTATACGTTGCTCTCATTAAGTCAAGATAACATATTATGCTGGAGTAGAAGGGCGAACCTGACACTTTAAAGTTTAAACTTTGGATGAAATTAAAATGAATACCAAATATGAATATGCCGGCTGATTTTATAAATGTTTCGAAGTGAAAGATTTTAGGCACAGTGTCGATAGCAAAATCATCTGCAAATATTAATTTTACATTTTTTTATAAATAAAAAAAAAATTAAAATTACTATATTAATATATTATTATTATTAATATATTATTATGTGAATAATGTACGAGTAATGGAATAATGTATGTATGGGTTTTATTATTATTTTCTTTAGCCAAAATAATACTTCCAGACGATTCTGCTATCGAAACTGCGAACAAAAATTGTTTGCTCCAAAACGACTATACATATAATCAGCCGATGTACCCGTACCTATTAGTGAAAAATGTATTTTAAGTGTTAATACAACTTGAAACGTATTATTAACAATAAGGAATATGTATTATCCATACTTCCATACTAATATTATAAAATGCGAAAGTGGCTCTGTCTGTCTGTATGTTCGCTGTCACGCCTAAACTACTGAAACAATTTTGATATTTTTTGTGTAGGGGTAGATACCTTGAGAAAGGATATAGGCTAAGTTTGGTCGCAATAATCATCAAAAACAAGTTTATTATATTTTAATTAGTTAATTACATTTTATTTGATATCTAATACATAATCATTAAAAAAATAGCTGAAATATTTTTTCTCTAAAAAAATTTACTAAATTAATAAAATTTTAAGTACATTTTTAATTGGAGAGATACTTTATGTTTTTGTACTTAATAATTTGAGTCTCTTACCTTGACTGCGGAATAATAATTTATTATTATTAATTATCAACTTTATGTAATCAAAAAAGTAATGTTAAAAGATAATGAAAACGAATTATTAATCACATGATCTTATTAGATGATTCACGTTAAGCTACGTTGTCAATTATGGCGATTGGTTAGAGCAGACGGTGCGAGTCATCGCGCAAATGATGGAAAGCTTTCAAATATCCTATGTAAGCATAATCATGATTAAACTCCAGGTAAAATTGAAAGTTGTTTGTTATAGAATTAACGATGTATGGTGGTTGGCAATATCTACTAGTTATAGTAATTTTGTTAAGGTTTTTACGTAATGATTGAATTTTCACTGATGATATTGTAATTTAAAATGTATGATATGTAAATCCGAACTAATCTTCTTTCTTTTATATAGGATACCTCGCCTGATGGTAAGCTGAAGGCAAAGTCTCAGGAGAGAGGGCCACCATCCACCATTATATATATTTGCCATGTTAACAATGGCGGCACTCAGCTTGACGGCCTCATCAGATACTTTAACACGCCCCGCTTAAAGGACCCGGGACTGTAGGAAGAGGGAAACACGTGAGCTGGCAAGGAATTCCAGGTCTTAATGGTGCGACAAAGGAAAGAGTCACCGAACCGCTTGGTTCTTGAAGGAATCTTCTGCACCGTATGCGGGTGACATTTAAGTCCTGCACGTATTGTCCTGTGTAGGAAAGGAGAGGGTGGGATTAATTGGAATAGCTCATCAGAACATTCACCATGGTAGACACACACCATCTTCATCTTTATCATCAAAAACTAAAGACTTTTGTATGTAAAATACTGGCATAGATGTTTAGAAAAAAAATAGCGTCATTCAAGGTAAGGCGGGCACGAATTATGTCAAGAAATAGTTCTATACAATTCAACAATTTTATTGTATTGTTCTCAAAAACTCTACATTAATACAATCTAGGGCCAATTCTAAATCCCCCCATTCTTGCTTCCCCTGGAAAGTTATCATCTTTTCAAATGTAGAATAAAATTAAAGTGATTCCTATAGTCGAAGAAAACAACGAGCCCCTCAATGAATCTTTATTTTTAAGAAAGCTCACCAACTAATATAGTTAGTGCGCAAGGAATGTTCCTTAATTTGTATTAGGTATTCGTATCAATTGGCCAGTTGTTATGCGGGGTTTACACGTCACGGATTTATGCCGCGTGGCAAAAATTTACTGTCTTAGAAGCAATTGGCTAGGCAGTTTAGTGAAGCGCACGGTGCTTCTAATTATGTGTACCTACATAGGCACATAATTATGTATACATATGTCACCAAGTTTATGACATCTGCACAAATACCAATCTAGTAGAAGATAGACCAGATAAAAGTCATTGATTTAAACTCATAAATCTGTTTCTTTAACCACACTAGTCTAAAAATAAACAAAGCTACATTTCCCGCTTTCCAAGAGTAACACACACCCAAGGTTACTGTGCCACACAAGAGTTCACAAGACTTGGTTCGTTTCGCTCCACCGGCGGCACACTTGTATCCCTTACTGTCGAGCTTCCTGTATGGGGCCAGTGGTCAGGTGACCATGTCGTAAGGACTGATTACTATGTGTGCCGTCTTCAAGACCACTTGATACTTTAAGACTATATTCTTGAGAATCTGAGAATTCTACATAGGTAATATTGTAGTTTTAGACTTTATACAAACTCTATAGACATATTAAGTGGCATTAGAACACGGCGTAAAATGGATTTACTACTTTGGTACAAGTTGAAATATACAATTATACATACATCGTATTATATGCGTGCATTGGCAGTTTGGAGAACAATATTGACATTGGCTTACTCACACATAACGCGTATTTCTTGCGGTTTTTACCCGACTGCGCCAGAAGGAGGGTTATGTTTTTCAAGCATATGTATGTATGTACCTATGTAAAATTGTTTGGCACGCTTTGCAGTCTGAACGGCTCGATAGATTTTAGATTGAGAGGTGTCGTTAGATTCATATTTCCTGTGAGAGTGTCAATGGCCATTAAAATAAAAATGGCGAATTTAGTTAAAAAAAATCACTCAAATTTTTCAACTGGGGTATCAAAATGAAGGAAATTAAAAGACGATTACAAAAATATTTATTTCATAAGTGAAAAGTGTAAAATAAAATAAAGTATTAAAAATAAAATACTCGACTGATGATGAAAAGATCGAAATAAGCTTTATAGCAGACGGTACCGATTTGCAAATCTCAAACCCGATGAAAATTAATGGGTACCGCCTGCTATAAAGCTAGTTTCGATCTTTTCAACATCAGTCGGGTTTTTTATTTTATTGCGATGCATTTTGTTAGAATACTGTGTCTATACAGTGGGTATATTGTCAAAGATCCTAGGGTAAGATATTGTCAAGTAAGCTACCCGCGACACCGAACGCGTGAACTACTGAGCCCATTCTCGTAATCTATAGGAACCAATACTTGAGAGGAAACCGGGCACTTTGTGGTGTCAATTATATTTTGCTCAATCCGGAAATCGAATCCATAACCTCACGCATCGCGGCCGAACTAGGTATAGCTTTCGCTGCACCACTGACCAATAAACACTTACAATAATAAATTATGATCAACAGACAGAATGTTTCATTAACCTCGCAGCATAATTATTATATAATGACATAAAGACCGTCTACGTCTATTCACGGAACATTAATAAAAAGTTCCATGGAGAAGACATGAAACACACACAAGCGTACATTCGCCTCATAAAGGTGAGAACATACGGTCACAGTGGGATACTCACATGTGCCTCGGGCGAAACACTTGTGAGAATATGCTGTGGCCAACCGTTAATAGTTTTAAAAAAGCCGGTCAAGTGTGAGTTGAGCACTGAGAGTTTCGTATTCCTCGAACCAAACTTAATGGGGGCTCGGAAGTTGATAGGAGTGCGGGTTCAGACCAATGGCGTTTGAGAAAAGAGAGCGAGTCAAACGCCATTGGCCTGAATCCGCACTCGTACGAACTTTTTAGCCGCCATCAAGGTTGGTTCGATGTATACCGTATTCTTTGAATTCTGGGATAAAATTTTGCTACACTAGCTTTTGCCCGCGGCTCCGCCCGCATGGATGTCGGTTATCGCTATAATATAGCTTATCGTTATAAATTGTAGCCTATATGTTATTCTGATGTATAAGCCAAATTATTGTAAAGTTTCATTAATTTCTATTCAGTAGTTTTTACGTGAAAGAGTAACAAACATCCATCCATACTTACAAACTTTCGCGCTTATAATATAAGTAGGACAAACCGCAATATATTTGATTCTAGTTCAAGGTTTTGATGACCTACTGTTTGCTTAAATTTGCTACATAAAGGCTGTATCTTAAGATGGTATTGACTTAGAAGTTTTTTTAAAGTGAAGACTTCTTTAGCGCCGTTGGATACGTAAAAAGTGTTAAACTCGCGTCAGCATCACCTGACCTTTGAACCGTAACCGACGACTGACGTCATACAACATTACAACAGCTACAGATTGTTTATTTTATTAGGTGCGTTAAGAAGCATCGTAGCCTAGCGGTAAACGCTTCGACTGTAAGTCCTTATGATTTCAGATAGTACCGGGTTCGAACCTGGGCTTCTGACACTTTTTTTGGCTACATTTTTTTGTATTTTATTACTTTTTGTGATTATTTTTTCTTTTTGTAATTCATTAATTTCTTCTGACAGAAAATTATTGATAGGTTCTATCATTGGCGCTATATTATAGGTATGGTATGGTATGATGTGTTCTTTTTATCTTTCTCTGTATATAACGAAGAAAGAAAGAAAGAAAAAGTTTTCACTTCTGCCGGCACTCCCGGAGTGCAACCAGTCTTTTTTTTCACAGCTACGAAGCATCGTAGACCTGAGTATTTAATATGAATTTCAACTTGATGCCTCCATGCAATGCATGCATGAAAAAGTCAAACAGACGAATTACGAAGTATTTAAGTACCCCAAAACAAAATAGATTTTTGATGTGACTCTGTTGGTGAATTATAAATAATAATGTTTGTTTAATTGATATGGAAATGATTGCCGTGTGACCTCTAACCTAGAGAGAGAGAAAGTCTGCACCATAACCACGTTTGTTAATCAATAGGTGAGTAAGATGTTTGTTTGGGCCCTGAGGCCCTTTTAAGGCCACCATGCACTCTGAACTCCTATAACAGTAGGGATGTACAGTCAGCATCATATCGATCTCCACAAACAAAGTACTCAAAATGATCTTAATGCCTTGATTGTCTCCTCTTCCTGTTGACTGATTACGGACAATAATACAATTTAAATCAATAAAACCGTTTGATTTGCAATTGTTATTGTTGTTGATAAAAGCGTGGCGAGTATAGTAAAACTTCCAAATGCACGGGCAGGAAAAGAACAGGCCCCTAGTCCCCGGTAGCTCCGCTATTTCTAGCTCTGGTAGCGGTCATGGTAACGGCGGGGCCGGGGGAGTAAAGAATCCCTGCCAGAGATCCGGCTACCACCCCAAACGGGCCCAACAGCTAGGTGGAAGGATGACCTCATCAAGGTCGCCGGGCAGCGCTTGATGTGGGCTGCTTTAGATCGGTCATTCTGGAAGTCTATGGAAGAGGCCTATGTTCAGCAGTAGACTGTGATATAATATGATGACCTAGGTTTTAAGATCAATTCGAGACTTTGTAGTCCAGATCGTTCTGACGCTGACAGTACCTATATCTATTGTGTTACTGCTCAACAATGGTGGCAATAACAATAAAAGTTGAGTCGTGAAACACTTAAAAAATGATAAATACCCCGAGCTTTGCCAATCGAATACTTCCAGGAATCGGGATAACCTTAAAATATTTTATATCTGGTTCTCACGCAATATTAACATAGATATATTATAAATAGATGACTTAACTCATGAAGAGGTACTGAAATTTAGCATCATAGGAAGCCCAATAGATAGAGTACGTCACCAAGAATCATAAATCGATAAATGCCACGTTCTTTTGCAAAATATTTATTTTTTCATACTACAGAAACAGACTTCTGTGTCTAAGACTAAGATTCTACATTCCACACCACACTTTAAATCTGACTTCCACTTACATTTAAACACAACACCTAGCTGACTTCAGTGAGAACTTTTTGAAAAATGATGAAATGAATAAAGAGCTCTTAAAAGGCCTTTATGGGCTATTTTTACATACTGTATATATTATAAAAACTTGTTTTTCGGATTTTAAAAAAGAAGAAACGCGTGTCGACCATATAAAAATAACCAAAAAAAAAAATTTCCAATGACAATCTTTATCACCATTGAACAACATTTAGAATGCCTTATAATCTATTTTGCACTTATCTATGGTTCCGGTATCTTGCCATTGCGTGTATTCTCCGCCTTAGTTTACCTGACGATACCCTCAACGCATTTCCGACGTCTATCTAACTACCTGCCGTATGAATGAAAGGATATGCACAAAGACCCGAATCCTCAGTCTCAATGATATCACCATTCAGGCATTTTCAATGCAGCTTTGTTTCACTGATATGGGTATATAAATACTGAGTTGTGAGTCATAGTGAATGTTGAGTTGCGATTTATCATAGGTAAAGTATGGTAAAAGCTCGTGTTGGGAATGCGTGGATAGGACCAAAGCGTGGGTAAGCAATGTTGATTGCAGTATTGATTGCTCAAACACTGGGAGCTATCGAGACGGATATAGTCGATTTGGAGAGAGAGGGATAGAGAGAGTAAGAGACAAGTGAAGCTACATCCCTTTTTTGGTATTCAATCGTTAAACATGAAACAAATAATACTTTTTTATTTGAAAAACAACGTTTGGCAAAATTATACTTGATAAATTTATCATTTTACAAACTATATTTTAACAAACTACTCATTAGACAAAGTATTAATTTAAAAAGATTTTGTTATGTCTTAAAATCATTTCAAAAATTGATTATTTTTTAAACATGTTAGTTGTTAAAACAAGTTTCACGCTTAAATTATTGTCTTGAACAGTCAAAACTTGTGACACAAAAGTTAGTGACAGAAATGAATCTCTGCAAATCCGACTTCACGTAGTCTTTTTTGCTCTACCCCTAGAATGTAATATAAGCCCGTGCAGGCGCGGAGAGACGAGGCAGCCCACGAGCTGAGGAGCAGGTGGTTATAAGACCCGCCGCCGCATCTGAGGATGGGTGACGAAGCCGGTCAGCAAGCCGAAAGTGTGATGGTGGGCGCTACAATCATCTGCGACGATAAGCTCGTAACCGTGCAGTGCCGTAACTGTGACAGAAACGATACTTGCTGCATATATGCTGCATGCTGCATGTTAGATGCTTGCTTGCATGCTTGTTTGACTGTTTGTTAACTGACTTTATTTAGTCAATTGAACATTTTTAGAATGAAAATTTAACAATAGAAATATTGCCTAAGTATTACATATGCCAAACCTATATTATGTTAAACCAATCTTTATAATATGTCAGCGAAAAGAAAGTTTGTATAATGATTAGTTTTTCAAAAGTCGCTTCTAAAATGATCGTTTGTCATATACTTTTTGTTAAACAATAGTAAGTCCCCTTTTTTCATACGGAAATCCCTACAGATATCCCTGCGCCGCGCCGCGCCGGCCTTCGGGGCTGGCTATTTCGGACACGAACCGACTAAATCCGCAGGCCGTCTTGTGTCTTAAATGCCGGGGTGTAAGGTGGCCCATGAGACATATTCCTCACACGTCGGCTACCCAGGGCTATCTTCGCTTTGGAGAGAACCCCCCCCCCCCTGATTGATTTGAAAATGAAAATGACAAGTACTACTTATGAGAGAGAAATAATATTTTTGAATGTCAAATAGGTACGTATTTTATTAAGTAAGGATGTATGCCACTTGAATCATAAAATCATCGATGTAGCGTATTGTCAGCAACTCTAGTTGAATATTATTAGAATAGAGAATATATAATTTTGGAATCTAGTAGGTATAATAATATCATTAATATGTTGAAGACCTTGATTACATTTGCATACGAGTTTTTATAATTATTTCTAGTTTACATTGACTTTGACACGATTTAATTTTACATACATGTTACATTTTTTTATTACCCATTACTTGCGATTAAAGAATTGCGTGGTATTTAGAATAGTAGGTATTTATATACTATACATATTACAAATTCAATTCAAAATCCAACAACTGGAAAATATCGAAGTTCAGTCAAATCCGCAGTTAGACTGGTAAAAAGCGGACCCCAGACTCCAAGTTGAAAAGCTTCGGATGCGACTGGGATTAACGCTAGGATGAAGCATATTTGTTTTTAAGTTCACATGCGGGCACTCTCACATGGATACCCAAGACCATGCAAGTGAAGAAGTATAATAAACGTCGGAAGCGGACCCCGAACTTCGAGGTACGGGCTTCGAATGCAATAATAACAACAAGCTACAGACGTTAACAGTTTATGTAAATTTTGTAAAAAATATTAAAATATAAATAAAAACCCTCTGAAACAGCGTGGGCCGACTGTTCCATCCGATTAACTAAGATGTGTGGTTTAGTAAGTTAGCCACTGACGACCTGTAATAGTGCTCGCTGGACTGGTGATCGGTACCCATATATTGTGTCCAATTGAAAATCGCCATATTGGCGCTGATAGTTACAGCACGCAGTATTGAGTAAACTTGGAACTAATACTAATGATGGGCATCAGTTGTGTTGGTATCGATAATTTAATATAATTAACTAATAGCCATTTTAGACATTTTTATGGTAAACGCATAAATAAAAACAGCTTACAGCGTCCATTTGCAAACTAATTAGTTTTCAGTAGGCACACTTAAGGTGGCGCACCAAATCGTCATAAAAAGTGAACTGTCGTTTTCTATGGAATGGTCAGTCCAGCCAGTTATAGAGGTCAGTGAAGTTAGCAAAGAAAAACGAGTGAGCATAAGTGAATTTATTCTATACCATTTAAGTCGGTTGTACCTAACTCATTCAGCAATAAAGTTGCAATAAAAAGACTTGGTCTAATGGTGCTTAAAAGAAAAAGATAGCTGCATAATTACTATCGAGCTGGTTCTCCAGGAAATGACAACGAGAATATGGATGTGATTAAAACAAATTTTTGATGATTTCAACTGGCTTTGTTCATCGTAAGTAGGTTTTTATTCAAAGGCTTCGGTGGTTACTTATCAACAATCGCACATTTTTAAAGGGATTATCAACAATTGCACAGAAATTTTAAAGGGAAAATATATTTTTTTCAGCAAAGTTTAAATTTGTTTTCTCATGGTGATACTCAAAATGGTAGATTTGCCGTCAAATATCGACTATTGTTCGTAGAATATGGTACGGGGCACCCCGACACGGATAGATAATAATATAGGTTCTTGGAGGTATCTGCGAAAACTCCGCCAATCTCTTCGTGTTAGGTTACCATCGTTTTAATGCACGAAGAAATATTTATACGTCGTTCGATTTTTGCGGTATATCTACAAGTTTGCTGACAATCATCATTATTTTGGCGACAGATAAATTACACGCAGCTTTAAGTTCGCATGTAATGTGCGTCAGACTGTCGCCCTAAGAAGTTGCTGAATGTCAATGATTCTTACATAGAAATAGATGAATGAAATTAATGTTGGATTAATTTTGTAGTTTCCGGGGACTTATCATTTTTCAGTTCTCGTTCATTATTTTATGAACAAATTTGGAACTAAGGTGCTGCTTAACTTGGAATATATCAAGCTATTACCGATATAAATATACTTTGAATGCAATCACAATCTAGAAATGAAATAATCTGGTTCGAATACAAAATTAACAGAATAGAGAAGAGATGTAAACTTAAGGCATATTCACAGCAAAATCATACGTATGCTCGTTACAATACATGTGATTTTAGTTTGATTATACTAAATACCTCTTTCCTGTTTTGTATAAATTACGTTTTACTTTACATCTTTTACAATTTTGCCAAAACTCATTGACAACATTTCAACATACTCCAGACCAGCCGCGTCTTGGCAACTATAACTAATGTGAAGTACCCACCTTGTATAACAATTAATAATGTGAATAAGTCTTAGAATTTGATAACATTAGCCACGACAGTGAAAGCTTTATATTCTTAATGTAACATTTGCGAACACTCCCACGCATGTTCGCACGCAGCATGTTACCTAATAATGATTAATTTAGTCATTTAGTAGGTTCAAGGTAAATACTATGATCGTCTATTATTTTGACTGGTTTTCCTTGAAATGGTTCAGGTTCAGTCGCACTGCAGACAACGTCGTATGATGTCATCAGTGTATCCCCTAAACCTGTTTTATGAGATCTGCTGGCTATGTGACGTCACTGTAGAGGAGCTACTGTGTGATCAATGCAGACTTGCAGAACGTGTGCTATCACAGTTGTAATGTGTATTGATTAGTATTTATTTATCCAACAGGTATCTATTACTACATTCTACCCAATGTGGCCGATTAGTTCAATTATTTCATGAAGAAAAGAAAAATCTCTAAAAGGACGTTGTAAGTATATCTATTTATATATTTAAATACATTTTTGGTTTTTAAATTGGTAGATCGGTATTGTTCGCAGAATACGACGCGCTCAGCGCGCTCCAACATGGTTAGATATAGGTTAGAAGAGATTCCACCGATCTCAGCATGTTATGTTATGTATGACAATGCATGAACATGGACGTCGCTCGAGACTACATAAAGTTTGTCAGCCAAATTGTAGCCTACCTCCAAGATCTACAATTTTGCTGACAAACCATATTTTTAAGGGTGGTAGAAATTTGATGGCACAAATTTGTCACAAATTTCGACCGGGTTAGTACCACCGTGCACTTTTGCGAAAAATCCTCCATAGTAATCCAATCTCGGTTGGATTGCGTTCAGGGGTCAGCAAGTGCATAGCCGGGCAGGGGGGATTGAGGTCGCAGCACGAGTGGGACCGGTGGGTCTTGGCGTAGTCTAGTGGGGGGTGGCGCGGGGCGACGCGCCGAACAGGGAGACCTGTAGAAACGGTGGTGCCGCTGGCCGCCCGCGGCATAGTACAGGGGCCCAACCGGGACTAACCACCCTGGGAGGCTGCCCCACCAGGTCGCGCATAATCCCGATATGGCTCGTCGTGCCGGTTGGTGACCGGACGAGGGAGCCCGGCGACCATACTCGGGGGGGTACGGGGGCCCTTCCGTTCGGCGCGTCGGCTCTCGCCATACCTCACATTCATAGATAAAACCAATATCCCACGCTTTGTCACGCTGTGCTGCGACAACAATCGCCTCTTTTTCACGCCTTCCCTCTTCTTCATCCTCATGGCAGCGCATAATAACAGTAGATTGGTCTACACAGCGGCAAGAAACTCTCCCTCGAGCTCGCTATTTGAGGTGGAGTCCACGAACATCTGTGGGCTCCATACAAACCTCAACGCCGTCCACCAACACCTGGAGACGGCGAAACCAGCAATGCTGTTTCTTACGGAGACACAAATACGCCGCCCTGAAGACACGACCTACTTACTCTACCCCGGCTATGTCCTTGAGGAGAATTTCCGCGCAAAAGCCGGGGTGTGCGTGTTTGTTAGGGCGGATGTTTGTTGTCGCCGTTTGCGCTGCCTAGAGGACCCATCCTTTTCCACCCTTTGGGTACACATAGACCATGGCTCTACGAGTCAGATCTATGTGTGCCTCTACCGCTCCCATACAGGAGATGCCGAGACAACTCGACTCTTTGAATACCTTAGTCAGGCGGCAGATGATGCGCAGGAGCGGTTTCCGAACGCTGAACTGGTGTTTTTGGGGGATTTTAACGCCCACCACGAGATCTGGTTGGGCTCCGCCAAAACAACCCACGCGGGAAGAGCCGCCCATGCATTTGCTCTGGCGCATGGCCTGACCCAATTGGTACACGAGGTCACTAGGATACCAAAAAGGTCGGACCATGAGCCCTCTCTGCTAGACCTTCTGCTGACGAGTCGCCCGGACCAGTACAGTGTTTCGGTGAGCGCCGCTTTAGGTGAATCCGACCATTGTCTGGTCCGTTCCGAGGTGCCCATTTTAGCGCCCCCACGTCCCGTGCACGGGAAGCGGCGTCTCTGGCACTACTCGTCAGCGGACTGGGATGGACTGCGTGATTATTTTGCGTCCATCCCGTGGGTTGAACGCTGCTTTGGAGGTAAGAACCCATCTGAGGCCGCAACTGCTGTCGCCGGTGAGATCAGTCTGGGCATGGAATATTATATCCCCTACACTGATGTCGCCGGTGTCCGCAGGGCACGCCCCTGGTTCGGGCGCGAGTGCGCGGAGGCTGTTAATCATAAACAGTCTGCGTACCGCGCTTGGATCAGGGCGCGCGCTACGTGCGATCCCAACGTGGGCCACTTCAAGGCGGCGTACAACAGAGCCACAAAGGCCTGCAAGAGGGCTTATGTCAGAGCGGATGCCCAGCGCATAGCGCAGCTTGGTCAGGAGCTAGTAGAGCATCCCACGGGCAGCCGTGGCTACTGGCGACTGGCCAAAGCGGTGCAAGCCAACTTCTGCCAGCCTTCGCTGCCCCCGCTGCGCAATCCCGATGGATCCCTGGCCCATGAGCCGCAAGAGAAAGCAAATTTGCTGGTTAATCTCTTTGCGGCCAACTCCCGAGTCGATGATTGTGGTATGGAGCCGCCGACACTGCCCGTCAGTGACCATGCAATGCCTGATATTCGTATCAGGCAACGCGATATCCGAGCGGTGTTGCAGTCACTCGATGTCCGGAAAGCCAGTGGTCCGGACGGTATTCCAGCGGTGGTTCTGCAAAAATGTGCAGCGGAGTTGTCTCCAATGCTTGCGCGGCTGTACCGGCTGTCCTACAGCTCTGGTACAGTGCCTTCGGCTTGGAAAGAGGCGAATGTACAGCCGATCCCCAAGAAGGGGGATCGCTCAGACCCAAACAACTATCGACCCATAGCCGTCACCTCAGTGCTGTGCAAGGTGTTCGAGCACATTATCAACAAACAGCTCATGCGTCACCTTGAAGATCACTCCCTAATTAATGACCGGCAATATGGCTTCAGGCCGAAACGGTCAGCGGGTGATCTTCTGGCGTATGTTAACCATATTTGGGGTGAGGCTATGGACAAGCACGGCGAGTCATTGGCAATTAGCCTTGACATCGCCAAAGCTTTCGATAGAGTTTGGCACAAGTCGCTTCTTTCCAAGTTACCAGCCTTTGGTCTGCCTCCTAGACTGTGCGACTGGGTTGCCGGCTTCTTGCAGGAGCGCCGTATTCGCGTCCTTTGTGATGGACGAGCCTCGGAGTTCTTGCAGGTAAATGCCGGCGTACCGCAGGGATCTGTCCTATCGCCAACTCTCTTCCTTCTGCATATCAATGACATGCTGTCGACCGGCAGCATTCATTGCTATGCGGATGATAGCACCCTACACGAGAGTTATCATGGACGTCCTGCGGATAAGCAGACGCATATCGCGGAAAAAAGGCAGCTTCTTGTCACTGAGCTTGACCGGATCCTGAATCACATTTCCCAATGGGGCTCTGAGAACTTGGTCGAGTTCAATGCCAAGAAGACGCAGGCATGTGCGTTTACAGCAAAGGTATCTTCTTTCCTTCCCCTTCCCACTCTTCAGAGCACGCCACTGCCACTGCAGGACAACCTCAATATCCTAGGTATGGATGTTCGCTGCAAACTGAACAACAAAAACTACATCGAGAGTATCATCAAAGCAGCCTCGCGTAAACTCGGAGTCCTGAACAGAGTGAGACGGTTTTTCACGCCGGAGCAACGGTGTCTTCTTTACAAGACACAAATTCGTTCCTGCGTGGAGTACTGCTCGCATCTCTGGGATGGATCCGCAAAGTACTTATTAGATGCTCTCGACAGGTTGCAGCGACGTGCGATCCGCATTATCCGAAATCCTGAGGTCACGAGTACCCTCGAGTCTCTGCAGATGCGTAGAGATGTTGCTTCTTTGGCAGTTTTTTACCGTCTCTACCATGGTGAATGTTCTGAAGAGCTATTCCAATTAGTCCCACCCTCCCCCTTCCTATACAGGACGACACGTGCAGGACTTAGATGTCACCCCTATACGGTGCAGAACATTCCTTCAAGAACCAAGCGGTTCGGTGACTCTTTCCTTTGTCGCACCATTAAGACCTGGAATTCCTTGCCAGCTCACGTGTTTCCCTCTTCCTACAGTCCCGGGTCCTTTAAGCGGGGCGTGAAAAAGCATCTGATGAGGCCGTCAAGCTGAGTGCCACCATTGTTAACATGGCACGTGTACATAATGGTGACCCTCTTTCTTGAGACTTTACCTTCAGCTTAACATCAGGCGAGGTAAAGTCAAATTGACGTGTCCTATTGATAAAAAAAAAAAAAAAAAAAAAAAATTTCAGTACCATTTCTTTAGACTAGGAACTTTTGTCAATTGCTAAACAGATACTCAATTTAATAGCAGTTGACGATGGCAATGGAGTATGAAAATATATCATAAGACCTTAGTGTTATGAATTGAACAACAATTTGTCCTTTTCCAAGGAGAGCATCATATTTAGAGCAAGTTTACCTACAAGTGCTGGAAGCATGTCCTGTTGACAAAATATATCTCGGTTGCAAAATAGATACTATTATCAAAGTTACCAGTATAACACAGTCAAATGTATATCTGTGCTCACAGAAATGCAAATGAATATTCAAAAAAGCCGACAGTTTTAATGTCTACAAGAAGGTAATTATGTCATCATTAGTAATTAGGAACTGTTGTCGCTCGACCTTGTGAGAAAAGCCTGCCCCGGAGCTGCGGAGCCTCGTGCACTAATCAGCAAGTCTATCGTCATGCTGGTGAGGTTGGTTTGGGACCCTTAAGTTGGGGTAATAACCCATAGGCACAGTTCATAAAGGATATAAGTAATCATAAAGGATACCTAGTGTATACTTATATCCTCTGTGGACTTTACGTACGAGATCTCCAGCCAACCAAGTAATTTTATTTTAGGTTTGTTATGTTTTCCTTGCATAGGTATGTATAAAATGTTATAAGTAGTAAAACTAGGGTTGTCACATTATCGAATTAGGAGAATATCCTGTAATGTTAGTGTTAAGGTGAATATATAAATAAATAAAATAAAGTAAATAAATATTTTTTTTCAATTTAAGTAATAATACACACGTCATCACTTACATTTGTAATTACAATTATCTACTAGCAGTGTCCGTTTGTAACAACTTAGTAACAATTTGGTAACAAGTTAAAGTAAGTATGACATAAGTATGATAACATGTCTACTTTTTATCATGTATACATTATTTACACAACGTACTATGTACTACTTTACTACATATTTACATTGTTTAAGTTTTACATAAATTTACATTCTAATTTTAGATGTGTAATGAATATGAAAGTCAATTAATTAATTACTTAACTGGACATATTCAGTTACATTTCCTACTTGTTACTCCTCGCTACTGACACATCGAATCGAGGAAATATAAACGGTAAATCGAAGGTGGCCAAAGAAATAAAAAAAACCTTATTATGTTGATAAACCCATACATAAATTCACGTCTGTAAACCCCGAAGGGGTAAACAAAGGTGTATATAGGAGGTAGGACTCGACGGTATTTCCGTCCAATTAAGCATTCTAAGTGGGGAAGTACCTCCGCCCTACAGAATGCTGCGGTCATGATAACCTCGTGTTGTGTACCCAGCAGTAAGTAGAGTAGCCATCAGAGCTCAATTTAGGGTTTTTGTGCTGTCAGTGGGAAGACTTGTTCTGCTTTATCTTCTACACTGACGGCACAGAAACTCTCTGTTCTAACAGGGTCATCAGCGCGAGTGTGAAGCCCCTGGTTTTCACAAGTCCATAGGCCACGGTATCCACTTTGCATCAGATGGGCCGTGTGCTTGTCTGCCACCAAAGGGGTATATAAAAAATCGACATTTTGCCAACTGCGATTCTCTATCCCACGTAACAGAGGGCCAGCCTAATGTCATCAATTAAATTGTTTTATTGCAATTTGTAATATCTCATAAACTTCAGAAAATATCACAACAGATAAACTTATGCCATTAAAGAATTTCAGAGTGATATTTTCAGTTTATAGAACAATTTTTTTATTGCTTGCTTACTTGTTTGATACGGAACACTCCAGCAGAAACGTTATCACTCTAGCTAAAAGACTGAACTAAAAGCCCTCTTCGGCTAATCTCCACGACGTAGGTGGGTGTGGGTGGGAGGTTCTAGACGATATGATAATTTCCACACCATTATAAACGATCTTTATTAGCACAGATAAACTCTTAATAATTGAGGACACTTTATCTAGTCGTAATATGTTTCTTTTTATTGTCACGTAAGGGAGTTAGTACACAGTGGTGAACAATATACAGGTATAAGCTATGATTAAGAGCAGTTTAAATCAATCGATATTAAGTTTTCACTTTTTACTCAATGCGTTTGTTGAGCGAAACGCGAGAAACTAATTTGAACAATTTCTACAGATTTTCACACAACAGATTTTCGGGGCACAGCCAACCTTGCCTGCAATACAAATTAAAGATATTCCAATCCATAAGTAAAGAAGGAGAGAGGGCCTGTGAGGTTTCGAAGTGCACGCTTATAATACATATGCCGAAGAGGGTGGGCCAAAACGAGATGACCTCTGGGTCAGCCAGGGTGCGAGGGATAAGATATCGACAACCTCACCTTCGGCCTAGCACAGTGACCCAAAGACGGCGTGCGGTTTAGTAGGTTCGAGTCCGACATAACCTCCACCTCCAGGTCTGGTGGGGGTTAGGGGAGGCGATTATACGTTGGGATTTGGCACGTTATAATATAAACGCAACTAGAATTGGCTTTAGCGTGAAGGAAAAGGACCAAATTCAATCGAGGTCATTAAGTTTAAATATATTATACCTACACTTCAACACGCAAGTCAGATTTCACTATGAAGATTTTTTCTATTTTCGTTCGTGTATGAAAGTTGTTACCTGAAAAACAAACATGGTTTTTATATAAAGTGGTTCTTTTAACCGGTATTCTGACCCCAAGTCCCTGAATAACTGCTTACATCACTCCGTTTCCGAGGAGCTAAATAAAACGAAAAGAAATCGCACGGAAGGGCTACTCAACCTTTTATTTTACGTTGGGATTTTATCTTAACTGAAATGATTATTTTTATTTAGGACGCGTAAATATGCCTTTACCTTACCTGATGGGAAACTGAAGGTAAATTCTCACTAAAGAGGGTCACCATTACAAACACCAATAATGTTACAATGGTGACTCTCAGCTTGAAGGCCTCATCAGATACTTTTTCATGACCTACATAAATGATGTGGGACTGTATGAAGAAGGAAGCACGAGCATAAGAGAGGCTGGTAAATAATTATCAGTGTATTATCATAACTTTAAAATTAGTACCTAATATCAATATTTAACAAGTGTATAACGTGACCAATAAATATATTGGTGTACGGATTTGCAATACTTGACTAAGCTCACGACATGAGATTTTTTCTAAGTAATACATAATTCACATCACCATAATTTTCTGTTTAATCCTAATTGCAGTTATAATGCAAAATCCACTGATTGCGTTAATGAGTTTCTATTTCTTGTTGTTATTTTTAAACTTCAGATAAATTTAGAGCTAATACCTTAATGTATCACACAAAAACATACGATAAGATTTAGTCAGTTTTGTTGCTCTAGTTGGTGCGCAGCGAATCTGGTATTAGCAAATTATTATAAACGTATAAAAGTAATTGAAAAAACATCAAGGAAGTGATTAGTCATAAAGCCAAAACTTGAACTTGACTAATCATTTTGAGGTAGGTACCTTTTTTTTTTTTTTTTTTTTCGTGCGGGAAATCCCCACCGATACCCGCCCCTCCGGAGCCGGAGGGGTGGGTTATGTCGGACTCGAACCGACTAAACCGCACGCCGTCTGTGGGTCGTGGTGCTAGGCCGAAGGTGAGGTTGTCTTGCGACATATCCCTCGCACCCCGGCTGACCCAGGGCCATCCCTTTCGGTCTGGCCCTCCTCGGGAGGTGGGGACCACGCCGTCCCCGACTCAACCCCGGTGTGGGGAGGTGCGCATTGTCCTACGATGCGCGCCGCCGCCGTGGCCTGCTTCTGCTAGGGTGACGGGTGGCTCCACCCGTCACCCTCAGGCCCGCGCTCATGGGGGGCGGAGGTCTGTAAGCGCCCTCCGACGCCCGAGCCGCCTTCGGGCGCGAGCAGCGATGTCAGCGAGTCTTTCTCGCTCACCGCGCCGCGCCCGCTCTGCTGTCTCCTTCGCGAGCATGACCTGCTCGCAGAAAGAGGCGCTGGCCGCCCACGCATCCGCGCATCGGACCATCGCCGCGAGCAGGGTGGAGAGCGTGAGCACTCTCACCCCCAGGGCCTGCACTAGCTCCCGCCTCGGCGTCTCAAACGCCGGACACTCGGTGAGCGTGTGCAGCCCCGAGTCCACGCTCGCGTCGCAGTGATGGCACTCGGGCGTTGGCTCAATACCCATCAGATGCAGATACCGCCCGAAGTAACCGTGCCCGGCTATCATCTGCGTCTGACGGTACGAGAGGCTCCCGTGTGGCCTCTCTAGCCACTCCCCCATGATGGGTCTTACCGCCGCAATCACGGCGTGCCCTGCGCGTGGTTGCCCAAGTCGTCGCTCCCACTCGGCCACCATGACCTGGTGGAGCCGGGATTTCTCGGCCCGAATGTCCTCGGGCTCGGGATCGAATCCCCGCTCCCGCGCCTCCTTTCGGAACTGGTATAGTGCCGAAAGGGCCCTCGCTTCCAGGATCCACGGTGGCGATCCGGCCAGGAGACTCGCCGCTTCGAAGGATATCGTGCGGTATCCCCTGATGGCCCTGGAGGCCATCGTCCTCTGCGCCGTACGGAGCAGAGGCAGGAATCTGGCCCCCAGGGTGTCCGCCCACACGGGGCACCCATATAGGGCCATGGACCGCACGACACCCGCGTAGAGTCTCCTGCAGGAGGCCCGAGGTAGGTACCTAGATGATTTTATTTTTCTTATAACAAATCATATTGTCAAACCACAGAGGATGCGTAAAATTACAAACCATTCGTTTTATGACGTTGTTACGTAGAATCAGTCAACAAAAAAAAAACAATTGTTCGAAAAATCATGAAAATCTTTTATTTTTCTAATACAAAGAATATTAGCAACCGAAATTATCGAAATTACTAATATTCCCTCTTCTAACCCCTCCAACCAAGCTAAAATTGCTTGTGCTAGGAGTTGGTTCACGTCGGTAGTGTAATGGCCAGGATTTGAACCCGGGACCTCTCGAGCGTGAGGCTGATTCCTCAACCACTAAGCTACCGACCGATTACAATGTTTTTATACGCAAAGAAATTAGTTTTAATTGTTCTTTTTTATGGACAACTAAAATACTTGTTGTTATAGTAATCTATTTAAATTATTCATGGGAAGTATTAAAAAACCGTTATAAAATGTTCCATTATAGCCAGACGGTTTACTGTCTAGCCATCACGGAACATCTTATTTTGTTTTTTTATGGAACTATTGTTGTGTAGGCGACAAAAACTTTGTCCGCAAATAAACGAACCGATAACCATCTGATAGAAGTTCCTTTTTAACGGTTTTGCTAATACGTTACGGTTTTTTGTGTGTAGGTGTACTATAAGTACTTTAATTGTGGTGTAATTCTATTAGGGGTTAAAGTATGAAATTGCCGATTTGTACTGACAAATTGAAATTCGTTTTTTTTTTTAATTTAACGTATTTATTTAATCAAAATAATTACCATTATTATCTATACATTGCTGCCATCTAGTAGGAAGGTCATTTATGCCTTTGCGATAGAACTCTGGTGATCTAGATTCGACAAACTGTGTGAAAGCATTTTGTACTGCCTCCTGAGAAGAAAACTTTTTATCACATAGAAAATTGTCCAAATCACGAAAAAAATGGTAGTCTGTTGGAGCAAGGTCTGGCGAATACGGAGGATGACGGATAGTTTCTAATTGCAGTTCCTGTAGAGTTAAAACGGTTTCTCGTGCTGTATGAGGTCTCGCGTTATCATGGAGCAATAATGGTGAAGATCGATTCATGAGTCGGGGCTGTTTCACTGCTAGTTTTGCTATCATTGTTCGGAGTTCGGCACAGTAGACATCTGCCGTTATTGCTTGACCAGATCGTAGAAAGCTATAGTGAATAACACCATGCTGAGACCACCAAACAGTTACCATTACCTTTTTATTGGTAAGCTTTGCTTTAGGACACTGTTGTGGCGTTTCACCTGGGGTCAGCCATTGCATTTTTCGCTTACGGTTATCGTAAAGAATCCACTTTTCATCACATGTCACAATTCGATCCAATATTCCTTCATTTCTGTATCGATTCAACAAGGCACCACAAGTTTCAACACGCATTTCTTTCTGCAGATCAGTCAAATCATGAGGTACCCATTTTTCACATTTTTTTATTTTATTGATTTGACGCAAATGAGTCAATATTGTTGGTAAGGTAACGTTAAACCATGCAGCTAATTCCTGGGTAGTTTGGCTCGGATCGGCTTCCACCATGTCTTTCAATTCATTGTTATTCACCTGTGTGGACGGCCTTCCTCGTGGTTCGTTCTTCAAATCAAAGTTTCCATCACGAAAGCGTTTAAACCAAAATCGCACGGTGCGTTCATTAGCAGTCCCCTCTCCAAACGCAACATTGATATTGCGAGCTGTTTCTGCCGCGTTAGTTCCGCGTCGGAACTCGTATTCAAAAATCACTCGAATTTTCGAAGTATCTATCTTTCTTGTCTAAGCTGAATAAAAAAAACAACTGAAAGTCGATAATCGAATGTTGCACATTTTTAAATGAAGAACTACATAGGTACCATGTGGAAAAAGTTTCACTCAAAAATCTCAAACCATGAAGGTTCTATGTCAATTCGAAGTACCTATTACAATGAAACGGCAATTTCATACTTTAACCCCTATTATTAAAGTAGTTTGAATAATATTGATGCGAAGGCTCTGTTATAGATCCAGTAGCTTGTTAGTAGTCAAATATGTTGAAGCTTAATTGAGGACTGAATGAAGTTAGCAAATTTAATATTCATCATCAACCTTGCGTTAGTCCCGGTTACATCCGATGCCTTCACCTTGGTTTGGTTTCTTCCACTATATTGAGAGCGACTGCTGTCAGACCTTCTGGCCTCAACTGAGGCCAGGAGGTCGGCTTAGTAGCAAATATCTAACAGAGTTGGACAGGTCGCATTTAGAGGCCTCCGTCTTGACCTGGCTATTGACAACCAGGACATATTTTTGACGTACTAAAATCAGGAAACTCCAAAAAAAAAATGTTTTTGGAACAAGGTTATGCTAGTTTAAGGTTCGAAGTGAGCTTCTCAGAATTGTGTAACTAAGTTCATCTAAACTGATAATTAGTCGGCATGCACAAGTGGCATCCTAATACAAACTCCTCATCACCACATACTTGCATTTGACCCCATTATTTGGGGTCGGCGCAACGTGTCATTCTCCTCTATAAATTCC
The DNA here is from genome assembly GCA_949126895.1 of Eilema caniola. Taxonomy (NCBI): domain Eukaryota; kingdom Metazoa; phylum Arthropoda; class Insecta; order Lepidoptera; family Erebidae; genus Eilema; species Eilema caniola. The sequence goes on from OX421462.1 coordinate 8,815,360, forward strand.
TGTCAGAAGTTATTTCATCAGCCCTTCTTTGCCGTATCCGATTTCAATCCATCCATCTTTTCTTGGGCTTACCTCTGCGCCTAAAGCTCTCTACATTCATACTTTGAACCTTCAACAACATTTTTTATACAGCCGTTTCAGGATGAAGGAGATCCTAACTTTTATCTCAATGGCATTTTTTATGACTTCTAACGGTTATATAATAAAAACTATAGTAGGTACTTTATGTTCTAGCTATTATATATAACCTATTGTATATTTTTTGCACAACGTTGGAGCCGACATTTGTGATGTGTCAAGGTAAACCGATCTTCTTTAGGACCGTTAAACCGGTCCCATGGACATTTCCACGCCTTGGTTTTAAAAATCTTGTTAGCCTAAATATGTTCTATCAAAACTTACTCATTAATTTTGCTTTATTCTTGTACGTAGATTTGACACCATTCTTTTGCCAGGCCATGCTGAGAAAACAACCCGCCATCTACCTTTGTTCCCATTTACCATTCTTGCACATTTCCTTCCTAGTAGTTAATACTGAAACGACTGGGAATCTCTTGTTCGGGTCTTTAACAGTGTCTAAGAACAGAATATTTTTGTCCCAGTCTTAGGATGTTTACATAGAGAACACCCTTGGGTGTATGCTTTCGTTCGGTGGAGTTCCCGTTCTTCAATTGAGCTTTTAAACCTTTCATGCAAACCCGGCAATTTCGAGTGCTTTGGCCATACAGAAAAAAGTAACAATTAACTTAACGTCTATGTTAGGAACATCACAAATTAATTAACAGTCTGGAACACTACTAGTGAAATGTTGGATGTAGACAAGTTGGCAATAGTTCTTACGCGGTAGGTTCAAAGCATTTACCTGAATTAATGAATAAACAAATAAAAATTCTACACAACGCTATCTCCACTCAAGGTGCGCTTAACTAGCTTGTATTAAGGAATCTAGAACGGATAAACATACTGGGATATTTTTTTGTAAATACATACATATTATACATAGAAACACCCAGAGCAATGCAAATATAAGTATATTTGCACTGAGCGGGAATCGAACCCGCGCCCCGCTATGCCACAGAGGCCTATATAGTGTGCATAAGATTTGAATGATTTGATTGACTCATTCTGCCCAACTAAGTTAAGTAAAATCAAGAGAAAAAGTAACATTACCGTTGATACTACCAGTAGTGTCATTGTTTAGTGTTACGGAAAAGTCTTCCTAAACTTGTAGCTTAAGTTGCAATGCGGACGTTGATAATAAAGGCTTTTTCTTTCTAATAATATTATCAAACCAAGGAAGTACAGAACATATATCCTCAAGGAATAGCTCGTATATAGGAAGGGTACCGGTAAATCCGCTAATTTATATTGCTACTGACTGAGCCACTGGTCCGAGCGAACGCGTCGGTTTAAGCACATGAATGAGCGTTAGGTTTATTGAAGCACGAAATTTTACGCATGGATGTCATAACAGGCACAAAATATGCTTAAAATGTGCCATTCTTACACCGCATAAATTTTACAAGATTGATTCGTGTTCTAGGTATAATAAAGTTCATATTTTCAAGTACAAAAAATGCATATAACCATAGTCAAGCACCGTTTACTTGAGGCCTTGGGTCGAGACAGCATTGTGTGGAATGATCTAGAATAGTTTTCCTATTTTTTTCTTTGGCTTCTTCTTTCTATCCGTAGTTGGGAACGCGAGGCTGCTAGCGTTCATCATAGTGCGGTTACTATGTTGAACTCATGCGGCCTCGTACTAACAATTTGGAGTACTTATTTGCTACTTTAGTACTAAAATTGTTTGTTCTATCAATGAGATAGATAATGCGGTTAGCCTTGGAATAAATTTTCCATCCTCTAATTAGTTAACTTACCCTATATTGACCTTAATACCTCCATAGGTACTTTAAGGAAAACACCTTGGAACTTGGGGAAAATCATTACTTTCGGACTTATGCTCAAGGTAAGTAGATGTCCAGAGAATTTGTACCTGACGAGGTAGACACGTATGCAGTGAGGTCAACTGCAGACCGACAGTAGCATCCTTCTGGTAAACAAGTATTTCAATTAGTAAATTGGCATACAAGTACACTTCCGTCTTGTTGTAAGTTGTCAACGGTGGCAGAGGTCACTAGCCAAGTCTAAGGAGTCCAGAGTCTTCGGAGCTCAAGTTAACCTCATCTGCTAGCCGATACACTTCATGATTAATGGACGAGAGTCTTGTGAAGGGTTTTTTTTAAAGAATATTAAATTATAAAAATTACTTATGTTCCCTCTAAACTGAGCTAAACTAAGCTAAATCCCACTAAGCTTCTTTCGGGGTTGAAGGCCAGGTGGAAGTTTCTTCAATGAAAGCTGTTTAAATCACATTAAAACAAGACCAACGTAAGCACAGTATGTAGAGTACTTCACAAACATACCTACACAGAGCTATAAACATACCATTAATTACCCACCATTGTAAATGCACAATTATTTTATGTTTGAATACAAAATAATTGACTTCAGTTTTGTCGTACTACTTACTTCCTATTTACACCTCCCATACCTATATGGATCATTATACTAATTCTAAATAGGTATTTCAAACAAATTATTATTTTAAATAACTATAAGAGAATAAGAGGAACCAGTTCTTTAAGCACACTTGCATGCAGAATTCTTATGCATATGAATTAAATATTATGATACAATCCGGTCCTGCAGGGCTAACATGCGCGCCACGAGATAGCTATCTCGAGGGATTTTGCCGTTTTATGTCGATATGTCGACTGCTGGTAGCATGAAGGGCTAACATGCGCGCCACGAGATAGCTATCTCGAGGCATTTTGCCATTTTATGTCGATATCGACTGTTGGTAACATGGCAAATTTCATGGCGATCTGTCAGATGTCGCCATAACTCGACTTCGAGAAATCATCTCTACTTAGTGTCTGCAAATTGTAACATACGTGCCCTTATTTACTCGAATTTTGACATTTAAAATGTTTTGTCTCTCGTCTTTCATTTGGTCGACGAGAAGCTATCTCGTGTAAATGTGCTCCGTGCGTGTAAACTCTTCTTTTGGATTGGTTCATTTTGGATCAAAATTTAGTACCTTTGTGCGACTGCAAGCAATTTTCGACCTTAATGACATTTCCTTTGTTACGTGTCTTTTCGCGTTAATTGATGACGCTGATCACGATTATAAGAAAAACATTTCGATAGCATGTCATGTCAATAAGGTCGAACATTGTTTGCACTATTTTTTCTCTTTTTTAAATTAATATGTTTTGTCTCCCGTCTTTCATTTGGTCGACGAGAAGTTATCTCGTGTAAACATTTTTTGTGCTCGGTTCATTTTGGACTAAAACAGCGATTTTCGACCTTAACGACATTTCCTTTGTTACGTGTCTTTTCGCATTAATTGATGACGCTGATCACGACTATAAGAAAAAAAAATCGATAGCATGTCATGTCAATAAGGTCGAAAATTGTTTGCACTATTTTTTCTCTTTTTTTCATACCTAGCATCCCTAACTAGTCTGTGCTTTCGAGCAAATGGCCGTATCGGGCCGATTTTATCGGATAAATGTTTAAAAAATGTGTATGCCATAGACAACAATTGAAAAAGTTTGACGCGACAAAATATGTCGGCGTTACTTCGCTCGAGAAGACTCGAGATGATATCTCATCTCGATTCGAGATATTTGACGACGCGCGCATGTTAGCCCTGCTGATCAACTTAAATGTGAATCGATTGTGAATATTATTTGTAAATCATTAAGAGGTTTTACTTGGATATCAATGCGGGAAATTATTTGTTTGATACATTAGAAAGGTCTGCCAGAAATAGCAATCTGTGAGCATTTGAATATATTACCCTAAAGATAGATAGATTGATAAATGAATAAATAAACAATCAATTATTTAATGTACACTAATATATTTTCAGTAGAACAATTATTAGGACTCGTTTCCACGTTTCGAATCAACCAGTTTTAACCTTTTAATGATTTTGTTTTGATAAAAGGTTGCACACCCCTGCTGAGGGCAAATTACCAGGTACCAGGTACCAGGAGTCAGGTGTGTTCATTACTTCATATTCACACTTGACTTTCGAATACTCTTCGGAAAGCAGTAACTTGGGACGAAGAAAGACGTAAGTATATTGTATTAAGGATGTTTACCTACAATTATAGGTAACTAATTTCTTTCACTCTTTACTATTTAAAACGCAATGAAATTGTTTGCTAATACCGCAGTATTACTACTACATAACACTGTGCTAATACATATTATAAAGAGGTAAAGTTTGTGAGTTTGTAGAGGGTTATCTCTGTAGTCTGTAGTCTGTTTTTTTACGTGAGTGAAATCCCCGCGGATACCCCCCATCCTCTGGAGCCGGAGGTTATGGGAGGTTATGTCGGTCTCGAATCGACTAAACCGTATGCCGTCTGTGGGTCGTAGTGCTAGGCCGAAAGTGAGGTGGTCGTGCGACATATCCCTCGTACCCCGGCTGACGCAGGGCCAACCCTCGCAGTCTGGCCCTTCTCGGGAGAGGGGACCACGCGATCCCCGGCTGTACGAGGGCATCTTCTGAACCGATTTTAAATTTTTTTCACCGGTAGTCAATATTCTCTGCGAGCTTCACAGGCTATTATAATAGGTTAACTCGAAAAACATAAACGAAATCAGAAAACTAAAGACACAGATCACGGCTGTAACGAACGGTCACGAAAGATTAAAAGTTAGTAATCGTAATTTATGTTTTTTTAGGTATATACCGAGTGTTCGTGACCTTCTCTCTTTCTTTTTGGACTACGTTCAAGAACGAAGTTTTTCCAGAACACAGACAGAATAGCAATGTTACATATGATGCTTTCAAGTAATTTTTGAACAAGGGCTCCTAACTTTCCATTGGAGATTTCCTTGGCGTTTTCGCAAAGAGAATCAGTCAGGTGTTATGATAAGATATACCGAGGATTGCATATTGTTTTTTATTGGTAGGAAGACTTCTCCGGTATCGACCGTCCGTTCTGAGAGGAAAATTTCATGTCTGGATTAACACACGACACATTTTGTCTCCTAATTAGTTCCCATGGACTGTGTTATCGGGATCTAAATTCATTCTGAGCCCATGTCAGAGGAACGACGAGCAACAGTAAGTAATCATTATAAAAGTATTCTGTGGGCGGTAATAGTCTCGCACCCTGTGTTTTATACGTATGCCTACTTCAATAAGGGGTACACATGTAATAGATATAAACATAAAACATCGTTATGTAAATCTATGATATAAATGTCATCACTAACCGCAAAATATTTACTTGATCTGTTAGAAACTGGTTAAATACATTAGAGGTTTTAGTGGTAAGTATACATAATAATGGTGGTTTTATGTTGGAACATTATGACGTAGGATTGTGGTACTTGGCGTGCAATGCAGAAATTAGTTATTGCAAAGTAGTCAGCTCAAAGCTGCTAGTATTAAATAAATTAAGTGTTGCCAGATCGCTTTATATCTTTATAATAGGGTGGTTTTAGACACCATCGATCAATAATTTGATAATAGCCCATCAAAACACCGAATCATCGGGAAGTTTAAAGTGAAACGAGTAAGAAAATTGTTGGAAATTAGAAAATCAGCGATAAGTAGGTACTGCAAAAGTCAAAATAGGAGAGCAGAGTCGGGCTCTTGAGAAAAAACTTTGGATGTAACTGACGCTCGTGACGTCATAAAGAGCGTTAAATATATAGGCCAAGTAACCTTACCATTTATAAAAGATATAAAGTACCAGGGACACAAATATTATAGACCTGTAAGTGCACATTTGATTCCAAACCCAATGTCACGTAAGACTTTTCGTAAGCTATTTACCGTCAATATCTTTGACTAAATCACGCCAAATTCTTTTAATGCACACATAAATAAGTATGGCTGCCGATATATCATGACCCAAGTTGCGAGAAAAACAAGGTCATGGCGCACGCCGATTGATTTGATATATTGAATGACTATTCAAATTGATTAAGATAGCAAAAAGAGAAACGACTTAGGCGGGACTTGAACCCGCGAGCAGACCACTGAGCTACAAGTCACGCCTTGAGTGCTCCAAATTCTTTTGGAGCACTCATGGCGTGACGCAAACGGACGGTAAAATTAAGCAGTCCGACTGGGGAAGCATACAGCCCACCTGATGGAAAGTGGTTGCCGTGGCCTATGGACGGCATTTGGCATTTGAGCTTCTTCATCTTCATAGCACCCCGTGCTGTCCTTAAAAGTTCCAAAAAAATGCGTACTGAGCAAATTGAGTATATTTTGTGACGTGATTGGGGTATATGCCCCTCAGAATATCTACCTAAGTAGCATTTCTCTGACCGAGCAAGGTCCGTGCCATTAAATCCTGCACCAATCAATTACTATGGCGATATTATTATGCCTCACCTTACGCCTGTGTTCGTACACTGAACCAGTCAGACGAGGCTGAGTCACGACCCGCGGTTCAAATTTCCAGATATTTGCCCCTGAGACTAAATAAAGCACACTCTGTAAACGAAGTTTGGTCGTTTTATGGTATTTAAGACTAAACTGTGCAGGTACCAACTTGATTTCGTATTATTAATTGTTTTGTACAGTTCGCCTTTCACTTTGTAAACAAATTCTTTTTTATAAAACAGTTCAATATGAAACCTATGTAGAAACTAGAAAAAAATAGTCATTACTATATGCAGAATATGCATTCTGTTTACAGAACAATTATTTACTTACACGTACGTGTAAGTAAATAATTTTCGGAACCTTATTATAACTATCGGCAATGTGTAACTGAGGTCGTTTGTGGAGCATGTTGTATCCTGTACAACGTGCTTCTAAAGTAATTACTCACGGAGGGCTTTTCTAAGACCTTTGGAGCCAAGCCAACCTCACCTCCTACAAGTCGGTACATCTACTGATTGACGGAGAAGGTTCTAGTGAAGGCTTCTTGGGATCAGGAGTCGCTCTCATGAATACTTTAAAAGCTAGATCAAAGGGGAAGCTGAGAGGAAAACCTCGGAAATAACCGGGAACAACGCTACGTAGAAGTTATCTATAGTTCTATACTATCTAGGTATATTGTTGACCGAGAGGGCCCTGGGTCAGCCGGGGTGCGAGGGATATGTCGATGACAACCTCACCTTCGGCCTAGCACAACGACCCACAGACGGCGCGTGCGGTTTAGTCGGTTCGAGTCCGACATAACCTCCCCCTCCGGCTCCAGAGGGGGAGGGGGGAGTGGTATGCGTGGGGATTTCCCTTACGTAAAATAAAGTATAGTGTTGTTATAAAGAGGTAAAGTTTAGGAGTAGGTGATGTTGTATATCCCTGCAGGGCTAACATGCGCGCGTCGTCAAATATCTCGAATCGAGATGAGATATCATCTCGAGTCTTCTCGAGCGAAGTAACGCCGACATATTTTGTCGCGTCAAACTTTTTCAATTGTTGTCTATGGCATACACATTTTTTAAACATTTATCCGATAAAATCGGCCCGATACGGCCATTTGCTCGAAAGCACAGACTAGTTAGGGATGCTAGGTATGAAAAAAAGAGAAAAAATAGTGCAAACAATTTTCGACCTTATTGACATGACATGCTATCGATTTTTTTTTCTTATAGTCGTGATCAGCGTCATCAATTAATGCGAAAAGACACGTAACAAAGGAAATGTCGTTAAGGTCGAAAATCGCTGTTTTAGTCCAAAATGAACCGAGCACAAAAAATGTTTACACGAGATAACTTCTCGTCGACCAAATGAAAGACGGGAGACAAAACATATTAATTTAAAAAAGAGAAAAAATAGTGCAAACAATGTTCGACCTTATTGACATGACATGCTATCGAAATGTTTTTCTTATAATCGTGATCAGCATCATCAATTAACGCGAAAAGACACGTAACAAAGGAAATGTCATTAAGGTCGAAAATTGCTTGCAGTCGCACAAAGGTACTAAATATTGATCCAAAATGAACCAATCCAAAAGAAGAGTTTACACGCACGGAGCACATTTACACGAGATAGCTTCTCGTCGACCAAATGAAAGACGAGAGACAAAACATTTTAAATGTCAAAATTCGAGTAAATAAGGGCACGTATGTTACAATTTGCAGACACTAAGTAGAGATGATTTCTCGAAGTCGAGTTATGGCGACATCTGACAGATCGCCATGAAATTTGCCATGTTACCAACAGTCGATATCGACATAAAATGGCAAAATGCCTCGAGATAGCTATCTCGTGGCGCGCATGTTAGCCCTTCATGCTACCAGCAGTCGACATATCGACATAAAACGGCAAAATCCCTCGAGATAGCTATCTCGTGGCGCGCATGTTAGCCCTGCTGGATTAAATGAACCTGTGTCATCGCTATATATCTTCATGCTATCGTAAAGGATTAGCAGCGGGAACGGGATCGGGAACCACGCGGATGGAGCCGCAATGGAGCGCGTGCGTGCACCGTGGAGCTCGTATGAAATAAAATACACATACCAAAGGTTGGTTCATACCTCATATTAGTAATTACTCGATGTTTTGTCGAGATAGTATTTTTATTGCTATAACTTGACCGCCTGTCATTTCACAAGATGCATGTTGGTTAGATTAACACGCACATTGTCTTAAAATAATATGAAACGAAGGTCACAAACATTGTGGAACGTCAAGCAGTTTTGTGTACGCAATTGTGAAATGCATGATTAGCCAACTACATTGATAAAGAGATATAATTCTAATTGTGTGTTTCACTGTAGGCCTTGATCTACACTAATATAATACGAAGAAATATATTTTTGTTTATGTAGTATAAATCCAAGAAATTTTAAAAATTGAAACAAATGAAAAATAGGTACATTATAGATGTAGAGCTTTGGCTTTGGGAGCAGAGAGGTGATAATGGATGGATTTAAAGAGGATATCACAAAGATGGGAGTGACTGAGGAAATGACATCTGAAAGGAATGTATGGAGGGGAATGACATGTTGCGTCGATCAAAATATTAGGAAAACGAATAGAATGATGATGATGAATATTAATATATAAAAACTACTAAACAAATTTCAAAAATTCTAGCACATTAAAATTGCTACATTGTTCCTGAGTAACATATTTAGTTACGCGGATGAAACCACGAGCGGATGTTTTTATTTATTTATTTATTTATTTATTACATACATACAGTGTCATTACGGGGCAGACCCAATGCGACAGAGTAGCAACATAATTATAATAATTACAATTTCATACACAGTCATGCTTCAAAAACTATTAAACTTCAATAAAATCATTATTAACTATTCAACTTGTTAATCTATTAACATCGGCTCACGTATATATTTATATTTATGTATTTAATAAATTGCTACTACAGTCCCAAGCCAGTTTGCCACTGTAAGATCGCCTGCCGGTTCGCCCTGACGGCCTAGGACTGTCGGGAATCGTTCGGCGGCCACACATTATCGAATCTTATTAGTCGTCAGTCCAAAATCGTTTATGAAACTGTGAGTGTGTGGGTTATTGTGATAACCTGACAGATTTATATCATCCGGCCGTCATCTGGTAAACTAATAGTGAGTGGGCGCCTTTAGAAATCAACCCTCTTTTGGGTTGAAAACAGAATGGTAGTGTGTATGCAAAGCTCACTCTATACGTACTCTTGATGGCAGCGATTAAGGAATGTTGCCACAAAGACAAGGGATAATGTGACCCCGTTCTACTTGAATGGCTTAATAAGGCGTTTTATTTACAAGATCTGCTCTGCTAATGACGTTGGTTGCGTGGCGGATACAGCCTTCGACTGTCACGTCGAGGGTTCAATTTCTACTCAGTACTGATATTCGTATGAGCCAATCTACAGATGCTTTCTTAAAAGTTTATGAACCTCATTCATAAATGGGTCTTTAAATGAGCTCGTTTTGTGATGTGTTTCAATTGTTGCAGTCATGCAGGTATTTGCAAAATAACTTATTAGGACCCGAAGGTGTAGAAGAGCGCCAAAGTGTAAGCTTTGCATCATGATCATTTTAATGGTTACTTGTGCTGTCTCAAAAACAAGATTCAAGATTCTCTTACAAGATATGATTAAGCGGTCAAAACAATGACGTCATTGTATTGAGAAGCGATTAGACATTTTTTATCTGTAGTGGAGCTTTGAACGGATGCGTCATCATTGCTTTTTTAAACTTTGTGATCCCATCACAAAGCAAGCTAATAAACTGTAGGTATGCTATATTTGTATGACAGTCCTAGTATATATATTATTTTTGCATTTACATACATCCATTATGTTTATATACTCACTCGTTCTGCAACTCTTCCTGAGATGTAATTAAGGGCAAGCTAATTGCCATTATCTGGGTGCTTTTCATGAGACATAATGGATTTTACTATCAGTTGCAGAACAGTACTCCTAACACGAATAACTGTCGTAATCGTATCGTAAACGTATTGAGAAAACGGAGCTTTGCGATTGGCCGGCATCATAAACACACAGGTTCACAGTAGGCAGGCGGCCAATCACAATGCTCTATTCTCGCAATACGATTACCATAATATTACTCTGGTTGTTCGTGTTAGGGATACCGAGTACTGCGATTGGCCGTCTGCCTACAGTGAATCTGTCTGTGTGAGAAGCCGGCCAAGCAATGCTTCGTTCTCTCGATAGGTTTTGATATCATTATGATACGTTTTTCGTGCTAGGAGCACAGTTCTCAATGCCTTAAATCGCATACGATCTATCCATGACAGTCTTGTCTTGTTGAAAAGGAAAAATTGTTTCAATTTAATCCATGGGCAGAATATAAAGCAACTATTAGTAGTCATATAGTGTTTTGGTTTTGGTTTCCTGCCAAATATATTCTGAACTAATAAATATTGGTAAACGAATGCAAGCCTTGTTCTGGTTTTATCGTGGCCATTGAAGGACCTGATATTATTAATCATTACACGTGACTGTATTCACATAGATATGGTCTCTCGAGTAGTTGATGTTTTCAAGCCGCAAATATCCCGAGATATATATATTTTATACCACTGAGGTGGTATATATATAAATACTCACGTTATACAGATTTTACTAATAAAATACGAGGAAATAGAACGAGACGCATTACCCATATTTCAAAAAAAAAAAAACCTTCAATATTTCCTCCAGGCCCTCGATCCTGCCAATTTAAGACAACAAAACCACTGTCATACCGCTGATATTGCATAAAATTTCATTAAATTTTAGACTTTATGGCTGAGTTTTAAAGTTCAAAATGAAAAGAGAAAGAGGTTATAACATTTTTCATTCACTTTACAAAATTGTAACAGTACTCAAACAGTATAACAGTAACGTCTAAAGTTAAATGGCATTGGTGTCAGTGTCTGTGGTTTTGCCATTAAAAAATAATAGCACAATCAGGGACAGGTTAAAGAAAACAAATATTTAGAATTATTGCGGTTCCAGGGGATTTACGTTTTGGGGTTGAACCTCCAAAATTGGGGAGGGGTAGCTAGTGGCTACGCCTTGGTACATAATCAATCGTGAACTCAGCTGGGTTAAAATAAAAATTTCATGACTTTGATTCGTTTTATTTAAATTATTGTAAATACTAAAATATATTTACAAAATTAAGTTAATGACTAAAATGTAAAAAATATAAAATGAATCGAAATTCAATATAAAGTACTTACATAGATAGTATTATAATTTATAAAAAAAGTCACATTTATTTCTCTCATTGTATGTCTTGATTCCATTCTTGGACATTCTCTTCAGACATTTGTCAGATCGGTATTAATATTAGGTCAAGATTGTTTTTTTTTAAATTAAAATTCTTTATTTAAAAGCGACATAGGCTCATACTTGATTTTGAACAGAAGTTTATTAAGGTGCGTTTAGACCAAACGAGCGAATGTTCACTCTATCCGCTCTACGTCAAATTCTTTTAGTGTAAACAGTGACAGAACATTCGTTCGTTGTTCTTTATTTGAAAACAAGGTTTAAAATATTAAAAGAAAATGCTCTTGTTCTAGCTCTATAGCCAAATTTTTAATTAGACGAAGTAAATAGTTCTTGTTCACTTATGGCGCAGCAGCGCTACCCTCAATTGTCGTGACTTTCTTGACTAAATCAAAGAAGAATCAACGAATGATTTTAGTAGGATTTTCATAATCATTCACTTTGTGACACCACTATTTTTATTTCATCCAAAACTGACAACCCAGTAAACGTCAGCTTACTTCGTCTTATTAAAAATTCGACTATAGTTCTATGTTCGTTTGGTCTAAACGCACCTTTAGGCCTTGACCGACTTCGAATTCCCTGTTTAAAACAAAACTTGTCACGGTTCCTGGGTGAGGTGGGAATAATTTTAAATTTGGAAAGGAACACAAAACCTTAAATTTAATTTTGATTCCTATGTACCTATACCATGATCGCGTTAATTCCCGTTTTGTAAATTGTAAATTATATATCATGGAACGCGAGAGTTTAAAAGTTAGTATAACGCTCTTTTTTGTTATATCAATTATATCTTAGCCAATATAATAACAAATTTAAAATTAAACTAACTTAACTAAACACCACTCTTCACAGTTTATAAGCGCCAATGTATCTGGTATCCAGGGACCCGTACGTGGGCCGATACTTAGGGGTCCGCTGGCTCCAGGGGGACCCTCGGTTCTTGTAGCTGGAGCAAGCGATGAGGCTGTTCATCGCGGGGGGCCGGGATTGTTCCACGCTGATGCCGCAGCGGCGACTGTGGGTGCATGGATGAGTTTTATTTATTCTTTGAGATGAAATGGTTTTGTTAAGGCCTACTATTGTTTAGGACATATATCTTGGACCAAAAATATGCTCAAAATGTGCTCTATACGTGCAGTACACGTTTCTCGAGTGTCTTTTGAGGATAGCGCGGGGTGCTACGGCATGAAATGAGCTCAAAATCACCAAACATGGACTTCTTCTTCATCCTAGCTTTAATCCCAGTCGCATACGATGCTTTCCACTTGAAGTCTGGGGTCGGCTTTACCAGTCTCACTGCGGATTTAGTTGAACTTCGATATTTTCCGTGAAGCGACTGACATCTGACCTCGACAACCCAAAGGCGATATCGAAGCATTGCAGTTAGACCAGTTGTTGGATTTTTGAGGTCTTCAAGTAACAGTAACGACTGCCATAGATGTTCACCAAATATAGATGGTTACATAACAATGTACGTGGGACAGGGCCTTGTTTATCTCACGATTTAGGTCCAAGATATGTATCCAGAGATATACCTACCATGAGAGGTTACAACTAAATCATTGGGCCCGCATGAAACACGAACAAACTAGTAGATTTTTTTAGGATTTAGGTCAAACTACTTAAGTGTATTTTGATGTAACTTTTTTGAGTGCAAATATTTGTATGTATGAAATGTATATTTGTATTGGTTTGGGTGTTTCTATGTATATTATGTGTGTATTTACAAAAAATAAATAAATAATCTAAGTATGTTTATCCGCATTCTAGATTCCATAACACAAGCTAGTTTAGTTAGCTTAGCATAGGTCTAGATAGCGTTGTGTGAAATTTTGTGGAATATTTATTTTTAATTTTTTTATTTTGAGTCCTATCGCAGGATAAATGCGTGTCATGCTTATTCAATTGCCAGAACTTCGGGTGTACGTTAAACAGCAGGCTAACAGCTCTTACACCTTCAACAACTCAGTTGGCGCGATTTGCAGTCTAACTACATACATCAATATATGGATAATTTCCGTGAAGAGGCTACCATACTAACATCTGAGCCCCACGACCTACTGCTAGTTAGATCTGTACCCCTAGCATGAACAACTATAGTAATCTTATGGTTTTTTTTTTATAAATAGGACACGTCAATTTGACTTTACCTCGCCTGATGGTAAGCTGAAGGTAAAGTCTCAAGAAAGAGGGCCACCATTATATACACGTGCCATGTTAACAATGGTGGCACTCAGCTTGACGGCCTCATCAGATGCTTTTTCACGCCCCGCTTAAAGGACCCGGGACTGTAGGAAGAGGGAAACACGTGAGCTGGCAAGGAATTCCAGGTCTTAATGGTGCGACAAAGGAAAGAGTCACCGAACCGCTTGGTTCTTGAAGGAATGTTCTGCACCGTATAGGGGTGACATCTAAGTCCTGCACGTGTCGGCCGTGATTGGCCAACTGCCTACTGTAAACCTGCGTGCGTGTGAAGCCGACCAATCGCAAAGCTTCAGCTACCTGAGATGCGAAAATCTCTGGCATGCGACAGATTTTCGGTCGGGATCAACGTTTTAACATGGTCACCTATCCTAACACTGTCCTGTCCAATATTACTTGACCTTTCAATGAGTTAATAAACCACAAGCCTCTTATACTGTAAATCTTACCTCTTCTCTCTCGTCCTGGGCGGAGGGAACTTGTCACCCATGAGCACAGACTCGTCGAGCGTGCCGTCGATCTGTAGGAGGTCGCCTGCTGATACTGAGACGTCCATCTTGTACGAGCGGTCGAAGATACACGTGAACAGCACCATCAGTAGACCCTAGATATTAATCAAGCAATTAGCTCATCGCTGTCTACTGCTGGACATAGGTCTCTCCCAATTGTGAGACGCATTGGCCTACTGTTTCCATGCTGGCCAGCCGGGTTGGTATAGGGTTTTATTTCGAGTTTTCCTTCTTTCGCAGTTATATCGTCTGCGTATTTTTCCGTTAGTCGCGTCTCACGATATCTTTTGGATGTGATGGGTGGTGATACTTGTTTTTTTTTTCATATTTACACACAGTATACGTATAGATTCTAGATAAACACAGAATGTACTACAGTGTTATCAAAAAAATATGAATACCTACCTATGCCTAGTTAAGCTAAATTTCTTGGGTTAGGAGTGGATTCATGTCGGTAGGCCTTTTTTTTAATGCAAATTAGGTGGCAGACAAGCACACGGCCCACCTGATGGGAAGTGGTTACCGTGGCCTTGATCACGGAACCACTCAATGGTAAGGCCGAATCCTTAAGCACTAAGCTAAGTAAGAGTATATTACCGATGAGTTACCATCGTTGCAAAGCTCACTTTACCTGAAAAGAAGCTTGGAAACCGAAATTACTGGTATGACTTCTTCAGCCAAACTAAATTTGTGTTAGTGAGTTCACGTAGATAGCGTAATGGCCAAGATTAGTACCCGAGAGCGGTCGATCGAAAGACAGATTTCTTAACCACTAAGCTACCTGTGATTGCGCGAACAATCATCCGTGGCTCCGGTTCTATTTAAGGATTTCACCTAGAAGCACAAGGTTCCTCTCCTACTATATATGTCCTACTTATCGCTATTGGCTATTATAGGAGTAACTACCGTTTGAACTCCTAACCCTGAGAGAAATGCAAGCACCAGAGCCTTTCTCGGCAAACCGCAGGTGTGTTCCTTATGAGGTTGTCTTGGGCCCCAAACACCCTTAATTCCAGGTTTTACATACATATCGGTTTATCGCTACATATATTTTTAAATACATATCGGTTAAGATAGGAAAAATATTGAATTGGTCTAGGCGGGGTTTGAACCCGCGATCTTTGCCTTACAGGGGCAATGCTTTGACCACTAAGCTACCAGATCTCGCCCTAACTAATCCAAACCAAGACCGATTCAATATTTTTCCTATCTTAATCGATTTGAATATTTAGTAGGCTTGAAAATATCATTCAAATTTTAAATACAAGCATAAAATGATATTTCAACTGAATCGCAGTAAACAATTAACTTACCACACAAATATGCAAGATGAATATGAAGAGTGTTGAGTTCCTAAAGCCGACTGAATCGAACAGCAAACCCGACACCGTGGGCCCGATGAAGGCTCCCAGCGCGAACGTCGACGTCCACATACCCGACACTAGACCGTATGTCTCTATGGAGTTGGGGAGGCCGCTTGCGCTGTGGAGTTTATAGTCAATATTATAAATGTGACGATCTGTCTGTTATGTTCTTCAGCCTAAAACCACTGAAGCATTTTGATTAAATTGTGTATATTCTTGGCGGTGAGCAGGGTAGCCAGAGCTTACTGAAGAGTTTTTGTGCTGTCAATGGGAAGACCAAAGGCTACCTGCTTTGTTTTCTACGCTGATGGTACAGAAACTCTCTGTGTTGACAGGTTTGGTAGCACGAGTGTGACTCCCCTGGTGTTGCACACGTCCATAGGCCACGGTAACTACTTTTTATCAAGTGTGCGTGTGCTTGTTTGCTACCTTCGTGGTATAAAAAATACAGGTACAGAGATAAACTAGAGATTGGGAGTGCTAGCGGGCAAGGCGCGTTGTACAGTTGTCAAAGAAAATTATGGGTGAGGAAAAATCATGAACCTCGCATCGTCAACACACAATTCAGAAAAGTTGTAGTAGCTTGTTTTTTTTTTAAATTCTATACGGTCAGTAGTACCAAGTAGTACCTATTTGAATTCACATGTGACACCTCTTTGGAGTGTACAAACTTTTTAAGGCGCATTGAGTACTTTTTTGTGAAGCTTATACTTTTTACTCGTTATATAGACTGTTTTTATCTGACCCAATAGTGGACACTTTCGAAAAAACCTTTATTGTAAGAAAAGTAACTATTTTGTTTACATGACTATTTACTTAAAAGACACCTAGTGGCATATAACATACATGTTCGAAAATTTGCAATACTGTCGTAAGTTGTTCTTAGGATGGGACCCAGTTGTTTCTTAGGATTTTTGTTATGGGTGGTGATTTTTAATAGGTGGATTTTTTATTTATTAATAATGATTATCACTATTTCTAGTATAACTGTTATAAATATGTAGGTTGTTGACCTACGTAGACCATTGCCGTATTATTAATGGCTAGATTTTCTATTAGTTTTGTGTGTAAGTGAAAATATGTTAGTTTTTGAAGATTTTATCGTTAAAGTTAATGTCTAATTTTTGCTTTAACTGTTAAAAAAGGACATAACGACCATTCTTTTAAAAAATATATATAATTATGCAGAGTGAAGTTTGACTTGTCCTTAAAGTGTCCACCATTGTTACTTTTACCTTAGTGCCACAATTTTTATAATTTGTCTTCTGTAGCAATATGTCCTATTATGATTTGATTCAATACAATTACTGAAATATTATGCAGTTGTTAAAGGCAATTGCGTGAAGGAGGATAATTAAAATAAGTTTGAAAGGGTATTGCAATGCAAGCCGGACATTGACTATTTATAATACCCATTCACCTTGGCTTTGTTTGTGTTTCAGTGATACCACAGAAACTTACAGTACTAAAACAATTCAGTGAAGGTACAGTCAGACAAAGGAGATACGTTGGCACTTTTTCATATAATGTTGTGTGAACTAAACAGATGCTACTGTATCTCCTGTGTCGATATGAATAGTTCGATAAATCCTAACAAGGCAAATAATATGATAAGTTCATTTAATTCAATGAAGGTTAATATAAGAAATAATATGATAAGTTAAATTAATGCAGTGACGGTAAACAATATGATAAGTTAGATACATTGTGTTATTTAGGGTCATTGGAACTTGCTTATCAAAATTCTGCAACAAACTGTACAGTCATGGCTCTAAGGCTTTCACATTAGAGTCAATTTTTCTCCTTATTTTAATAAGACTAAGACAGCTTTTAAGGGAGTGTCTGCCGTGTGACCTCTTAACCTCAGGAGGAACCTGGACCAATACAAGATGTCTGTCAATTAGTAGATAAGATTATTAGTACCTGCTTGCAGGTAAGATTATCCCATTTTTATTCCAATATTCATACGAGATTATATGTAAAACCGCTGGTCATCCATACTAATTTTATAAATGGGTATATATGTGTGTGTGTGTGTCTTTCACGCCTAAACCACTGAACCAATTTTGTTGAAATTTAATGTAGGGGTAGATTCGACCTTGAGAAAGGACGTAAGCTATGTTTGGTCGCGATAACCGACATCCTCACGGGCGAAGCCGCGGCCCAAAACTAGTTGTATATAGATGGCTTACTGTTTTAATTTTACAGTAGTTATTAATTTCTTAGTATAATTAAAGTTACAATACAGACAATGGCTACAATATCCGCGTCTGTAACCGCGGCTATAATTTCGATTAACAATGCTATGCTGAAACTTAACGATTTTTGTGTTAGTTTATAATAATTGTTATGGGCACGCAACTCCCTATATAATATTATTGATGCAATGACTTCTATAATATTAGAATGGTTTTACCCTACTTAATCATATTCTGTCCTCCGTGGTTTTACCGAACAAAAATTTGATTAATAAGTATCGCGAAAGAGGAAAATGTATTATTTTTTTTAGTTGCTGGTAAAAAGAGATAAAAAAAGCGCGGTAAGCCTGTCAAAAATCCTTAGCTTTTTTTATCATTAATTTCGAAATTGGAACGGGACGCAGAAATTTTATCTAGTTACTGCGTCCCGTTCCAAATTTGAAATTCAAAATGCAATCTCATGTTGCTCAGGAACCTCGACCCAGTTTTTGTTCTAACAGCTCATCTATTAGAAGGAATACCTAGAAGTTGGACGTAGAAGAAAAAGCATAGCTTTTAAAAATATTGTCAAATACTTTTCTTTCTTTAATTATCTGATGTTTCTTTCTTTCTTTCAATAATGATAAGTAGGTATGTCACTGAATGTAAGCGCTTTAAAAAAAGAATTTCCAAAAAAAGTTGACAAAAACGGAGAAATCATTACCTCCTATTATTTTGAAGTGGGTTAGAAAGATACTTACATAGCTGTACTGAGTGCGTCGGTGAAGGATGCCACCAGTTGGCTGCCCATCCCAAGTCCATGAAGCACCAAACCCACGACTGTGACCCATGTGATCCTATAAATAAAAAGTCAATAAAATAAATTATTAAAAATAAAAAACCTGACTGATGCTAAAAAGATCGAAACTAGCTTTATAGCAGGCGGTACCCATTAATTTTCATCGGGTTTGAGATTTGCAAATGGCTACCACCTGCTCTATAGCTTGATTCGATCTTTTCAGCATCAGTCGGGTTTTTATTTTTAATAATTTATTTTATTTTATAACTGCTTGTTATGAAATATATACATTTGTAATCGTCTTTTAATTTCCTTAATTTTTTTTAAACTCACTCGATTCTTTTTACCGACATCCGCCTTTTTACAAGCTTTTATTTAACTTGCAATGTATGTTTGTTCGGGTGGAATCTTACAAGTCAATTTTAAGGCACTTGCCCTCAACCGATTGAGCTGAAATTTGGTATGCACGTTCAGTTCGGATGACAATGCAAGAAAAAAAAAAAGATTGTTTTTAAAAAGGTTTTTCTTTCAAATATTCTTTATTGTTTTTTATTCTTATTTTGATATAGGTGTAAATCTCACAGTAAATACAAATCTAACGGCACCTCTCAAGCTAAATTCCATCGAGTCGTTCAGGCTGCAGAGCATGCCAAACAATTATCCATACATACACACTCTCGAAAAACATAACCCTTCTTCTGACGCAGTCGTGTAAGAACAAGTTAATTTAAAGGATATTAGTGACATTGGTTAAATATTTACCACGACAGATGAGGCTTCCTCTCGAAGTTGGGAGGTTTGACAAAAGTCACTGCCATTTAAGCCGTATAAGTCAAACCAAAAGTAGGAGAGGGAGTAAGCAGCTCCTAACACTCCGAACGGTTTATCTTGACTAGTACCGTCTCATTTAGCTAAGTGTCTAACTAAACGCCAGAGCCTTATCCTGTAGTCAGCAGCTGCACCAACTTACAGGTGAGGTTGACTGGCTGCCAAAGATCTTGGTTGGCCCCATTTAACTTTCATAGCTAGGTAACCGACCTTGTTGTAAGACCCTTAGAAGTTAAGCGACTACAATATGGGTAATACTATTATTCAGTATATGACAGATTCTGGATAGGAAAGATTCTTGATTTGGCAGATCCTCAACTCGACAGATTTGTGGATTGGGCAAGAATATTCTTGGTGTCGAAGGATTTGCTAAACGGTGGAGAAGTGTATTTGTAGTGCAAGATTCTATTGGCTTTTTTTTATATCAGTTACGTGGCAGACAAGCACATGGCCCACCTGATGGAAAGTGGTTTCCGTGATCTAAGGACGTGTGCAACACCAGGGGCATCACACTCGCGCTGCCGACCCTGTTAGAACGGAGATTTTCTGTGTCGTCAGTGTAGAAGATAAAGCAGGATATGCCTTAGGTCTTCCCACTGACAGCACAAAAACTCTCAAGTGAGCTCTGGCTACCCTACTCACCGCCGGGAACACAATACGAGGTTATTATGGACGCGATATTGTGTTTAGCGCGGAGGTATTTCCACAGTCGGACCGGTCAATTGGACGGAAATACCGTCGTGTCCTATCTCCTGGCGAATAGTGCCTATAAAAGTGTGCGACACCAGAGGCGTCACCACAGAAATTTATAACGATAAAACGGCCTATGTGAGTGGGATAAGCGTGCCAACTTTTTAGTCAATTCCTGTCCTTTGAGACATTTGGACGCTTACTCGGTACTGGTAAGACTAGCTTGTGATAACATCGTTGAAAATACCATGAATATGCCATATTTCGCTATTTCCAACTGCAGAATAAAAATGGAGAAGTATATTGAAAAAATAAAGGTATTTCTTATCTCTCGTGAGTATTTATTTACAATGAAAAATTCGCCATGCGCGACATGCAGGTGAACACTGCGTATGGCCATTCTATCCTAATATATTTCTGTGGGCGTTACACTCGCGCTACTAACCCTGTAAAAAGCATCGCATAAAATTTTACCTATTAACTCAATTGGGGCCCTGGTGAGCCGTTTGCTTGTCTGCTACCTAAATGGCACAAAAAGGTATGTTATAAGTACTGGACTTACGTGGGCATATCGAAGAAAGGCGCGGGCCCCACGAGCAAGAACCCCGCGGCCACGAACCCGCACCCCAGCGCGATGACGTACTTGGGCTTCAAGTAGTGGTTGTCACACACGAAGCCCCAGCAGGGAGCGGATAGCGCGTAGACCGCGCCGTTGATCACGAACATCATGCCCAGGATTATGGGGGAGAACTCGAACTGGGGGGGAAAGGGGGAAATATGGTAGGCGTGAATTATATAGAAAAGGCAGGAGGTATAAGGCGTGGCAGGACTTCCTGCGCTTTAACACGTTTTCATACAAAATTTGCAAAAGGTATCATAATCATTTTTGCGTTAGTTCCAGTCGCAGCTGCATAACGCAGACCTTCACCTCACTTGGTTTTTTTTCCGCTAAATTGGGAGCGACTGC
The DNA here is from genome assembly GCA_949126895.1 of Eilema caniola. Taxonomy (NCBI): domain Eukaryota; kingdom Metazoa; phylum Arthropoda; class Insecta; order Lepidoptera; family Erebidae; genus Eilema; species Eilema caniola. Next base: position 8,836,646 of record OX421462.1, read on the forward strand.
CCTCTGACTCCCCAGCCTGGGTTGTGGTTAGTGGCTTAGTGGCTAACCACGGACAGAGTTGTTTCCTCATATAAGACTGAAATTTGTCTGCTTTTCAGTGCATCGCCAACTGTTAGGCAGTACTCTGTAAAGACATTCAGCGTTTTTCGTTTACGTGCGGGAAATCCCCATGGATACCCCCCTCCGTGTTATGTCGGGCTTGAACCGACTAAACCGCACGCCGTCTGTGGGTCGTTGTGCTAGGCCGAAGGTAAGGTTGTCAGATGACATATCCCTCGCACCCCGGCTAACGACATTCAGCGTTGAATCTCGATATGTTTGAAGACAACTTGTATTGACAGATTGACAGATTTTACAGATTATCTTGTACCTCAGATACCCACCATTTTGGTATACGGTCCTTTCCGATTTCAAAACTTAAAAAATATTAAAAATATTAATATTTATCAAACTAAAACGATTCTAAAGGTTAAATGTTACTTACCAACCTATTCGTTTTACTTACCAATAATATTCAATTATTATAATAATTGAATATTATTGGTAAGTAAAACTAATAGGGGAGTGTTTAGAGTATTAATGTAAACTTACTTGACGTAAATGCGGCTCGAGAGTCGCCTGCAGGAAGCCGATACTCGCGCTGGTGGACATAATACTGATTGCCGCTAACACTACGCCAGGCACCTTCATGAGGGACAGCAGAGTAGCTGGAAATAGAGTGCGTCCTACTTAAATATTACAAAAAAACAAATTCCATCTGCGACTTGTGCGCTTGGAGTGAGTTAGACTTTCATACAAAGTATCATGCGTTGTTTTAACACCAAAAGAGGGTTCTCTATATACATACATTTTAAATTCCAAATCTTCTCCAGCCTCTGTGGCGTGGCGGTAGTGGACGCCTCCTCTATGCAGGAGGCGCGGATTTGATCCCCGCTTAGTGCAAATATTTGTATACATGAATATTTATATTTGCATTGGTCTCGGTGTTTCTATGTATAATATGTATGTATTTACAAAAAAAATAGTATCTAAGTATGTTTATCCACATTCAAGATTTTATAACACAAGCTAGTTTAGCGCTATGCGTACCACGGATCTAGAAAGCGTTGTCTGAAATATTAAAAAAAAAACAGAACCTCGAAGAACCTCTTTGATAATCCTGTAATAGGAGTTTGGGACAAGCATTGCGGTCTAATTATAATTACTTAGTTACCTATTATACGATAGACAAAATGGACTGAAAAAGTTCAAATAGTTATACTGCTTAGTATGGGTGTATCCCATCTGCCCCGGTGACTTGGCCCGGTGCCGGGCCACATGGGAAAAAAAGTTTTAACTGGCCCGAACTATATGGATTCGATTAATTTGGGATCTTTTTGTCCAAATAGGTATACTGCTTAGTAAAACTACATAGATTACTCGTAGGATTGTCAGAAAAATATTTAGTAACTCAGCATTATTTTGCGACTGTAATTTTTTTAAAAAAAATCTGAGAACTTAATTCAGAATGTCTTAAAAAGTTGTGGACATTGCAAAGTCTCCTAGGAAAGTTACACTGTATAAGTTATATTATAATGGTGAGGTGCCTTAGTGCTCTACTGTGCGGCGGCGCGCATCGTAGGACAATGCGCCCCCCCCCCCCCCCCATCCCGGGGGCGAATCGGGGACCGCGTAGTCGAGGAGGGCCAGACCGGGAGGAATGGCCCTGGGTCAGCCGGGGTGCGAGGGATATGTCGCGAGACAACCTCACCTTCGGCCTAGCACATCGACCCACAGACGGCGTGCGGTTTGGTCGGTTCGAGTCGGACATAACCCGGAGAGGGAGGGGGAGGGGGGAGTACCCGTGGGTATTTCTCACACGTTAAAAAAAAGTACTCTTACTGTGTCATCTCCAAACACCCTGTAAATAGTACCTATACTTAAAGGTTATATTTTTAAAAGTTGATAATTCTCAGATACACAAGAAATCATCCTGTTTAAGCTATATTTTCTAAGGATAGTACTAAATCTATACCTAAGTATTACATTGTTGAACAAACTTACGTCCACTAGGCGAGACATCCTCATCAGCATGGTACTTGGGCAGTACGATACAGCTCATGACTGCAGCACAGAACAGTGCAGAGCCAAGGACTGCGAATGGCAAGGTATAACCGCCTGCCGCGTACAGGGCGCCTCCGAGCGTCGGGCCCACGATCAAACCTAGACCGAAGAACGTTTCCAGAGATGCCTGCAGATTGAGATAGTTATAGTTAGTATTTTGGGCCACTTACTTGGATGATGAGACCTAAGACGACGTGCGTTTTTGGTCGACTTAAGTTTCTGACATAACATCGGGAAGGGGGGGGGGGGATCTCCATACGAATCAGTATGGGATTTCTGTCAGTCAGTCTGCAGCAAAATATCTGTGTACTCTCCGATAGACATAAGAATCATTTGAAATGAAAACCTTTCATTAAATACGTCAGACGCCTTGTAACTTAGACCTCGCAGCACTAGAATTTGTGTTTTGCTATAAGAAAACTCACAGATATAGTCTGATAAAAGTGCATTATTGACGGCAAAAAACTCGCCCTCCTTAGATGTTATGTACGTGATAGTTTATGCCATGATTTATTTCCATGAAGCTAAAGATGAAATTAGTTTAAAGTTACTTTCTTTAACATTCACAATGAAATTACTTACGTTTTACCTCTGAAAAGACGATTTGCAATATGCTTATTTACAACACAACTACTCTTTTTTGAGATAATGTTAGAATTTTAGTTACAATAATTGTTGGTTGCCAAAATATTAACATTTTTTTGCAGTTACATATATTATTAATTATAAGCTAGCCAGTTTGATATTGTATATAGTCTAGTATTCTATGAGCAACAATTTGTGAAAGTGAATGAAAAGCAGCATCGTTCCAGACGGAATGCCGGAACGTCACTGTTTTGAAAACAATACTCATATTAATTCTTATGAACTAAGATCAAAGAAAGAGTGAGATCAATCTACTAGCTCGATTTATCTGAGAACAGCAAGGTTAATGGCACGTTATCAGACTTAGTATCGCTAATACGTGGCCTATCTCCAACCTAATGGTCACAGCACACAGGCTACTTTTTAGCAATACCTAAGTAGCTGCAAGAATTTCATTTTCCATGCGTAATTTGGTCCTCTGCCAATATTGAACCAAATTATGCATGGGAACTAGTGCAATTATTGAAATAGTGGTTGACACTCTGCAGAGCCTTATTGGTAATAGACAAAATGGTAAGCCACATTCTCCTAGCATGTTCCCGGACATGCTAGGTGGCTGGCGGAATATCCTACATATTACGAGATTCTGAGAACAGAACTATGGTGTACCGAGAATGCTTTTCGAAGTCGTAACCAAGACCAAGACGTAAAAGCCTGCAAGAAGCTCTAGAGGAACTAGGCTGGCAAAAACTACGTCAAATAACCCATTGGATAAAAGGTATTAAAGGAGATTAAGTCTCGAAAACCAACTGAGATTTTACTACTACACAGTATCCTGTTTTTGCAACTGTCATAGCACATTATAGCGATTGCATGCATTATGCTTATTCGTATACTAATCGCAGCTGCTAAAAGAAGCGTGTGTGCTTTGGTCCTAATATACATAATAGGTTACAATGTTCTAAGTGCAACTGATCTAATAATTTATACTAAGATAATGATTACTGAATAAATTATTAATTGGTTTTAGCTATAATGACCACACGTGATAAACTAAATGGACTTTAATAAATATGTAGTCACTATGTTTTCACTAAACACACTCTATTGTCTATTGGTTCAAGTTATACCATAGAGTATCTAACTAACGAGTTTTTTTATACCTCTGAGCTGGCAGATAAGCTCACGGCCCACCTGATGGAAAGTGGTTACCGTGGACGTGTGCAACACCAGGGGAGTTACACTCGTACCTCGGCGGTACGAGTGTAACTGTAACCCTGTAAACACAGAGAGTTTCTGTGCCGTCAGTGAAAACTCTTTAGTGAGCTCTGGCTACCCTACTTGCTACTGGAAACACAACACGAGGTTATTATGGACGCAATATTCTGTAGGGCGGAGGTACTTCCCCAGTCGGACTGCTCAATTGGACGGAAATACCGTCGTTCCCTTCCTCCAATATATAGAGTAATAATGAAATAAAGATACTCACAAACATGGTGGCCACATTGTTGGGGAATTCTTTAGCAATGATGGCGAACGAGGCAGTCAGGAAAGCTGCGTTGCCCATCGCCTCCACGATACGGATGATAAAACTCAGAGTGATGAAGGGAACATGCCCTTCCACTTTATCCAACATTCTGTAAGGAGAATAAAATTACTTTTGTGCTATTTCAATATTCCTGGCCACCGATTCTGCTATTTTTATGACAACAGAACCACAATCATACCGCTGACATTGCATACAATGCCATTAAATTTTAGACATTATGCCTGAAAATTAAAGTTCAAAATAAAAAGAGAAAGAGTTTATGCCATTTTTCATTCGCTTTACAAGATTGTCATTTAATTTAAGAATTTAATGGTATTGTGGTAAAGTCTAAAGTTAAATGGCATTGGATACAGTGTCTTAGGTACCGCAGTGGTTTTGCTATGATAAAAATAATAGTAGAATCAGGACCCTGTAAGTAAGCTATCAGGCGCGTTATTCTAAGTGACATCGAGAGCGGTCGATTACAATTGGTTAATATAGAAGAAAGTGTTGGATTTTAAGAACGTGTCTGGTAACGAAACGTTTTACCGTCACTCAAATGAATAAGGGGTCCAGGGTTAGTTCTAAATGGCATATGTAGCAATACGGGTAATCAAATTACTCGTTGCAAAGCCGGGAAGATGGTGAGTTGCGTGATTGGGATGATAAGATGTAAATTACAAATGAAAGGTAATTATTTCCCTCAAGGACGCCCAACGGCCAGGTGGAAGGACGACATCATCAAGGACGCCAGGAAGCGCTGGATGCGGGCTGTTTTAAATCGATCGCACTGGAAGTTCATAGGAGAGGCCTATGTTCAACAGTGGACTATGTGCGGCTGATATGGTGATTTCCCTCAAGGGGAGAACGTCATTAATTGGCTCATAAATATATTCAAGTTAGATTATTTCGTGAGAAGAGTACTATGCAGGCGCCTGTCTGTTATTTCTTAGCAAGATACAGTTGTCTAAAATAATTATCAGTTTTATTTTGATTTTAATAAAAAATAGAATTTTCGTTTTATATTTCTTCTTCTATTGAAGCGGAGGAGGAAGATTTCATTTCGGCAAGGTGGCCTATTTTTCACAGTATACGTCTGTCTGTGTGCTTGTCAGTTCCGCTCTAGTGGGCGCATTGTCCAAATTTGGAACACGTGTTCTTTGAAATAAAAAATCTGCTTTTGTCGGGAGCGTAATGGGGAAAAATGGGAATATGAACGGATCTTCATGATTTTTGACTGATGTATCAAAGACAGGTTGTTGTGAAAAAATAAGGTGCTCACAGTACTATTCACAGAACTAGGTACTAGTATAAGAGATTAAAATAACTTACCCAAATAATATGGCGCATGTTCCCGTAGTGAGTATCCCGCCATTGAACAATAGCTTCATACCCAATTTGTTGAGGTGTGCTCCATAGAACGGGCTCACGATAAATACTATCAGCTCGAACACACCGAACACAAGCCCATATTCGGTCGCTGTACAGCCTTTTTTCTCAGCCTGAAATAGGGCAAAACGCTTTTTTTTGTACAACTGAGGTCCACCTGATGGTAAGAGGTTACCGTAGCTTATGGAAGTGTGCAACATCAAAGGAGTCGCACACGTGCTGCTGAGCCTGTAAACGCAAAGAGTTTCTGTGCCGTCAGTGTAGAAGACAAAGCAGGAATAGCCTTTGATCTTCCCACTGATAGCACAAAACCTCTCCGGTGAGCTCTAGCTACCCTACTCACCGCCGGGAATACAACACGAGGTTATTATGGCCGCGGTATTCAGAAGGGCGGAGGTTCTTCCCCAGTCGGACTGCTCAATTGGACGGGAATACCGTCGTGTCCTACCGTGTAACTAATCTCTTAAAGAAGGTAATACTCTCCCACTCTTTCTTTCTCTTTAGGTTAGGCATACGTATCTCAATTTTTTTAGGAGCGACTACCTTCTGATCCCCTAACCCCAAGAGGATTAGTAGGTGGTGTCTGCTACCGAGGGAAGTTGCCTTGAATTCCGAAGATCTTAGTGGGACACATCCCCCACTGGCCACGTTAATCTTGATATACCTACAATAATCAACGCTTTTTTATACTGGACACGTCAAACTGACTTCATCTTTTGATTATATAAATTCTAAGACTATATTATTATCATTTGAACGAGGAGAAACTATTATTGTTTGATGACATAATTTAAATTAATGTAGAACAAAAGCTTTCAATATTGGTATACTGGAGACAGCAGAATATTATGGAACTCTATTTTGTAAGAACTTTATACAATATTCTGACAAATAAATAAATCTTATTTTATCTTCAACTCGCCTCATGATAAGCTGAAGGCAAAGTTTCGGGAAAAGGGTCACTATTGCGGACACTAATAATGTTATAATGGGGACACACAGCTTGACGGCCTCATAAAATGTTTTTCACGCCCCGCTTAAAGGACCAGGGACTGTAGGAAGAAGAAATCACGCGTGCTGTTAAACAATTGCAAGATTTAACGGTGCTGCAAAGGAAATTTCCCCGTACAGAGGCTGCTTTACGGGTGGTCTTATCCTTCTGTCGTTCAATGACGCGCTTTTCAATGTAATTACGAGTATTATCTTGAAACGTAAGGGTCGCTAAACATGACCCTATGACCCTATAATATAAGCAAATGGATAATAGATTTCGTTACGTGTAGATGTTTCTAGTTACAGTCATTTCAATTACAACCGGTTATCAGTTTATTATCTTCGAGTGGACAGTGTTACGTAATTACTTGTAGGGAAGTTCTTATCGTGGTACACTATTAGTGGATGCAACCATTTTTTTTTCAACGATTTGCACCGGTGAATTTTTTATGTTACAGGTTATGTACATATGCTGTGACTCGTTGGAAAAAGTAGTCCCATCGCGTTTGGTACAGGATTCCTGTATAATCATCTGCCGTACGGTAGCACCCTGTGCTATCCCCAAAAGACACCCAAGAAACCTCTTCATCTAGTAGGTATGTATTTGAATAATTATATATATATATATATATATATATATAAATAATTATTTGTAGAGCACAGTCACAGGTATTACTATCATATATAATTCCATTAAAGCCATGACGGTATTCGTAAATTCAACTCGAAATGTTGGTTTTGGGTACAGAAACAGTCTAATCAAAAAAAAAAAGGCGGGAAAAAAGGTTACAAATTAAACAAATTCTTGTTATAAAGGAAATGCCAAAGCTAGAAAAATAATTCAAATTTGGAATTCCATGTTAATAATAGCCAGTACTAAAATTACCATAGCGAGGGACCCTCATCACAGCTATTGAAAGGGCTACGCTCGGTATTTCCCTACGCGATCGCGTCAGAAATGATGATATCCGTAGAAGAACAAAAGTAACCCACGGAGACCAGCGGATTGGTTCGTTGAAGTGACAGTGGGCGGGACACATAGCGCGCAGAACAGATGGCCGATGGAGTAAAGTTCTTGAATGGAGACCGCGTACGGGCAAACGTGGTGTAGGACGCCCAACGGCCAGGTGAAAGGATCGATTGGTCTGGAAGTCTATTGGAGAGGCCTATGTTTAGCAGTGGATTGTATGTGGCTGATATGATGATCATGATGACTAAAATTCAGAAATTTTTCGTAGTTTTATTGTTGAAGCGCAATTAAGTAAGTAGGTACTTATTGTTCTAACGACATTATACACGAAACAAGTTAAATAAGCTTGTAAAACAGTTTTTATATCTGATTTGCAAAGCTATTTATACTGTTGATTGATGGCACTTGGTGAAATTTATGGTTACACATACCTATTGAACTCACTTTGTACTCCTTCCGTAATATTCAACTGAAACTGTCTGTGTTTACAGGGTCTCAGTCGGCAGCACGAGTGTGACTCCCCTGGTGTTGCACACGTCCGTAAGCCACGGTAACCATTTTCCATAAGGTGGACCGTGTGTTTATCTGCTACATCAGTGGTTTAAAAAAACATGATTGAAACTGACCTATTTCGCCTTACGGCATCCTCAAAAGTTTACAATGACAGTTAAGAACATTCAAGAGTGTTCACGAAATGTGTAATTTAAGTACTAATTACTTCTTTAGAGTTAAGTCACAGTTCTAGTATCAATTTATAAGACTGTGCATGGTTAAGTTGTATGTGTATAGCAACTCTTTGCTCAAAAGGAACCAGCCCTTTATCAGGCTTTGATTCTCCCTGAAGACCTTCGGAGTACTTGACTCGGAACCCAAGATCTTAACCCCGTTTTGGTTTAAAAACCAAGGAGGTAAGCATTCTCACTAGCGATCTTAATCACGTATACTATGCGTTATATAAGAATCGCGCCGTACAAAGGGCCTCGCGATTGTATTGTCAGTGATAAGAGACGTCTGTTAGCTCAAGGGTTATCAATCAGACTCCGACGAGATAACTGAATGTAACTAAGTTATATAGTCTACACTGATTTTCGTTTTAAGCTTTGAGGTAAATGGGTTATGGAGTGTGCTCATGTAATTACAATATTCGCGTTTCCTATACGCTGGAAATTGAAGTTATTATTTTTATTGATATTTGACATATATAAGGGTTCTTGGCTCTATGTCTTTTAAAAATAAAATTGTGCCAAGACGAGGCGGGATTGAATTTTGAATTTCGAATTTGGAACGCGGTATGCAGAAACTAAATCCTATCAATATTATAAATGCGATAGTTTTTAAGTATGGATGGGTAGATGGATGTTTGTAACTCTTTCAAGTAAAAACAACAGAATGAATTTTAATGAAACTGTACAATAATATATAATTAAAAAAAAGTTAGTTTGTACAATAATATAGATTATACATCAGAATAACACATAGGCTACAATTTATAACGATAACCGACATCCACAGAACTAGTAAATAATAACTGTAAGTTACCTAAATTAATTTAGAAACTTATTTGTAAGAGCAAAGCGAGCCTTTTTGTAATTACAACTGTATGAAAACTACAAAAGTCACGTATATCTTTGTGATATTTCGTTACTGCTACGTCACTGAGGTAGATGTTGGTTGGTTCGACTTCGACATTCTCCAAAATAATGATATCGTCATATCCTGATTGTGGCGTTTCCTTCGAGTTCCTATAGCCACATCCTATATAGTACCAAGAAAATGAAGCCAAGGCGAGTATTAAATAAAAATGAACGGACAGTAAACACTTATTATATTCCTAGTAGATAGTCACCTCGTTGATGTCGAAATTTAGAGAGTAATTTGATCGCATTTTAAAACTGTCAAGGACATGTAAGTTTTGCATATGATAACAGATTAAAAATATAGAAAAGTGACGTAAAGTTCAAATTAGATAACTTTTATGGGCGTCGTGAAAGGATTGTAGACTAGGATGGCCTTGGTTTTTAGCTAATTAGGAATATGAATAATTCATTTTTAAATTATCTAATGTTTAATTTCATTGCACTGATCTTTCTCAGTATTTTTTTCGGTAGGTATTATAACCTTGTACATAATCAGCGTCAATGTTTACTCATGCCTAGTTGTATCTAACTGTGGGGCAAGGATCTGTCAAGTGTCGGTACTTAATCACAAGTTGGTCATTAAAAATATGCTGATACTACAACTTGATGTTTTTCCTATCTCAAAAAAAGTTCTACGAAAAATACTTAACGCATATAATGAAGCTTTCACTTTAAAAGAGTTAACATTTTCTAAGGTCAAAAATTGTATCCATTTTCCACTCTCCCGGGTTTGTATGTAAATATAAAGTAAATTAAATTCAGGGAGGCCAAAAACTTTGTAAAGAAATTTGCATAGAGATAACTGTTGACTCCCGGTCCGGAGTGATCTTGCTTCAAAGGCTGGCCATCGCAAACCACCGTGGAAACGCGGCGAGTGCGATGGGTACTTTTGTGACGCTAACAGTCAGGGGCGGTTTTTTAATAAATTTATTAACTAAATTATATTATGTACAGTGACCTAATGTATACCCTTATATTTAAATAAATTTAATTCATCAAATGCCGTTATTAAATTAGTTGAGACGCCTTCTAAAACGAGAAATGAGTTTGATTCGCATTCGAGATGTAACCAACTGCATTTAAAACGATCCCGGAACGGCTGAATCAATTTGGAAGAAATTTAATGTGCTGTCGGTATGCGCATGGGAACTATTTTTCCGAACAGGACGATGTTCTACTTTATTATAGAGATAAAGTTTTTAGACAGGAAAAGCTCTAGCGCATTGTTTTCGTGTTAGTCTATATTCTTAAAAAATAATGCGTTTAAATTTAAAATCACGGTTTTAGTGTGAATATCAGGTAGCGGTAATAAATTTTGCTATTGAAATTTATTCTCAATGCGTATCTAATTATAAATGTATAAACTTTCATAGATTACAAAAAAATTAAATTTTGTATTGATTTTCTGAAATGAACTTGAATCATGCAAAATAAATGTGAGCATTATAGAGCCTCCTTTCCTTCTTCTTCTTCTTGAGTTTTCTATTCTAATATTTCTACAATTATTGTATAATACGTTTTGATATAAGTGTCGAATTTCAAATAACTCGGAACTCGTAAAGCGGGCAAATATTTGACTTCAAAAATTACATTACATTTTCAACCTCAACTCAGTCAAGTCAAATTTATAATAAAATCATAGCCCTTCTTTTTTGATTAAGTCTGGTAAAAAGAGTATTGTGGTACCAACCTCTTGAGGATAAAATGGTGCTTGTAGCGCCACACATATGGCGTTACAAAAGTCAGCAATTGCTATTACAACTATTGTCAACCACTGTTTCTGCGTAAAATCCCGTAAACCCATTTTCAACCGCCCACTTTAAAAAAAAATCCAAAGAAAAAACAACTATCACTTTTCAAAATTAGAAAATTAGGCGTGAACTGTTACGTCATAGTACTTTAGTGTTAATTTGTTATAGAAACATTCCCAAACTTATAAATCCCGGTCATTTATTCACCAGCCAAGAGTGATTGCCGCGATGGCAGGAGTGACACTAAGTCACGGAACATCATTTTTCTGGATAACGAATAAATTATTATTGTTGTAATAATTATGTACTATTTACGATACATTACACTTCAGATTAAATTGACCAAAGAAGTATAGCTTGCTGATTTATTATCATAGCTCTGAATTTAATAGCATACAGATGAAGCCATGTATGAGAAAATAATTAAGATTGTTTTCTTACGAAGGTCAGTACACGTGTCAGGGGTAATAAGAGAAGAAGTAATGACCGAACGAGTGATAAAGAGACTAAATATGAACTGGAGATAATGTTAACGTGATTAATATTTTTTAAAGTTAATTAATCTCACCAATAAACATAAATAATATGTGATGATAAAAAGTTAGCGTTAATACGATCATATCTTTAAAAATACTTTATGATGTATGGGAGGTTGGTGTGGAAGGTGCCTCGCCGAGACCTATAGGGGTCCTTTTAGGTTAAGAAGGTCAGACGGGCACTTACTCTCAGAAAAGCCTTTTCGAAAATGATTATGTTGAAGGCACCTCCTAAAACGCTCTAGTTACGGCATAATACTGTACTAGGAACGTGACTTTTCTACCATATTTTAACATGTTAATTGTTATAATCGCCCTAAGACGGTAGTATAGGAACATTTTGATAACTACAGGTGTGGCTCGGTGGCTCAGTGGTCAGAGCATTCCCCCTGTAAGGGAAAGATCGTGGGCTCGAGTCCCACCTGAGCGATTCACTTTTTCCTATCTTAATCGATTTGAAAAGTTAGCATAGTAAATGCTTTAAAATTTCATTAAATAACATTGCCATGTTTGCACATTTTTGAAGTTGTAATGTTTGTCAAATGCAACCCCTGCTTATTTCCATCCTTAGACACAGCGTTCCGTGAAACATGCGTGATTATAGTAGGCTTCGCTTGCACAGGGCAAAAAGGGCTCTTATGCGCAGGAGTGTCATTTATATATCTTCTATAACTTTCCACAAATTGCATTAAGATTGGAAGGAACTAAATGGCAATTCATTCAAAACACTTAAAAAACAACTGACTGTGGCACTCGGGGACTGCCACGGTAAAGCTATTGCATAGCAATTTTTATCAACTTAAATATGCAATATAATTATTTATTATTTTTTTAATTATGCAGTATTTTTTTTTATCTATGCAATATTTTTTTCTTTGATATTAATTCCGTCCGTCCGTCCGTCCGCTGTCTGTCTGTCTGTCTGTTTGTCTGTCTGTCTGTCTGTCTGATGAACTGTTGACGTAAATATCTATTTATCTTTAAATGTATTAATTAATTGTATTTTGATTCTACGATTGTAAAAATTTGCACGCCGATATGTACCTTGCATGCCTATTGCCTATGGATGCATACTTATGTTCAAGAGAATAAATGATTATATTATGGGTCCAGATTATCAGTTGTTCAGTTCAATGTTCGATGTTCTTTATTTCTTAATTTACTTGGAATATCATTGTTTTGTTTTATTGACGTCAATTCGTTCTCATTATGGTTTAAATTGATTGCCTTTCTTATTCTCTGTGAAATCAGCTTCGTGAAATCATAACAAAGTGCCTACTTGTTTGCCCCCTATAACGTGGGATCATATTAAATGTATGGGAGTGTTTAATGTCAAAATGTTAGATACCTCACGTTAGATAAAGTTATTGATGTCATTTTACTCATTAGGTAACGTACTTTCGATATCAGTTAAAAGTTTTTTGATATCTGTAATAGTTACGGAATAATCGCCTGGACACACTTAACGATTACACCCTGTAGATGCGTTGTCCCCACTCTAAATGGTAGTGAAAAATGATGACAGTTTTCCTGAGTTTACGCATCACTCAAAGACGCGACAGTGCGCTACGATAGTAAATATATGTCATTAATAAAAAATTCGTAACTTTAGTTATATAAATTATACGCATGCAATGGAACATTTCCACTGCATATCTTGTCTAAATATATATAAAAATACTTAATTAAGGGAATAATATGGAATAATAGTACATTACTACAGAGGCCGGGAAGAAAGGGGTTGTCGGCCGAAGGCAGGCAACCCAATATTTCCCGCCGCGGTATGTATAGTGCTTTTCTCAAACAGGCAATGAAATAAACAACAAAAAAATTAAAGATTTAAAGACATTAAAAGCAAACAAGATAACAACTAAAACTCACGTGCATAATACTGTTTCGTCTATTTTAGCTTGATTTTAACAGTAAACATTTACATTTATGTTCATTATCATGTTACTTAAAAAAAGTATACAGGCACGTTTCTGAACGAACAGTGACACTTGTCAGTGTTATAAATGTCAATTTGTTGCAACTAAATTAAATATTAATATTTCAATGTTTATGTGTATAGTTAAGAAAACAATTGATAATCATGTGTTATTAATTATGTTCATGTGGATTTTTTATGTAAATAAAACTGCTCTAAGTACATACCAAGTCGTTTATTGTTTTTTTTAAATACGCATAGTGGCAGAGTGTCGATGTCTTTGCCAAAAATTATGTGGAATCGAAATTAAAAAAGAGGACATTTCCGGCCTTAGTCCTGCAAGGTTTGTATGAAATTCCATTACCGGCCTCTGGTCCTAGCCCCGCCTGAAATGTCATACTTCACAGCCTATTAAGAGGAACGTAATGTCAATATTTCATTGCATGTTTAAGAAATAGCATTGACAAACAACTGAAAATCGCTCCGAACGATATTTTTCTTTTTCTACGGATATCTGTTTTTTTTTCAATGATATCTGTGGCTGAGAAAATATTAATAATATAATAATATATTATTAAATATTAATATATTTACTAATAATTTCTTAAAAGTTCATCATGTTTATAGGTGAACCTTTTTTAACTATTTTAACACCAGGGAAATAAGCTTCCCCTGGACCAAACATTTTTATTTTCAATAAAAATATGCTCCTCTTAGTCAAGAATATTAATAACAAACGTTATTAATAATCTTGGCACCTTTTTACTTAGTTTAAGTACTGCCTGGCAGGGTATAGTACAAAAAATATTTGTTAAAGGCGTAGTCCGACTGAGACTTGATTTCTCAGTGGTTACGTACAGACGGTTACCTAACGCGAAGGTCATGGTTACACACTCCCGTCGATTCACTTCGTATAACCACTTCTTCGTAATTTATTCATTTATTTTGATGTAAGTAAGTATAATATAGTAGAAAGTTATTATTTTAAAATAGTTTGCAATTGCATCATATTCGTAATAAATACAAAAGCTTGGTGATTAACTGAACATATGCAGTGGAAAACTTTGTGTTCATTTCATACACACACTAGCATTTATTATACACTATTTTATCATATACACTAGCTGGTACTGTATGAGTAAGTATAAAAAGTAATAGTAGATTGTTAACTAAAGGTGGAAAGTGACCCATTTCACCCGAGATCAATTTTGAAGATATCCTGATGAAATTTGGTACAGGGATGAATTGGAGCTTGGAAACAAACAGAGGCCACCTTTTGTCGCGAAAAAGGGGGGAGTAGGGCCATGGGATAAAAGTTTATATGAAAGTTCGTCATATTTGAAATGAAATTAATGAAATTTGGTACAGAGATAGATTAAAGCTTTTAAACGAATATAGGCTACCTTTTGTCGTGAAAAGGGAACCCCCCAAAGCGGGGGGGGGGGAGGGGGGAGCTTGAGAACGGAAATATGCTACCTTTATCGCGAAAAGGGGGCTTGAAGGTAATTTGGTACAGAGATAGGTTAAAGCTTTGGAAAGGAAACAGGCTATCTTTGAGCGCATATAAGAGGGTAGAAAGGGGGGTTATGACTTTGGGATGAAAATTTGTCTTTTTTGACAATATCCTGATGAAATTTGGCACAGAGAAAGGTTAAAGCTTGGAAACGAACATAGGTAACCTTTTATCGCAAAAGGTTTAAGGGGGGAGGGGATAAGGGATTAAAGATTGTGATTTCTGAGGATATCCCGATAAAATTTGGTACCGAGATGGATATAAGCTAGGGAACGGACATAGGTTACATTTTATTATGAAAAATACATAAATTTGTCATTTTTAGATCGCGCAAAATACGGTGAATAGGGGATAAATAGTAAGAAGTTTTTTTTGGAAGATATGCTCATGAAATTTGGAACAAAGGTGGATCAGAGCTTCGGAACGGACATAGTCGAGTACCAAGCCAATTATAGAAATGAGTGAAGAGGCGAGTAGAGATCGTTATAGGGGCGAGTGGATAGGCATGTAATGGTCAATAAGAAAGTCAACTAGAGTCAACTACAGGGGAGAGTAGATATGCGACTGGAGAAGCCAGTGGAGAGGTGAGTATAGAATCAAATAGAGTGCAGTAGACAGTCGAGTAAAGAGGCGAATAGTAAGGTGAGTGGAGAGGCGAGTAGAGATCAAATAAAGAGTTAAGTAGAGATTCGAAGAGAGTAGAGAGGCGAGTAGATATGCGAGTGGGGAGAGTCACGTAGAGAGACGACAACAGAATAATAGTGGATGATCGAGTAGATATGCGAGTACCGAGGCCAATGGAAAGGCGAGTATAGAGGAGAGTACAGAATCGAGTAGAGAGAGGAGCAGAGAAGTCAGTAGAGAGTCGAGTATAAATCCAAGTATAGAGGCGAGTAGAAAGTCGAATAGAGTCGAATTTAATGCTCAATAATGTCGGCTCAACACTAAGCGATAACCAAAATCCACGCGGGCGGAGCCGCGGGCAAAAGCTAGTCATTGTACATTTTTAAGTATCTTTTCCCTTGAAATTTCTGGCAAAAGATTTTCGATTACTGTATTTGTCTCGTCTTTTTATAACCGAATCTGGGGTCAACATTTCAGAATCGCTGGAACTTATTTTTAAACGAATATTATTCACAAAACCGAGATTTCTAATTTTGGTACAGCCACAGAATTATTATGCTAATAAAACTTGCCTACTTGAAAGCTCAATAAGTGACAGTATTAGAACCGAATCCAAACCGAGAAATTATAAAGAGAAACAAACTTAAGTTCCATTTATTGTTACGGGATCAGTTTTAATTTTCATGGTCCTCAATGACAAATTAAAAAAAATACAGAATTTTCTTTTACCGGTTTAAAACGGAGTCAGACATCAGATTTTTTTTTTGGATATCCTCGGGACTAATAAGAATTCGCACGATATCCATTCAAACGTATATTGGCTGTGTGGCATGAATAAAATAAAGAGCTTTGAAATGTTAATAGAATCTGCAACGAATTTCCTGGCAAATATCCTCAATAACTCTACAACAATCGGCCATTACATTAATAACAGGCAAACATCGATCTCCGTGGTACTTTTAGGGCATGACAAAGTGTATAGGAAGCAGAAAACATTAGCTAAGACGTGTCCTCTTTGTTCTATCACTCGAGTACAATGACATAATCGTAAATTATACCTCATCAAGTAACTCAAACACCATAAAAAACTAACGAATTCCTAATTTACTCCTCGTCCTTATGGATGGAATTAATAGAAGGGTGGGGGAGTCCATTGGGGATGTCGAAAATCATGAGCTAATAAAACACATAGCTCCTTGCTTTCACCTCAAACAAAATGAGACGCGCGTCTGTCCGCCAACCGTCCCACCGCGAGCCTATTGCCAACTAAAAACCTCGAACAGCGGACGCGGGCAAAATTTGAAAATCGAACGCAAAAAATAATAATTAAAAAACAAGTACGAACTTCGAAATACAAAAGTGATCGAACGTTAAGTGAAAAATGGTTTATTTGAAATATTGAAAAATAATATTTATTTAATTTTAAATTTAATAAATAATATTTTCTTTGTTGATAATAATATACAATTTTATATTGGACAAAATGAAAATGGCCGATCGGTGCATATTGTCGCTGTTGCTGTTATGTTCAACTGTTATATGCCGTAATAGTGAAGCTGCAGAAAATAACAATGCAGACAATATACGTAAGTTTGTTTTACACATATTTTATTTCAACACATTTCCCTTAACAGGCACATAGCGAGCTGAATATTTTACATAAGTATGGATAAATATATTGTAAGGCGGTTACTTTAACTTGAAAATCTTTACAACGACACGATTTTTTTTAACCATCCTAACAGTTGATTAGAGATACAAATATACTAGCCAAACTTCTTTTGGATTAGAAGCGTCATATTGCATTGTATTACATTTCTTTATCATAATTTATATTGAAATTCTGCAAACAGTTTTTATGATAAAAATTACCTTTTTTTTTAACTTAAATATGGTATTCTCTCCAAGGCTAGTGAAATATCAATAATTATTTTAATTCAATTAGTAATACGAAAGACTTGAAATTGATTTAACTAAGACTATATAACCTTCGCATACCATAACAGTAAATATTTGTTGAGCTTCAACAAAAAACTATATTTCAGCAATGTTCTATATCCAAGTAAATAATTTGATTAATAAACCACCCATTAGAGTTGTTTGCTGCCAAATTAAGAATGACATAATAGGAATGTCAAAATTAGCCTAGTTTGCACCGCGGCGGTGTCCGAAATATTTATTAACATATTTTAGTTGTACGCAATAATTGCATGGAGCAATCAGAATTTTAATACAGTTAGGTTGATTGCAATCTATTAACGTTACTGCATGAACTAGATATTTTCGATTGTAAGTAATATGTATAGATATCAATATCAAGGTATTAGTTACATTGCAAAGTAAAAAAAAATACTCGTTTTGATGGTAGTAAAATTAATATTAGGGGAGAACACAATGAAAGTGATTAAAATGATGTTTGTTTGGTTGATTTTATATAACATTCCTTAGTTCTTTTAAGAATCTTGACTAGAGTTCTTTCATCTCTCAATGATTCTAATGAATTCTACACAAGAAAAATGAAAATCGGGTGACAAACAGAGGAGAAAAATCAATTGTTTTGCTTTCGTTTATTTATTCTTATCTAGATAGCTACTTCTACAGTTTTTTCTTATTTAAAATAACATTACTTAAACCGTAAAAGTCGTTGAAATTCATATGAGAAATGTTAAACATGAAATGTAATAAAAGCTGAATTGACGTTGTATAATTTCAACAATCTTTTTTTGCGCGGGAACTTCAAAATGACAACTAGTTTTCAGCATTCACTGATAAATAAAATTAAAAAAAAAAAGAAAACCAGAAAACGTCTGATAAAAGATGGGTAAAAAAGTCTAAATCTTTATTGTTTGAGTTATAAGTTTGCTTATTTAGACATCGTGACGTAACACCATTGTGGGTCAGTGATTTAACATCTGCCTGCCCTTGTCCCAATTACGCTTAGCGTAACATGTCATTCTCTTTCCACATTCCTATCAAATTTCATATTTCTCATAAAGATGGTGCTCGCTCCCTGTTCCATCTATTCTCATCGCACGAAGGAGAAGTAGATACCACACATCCATCATAGCATAGGATAAGCAGTCATCATCATAATAATTATATTTACGGTAGTCGCGGTCGCATGCGAACATCGCTTCTTTAGGTATATGGAGTCAATTTGGTCGGCAAATTTGTATAAAAACATAACCAGTACAAAGAAGTTAAGCCAATTTACACTTACTAGATAAAAATTTTGAATTCTGACACAAATATCAGTTTCACCAGATGGCTAGGGATCCACAATTATCTTTTCTGACTGAAAAAAGTTTTGTCTGGAACATCACCATATGTTAATTAACCTAATAACGATATTTTTGGGGCCCCACAAAGATTGAAGGTGCCCAAACTTGACGGGCGAGGTTCTGGCGAAAGCTGCGCGTCCCCCGTACCACCGCTGTCGTCTTAACGATGACACCGGAGGCGACGGCGAGGGGCGTGCAGTACGTGGACCTGGTGAAACAGGCGAGGGGCCTCATTGATATGAGGGCCCTCGATGTGGCGGGGACTCTCCGAGTGACACACACTCGGACGGGTGCCCGTCTCATCCACGTCCCTGGCACCTCCAGTGGTCCCAAGGCCGATGCCATTGCGGCTAGGCTGAGGGACACGTTGGATGCGGCCGACGTCCGGGTGTCCAGGCCCACCAAGTGCGCAGAGTTGCGCATTTCGGACCTGGACGACTCCATCACGGCCGATGAAATTCGGATCACCGTGGCGGAGGCCGGGGGCTGCCCCCCTGAAGCGGTCAAGGTCGGAGCAATCCGCTACGGCCGTCGCGGACAGGGGGCAGTAGTTGTCGGCTGCCCCATTGCAGCAGCCCAAAAGGCTGCCGACATGCGGACCCTCGCGGTGGGCGGAGTTGTAGGGGTGCGGGTACGCCTCCTACAGGACCGACCGGCTAGGTGCTTTAGGTGCCTGTCGGTCGGCCACGTGGGAGTGCAGTGCACGGCGGAGGTAACGGTCGGCGACCGTTGCTTCCGCTGTAGCCAACCCGGTCATAGGGCCGGTGGTTGCGAAGCTCCGCCACACTGTTTTAGGTGTGCGGCGGAGGGCAAGCCGGCCGACCACAGGGTTGGCAGCAAGGCCTGCACCCGCGGGGAGCCGAAGCCGCGAGGCGGGCGTTCCGCAACCGGTTCGAGGCGGGATGCGGAGATGGTTCCATAATGGATCCCCAGCTCCGCATCCTGCAGGCGAACGTGGGCCACGGTGTCGATGCTCAGGCCCTTCTGCTCCAGAGCATGGCACAGTGGTCCATACACGTCGCCGCTGTCGCCGATCCATACACTCACCGGCCCCTCGGGCCCGCCTGGGTGGTCGACCTGGATGGATCGGCGGCACTGGTGCATAACGCCGCTGCGGGTGCCCCTCCCCTTGTAGTGATCGCAAGGGAGCATGGCATCGTAGCGGCGCGTGTAGGGGAGATTGCGGTCGTGGCCGTTTATCTCACGCCGGGGTCACACCGACTCATTGGGCAGTATCGGCGGTCGCTGGAGCGGCTGACCGACGTCGTCAATGCCTGTACGCCTCGTCAGGTTCTTGTGCTCGGAGACTTCAACGCCTGGTCTCAGGCTTGGGGTTCCCGGCGCACGAACGCGCGGGGCAGGGCTCTGGAGAGCTGGGCCGATTCTCTCGGCTTAGTTCTCCAGAATCGCGGGGCCGAAGCCACGTATGTGGGCACCTTTGTGGCGGGGGAGCGCAGGTCGATCATAGACCTTTCGTTCGCGAGCGCTTCCCTGTCACTCCGCGTGCGGGACTGGCGTGTCGCCGTGGAGGTGGAGACACTATCGGATCACCGATACGTTCGGTTCGATGTCTCCCCTCCTGCGGGTGATGCGCCGGTCATATCGGCCCAACGCGAGCCGCGCTGGGTGTTGGGGCGACTGAATCGGGAGGACCTCCTGGAGGCCGCCATCGTACAGGCCTGGGCCATTGCGCCGGACAGGCCTGTCGACATAGACGATGAAGCGGCCTGGTTCCGGGAGGCCATGACACGGGTCTGCGATGCGGGTATGCCTAGGGCTCCAGCCTATAATCCGAGGCGTCGGGTCTACTGGTGGAATGCGGAGATCGCGAGGCTGCGTCAAGCCTGCGTGATCACGCACCGCCGGTGGGCTCGACTCCGTAGGAGGCGTAGCCGTACCGCAGATTCGGAGCCCCGACTGGCGGAGCTTCACGAGGGATACAGGGAGGCCCGGAATGCCCTCCGAGCGGAGATCAAGCGGTCTAAGACCGCTTGTTACCGGGAGCTCCTGGAGACGCTGGAGCGGGACCCATGGGGGCGGCCTTACCTTATGGTAAGAGAAAAGCTGCGCCCCCGGGCCCCTCCGCTGACCCAGGTGCTCGAGCCGGCTCTGCTCGGAGGAGTGGTCGACTCCCTGTTCCCGGCGCGAGCGGAACATGTTCCGCCGCAGATGGCTCCGCCGCCTCGGTCGCCTACGGCACCCAGTGCGGTGATTGACGACGACGTGCCCGAGGTCACTTGGGTAGAACTAGAGCTGGCGGTGCGAAGGCTGAGGGCCAAGAAGAACACCGCCCCGGGACCCGACGGCATTCCAGGCCGCGCGTGGGTCCTAGCTCTAGGGGAAGACGGTCTCGAACCCCGACTGAGAGGGTTCCTCAGCGCATGCTTGGAGCGGGGCCAGTTTCCGAAGATGTGGAAGACGGGGAAGCTGGTCCTCATCCGCAAGAAGGGACGCCCGGCGGACGAGCCGTCCGGGTACCGGCCCATAGTGCTGCTCGACGAGGTGGGCAAACTCTTTGAAAGAGTAATTGCCAAGCGCATCGTCGAGCATCTCTCTAGAGTGGGGCCGGACCTGGCGAATACCCAGTTTGGGTTCCGCCGGTGGCGTTCCACTGTGGATGCCATCATGCGTGTGAGGACTCTGGCGGAGGATGCGGTCGCCCGGGGCGAGGTGATGTTGGCGGTGTCCTTGGACATCTCCAACGCCTTCAACACCTTGCCCTGGAGTTGCATCAGGGAGGCACTCGTGTACCACGGTGTGCCTCTCTACCTCCGCCGCATAGTCGGGGCTTACCTGACGGAGAGAGCCGTCGTCTACCCGAGTTCGACCGGAGTCGGTAGGCGTGAGATGTCGTGCGGCGTTCCACAGGGATCGGTCCTGGGGCCGTTACTGTGGAACATCGGTTACGACTGGGTGCTTCGCGGTGACTTCGCGTACGGTGCCACCGTCACGTGTTATGCGGACGACACGCTGGTGACGGTGGGCGGGGCTACGCACCGCGAGGCAACCCTGAGGGCCACGACCGCGGTTGGCCAAGTCGTCGAGCGGATCCGGCGGCTGGGTCTCGAGGTGGCTCTGCACAAGTCCGAGGCCATGTTCTTTCATGGTCCTCGGCGCAGGCCAGGCCCGGGAGCCAGCCTTACAGTGGGAGGCACTCCCATCGACATCAAGCCCCAGCTGAAATACCTGGGGCTCGTGCTTGACGGTCGATGGGACTTCGGACAACATCTCCGAAGCCTGCGCCCCAAGTTGGTCACCACGGCGAATGCCCTGAGTCGGCTGCTGCCCAACTTGAAGGGCCCAGGGGCCTCCTGCAGGAGACTCTACGCGGGTGTCGTGCGGTCCATGGCCCTATATGGGTGCCCCGTGTGGGCGGACACCCTGGGGGCCAGATTCCTGCCTCTGCTCCGTACGGCGCAGAGGACGATGGCCTCCAGGGCCATCAGGGGATACCGCACGATATCCTTCGAAGCGGCGAGTCTCCTGGCCGGATCGCCACCGTGGATCCTGGAAGCGAGGGCCCTTTCGGCACTATACCAGTTCCGAAAGGAGGCGCGGGAGCGGGGATTCGATCCCGAGCCCGAGGACATTCGGGCCGAGAAATCCCGGCTCCACCAGGTCATGGTGGCCGAGTGGGAGCGACGACTTGGGCAACCACGCGCAGGGCACGCCGTCATTGCGGCGGTAAGGCCCATCATGGGGGAGTGGCTAGAGAGGCCACACGGGAGCCTCTCGTACCGTCAGACGCAGATGATAACCGGGCACGGTTACTTCGGGCGGTATCTGCATCTGATGGGTATTGAGCCAACGCCCGAGTGCCATCACTGCGACGCGAGCGTGGACTCGGGGCTGCACACGCTCACCGAGTGTCCGGCGTTTGAGACGCCGAGGCGGGAGCTTGTGCAGGCCCTGGGGGTGAGAGTGCTCACGCTCTCCACCCTGCTCGCGGCGATGGTCCGCTGCGCGGATGCGTGGGCGGCCAGCGCCTCTTTCTGCGAGCAGGTCATGCTCGCGAAGGAGACAGCAGAGCGGGCGCGGCGCGGTGAGCGAGAAAGGCTCGCTGACATCGCTGCTCGCGCCCGAAGGCGGCTCGGGCGTCGGAGGGCGCTTACAGACCTCCGCCCCCCATGAGCGCGGGCCTGAGGGTGACGGGTGGAGCCACCCGTCACCCTAGCAGAAGCAGGCCACGGCGGCGGCGCGCATCGTAGGACGATGCGCGCCTCCCCACACCGGGGTTGAGTCGGGGACGGCGTGGTCCCCACCTCCCGAGGAGGGCCAGACCGAAAGGGATGGCCCTGGGTCAGCCGGGGTGCGAGGGATATGTCGCAAGACAACCTCACCTTCGGCCTAGCACCACGACCCACAGACGGCGTGCGGTTTAGTCGGTTCGAGTCCGACATAACCTACCCCTCCGGCTCCGGGGGGGCGGGTATCCGTGGGGATTTCCCGCACGTAAAAAAAAAAAAAAAAAAAAAAAAAAAAAAAAAAAAAAAAAAAAAAAAAGGGCGAGGTTCTGGCGCAGCTTTTCCTCTACTGTCGGTAGTCCCATAAAAACCACATAAGCCTAAACCTACATGGAGGGCTCCGAAGTTGAAGCTATGGATAGCTATTTACCAGGTATAACGCTAAGTTGATGATGATTATCCTAATAATAAATAGTTAAGGTATATGAGTAGGTATAGATAGTTCAAGCTATCTTACTTACACTTCCAAGATGTTCATCAATGAATGTAATTTCGAATCATAGTTTAAAACTGACCACTTGGTAAAAACAATATGGTGCATTTTTGCCCTTTCTAAGAAAGGGTTATTTTTAGGAAATATTGAATCGTTAGTATAATTATCCTATCGTTTAGTATCTTATATCGATTGTAAGGCTCTAGGTGTGCTCTAGTAAGATAATATAAGATCAGATAAAAATTCTTTAAAAAAATATTATATATATATTGAAATTCTCAATGCAGACGTATCTTAAGAATGCAGACTCGTTTTATACATATGGACATTGCAAATAAAGTTGCCCACATTTGGGTGCAATAATACCGCTAAACTATTGAAGAATGGATAAATCTATAATTCCTTTTAAGACATTTTGTATTAAAAAACTTTCTGTTTTTGATGAAATTACAAAGTGCTCTATATTTTGTATTGTCGTAATTTGATCTTATATTAAAATGAAGTAGATAATAATATGTATGTAATCTTAATACTTCACGATGTAAAAATGGTGTCATACTTTATTCTCGCCCGTGCTATAAGATTAGCGCATATCCTGTGCCACTCTTGCTTGCTATTAGAAAAGCGAATTATGCTCGTTTCGTGGGACCGTTTTAGGCAGTTACAGTACTTAGATATAGATCTATCTCTTAGATCTACCTTTAGATCTACTTCTGTGATCCATCTCTTAAATCTACTATTCAACGTAAATACACTGCTATATTTTTTATTCAAATTTATCTCAACCTCTACTCTCACATCTCTATTATTAATTTTGATTTCCATTTAAATCACTGCAATATTCCGGACATAATAGCACAATACGAAATCTCTTTTAAATGGGCCTTTATGACAAAACCTTTTATTTAATCTATTGTATTTTTTTCTTGGACATTAAGGCATAAAGGCATAAGCTATATTCAGATGTGATGAAACAGTGTGAATCAGATATTGTCTGCGTGTTCAAGTGTGAGGCAATGAAATGTTGTAAGTATCTTTTCGAAAACTGACCTTTCGATATTGCGCAGGTATTCTGTAGAAGTTCTAAATTTCCAGCTTATTTATAAATACTTGATATCAATATTTTATTTATTGAATATGTCCCTTATTTTTATTTAAATTACCATAAAAGCGAATTATAAAAAATTATATTAGCTTGTTTGTATTTTATGCATTGCTGTAAGTAAAGTTTATCTGATTGACTTGTACTTGTGCGAAGTTTATACCTAGGCATAGTAGGGATGTAGTACGTGATACTGTCATAGTAAAACAAAAACGTTTGACGTTGTCATAGTGAAATAAGGAAGTTTACTGTCGAATTATAGAAATTTTTGCAACTTTGGCAACAATTTTGGCAACTCTCCGAGTTTGTTTATAAATTGGAAGGTATATTTCTAGCGTCTTAACTTAAACCACTTATGTGAAGGTTTCTTCAGACGCAAATAGCAAGTAGGTAAAGATTAAGTAAAGAAAGATAATAGTAATTTTTTGCTGGACAACGTTGAAAATTTAATGTAAATATCTGTAGGTTACACTACAAGTGTATGGCAAACACTTTGCGACATTGATTTTTAGATGTTTTTCACTGCTAAGATGGTATACACTTAGGTATATGTCCGACTTGAAGGACAGTTGGAAAATCACACAATGACAAGCTTGTTGCTAGGTATAATTTCATTTAAAATTTTACTAAAGGAGAGTTAGAACAGCGGTGCTGTAAAAAAAAAGCTAAACTATATACTACTACATAATACTTTAGTAGTTGTGATGAGTTAGCACATGGCCTACATGATGAGTGATTTATCATAGACGAGATAAGTATCACTTATGTGTTTTCAAGAGAGCAGGAAGAAAATATAAAAAGGAATAAGTAGGTACATAATAGGAATAAAATGACGTCTTTACAAGCGGTAAGTATATCATTGTACCCAAAAAAATTAAGTCATCAAATTAATATCATATCGAGGTTATTATAAAGAAGTTTATAGGAAACCAAATTCAACACTGTTACCACTTCATATTAAGCGGTTGGTCACATAAGCAGGGCCATAGTAAGCAGATTCTACTGTACTCCTATGGGAAAGGCCTTTTCGTCGACATTAAGTGAGAGGGTGTAAGAGATTGTGTTGGGAAAACCACCTCTGTATTTAAGTACTATTTTTAAATTTATCCGTTTTGGAAAACGTACATAGTCTACGCATTTCCTCATTAAGGCTGTACCTGGTTTGAGCGGAATTTTTTAAGGCCTATCACTTTTGACATTGGGGAAACAGACAGTTTTAAGTAATTGTTTTAAACTAAGTAGTGCGGGTATAGTTTTAATTTCATGAATCTGGTCTGATAAATAATTAACCCTTAAACTTACCCATGATACATAGTTATAATTTTTATATTATAATAAACTACTACGATCATAGTAAATTCTATGTTTTATGAGTTGACTAAGTTTCAATGGCTGTGATCACTAGGCATCCTAGACGAAACCTCAGGCAGTTCAAATGTATGTACATGGTGAAGAAATATATTTATCTTCTTTACCATGTATAAATAGAAAGAAAGAAAAAGCATTTATTTAAGAAACGCACTATGTACAAAAGTATCAAACACAAAGAATTATAGGTACCTAATATTGTTGATACATACAGATATTAGTTACATAGGTTATTACCGTAATATTATATAAGTACTACGTGCGAACCTAAATGGGCTACCATCTCAGCATGAATGCCTCGTACACGAAGAACAGGGTATACTTTATCCATCTATACCAATATCGCTGTAATTTCCTTGATCATATTTCTGTATAATTTAAAATATTTAACAGTAACTTTATACAGAATTCTTCGTGAAGATCGTGTCATTTTCACACGATATTCGATTTTTCAGTGTTTCTAAATTTTATTGTAATATGTACCATTTGCAATTTTATCCCTAATATATATAATTTTATTGCAAAATGTTTAACCTAATGATGATAATGAAAATATTATAAGCGGTTCCCGAAGTCAATAAATGCTTGCAATATTAGAAGTATTCAGGCCTACCTACCTGCAGAGGGGATCGAAGAGGGAAGAGAGGAAGACAATTTGAAAACGAAAGAAAGGGAGAACTCGAGACATCATTATATTGTTGATTTTATTCTCACAGTCATACAATATATTAATTAGCCTAGCAATCCACTACTGGTCATAGGCCTCTCCCAATGTTGGGAAGATTTGCCCTAATGTTTCCACACTGCCCCTCTAGACAAGTGGCAATTCGCTAACCGGCGTTTAATGGAATAGAATGACGAATGTATGGGATTTGACGTATTTGACATGCGTTAACGACTGTCATATACGTCAAATCCTATATATTCGTCAGTCTATTCCACCAAACGCCAGCTAGCGAATTGCCACTTGTCTAGAGGGGCTGACCGGACGGGTTGATGCAGGGTTTTATTTCGAGTTTTCGTTCTCACAGCCATGATGTTGTAATATGTTTGTCAATAAATTAAATATGTATTGCACCCACAGGCAATATCCTTGTCCCAGATTTAATACGAAATAAGGATATTGCAAAAATATTAATACACATTAAATGTTTATTATGGTCAGTAATTATTTTTAGTGGATACTTCTAGGTGTAGTTTAGAAGATATACACTTTTTCAAACAGGTTATTGGTAAAATGAGTCTGAACTAATAATCTGTAGCTATCGTAATAATTTTTGACAATGAAGGAGCTTGAGACTAAAGGGTTCTAACGGGAAGATAAATTAAGATAAATAAAAAAGAACAAAAAGCTTATCGGCTGGTATCAGTATTTAATAAAGCAATAATATATTATTTACTAAGTACGTACGGAACTCGAAAAATATTTACAGTTATGGTCAAGCGTATGTCGTAACTTAA
The DNA here is from genome assembly GCA_949126895.1 of Eilema caniola. NCBI lineage: Eukaryota > Metazoa > Arthropoda > Insecta > Lepidoptera > Erebidae > Eilema > Eilema caniola. The sequence continues at coordinate 8,864,091 of OX421462.1, forward strand.
CCTATTTTGTCAACCATTTAATAGTGCATTATGGCACAAGTGTGTAAAGTTGGTGATTACCGCTGAGACACCATTGAGACCCGAACCTTTAGATGAGGGTCTTAAGAGAGTCGAGGACGGTAATCATCAATACAAATGTGTATCAAACTATGCTTTTTAACACTCTTGTGAATAAAATAATACTAAAATATATATTTACTCTTGCAGTTTTCAGGTAGTAAACTTTCCATAAGCACATCAATCTCATCATATATCGGACGTTGTACAACATTTATAATTTTCTTCATAATGAATACTTGTAGACATTTTAATTAATAAATAACTATAATTTCAAAAATGAAAACCTGTTGTAAAATTATTTCTCGCAATAGCAGGCAAGATTAATATGTGCGCGAGTATCTCAATCGGCCATACAATAAAAAAGTTTTTTTTTTTATATTTGACCCGAACTAAATGGGCAAATTAAAGTTTTTGCATAGAAACAAAAGTTATTAAGGTTAATTGATTGAAACTGTTGTTTATTTAATACGTACAAGTATACATTATATGTATATTATTTCAAGTAAATTTTATTTAATACGTACAAGTATAAATTATATGTATATTATTTCAAGTAAATTTTATTTAATACGTACAAGTATAAATTATATGTATATTATTTCAAGTAAATTCCTTTATTTGTACTATTGAAAACGACCTTTTTTGAATCGAAACTTCCTTTAAGAAGCAACTGAATCAATAAAAATGAAAATAAAAATCATATCTCACCTGTGAATTTATAACAATCAATAGAAAGTTTTTATATGTGTCATTATGCGCCTAATTGCAGTGAAATTAGAGCCAGTTTATGAGCAAGTGTGTTGAAAATTATTTGATGAAATAGCTTGGTTAATATTATTAATTCTTTATAATTATTTATTTGCTATTGCAAATAAATAATTATGTTGTTGAAATATATTGTTGAAATTACGTAGGAATTTGGCATATTATATTTTTACGAACTGAAATGCGTCAGTCCACAAGGTTGAACGTAAATCGCGACTTTTTCGGTCATTAAAAAATTACCCTGATAGCTGGTTATTTGCTATTAACCTCAGATAACATGACTGCTTTAATGATGCAGGCCCGCTATTCATCATTATCATTCTCAAGAAAGGAATAAGGTACTGAACCGTTTGGCGAGTTCACACCGTGATTCCCAAGCGACCGGAGATGGCCCTAGGTCCACCGAAGGGCTAAGGAAATGTCGTAGACAATCTTACACCTCAGCATCACAAGATCCGAGACGGTGTGCGTTTTTAGAGTCGGTTCGATTTCGAGATAACTGGCTTCGCCCTTATCCGATGGGTTCTCCGCAAGAAAAAAAAAGGTACCGAATCGTTTAGTTCACAATGGCATCCATTGTAGCTATAAACAGCTAAATTTATTTATTATTTTAACGCAAATATAAAAAATATCTCACATAACATAAAAATCGATTAAAAAGATACAATATAATACAATATTCTTTATTGTATACCATAAACATATTTGAGATTAACAAAGAAAGGAATAATATAATTGACAGTAGGTATGATGATCATGAGTTTAACTACAGCAATAAATATTAAAATTACTATTTTTAATGTCCAAACTGAAAATAAAAGCATGTTTTAAAAGTATTTAACCATTAAGTCAAATCAATATAAATCGTCTAAACGTTGCAAGGTCTATTGAAACTTAACAAGATGTGACTCATAACTGGCCAATATTGTTAGTGGGTGATTAATTTCGAACAAATACGATGAAGTAAGAATCAACGTGTATTTCCTATACTTTATAATATGTGATGACTTGATCGTGCGAAGTAGAAGAGGAAGAGCTGGAAGACGGACCCAATCAATTCACCCAGTCAATCAGCCACCGGCCTGCAGGCGAAGTTAATTTGTGCCCCCAATTGAGATCTTTGTTATGCATTATACGATATAACCTACGTGTTGTGTGTTGTGTGGTCCCCATACAACCCGCACGATTATCACACCTTATCACTAACAATCTTAATAAAAAAAAATTATAACTTTACACAATTATGCTCACAATAACGATGGCAATTTTCTATTGTCAAAGGTGTGATTTGACGATGCGTGTCAAGGTTAGACCATTACCCGCGATGTCGAAACTGGCCTCAAGCAATTAGCAAATAAGTTAAGTCAGTTCATTGAGTTTGTTTTATTTTTTATCAAGCGATTACAGATAGACCAATCTATAAATTATGCTATTAAACGAGCAATTATTATGTTGGTAGTAGATACTACGGCTAAAAGTCGAACTGTGGTTACATATGATTTATTATACCTACAATATTAGTCATCTGGAACTGGGTGCAGCCGCTAACAGGTGTTAGTAATATCTATCTTACTTGTTCGACATTCTGTAGCATCACAAGATACCAGATACAATTTTCACCATACCCTTCTAACCTAAACTATTCAATTCAGAGCGAGCGGTGTTCGTCTCTACCCATAAATTACTTTCATTAAGTTCTGGTCAGTATAAATATTAAAGAAATGTGCCATATCTATGTTAAATATTAAACGGCTGAGTTGAATTATGTGTGGCATGCGTAATCGCTGACATGTTATGATAACATACATTTTAATTAATTTAATATTGTGACATTTTATTGTACAATTAAATAATATTATTACAGATGTATTTGCAAAAAATAAATTAATAAAGTTACCTACTATATATACACAATACTAAATAAAATAAAATAAAAACTAAAACTAAAAGTTAAAATGCGTCGTGGAATTCATCCGCATCGCATGCCTTTGTGGTAGCGTTCCCAGAAGACAAATAATTAAATTAAATTAAATTAATAAATCCTGAAAAATATAAATATTAACAATATTAACACATTTGTTCACTTGGTTTTTACTTGCTATTTTCTGTTCTGAGGTTTCATCATTAAGAATAATAAGTTTCCCATACAAGCTCGGAAATTTCGAATAACCAACAAGATCTATAAACACATACACATATTTTCGCAAGTAATTAAGCTAGTAATGAAGGTTGCTTAACATTAGCCTTACGCTCGCTATCGCAACTAAATTTCGAAATTAGTTGTCACAGAGGATATTTTATTTTTTATTAGAAACTAGTAGTGATGGAAGGGTTAGTTATAGTTTTTATTATGACCATTTATTAACAATGAGACTATTTTCGAACATTCTATGTATCTGTGCTTCATTCAAAAACTTCAGAAAATGAGTTACCTAACTGCTGAAACCACCTACTGGAATTTCTTAAGACAAAAAGCAATGCAAAATGTGTAACGGATTTGATGACAGAGATGGCAAATTTGCCAGAAGATATTTCATAAACAAAGAAAAAATTAAAGCAGGAAAATAAATGGTTTAAGTGATCTTTATTTTATACCCCTGAAGTGGCAGACAAGCACACGGTTCACCTGAGGGAAAGTGGTTACCGTGGGCTATGGACGTGACACTCGTGCTGCCGACCCTATAAGCACAGGTTTCTGTGCAGTCAGTGTAGAAGACAAAGCATGAATAGCCTTTAACCTTCCCACTGACAGCACAAAACCTCTCCAGTGATCTCTGGCTACCCAATTTACAGCCTCATCAGTGTCATCAGAACACTCACTCTGTATCTGTTTAGGCTGTCAATGATAATTTTCAATTTAATGATATTGGCTATTTTAGTTAGCTATTGATATCAACTAAGTCCACAGATTTAGTAAATTAAAGTTGTAATGGGCTGGTTAGAACTGCTAACGGTCCAATGCCCGAGGTCCGTTTTATATTGGCAAACGGAAGGTGGAACGCTCTCCAGCATGATGGACGAACGACTTAAATAAGGTAGCTGGAATATATTGGATGGGGAACTAAAATTAAAATGTCTAACGTTAAATAACCTATGTTTAAAGTACCTAAAATCTAAATACCTAATGGTTTAAAATACCTAAGCCACTAATACTTACGTACAAAATATCTAAATTTGAAATACCTATTGGACTAATTACCTTATTTTTAAATGTCTAAAGTTAAAACAACAAAGGCTGATATACTTACCAACATTTAATTTCGAAATACCTAAAATAATGCACTACTTGCGAGTTATTTGTTTAAAGTAGTAGAACAGGTATCGCGAGCGTATATGTGGGTAGATCTCAGTTAAAATTATTCTAAGGGGTTAATTTATTAATTTCTTCTGACAGAAAATTAGTGATAGGTTTATTGAAAAAGCTGGACAATCCGACTTGGATAGGTTAGGTTAGAAGGCTAATGCGGGAGCGGAGCGTAGCGAAGCTCCCACATTAGGCCTTCGTGGTTATTTTTTTTATGACCGTGCAAAATAAATCCATTTGGCTATTATTTTATTAACTAGCCATTTAATAAAATAATAGCCAAATGGATTTATTTTGCACGGTCATATGGTCGTAAGTAATTAAACGTTTATGCCTTTATAAAGCTATTGTCAATTAGAAGTTATTTATTAGGGTTTATTAGTTTTATTCTAAAGAACATTATGTGTTTGTATCATTATGCGTTTCTAATATTATACTGTATAAAATTATGCCTCATTATTATTATGATATTAGTATTTATGACCACAAGCATTATGCCAAAACATTAATGCTTAATAATATTATGCGTTATGATCATTATGCTGAATTTCGTTATGCCAATGTAATTTATGTCTATATATTTTATGGTTTTCATTAGTAAACCATCAATTTCTCATTTAAAGCTATGGGTATTTTAAAAGTAAGTCAAACAACGATTAGGTATTTAGATTTTAAGTATTCTAAAGTTTGGTTATTTAACTTCTGACTTTTTAAATTCAGGTATCCAAATACGTAGCCATTTCAAACTTTCGCTATTTTAAATATAGGTCAAACAACCATTAGGGGTTTATATTTTAGGTACTTTAAACATAGGTTATTTAACATTAGGCACTTTAATTTTTCAAATACGTACCCATTGGATGCGCTAGCGTAGGTTCGGATGCTATAGTGCAATTGGGAGGCCTATTTGAGCTGTCGGATAATTGATTGATTGTTTAGCTACATTGTACTAACAAATACCAACGTATAAGTAACCGAAATGACAAACCAATAACAGTGATTCCAAATGAATAAACATTTTATTAAGTAGATACTGCCGTAATCTTGCGTGACATTCGTTGGTAACTCATCGCCGTGCCTTCTTTGTAAAAGTAACCGTCATGGACCGGCTGCGGTGTACATTTCACTACCTTGCTCAACTGTTAAGTAATATAAATCTTCGTAGTCTCTGCACTGTTTATTGGTCTACTTGGATTCTTAGTTTTATTTGTAACTAAATCAGTTTATTTTAAAACGTGGACTAGCATTGTATTAGGTTTCAATCATATTAGTAAATAATTGAAATAGAGGGTGTTAATCAAGCGATTATTTTATGAGAAATGAATGATATGTTTTGTCAGTAAAGTTTTTATTTTATCATCAAATGTTGGTACTAACAATGGTAAATCTGCGGCTAATCTTAAAAAATACTGGCTACGTCTTAAAGAATACCGCACTGGAGTTTGTTGCGCCGTTTCTTCTCCACCAGCGCCTTGGAAGCGATGGTAAACTTAGGTTAAGTAGAATTTATTATTGACGTCAATAATAAACAACCATTTTGTTCTAGATTGAATAAAAAAAATTGAATTTGACTATTGATAAATTCACCATCATATATATCGATTATTGTCAGAATATGACACTGCGCAACCCGAGACGTAAGACAGGTTACTTTTGGGTTAGGGCACTAAGACAAGAACTAGAGACTAAATTATGGTAGCAGATCTAAACTTTGCTGACAAACCATACTATTTTGGCGACTGATAAATCACACTCTTATTCATCAAAAAAGTGATATTGTGAAATAAATGGTTCATCGTTAATAAAAACCACGGCACCGTAGGCAAAAATTTTTGATTGCTACATCAATGAAAATGAAGGCTTTGGTATTTCAATTAAAGTGGCCTCACAAAAAGGAATGTTATTGAATTTGCAATTTTCGTGGCGAACTCCATAGGGGTATTTTTTTAATTAAATGCTAGTGTTGTTTGAATTCGCGTTTCGATTGTGTGGCAGATGCTTCAAGCGACTTTAGTTATAGATTGAATTTATAATAAGAAAATTAAAGTGCAGAAATTGCGGCCTGTATTGCGGCACACTACTAGGCCTCTCCTAATTGTGTGCCTTAACAACCAATGTTCCACCTCGCGCATATTCTGCTTGGATCGAAAAATTAATTAAACATCTAAACGGGTCAATATTTTTAACAGATTACTTCAGAGAAGTTGAAGGTGACAGTACTGATTAGATGAGGAAGTTATGCGACAGAATAAACAAATATAAATATGAAATAATACCACCACGGAAAATCCTATGTATATAGACATTTTATGTCTATGTAAATAAAATAATAAAGCATGGTTTAATGAATATAGATAAGTAAACAACGCAAAAGAAGTGCGCTTTACTAGTAATCTACTCTTATTATGAACTCCTAGGATAGTAAAATAAACTACCTAATATGACTACCCATTTTGACCAATTGGATAAAGGGGACATTAATGAATCATTGAGTTATAAATACCCTTCCCTACTACCTAGTTAATTTTATCGCGGCTACACGCGATTCATTCATAAACCTAACTTATATCTTCTAATATATAAAAGTCTCGTGTCACAATGTTCGTTCCTATACTCCTCCGAAACTACTGGACCTATTTTCATGAAATTTTGTGTGCATATCGGGTAGGTCTGGGACTGAGGCTACTATCTATTTTTCATACCCTGATCCGCGTTAACTGACATCCGAGCCGCGGGCAACAGCTAGTTACAGATAAATTAACCAAGTACGTACTTTAAAATATTTATTACAAAGTATTTAAATGCAGTAGATGTCTAATTTATTTTCGATACGACTTCGGAAGTCGGAGGATCGGGAGCTATAGCGCACCTTGGGAGAGACCAAAGTAGAAACAGCACTGGACTCTGAGTTGACTAATTTATATAAAACCCTTAACCAATACATTTACACTTGTATGTATACATTTTTAGATTCTAAAGAGTTATTATTTTTTACAGACCAGAAAAACTATTCAGAACAAGATTTGTACTCAATTTTGGCAAGAGGAAAAATCAAACTTTGGTTTGACCTTCCAAATTAGACTTAATTAGAAAAAAAAACATAATTTTGACCGTGTGACGAAAGCGATACGCTCAAACAGTGCAAAAAAATTGAAGAGTTAGATATATCACCACGATGTCTAAGATGAAGCCTGCCAAGTATTCAAGTAATATTGTTTTATTTTAGATCAGATTTCACTGCGGTCTCTTAGGCCCATATTCTAGAATGCCAGTCAGTTGAATCTCACTGTATTTGAGGATAGATTGTAAAGACAATCGGCCAGACAACCTGTTAAATATGTCAATCTGTGTATTCAATGTTTTCTGAGAGAAATCTAGATTCAGCTGAGTGGTATGCTAGAATACGAGGTATCAATTTATTTGTTTTAGCTGGAGGGGTTATCAAATAGGTTAGTATTACATTACATACCAGCAAATTACAACAATCTGTATAATTCCAATAAAAAAAACGAAACACGTTTTTTGTCGGCAGTAAATCACGTGTATCGATACATCGGCTGTAAATCTACGTAAATTATAAAAGGTCAAAGTTACAATTTAAACAAACAAGTCGACATGCCGATTACATATATATTTTAGGTCACGTTCATTACGCATTTCCATAAGTACCTACTTAGTGTTATATAATATTTGATTACTAGATATGTCGCATACCCTGGGGAAAGCGTAAATATCATATTCTATACTAAAACCAGAAATGTGAAAGTATGTGAAGATGTCGGTTAATCCTTTACCAGGAATATAACGATAAGATGATATCAATAGAATGATCTATGCATAATACAGTTTATTAAATGCTCCTAATTCCAAATTCATACATACATTTCATTTGACAGCCTCCGTGGCGTGGCGGTAGTGAACGCGGCCGCTGCGCAGGAGGCGCGCCCCTGCGCAGCGGCCGCGTTCACTACTGGTTCGATCCCCGCTCAGTGCAAATATTTGTATGCATGAATATGTATATTTACATTGGTCTAGGTGTTTCTATGTATAATATGCATGAATTTACAAAAAGAAGTATCTAAGTATGTTTATCCGCATTCTAGATTCTATAAAACAAGCTAGTTAAGCTATGCTTACTATGGGTCTAGATAGCATTGTGTGAAATGTTGTTGAATATTTGTTTATTTATTTATTTATATAAATACATTTACTAGCTTTTGCCACAATTTCAGTTATCGTTATAAATGGTAGCCTATGTGTTATTCTAATGTATAAGCTATATTATTGTAAAGTATCATTAAAAATGCATTCAGTATTTTTTACGTGAAAGAGTAACCAACATCCATCTATTCATCTATACTTACAAACTTTCGCATTTATAATTAATGTCAATAAAAACTTGTACACTTTATTCAGAGTAGTCGCCTGACATTGACGCACTCTTTCATCTCTGATACACTGACAGTAAATCTGACAGGTATGCTGTCAAAGTACCTCGAAGATCAGAAAACAGATGATCATACGACCGTTTGTCTGATGACAACATGTACCAAGGAAAATTTATTTTTTGGTTCCTTATCGTCTCTTATAACTCACTAGCTAACCCGCCTCGGTTTCGCCCCTGGGATACTTCGACCCCGTAGCACCCCTAAAATGACTTAGGACGTCACTCAATTGTTTTGCCTTCCCGGAACCTCCCCACTAACACTTGAACTTTATGATATGGTTTTAAAGTTGAACTTTACTTTTAAATAAGAATCGTTTATGTGGGAGTATGGAAAAGTGTTGTTTTTAAAATGTTAGAAGCAATTTTTTTTTAAATTTATCTTATTATTCTACAAGAAATATTCTAAATCTGTTCAGCCATTCTCGAGACTTGCGCTTAACAACGCATTCATTGATTTATTTTTAACACGCTTTTATTAGCTTCACTTGTAACTATGTATGTTAGAAAATCTTGGCATCTTAATTTGACCCACTTTCCGGTCTTCGACTAGGATGAAATTTTGCACACGCTCTGAGTTCTGATGACAATAGATGACTAGCTAAGAAACGTCATTACAAATCCAATATGGTGGCCTCCCTAAGATGGCGGACTGGCTTTTTGAAATCCACCCTCATGATATGGGTATCAAATGAAAGGGTTTGCTGTCATGAAAACGAAAAAAATAGCTACGCGACTTAAATCCAATAAGTGCGTAAGTTTTAGTGCGTGCTAAAAGCGCGTTTTCTAGTTTTTTAAACTATTATAAATTAATATATTATAGAAGATGAACCATCAGCTTGGTGATATAAATTTGAGCTTACCTTAAAAAATCAAGAGGACAATCAAAACATTCACTCAATTGAAATAACAGTCTTGTTACAGACAATCCCCTTTCTTTTACAAGAAAGGTGATTTTCTGTTACAAGACTGTTTTTTATTATTTAGTAAAGACTAAGTTTGATGCTGTATGATATAAAAAGGCTGAATAGTTTATTTTTGTGTGCATTTTTATTACTAACCATTGTAATTTAGATCCTAGTCCCTTAATTATGTTTCTTGTAAGACTTGTCTTACAAAACGTGTAGTCTAAATTGATTTCGTGCGACATCAATCGGAGTAAGGACCTTCTTTTTAGAAAATCCTTATTCAAATCTGAATTAGTAAAGACTGCAAGGTCAATAAAACAAAGTACTACGAACTTGATCTGAACCTATGACGATTTAGCCAGCACGATTTTCGCAACAGGTTCAGCTAAACACAATTAGTGTCTATTCGTGTAACATACGACAATATAGATATCCATTATATAGCTAACAACAATAGCATATTACGAGTACTATGAATGCAATTCATCCTTGAGAAGTACGACAATGAAAGATTGCTGTTGGAACCTGCTTGGAATAATGTGGCGGGTGCTCCTGAAGATAGGACGGCCTTGTCTAGCCTTCTGTGGGGCGTATAACAAATAAACGATGTACAATACGTGGGGAGAATGTATGCTGGTTGGGCAATACCAAGAATAAATTTGTTAGACTGATTCATCGACTTTTGCATTATGGTAAAGATTCATGATAATATGTTAAAAATGGAACAGTGGCTGATTCTTCTAATAAGAAGTTCAAAATTCAGTTTCAATCTGTCAACATTAAATTAAATGTCAAAAACTTTATCATATATCTATTTCAGAATTGACGCTCTTTTCATTAAAAGCGTTAAGTGTCAAATTTGACATTTAAGAGATTTAGAATAGATTGAGGCTGAATTTTGAACACCTTTTTATTAGGAGAATTGGCCTTTTCAAGTACTGGGTTAAGTCGTACAGTAATCTCTGCATTGGATGGTGATGGAATCTGCTTGTTCTTAATTATCATTTGTAGGTAAATAGTTGTTACACTGGACTGAATTAGGGGGTAGTTTTTGACTGCTACGTCGAAGAACGCGGGTTTGATACCTACTCTACTCTGCTAGTTATTTACGTCTATATTTATTTATTTGAACGAATATGTCTAATTGTGTTGGTCAGGGTGGAGAACTTTACTTTTTCACTGACTGAAGTGAAAAAGTAAAGTTATATATAACCAATATGACATATACTGTGTAACACTGATTGCTCGATCTTTATAAATAATGACATTATAATAATTTCAGATAGCAATCTTGTTGACATAGATTGCATACATTAGCTTGACCTAAAAACCTTTAAGTTAGTGTCATTGTTGTCATTCGTGAATATCGCACTCATCGTTTACGAGTTAGATGCACAATTGAATAAGAATTTATTCTCATCACGATACTCAGTCCTGCCCCCCTAGACAAGTAGCATTTCGTTCAGGACTGAACATCGTTTTAGAATACGAATCTTACTAATTTCATTTTCAGTTGTCGTTATTTTCATTGTATTTTGAGAAGGTGTCATTATAAGGACTTAATAATAATTATGAATATCGTGACTGAATTATTTTATTAATTTTGCCGTACAGTTAGCGGTAAAAGTAGATGAAGGTTACACTTATTATGTCAGACTTTAAAATCTGTTAATTGCATTATAATCATCGTTTACAAATATATTTCAATAGAACCCACTAAGTAGTTAAACAGTATTAAAATGTAAAGATATTTAAATTATTAGTTATACAATAAAAAAATATAATTAAAAATATTTAATTTTTCAAGATGCATTTAAAAATGTAATTAAATGTATTTAAAAATGAATAAAGGGAATAATAATATACACGGCATGCATAGTAAAGAAGTTCCCCTTCCTGGAGCCCTAACTACCGGTAGCTCGGTCCCTGTACAGACCCGATGCCGGTGGGACACTTTTTTATATTTTTAAATACATTCAATTTTTTCGCAGATTTATTTAAAAATGTAATTTATATGCATCTATTGTTAAAATGAATAAAGGGAAATAATAATATAACCTTAGTGTACACCAAGGATGTAAACATACAAAATGTGAGATACAACTTATGTGGTATGTACAGATGGCCGTCTTATCGCTCCGTGGCAATCTCTTACAGGCAACCATAGAAAACTAATTTTTAAATTTCGTAGAGGATTATCTACATTTGCCTCAGACTACATGTTCTCGAAAAAAATTTAAATTCAAAAAGGCACGCCAGGCTATCGCGCGGTCAGTGGCTGGCCAGCTATGTGCACGGGCGCAGCCTTGACACCAGAAGTTGCATCAGTCGTTGCGATATCTCTCAGACAGGCCTTACAACTTGCCTTCAATCGTAATATGATATAATAGATCATAAATATTAACTTAAAAAGAAATTTAGTAAGAACTCTAGCCAGATTTTAGCCTAGACAGTTTTGCCTTACGGTATTTGCAGTTTGATAACATCAGTCAACAGTATAAGAAATTTAGATTCGAAAGTCTTTCTTCTCAACATATAATGAACTTCAAAATTGGTGTATTGGTCAATTTACTTCAAGCAAATCTAATTGAGAAATTTTCAAGTGTATTTGTAGGAAAGAGATATATTTAGATTAAACATTATATTTCTTATCACAGGTACGTAGAGTTCATTCATTTCAAAATAACATACACTGGAGTCGGAACATTTTAACACAACTTCTGCAATCAGTTGTCAATACCGATATTAAATTGAAAGCAAACAAGACGAGATGTGATTTATAATGAGTACATTGCACTATACTACGGCATAATATCTAATCTGTGTCAACGGAACTATGTTAATACGTATAATCGGCTTATGTAGGGAATAGAAAACATCAGTCGTAGGTAGACGCATACCTTCAATAAGATACGAAATTTCGAAATGTTATCTCTAAAATTATAAATCTTTACCCTAACTTGATTATACTTCCATAGGCCTTGTAGAAGTGTCTGAAATTTGTCGGTTCTTATACTTCTCCCTAACGTAACGTGACTGGTACTAAAACAAATAAAATTTTACAAATACGTGATTGTACATTTAATATTTATCTATACGTAATTGAAATGAACAATGATAAATATGAATTCTTATTTCTCATAATTATATAACCATATAACTGTTTGGGACTATAATTATTTATCGCGAAAAGTTCCGAACAGTCCCGAACTTGTTCATTACAACAATTTTTATTTTGCTTTCCAATTTTTGATTTCTTTATTAATTTCATGAACACAATGTGCCTTAGTCTTTTAGATCTTTCTTATTTTTAACACGATTATATTATTATCGATTTAGATTGAATAAAATTTATGCTGCATGCAATACGGGACTTCTATCCGCGACCAGTATACAGGGGGAATGCCTGGACCAACTGAGCTACATGAACTTTATATTATTAACAAAGGTGCAATAACACACGTGTACAATTTCATGAATACATATTTCATTAGTTCAAAATACCGCACATCATCAATCAATTGCTAACCTATAGTGCATCCTGCGGCCAAAACAATTTGAGATGACTTGTTCATTACATACACATAATGGTAATACTATTATGGAGTTGCACTTTTGCGAAACTCTGTTGGGAATTATTTTCGTTGAAGAAATATTTCGTCAGTGTAGAAAGTGGCACGCGGGCTGTAATGTACTGAGAGGAATACAGTTAACTTTATTGCACTAGTATTTAACTTGTGTTGCAGGCGTATTTGATGAAAGGGATGTTTCTTCATAGAGATGATTGACTCTTAGAGCATTTCATGTCTGCGCAAGATTGAATTCTGCTAGCAAGCACACTTCAAACTTACTCAATAGTCAATGAATTTCTGTTGAATATGCTTTTTGACGGTTTTCTTGTTGCTATTGTTGGTAATGGTTATATTTTTATTTTTCAAAAAATTATTGCTATTAACGTAAACGTAACTCATTGATATTTTTGTTATATAAAGATTTTCACTTTGTACCTTAGAAATGATGCTATCTGATCTATTAAAGGAACGATTTTTCAAATAAACGCGATATACTGATGATGACTTCTTATTTGATTTAGTTTTAATGCATTTATGTTTAACCCTGCTTCCTTTCAATTTTTTTGTGTTGTTCTGGTATGTTCTGTTTTGTGTAAGTATAGCTACTGAAACTAACTGATAACCTCCTACATTTATCTGTCACGTGTTTAGGTGGTAAGTATAGGTAAACAGTAAAAAATAGTGTAACCGTTAAAATAAAGAATAAAATAGCTTTGCGAAGTTGGCCTTTCATGAAGCGTGGAGGAAACCCGTTATACTTCAGTACTTTTTTTCTTTTTCATCCTTTTTTACTTTCTTATCCAACCGAATAAAATGCTCAGGTATCGTCTAGCCACCACATTGTCTGCATCCTAATTCACCTTCTAATTGATATATGATGCTCTGGCTCAAGCTATCTTTCCGAGGTTGGGGAGTTTAGACGATAGTTACTTCCATAAAGATCAACAAAACCAAAACATAATAATAATAACTCCGTGCCACATACATGACTCTTGAGGGTGCTTGAGTTGTATAAAGTTGATACAACTCTTTGTTCCTTCTTAATGGTATGTATGGGGCAATGGAAGACGGCTCTTCGCTATCCTGGGTGTCGACATATTTCGGATGACGGTGAGCTAATAAAGATTAAGCGAGGTATATTCCAGGGTGACAGTTTGAGTCCCTTGTGGTTCTGTTTGGGTCTGAATCCTCTAAGTACTGCATTAGAGGAATCAGGGCTATGCTCTTTTTTGCGAAGAAGTAGCCGGGTTATGTGATGTTCCCCTGGGGGGACCACGAGTAAATCGCTTTCGCTCGTGGTTCATCCGATTCATTCTTCACCAATTTTAACGGATAAGAAGTAGGTAATATGGTATGTTACCGGTTCCCCTTGTCAGTTTGATTTCAATAAAAGTAAATAGATAGGTATTAAAATTAAAAACTATACTAATAAAAAAATTACAAATTCTTTTGTATATCTTGTGATTACGTGATTGTGATGTGATTTTTGTATATCTTGTGTCGGTAATACTGATGTCCACCAAATAAGAATACCAAACCATTTTTCCGCTGAAGTACTGTATTTTTTCCTCCTTAATTTTAATTTATTTATTTACTAAGCTCAACCACAACTATGAAGGAAGAAATTCAATATTCAACACTGACGGTTGACAATTCCAAGTATGAAATAGAAAAAAATTAATGAGGTTTTCATTGTGCTACGTGGTCCCCCCGGGGGAACATCACAGGGGGACTACGAGTCCGGCATGGTACCTATAACCATTGGCTATATCAGTCCTAACCTACCTGAAAGACGTGGATAGAAGAGTTCGTAAACTGCTTACTGCATATCGAATGCATCATCCACGTTCCTCAGAAATGAGGTTGTATATCCCGGGGAAGTCGTGGCTTTTTAACGTTAAGAATCTACACAACCGCGACATAATATTTTCTCAAAGTGAATGTAGATGTGCGCGATGTTGTGGCAGTGGACCACGGACTTACCCCGCTCGCTCTTGCGAAAGAGAACTGGCGCAAACCTGCCATACTCAGCATTAATGAACGTAAGGAAGTATGGAGGAGCAAAGAGCTGCACGGACGATTTTATCGGGCCTCATATGGGCCCGATATAGATTTAAAAGCTTCTGTTACCTGGTCACGTTTCGGTGATCTCTTTAGAGAAATCGAAGGTTTTATCAGTGCAATTACTGATGAAGTTGAATTGACGATCAACTACCGAAGATATATCCTTAAGCATGGTACAGTTGACATCTGTCAGGCATGTCACCGTGCTGAAGGATCCCTCAAGCATGTAATCTCTAGTTGTTTTCGTCTTGTCGTTTGTCGTCTTTCGTGTCGTTGGCAAGTATTTGCATAGACACAACCATGTAGCCAGGATTGTCCATCAGCAACTTGCTTTTAAATATAACCTTGTAGATTCGGAGGTGCCGTATTATAGGTATATGCCTGACCCAGTTCTTGAAGATGGTCGTGTCACATTGTGCTGTGATCGATTTATCATCACTGACGGGACTATTTTAGTCGTCAAGCCTGTTATAGTGGTGATAGATCGATCAGAGCGCCGTGCAATAATTATCGATGTCACCAGTCCGCATGACGAGAATTTCTTGAATTCCGAAAAAGAAAACGAAAAAAAATATAATCCTAAAGTAACTCTGTCGGTCTATCTGTCTGTATGTTACGCTTTCACGCCTAAACCATTGAACCGATTTTGATGAAATTTAGCATAGGGGTAGATTAGAGCTCGAGAAAGGACATAGGCTTTGTTTGGTCGCGATAACTGACATCCACGCGAGCGGAGCCGCGGGCGAAAGCCAGTATATTATAATTTAGATGTTGTTTTAAAATTAATACCTAAAGAGAAATAATAATAAATATTCTACGACATTCTACATAACACTATCTAGACCCATGGTAAGCAGAGAGATTAATTAGCATGGATGATGGATTTTTAAGCTATTGCATAGCTTCTGTCGAGGGCCTTGAGCGCGGGGACCGAATCCAGAAATTCCGTAACGAAAAACACCTCACGCTCGTTTCTTTTCGGCAGTCTTCGACACGGTGTTCGTGTGCGTGCAACTAGCAGTATTGTACGACTCTACGAAGCTCGCACGAATCGAGACGAGCTGCTCCGAAATCGGACGAATACATAAGCAGCTGTTTATGAGAAAGTATATAGGTGTATAGGTATTTATGTACAACAGTGAATAGCTGTACTTGTAAAATTGGTCGATAATCACTTCTTAATATCGTTATTTTTTTTAAATGAATAATTTTGTTTCGGTGTGTCATTACACTATTTAAACCTAATTATTTATACCTATTATTTATACCTAGATATTTTCGTTTTATAGAGAAGAAAAGCGTAAAGAGCTAAAAAGAAAAAAAAAACTAATGCACGTCAAAGGGCATATTATCATAATTGCATAAGTTGATACAAAATGCTATGCAATAGCTTTACCGCGGCAGTCCCCGAGTGCCACACGTCTTTTTTTTTCTTTATAAATACATACATAGGTATTAAACATAGAAATACCTAGACATAGGACGTATGGGACTGAGAGCAAACCCGGGTTCTAAAGTACAAGCTCTGCATGGAATCTGAATCGACGTTCCTTTTATAATGCGTTTAGACCAAACGAACATAGAAAACCAAATCTTGTTTTCAAAGATAGAACAACGAATGAATGTTCTGTCACTGCATACACTAAAAAAAATACTTAGACGTAGAGCGGAGAGAATGAGCATTCGCTCGTTTGGTCTAAATGTACCATTATACACACATATAGTGGGCGTCGATGGTATTAACTTCAAATAAGAGATTTTGACACTAATTTCACCAGCGTTATTAAAACGCTAAATACAAACCGGGTTTACCTTGTGTATATGAAATAAGGACAATGTCAACAGGTGCGTCCACAATATAAGTGGATCAGTGTATTTACGAAGTATCAAGGTAATCCTCTAAATGGCGGCAGGGTGCGGATGTTGCAGAAGAGATATAAGATTCGAAAACAGTGTTCCAATTTTTGCTAAGATCGAAGGGTAGATAAATATCACAATTTATTAATAATAAATCACTTATTTATCATTAATATAAATTTTAGTAATAAATATCATGTTTTAATGATAAATTAAAATTTTGTTGGTTTTTTGGTTTTTTGGTTCAAGTTTGATTACATTGATTATTTGCAAAAAAAATGCGTCAATGTTTAGGTACTTATAAGGTAATAACTGACTCCAATTTTGTGAATGATTTAATGAATATTCAGATACAATCTTTAATTTTCTAGTCTATCTGCTATGACATAATGATTATGTACTTAATCACCTTAACAACACAGAGTATTGTGTTTTGTGACTGTTGTGTGTGAGTGTTTTTTTTTATAATTTCAGGATATTATATTTTACTTTTAATTTTATTTCATTATCATCTTCGAAATGTTATTTATTTCAAATCAAATCAAGCTTCATTTGAAACAAAAATGTTTTAGAATTTATTTTCATTGCTAATGTTGTATTCTAATATTTCGGTTTAGTGAAGTGGTTTTATGGTTCTACTCCCTAATCCATCGCCCTAACAAGTTATGACCAATCTAAATCCACATTATAAGTGCTTGAGAGTATCCGATATTTCGGAGCTATTACAAACGCCATGCTCACTGATGGAATATTTACCATGTTTAGGAGTACATATTTCATATTTCGGCACTGTTACAAGCGCCAAGCTCACGGATATATGATGGAATATGTACCATGTTTAGGAGTATTTCATATTTTGGCACTGTTACAAGCGCCAAGCTCACGGATATATGATGGAATATGTACCATGTTTAGGAGTATTTCATATTTCGGCACTGTTACAAGCGCCAAGCTCACGGATATATGATGGAAAATGTACCATGTTTAGGAGTATTTAATATTTCGGTTCTGTTAAGGCGCCCACTCACTAACAGTTTACCGGACGATATAAATCTGTCAGTTAATCGCAATAACCCACACACTAACAGTTTCCTTAACGATTTTGGACTGTCGACTAATACGATCCGATAGTGTGTGGCCGCCGAACGATTCCGGACAGTTCTAAGCCGGACAGTCCTAGGCCGTCAGGGCGAACGAGCACAACGGGCCTGTCGATCGACGTTTCGTGTCAGTTTTTACTAAGATTTTATTCCTTTTTTGTACATACTCGTCTATATTTCTTATGCACATAGTCCATAAGGTTCAAAATAGCTAACACCTATTTCTCACAATGATTAGCACATACTTATATAAGAATAACGTAGTGCAAGCCATTTTCAACCTTATTGACATCACAACAAATCTAGTTTTTTTTCTTATATTCGTGATCAGCAGCATTTATTTATGCGAAAAAACATGTAATTAAGAAAATGTCAATAAGGTCGAAAATCGCTTGCACTGTTTCGTACTCTCTATGTAACTGATATTAGACCATTACCGGCAGGCGATCGTACGACCTAAAACTGACGACTCACAACTGCTAGTGTGTGGTCGCAAAACTGACAACAGGGAATTGCCGGCAGGCCAAAATCGCTTTAGTGTGTGGGCGCTATCGGCTTAGGACTGCAGGCCGCCGGACAGATCAGGAACTGCAGGCGGACTGCAGGCGGACTGTTAGTGAGTGGGCGCCTTTACACACGCCAAGCTCACGGATATATGATGGAATATTTACCATGTTTAGGAGTATTTCATATTTCGGCATTGTTTACAAGCGCCAAGCTCACGGATGTATGACGGAATATTTACCATGTTTAGGAGTGTTTCATATTTCGGCTTTTTTACAAGCACTAAGATCACGGATGTATGATGTGACTACATCCGTTTAAATATTTTATTACAATTGTAGATCGTCAGTGTTAATACCGAATCTCTTTGCTTGTCAGTGTTTTCAGAAATAAATAGTTTCTCAGAAACTCGGAAAAGAAACATTATAGCGATTATTGCAAAAATAAATGTTAACAAGGTCAATGTTAACAATGAAGTCGAAACAATTCTGCAATTCTGCAATAAAATGCAGTCTATCTCTAGGCCACTGCAGCCGTTCTGTCAAAATTAAGAAACAAACATCCCGCCATTCATTCAAATTTTCGCAGCAAGATTGTCACAGAAAAAATTAATGTCTCAATGTCATTCATCTATGAGAACTGCCTTCGTGAAACCATTAAAGAAATAATTAAAGTTAAATACCTACCCAAATGGTTAATGAACGAGTATCCGACATGGCCCAAATCTCCAAACCGCACAATTAGAGTTTCTCAAGAGGGAGGAAAAGTTTCATTGCAATCAGTGTTTTTGTTACGTGACTGCCACATTCTTGTTGCAACATGCATGTGGATTCGACTGTGATCATGTTCTGTGGGCACTAGGTTCGTAACGTAGCTGAAAACTAACATTAAAATAACATTGTGATATAGAGAACCCAATGCAAAAGTCTTGAAGGTTTTTTTTATAAGTACTTCAAGACTTCTTATGGTACAAATGGTAATAAAATATAATATGGACATGACTAGGAAAAGTCTATGAATGTGAAATATACTAGCTTCTGCCTGCAGTTCCGCCCGCGTGGATGTTAAACATGTCCTTTCTCAAGGTTTAATCTACCAAATTTCATGAAAATTGGTTTAGTGGTTTAGCCGTGAAAGACGGACAAACAGACAAAATTTCCCATTTATAATATTAGTATGGATGACAGCGAGATAAAGACTTGACTCATTCAAAATGAATGCAGCAGGGCTAACATGCGCGCCACGAGATAGCTATCCCGAGGCATTTTGCCGTTTTATGTCGATATGTCAACTGTTGGTAACATGCAGGGCTAACATGCGCGCCACGAGATAGCTATCTCGAGGCATTTTGCCGTTTTATGTCGATATCGACTGTTGGTAACATGGCAAATTTCATGGCGATCTGTCAGATGTCGACATAACTCGACTTCGAGAAATCATCTCTACTTGGTGTCTGCAAATTGTAACATACGTGCCCTTATTTACTCGAATTTTGACATTTAAAATGTTTTGTCTCCCGTCGTTCATTTGGTCGACGAGAAGTTATCTCGTGTATTCTTTTCTTGAGCTCGGTTCATTTTGGACTAAAACAGCGACTGCAAGCCATTTTCGACCTTAATGACATTTCTTTTGTTACGTGTCTTTTCGTATTAATTGATGACGCTGATCACGAATATAAGAAAAAAAATTCAATAGCATGTCATGTCAATAAAGTCGAGAATTGTTTGCACTATTTTTTTCTCTTTTTTTCATACCTAGCATCCCTAACTAGTCTGTGCTTTCGAGCAAATGGCCGTATCGGGTCGATTTTATCGGATAAATGTGAAAACAGCAACTAACATGTTTAAAAAATGTGTATGCCATAGACAGTAATTGAAAAAGTTTGACGCGACAAAATATGTCGACGTTACTTCGCTCGAGAAGAATCGAGATGATATCTCATCTCGATTCGAGATATTTGACGACGCGCGCATGTTAGCCCTACAGGAGATGAATAGAGAGAATAAAGTTAATTATTAAAAAAATTTGGTTGCCTGTAAAGTCGGTATACAGGCGAAAGTTTTACGTGACAACGACTTTGAGTGGTAAAATAATTTTAATGTGAATATTCATTCGTATAGTAGGAAGAAGGATGAAATAATAGTAACAATTTAAAACATTTATTTATACAAAGAATTATATTTAAAACATTAATGTGCTCGAGTGGAAGGGACGCGTGCCTTTCACTTTTTATGTCTGTCTCTCTCGCTCTTAGGCGGGACGCGTGCCTCTCACTCGCTCTCATTGTAAGCGCATAACGCGGAGCGTAACGCAGAGCGTAACGCAGTTTCTTGAAGTGTCGCCCGGCAAACCAATTTATAAGACGTTGTCACGTCAAAAAATAAAATGCCCGTCTGCTGTCTAAAAGATAGAAACAAGTTTGACAGCAGGCGGTACCCATTAATTTTCTTTCAGTTTATGATTGGTAAATGGGGGACCCTGACACCTGCTATCAAACTTGTTTCTATCTTTTAGACAGCAGTCGGGTTTAGTTTTAATAATTATTTTTTCAATTTTTGGTTAGGACTGTAGAGGGGAACCAAGAAAACTACATTCATAGATAGGTACGTCTGTACATCAACGCTGGTAAAAGAATGCAAGAAAACTCTAAAAAGACTATCCAGGAAATTCAACGTAACACTTGCCTGGGTGCCAGGACATGAAGGCAATAGGGGCAATCGAACGGCGGACGAACTGGCCAGAAAGGGGGCTGGTGAAAATCTGGTGGGCCCAGAGCCCAGACTACCTATTACCCACAAAATTACAAAGGGAGTCATCAGCCGAAGCATAATGGCAGAGACCAATCAGAGATGGTAGTCCTCGCCTGTCATGAGACAGTCGAAAATCTTTATGAAAAGCATGGGCACAAGGAAAACAAGCTGACTGTTGAAATTCTCCAGAGGAAACATGAGGTCGTAGAGGTGATAACGGGCCACTGCCGACTGAATAGGCATCTGACACTTATAGGGGTGAAAATCAACCCCAAAGGCCCAGAGTGCATGGAGGAAGAGGAGACCAGTCTCAACCTGCTGGCCGAATGCCCCATGTACTCAATAATAAAATGCAAAAACATGGGGACGGACTCTCTAGAAGCACAAGACCTCGAGGATCTGAAGGTGGAACAAATCATAAGATTCTGCAAAGTAACAGGTAGGTTCGACGGAACACGGTGATTGCCGGACGCCTCTTGGCCTCAAATTGGCCTCTTGGCAAATGGGAGGAATAGGGGAATTGGGTGAAATGGTCCCCGCAAAAGGGCAGATCACCTGTCCGGTCTAAGACGTTCCCCGCTGGAAGTAAGTAAGTAGGTACGCGTGTAACACATTATCCTTGCTGGCGCAGTTGGGTAAAATGTATATGTACACGTAACGGTTAAGTAAGAAAAGACCTCTGTCTTGAAAATAATCGAAAACCGGAGAGGAAAATGATTGATGATTGATAAATATGTTTTCAATAAAATATCATAGAAGATTAAAGGAAGCATGGTAAGAGGCAAGCTATAAACATAATTAATAGATGTGACAAATCAAAGGTTGGACCCGGATTGTACCCGTTGTGAGGCTTGCTCATACACATAATATCGTTCCTATTGATGGTGTAGCACTAGTGATACAGCTCGCTGCCTTCGCTTCCTCATCACCACAGGTTCAATAGCTGTTTAATCCTACTTAACATTATAAACGCAAAAGTTTATAAGTATGCATGGATGGATGGATGGATGGATGGATGAATTGATGGATGGATATTTGTTACTCATTCACGTGAGAACCACTGAATGGATTTAATGAAACTTTACAAGAATATAGTTTATACATCAGAATAACACATAGGCTACAATTTATAACGATAACCGATATCATAGCGATAACCGACATCCACGCGGGCGGAGCCGCGGGCAAAAGCTAGTGTGGATATAAAGTTATTGGATGCTACTTGTGATAATTAACCGTTACTCCACTACGCTGTAACAATGGACTCTAAAATAACATATTTGATGTAATCATCGTAAGTAATGCATTAATGATTGATGATTTTATATACTCTTTTTTACTTGCAAATGCGTCGCATTTGGAGCAGCATACGCAGAACAAGCATCACTAAACGGAAATAAATAATATTATGGATGTGATAGAAGCAGTCACAGACATTTCGGGGTCGGCAGCACGAGTGTAAAGCCCCTTGTGTTGCATACGTCCATATGCCACAGTAGCCACCTTCCATCAGGTGGGCCGTGTGCTTGTCTGCCACCTAAGTGGTTAAAAAAAAATTCTCAACTTAAGTGGTAAGCTGAGATAGTAAAATCATAACAGAAAACATTGTTTTGACTACCTTTGAGAGTATATTGATGTAATAGCAAACAGACAAATTGTGTTGTGGAAAAATACAAGGAAATACATTAAGTTATAATAAATCAGTAAAATTTTTATAAAATTACTAGTTTGTGACATAAACATTAACTTAACAATTTATAAAAATAAATTTAGTTGTTTTGCCATTGATCACTTCCGTCTCCAATAAGGAAACAAAAAGCTAAACGTATGATGGTAGAATGATATCAATTTAAAAATCTCGGTGCATCCAGAGCCCTGGAGTCCGTGGTCCACTCACCTCGTATTCTTCTGATATACCTGTCTGCGCTGCCCACGGCCAATTGATCCCCAACCCCGAGAATACAGGTTGTACTCTCTAGGTTGGCGCTAGAGCACCTGTGGTTAGGTTGAAGGCTTGGCTTGGGGGCAAGGTTGGCTTGAACTCTGAAGGACTTGCTTAGACACATTCGAATAATTGTTTTCACGTTCTCATCATCATCTTAGAGTTGAGGTAAGTATCATTCCGAACCGAAGACGCACGCAGGCTTTTCAATCGTCCCCTTCATCCGTATTGAACGTCCTGTATGTAATGTAAGTATATGCTGCATGCGTCGGCAGCTGTCGTATGTAGTCAGCTTCAGAATCATAAATCTTAAAGTCTCGGTCTTATCCGCGGCTCTCACCTAAGAATTTGGTGACAACAATGACATCGAACAGTCAAAAGTTAACAGGATTACGAAGTCATGGGTTCATATTAGTTTGTGGTTGTGGCAGAATACCAATTCTCTGAATTTCTGTACATTAAAATTCAGTTAACCGGTATGAGCAGGCACTGCAACCCACGCCCACCCGCTGCAACACACATTGCATATCAAAAATAGTTTTATTTCAAAAAATGTTTTAAACTTATATGCAGAAGTGCAAGAAGATGTTACAAATGCAACGCATGCATATTTATATTTACTTTCACGTAAAATCTCCGTGAAATCCAAATCAATTTCGCGACTATTCCTACTCTGGGGACACGTGGTAGTCTTATGACTTCGGCTACCCTGTGTTCTAGATCAGTCTAGTTATTCCTTACTCGTTAGACAACAAAAGCGGCTGAGCAGCTCTGTATGTTTTTCCGAAGCACAGTGTGGAATAAAACATACGTTACTTTTATCATGAGGAGATTCCTATGGGTTACGAGAACGATGTCCATATCTTACGCGGGCGAACCCACCGGTAGCAGTAATTCAAAACTAAATCTAACAATGCTGCAATACATAAACAAAACTACAAAACGCATTCATTTAATATAGCAAAATTATGCTGAACTTGAACGATTTCCACAAGCTTACACAAGGTCACAAAAGTTATATAACACACAGTTACTCAACGGTCGGCGGCACGGTAACCTACTTGCAATGTTTGCAATAGAGACACTGCTTCACGCATTTTGAGAAACACCCATACGGTTTGTTGGAATTTAGAATATGCAGTTAATAAAATTGTTGATTTTAGTATTGCTTCACTTTATAGGCAATTAAGTAAGACTTTATGTTAAGGGATAAAATGAATACATATGTACGAATATGTTCATACATTTCTTGACTATTACTGTCCACACTGTACTGGCAGTACCATAAAACGGTACTTAATTGTATAGGAATACGCTTCTTTCATAAAAGTCAGATATATGTGTGCAATTAATATACCTACCTATAGTTAACATTCATAATTAACTGTATTTAATGATAGCGTAATCATAGTAAATCTGTTACACTGCCCTTTTTCTTTTTTGGTGCGTTGAAATGTTAGTTCACAAAAATCTGTAAGTCCACTGCAAGTTAAATTTAGGCAGTTTGATAGTTAATGATGCTTTTTAAATGAATTATTTGCACCAAAAACTCGTTCGTCGTTCAGAAGATGTACCGACGACGGACAGGTAAGTTTGACATGAGCCCCGAAGATGAAAGCCGAGCATTAACAATCTTTCATTTTGTTCTTGAGCCCCGGAGCCGACTACACCGCACGCCGTCTGTGGATCGTTGTGCTAGGACAAAGGTGAGGTTGTCAGACAACATATATAATAAAAACATTTTTTCTTTCTTCTTCTTCTTCTTTTCTTCTTCTACATCCCTCGCGCCCCGGCTAACCCAGGGCCATCTCTCTCGGTCTGGCCCTCCTCGGGAGGGAGGACCACGCGGTCCCCACCTCGCGCTCGATATGGGGAGGCGCGCATCGTGCCGCGATGAGCGCCACCGCCGTGGCCTGCTTCTGCGGGGTGATGGGTGGCTCCACCCATCACCCACAGGCCGCGCTCATGGGGGGCGAAGGTCGTTCTGCACTCTCTGACGCTTGAATCGCCTACGCATGCGGGCAGCGATGTCCGCGCGTTTGACTCGCTCATCGCGCCGCGCCCGCTCTGTTGTCTCCTTCACGAGCATGACTTTCTCGCACAGCGGACCATCGCCGCGAGCAGGGTTGAGTGCGTGAGCACTCTCAACCAAAGGGCCGCCACAAACTCCCACCTCGGTGTCTCCCACGCCGGACACTAGGTGAGCGTGTGCAGCCCTGAGCCCACGCTCGCGTCGCAGTGATGGCACTCGGGCGTTGGCTCTATGCCCATCAGATACAGGTACCGCCCGAAGCTACCGTTTCCGGCAATGATCTGCGTCTGACGGTACGAGAGGCTACCGTGTGACCTCTCTAGCCACTCCACCATGATGGGTCTTACCGCCGCAATCACAGCGTGCCCTGCGCATAGTTGCACAAGGCGTCGCTCCCACTCGGCCAAAAATCCCGATTCCATAGGGACATCCCTGTGGAGCCGGAATTTTTCGCCCCGAATATCTTCGGGCTCGGAATTGAATCCCCGCTTCCGTGCCTCCCTTCGGAACCTAAACTGTGCCGAAAGGGTCCTCGCTTTCAGAATTCACGATGGCGATCCGGCCAGGGGATTCGCCGAGTGTTCACCTGCATGTCGCGCGTGGCGTCTTTTTCACTGTAAACTTTTTCACACTAAATACTCACGAGAGATAAGAAATATGTACCTCTATTGTTAACATTTATTTCTCCATTTTTATTTTATAGTTAGAAATAGCACAATATATATTTACGGTATTATCAACGATGTTATTACAAGCTAGTCTTAACAGTACCGAGTAAGCGTTCGAAAGTTCCTAAATGTTCAATTATTGACTTAACTTACCACGCTTTACTCGCTCACACGGCCTTTCTATCCTAATAAATTAATGTGGTCCTTCCAATATTATAAATTGTGAAATGTAGTCTGTTTCTTCTGTCGCCATCAGAAGTTGCTGAATACTATTAATTTTCAAATGATCTTAACATTAAAATAATTATATTATTTTTGTAACCTTCAAAGTTTTTTTTTTCAAAGTTAGAGCTAAGTAATTTGGTATTAAAACGCGGAATGCGTTAAACTAATAACGATGTTGACTGTTCCTTACCAGGAACCCGTATATTAACTAACATACGTATGTTATTTTCGCAAGGTTGGCGATTGCTTGCAAGGCACACAGACACATGCCTTTGATCTGGACAAAGACATAGCATAGTGTTTATTATTATTTATATTGTGGTTTTTGTGAGAAAAAGTTATATGTACAATATAATAATATAATAGTATAAAACCAAAATCGGAGGTGGAAGCGTCGGAATGCGGACTCTGGGTCCCAGGTGGAGCAAGTTCCGATGCGGAACATCCAAGACGAAATTTACATGAACGCCATTTGAGGGAAATTCCATAGCATGGGATATTAAGACGGAATTTTTCGCACGATTTCAGTACGGATCACTAATTTAAAAAAAAAAACTTTGATTTCATTACTCAGTCTTTTGTCGATCACTACTATATCTATTTGGATGTAAGTATGTTGGGTAGAGTCACAATGGAAATAAAAATATAAATATTATCTGCATATTATGACTATATAATAATTTATAGAGAGCATATAGGTATCATTGCTAATTGTTACCAATTATAGCAACCGTAAATATAAACAATTTTTGTATACTGAGGCGTAGTTGGCAATATTGGAAGAACACCAATGGAGCATAAACATATATGCGTCTTATTTCTTATCTAAAGTATAGGTCAAAATGTTACAAAAAACATATTTTTTAAATATAAACAATGTTCAATTATTGGGAGAATACTGATATAAAACTTTGCTCGCGACTCCACCCGTATGGATGTTGGTTATCACAACCAAACATAGTGTATGTCCACTCCCAACCGCTAATCTAACTGTGTACCAAATTTCATCAAGATCAGTTCAGTGGTTTATGCGTGTAAGCTTAAGAGACAGAATACTTTCGTTTTTGTAGTATTAGTTTGAATTGAATATTGAGTCCCCAAACGGTATCTGGGCTCAATATCCTAGTAGCCGTTTTGTCTACAGACTGTCAACATTTTCTATGGATATGATGGGAAGGGGAGAGGAGAAAAAATGGCATGATCGACTAATACTTAGGTGCAAGGTGTGCTAAAAATATAATTAATTATACAAATAATGATATATTCTGTTGACCATATCTTCTGATTTTATGATCCCACATCTATACCGGGTTTAAGGGGAACGCTCCCGAAGTCGAAGGCCCCTGGGTATTCTTTTTTCTTTTTTTCCGTTTCATAGCATTATTTATTCTCCATCGTATTTTTAAAGCTCAATAAAACGGTAAATTTATTAAAAAAAAAACTACAAAAAACCACGCGCTTGGTGCCTTTGTTTTTTTTCTGTATATTATTAT
Source organism: Eilema caniola (assembly GCA_949126895.1). Classification (NCBI taxonomy): domain Eukaryota; kingdom Metazoa; phylum Arthropoda; class Insecta; order Lepidoptera; family Erebidae; genus Eilema; species Eilema caniola. The sequence goes on from OX421462.1 coordinate 8,891,779, forward strand.
GTTCTTTTATGAAAGTGTCTAGTCTACCTAAACAAAATGGAAAAATATTTTTTTTTTCACCAAATCAAAAATAAAGTTTTGCCAATAATATGCAGTGTACCCGGAGTACTACAAGGGGCCTTTGGCTTCGGAAGCGTCCCCCTTATACCCGGTATATGTAATATTTGTACGGATGAGTGTACCTATATCTGAAGGTTTACACGGGGTATGTTACATTACTTATACAAGCACCAGAAGTCTGACAATAAGATAACTTGACAGGGCAAACTATGAAACGTTTGTCTCAAACTGTGGGCACTCATTAAAGTCCAACGAAAGATATTTATGTATCATGAAGAAGAAGTGAAGAATAATAAATATTCCAAAACATTTCACACAACGCTATCTAGACCCATGTTAAGCATAGTTTAACTAGCTTGTCTTATGGATTCTAGAATGCGGATTAACATACTTAGATACTACTTTTTTTTGGTTAATACATACATAACATACATAGAAACAGCCAGACTAATGCAAATATACATATTCATGCATACAAATATTTGCACTGAGCAGGGATCGAACCCGCGCCTCCTGCGTACCTATCGGCCACGTTCACTACCACCACGCCACAGAGGCTTCACACAGATACTTCTTTATTCTTCTACGTTACATAAATTTCGATACCTACGATAGTTTAGAATTACGTGGTAATAGTATCAAGTTTGTTTTAGTTAAACTATTATTTTTAACCCCCAAAGCATCCCGAAGTAAAAACGACAGGGTGTTTTGAGTTTGACTTGTCTGTGTGCATCGTAGCTCCCAGAGGGATGAACCGATGGGTTTTCGTTTTACTAGGTAAGTACAGGAAAATATCAATTTCCCCAGTATTGTCGTATTTTAATGTGCACGTATTTTTCCCTGTTTGTAAACCCATCGGGTCATTCGCCCACCGTGCATAGGTACACCCACAAGTAACTTTATGTAACCTAACGCCGGTTATGACACGTATTGTTTATGCTTGTATGCAAATATTCGCTTTTGAAACAAACCAGCTTGATATGGATGGTTGTGAAGGAAAGTATCGTTTGATTCGATACGCCCTGTGCTGAATACGTCTCGTCACATAGGGTCATTGTTGATATTTTTGTTCTGACGTAACTTGGTTGTTAGAAGAAAATTACATATGGCGTGTATACCCCTTATATATCCCCTAAGAAGTAGGCATGGATTTTGAATATTCTTATTACACCAGCTATGTTTTTCTGGGCAATAATCGACCGGGTCCTTTCCTTGATCTGTATTTTGTATGTTTCTTATTATCAGGGTGTATTTTTGAAACGGGGCAGTAAGGGCAAGTACCTTAACCGTTGCAGTTACAGCAAAACGTTCTTAGAAGACCTTCCCTAACTTTTTGACATATTTTGAACTGCATTCACAGATTTTGTAAAAAACTTACAGTTGGCAAAAAAAATATGCAAAAAGTCCAAAAATTTTTTTTATGCCAATCGATTCTATTTCACGTGGGGATCAAAAAACTCTATGAGACCATTTTAGCTTTCAGTACTAGGAAAGACAGAAATCGCCAAAAACGTTTCCCATACATTTCGGCAACAGAAACAAATTTCTACGATGGTCTAACTTTTTGTTATGGCCAGGAAGTGGGTAGAATTGACTGTAAAGTAAATAAAAAGAATTTTTACCCTCAAATTTCGAATTTGATTCGAAAATCTGTGTGTTATTCTTAGTTTCAGCTGAGAAACTTCGTATGAGTTATTAATTAAGGATTTTCGCTAAAATGTCTTCTAATCGTGAAAAAATTGACTTATTAGAAGCGTATTTTGTCAATAATCGAAATGCGGGAGCTGCATTAGTGTGGTACCGCAATAAGTATCCGTTGCGGCATGTGCCAACAAGAAAGGTTATTACAAATCTTTTGAAAAACCTGGAATTGCAGGGTTCTTTCAAAAGAAAGCGGCAGCCTCGTGTGGACATGGACACGGAGATTGCGGTTCTAACTTATGTCGAAGCATATCCAGAGGTATCGTCCAGGCAAGTCGCCCTTGAAGTAGGTGTATCCCACTCCCTTGTGATAAAGATATGGAAGAAATACGGCTACAAGTGCTATCGATATGGGCGCATAGTTCAAGTGTTACATCCGGGTGATGATGTTCGAAGGCTTACTTTTTGCAGATGGCTAAGAGGAAAAATAAGCAGAGATCATGAATTTTTAAATTACATACTGTGGTCAGACGAAACGAATTTTTCCAATAACGGTATGTACAACAGAAAAAATCACCACTATTGGTCCAAAGAAAATCCACTAAGAGTTACGGCAAGTCATAATCAGGTTCGCTTCTCATTCAACTGTTGGTGTGGTATAATGTCCAATCGAGTCATAATGGTGGAATTTTATGAAGGGAAACTGAATTCTGCCATGTATAATGAAGTCATTTTACACCATCTTGAAAACGAGATGGACGAATGGCCCCTGTCGGAATTGCGAAAAGTTCATTTTCAACAAGATGGTGCTCCGCCACATAACAGTCACCTTTCACGTTCCAATTTGAGCCGCCTATTCGGTACACAGTGGATAGGTACACATGGTCCAACACAGTGGCCACCTCGTAGCCCCGATCTAACACCACTTGATTTTTTTTTATGCGGCTTCGTGAAAAACGAGGTGTATAAGACGACGTACGCCAGTGTTCAAGAGCTCAAGGATGCATTAATGACCATTTTACGTAATATTCATCCCAGAACATTATTAGCCGCCATTCGTTCAGTGCAAAAAAGGATAGACTTATGTATTCGTGAAAATGGAAATCATTTTGAGCAATTTATTTCATAAACCAATTTCTTAAATGTTTAAATGTTTTTTTTTATTTAAAAAAGTTCAAAATTTTACCTGACCTATGAGTTTCGAGTTGATTTATCATATTGCCGTACGAAATGTATGGGAAAAGTCTTTGGCGATTTCTGTCTTTTCTAGTACTGAAAGCTAAAATGGTCCCATAGAGTTTTTTGATCCCCACATGAAATAGAATCGATTGGCATAAAAAAAAATTTTGAACTTTTTGCATTTTTTTTGCTAACTGTAAGTTTTTTTACAAAATCTGTGAATGCAGTTCAAAATGTCCCAAAAAGTTAGGGAAGGTCTTTTAAGAACGTTTTGCTGTAACTGCAACGGTTAAGGTACTTTAAATCCCCACGGATACCCGCCCCTCCGGAGCCGGAGGGGAAGGTTATGTCGGACTCGAACCGACTAAACCGCACGCCGTCTGTGGGTCGTGGTGCTAGGCCGAAGGTGAGGTTGCCTTGCGGCATATCCCTCGCACCCCGGCTGACCCAGGGCCATCCCTTTCGGTCTGGCCCTCCTCGGGAGGTGGGGACCACGCCGTCCCCGACTCAACCCCGGTGTGGGGAGGCGCGCATCGTCCTACGATGCGCGCCGCCGCCGTGGCCTGCTTCTGCTAGGGTGACGGGTGGCTCCACCCGTCACCCTCAGGCCCGCGCTCATGGGGGGCGGAGGTCTGTAAGCGCCCTCCGACGCCCGAGCCGCCTTCGGGCGCGAGCAGCGATGTCAGCGAGTCTTTCTCGCTCACCGCGCCGCGCCCGCTCTGCTGTCTCCTTCGCGAGCATGACCTGCTCGCAGAAAGAGGCGCTGGCCGCCCACGCATCCGCGCAGCGGACCATCGCCGCGAGCAGGGTGGAGAGCGTGAGCACTCTCACCCCCAGGGCCTGCACAAGCTCCCGCCTCGGCGTCTCAAACGCCGGACACTCGGTGAGCGTGTGCAGCCCCGAGTCCACGCTCGCGTCGCAGTGATGGCACTCGGGCGTTGGCTCAATACCCATCAGATGCAGATACCGCCCGAAGTAACCGTGCCCGGTTATCATCTGCGTCTGACGGTACGAGAGGCTCCCGTGTGGCCTCTCTAGCCACTCCCCCATGATGGGCCTTACCGCCGCAATGACGGCGTGCCCTACGGTTAAGGTACTTGCCCTTACTGCCCCGTTTCAAAAATACACCCTGTATATATATTATTATAGTTTTAGAGGAAACTGGAAGAGATTTAGAGAATTGCTTTAGTGTTTGTACGTTGTTGCACTAATAGACTGGTTGTATAAAAAAACGTATCATTTTCGGACGATTACTTGACAGCAACAAATGTACCATTTTTTGTTGCCATCGGATAATTAACGATAGTGTGAAAATCTCTCCAATCAAAACTAAAATCGCAGTTTATTGCTGCCTCATCCAGGAACTAGAACAAAATTGTTGTTCTAAACAGCTTATCTAGAAGTATGTAAAAGTAAATGACTGGGAACGACAATTAGAGAGAATATCTATGTTAGGGACAAATTCCAGGGCTTCATGATCACGTAGAACCATTCAAATTAATAATCAAGACTCTTTTCTAATTTCAGCGGAATATATCCTGCCTTGCAACCAAAAGGACCCACAATTGGACGCATGCATCAAGAATTCCTTCAACCACCTCCGGCCATACTTGTCCCGGGGCATTCCCGAACTGGGAGTGCCTCCCGTGGAGCCACTACAAATCGATCGGCTGGTCATGGAAAACTCTGCTGGCCCCGTGCGAGTCACCGCTGCCTTCAGCAATATCACGGTTATCGGACCCAGTAATTATACTATCACCAAGATCAGGTAATGGTCAACTATCATCCTCATCATCATAGTTTACTGAAGTCTAGCAATCAATCAATCTATTAGCCCACAGTAGTCCACTGCTGGACATAGGCCTCTCCCAATGTGCGCCATTTTGTACGATCCTCTGCCTTCCGCATGCAGTCCGTCCCAGCCAACTTTTTCAGGTCATCGGTCTGTCTGGCTAGGGGGCGTCCTATCGTTTGCCTTCTCGTGGTCTCCACTTAAGGACTCGTCTGCTCCAATGGCCATCGGCACTTTGACAAACATGGCCAGCGAACTGCCACTGAAGTCTATATAAATTTAAAATTTATTAGAGCACGTCTAGATTTGTCGAACTGCTGTCGTCAGCTGGTGTCAATTCATCAATCCATTAGCCTATTGTAGTCCACTGCTGGATATAGGCCTCTCTCTCAATGTCGGGAGGCTTTGGCGTAATGTTTCCACGCTGGCCAGACGGATTGGGGTCAACCTAAACCGGTCGAATTGGTCATGTCTAGGAAAAATCCAAAACATAACCGGGAACCAGTTGTCACATGGGTGTACTGTAAGCCCAATAAGGTTTTCTCTTGCACTTGTGCTCATCAAGAAAATAATATAATATAATATTAACTCTGATGGGTTTCCAGGCCAGTAGGTACGATAGTTTTATTGTTAACATCATGTTGCGAGGCCTGATTTTATGATGACGCATTGCATTCAAATGTAATAGTTGTCTAGAAACAAATTTGATATTTGTAGAAGCACTGGGGTTTCAAAATTATAAAATAGAAATTTCAAAAAAAAAAAACTAAATCAAGAAACAGTAATTTTAAACCGACATTTCGGCTACTGCTGAAAAGCAGCTATGCTCGCGGTTTTGCAGACATGTTGTCGGTCTAAAAGAAAACAAATGAATCGCAAAAGAATCCGTTAAAACGTGATTTCATTTCAATGAGCGATATTCGCGAAACCTTTTTTTTGTACATGTAGATAATGTACAAAAAAAAGGTTACGCGAATAAAGTTCAATCTAATTCAAAATAAATTCTAATTCAAGAGAGCTGGAAAATAAGGTCAAGTCTGCGTTGTTCGCGACTATTGCTAACGAATAAGTATATAATTGCTAAAACTGTCGCAACCGCCAAGTTCACAAAGTCACTTAAGTTACAACATGTCGTAATGTTGTCCTATTCGTTTACTTGTGACAGGTGGATATTTGTCTATTGTGAGAAGGTTAGAAGCATGGTGGTGAATAAGTAAATATTTCAATATACTTAGTCATTGCTATAGGTACTAAATAAAAGGAGTAGATAGATATTGAAGTGATTTAATTTATTTTAGAAGAGCATTTTCAAATTATACTTCGTTTGTGAATTTAGAATTGTTCTAATTCTACTCGAGCTGTCAGTATACGTTTATAGTTATTCCATGAAATTACTAGTAGTAATTTCTTAGCTTGAAACATACATATTAGTTGCTTCATCAAGAACCTGTAAATGATGTAGATTGTATAGTTTTTGGAGTACCTAACTACCACACCTCCAAATAGCACATCTGCGCATTGATATATGAGGTTTTGATGCAGGCTGTCGTCTCAAGGTATGGAGGTAATTCCGACTGCAGTCACTCTTGTAATAACCAAAATAAAACACATTATGGAAAGGAGAAGCAGTACCGAACCCTTGACTCTAAAGTGTAAGCTGTGAATGCAACCAGAATTGGCGTCCGTTTGATGATAGAATAATGTAGCTTTATACATCTGCAGGTCACTTGTTATTCGGATTTACGGCACAAAACAAAATAATGTTGTACGAAATTCACGAGAGAATGTAAAATTTTTGTCGTATTGCGTTATAATTGCATTACTTAGATGATGATGCGTGTCTGTGAGAATTCGAGCAATGCTTCGGAATTAGGAACTGTGTAAACTGTGTACACTTACAACATTCTTACTATAGAAGAAGTGGAGCGTTGAGGCCGTATTTTGTAACGTTAACGTGCCGTCCGAAGACAAAGAGTCAGAATGACTACAAAGATATGGTAATTCTATGGGTGTGCAGTGAGCAATAACGTAATTTGGAAGAAGTCAGAATAGTTGTATAAGTAAGGCATTAACTATGGAAGTGAAGAAGTACAAAGGAGAAATAATACCCAAGAGAAGACGAAAGAACTGTGTAAAAGGCCGGGAAAAGAGTGAGTGTTGAGATGCCTGCAAGCAGTTGCTAATGCAAAAAGCTCACCTACTCCCAAATACAACTACTTTGGACTATACATATTTTTACACCTGCTTTGCATTTGGCAAAGCAAGTATGAAATATAATTAAAAAGACCGTGCATGGTATGACAGCTTATAAATATTTGCCAGAGTGCTATAAAATTGTTATAACAACATCAAATACAATGTTTGTATATTCCACATGCTTAGTGGAATTAATTTTTATATTTATCACACTTTTGAAGCAATCACCGTTTTAATTATTCTTATTAATTTAGATCGGAATTCTTAACACATCCTATCCCAAATGTTCACTTTTCCGATTTTCTTCTTTCGTATCGATTTTTTTCCGAGCAATACTCATCATCAAAGTATGCGTAAAATCCGAAATCCTCTTTTCCAGCTTGTTCAATAGTGTAGTCATTACTGCTGTTTTCATAACTTCTTTGTTTTAGAATTACATCTACCCGTAAATTGCACGCTTTTGTATGAGCTGCTTGCTCATTTTCATTCATTTCATTGTGTACATTCTACTTACCTATTTGTGTGTACAAAGACACAAAAGGAATGTTTTATATGCAGATCAGACGTGAAGAAACTCCGTATAGATATGGGTCTGGTGCTGCCGCGCATCGAAATCACCGGCCGGTACGAGGTTTCAGGACAAGTATTGCTCTTCCCTGTCAGATCGCAGGGAGATTTCTGGGCGTCGTTTGGTAAGTGCCAAAATATGCGATGTGTTATTCAAAATTGTTTAGGGGTTGTAGTCAGCCCAGGGCAATTTACCTTAATGCTGATTACCAGCTGCAGCTCTGGGGCAACTACGTGTCCGTCACTCCTGTAAAAGTCATATAGATTAAATTATGCAAAAAAAAGTTGAAGATTGTACCCTGGATTCCTACGTATTTGTTTGCGACCGAGATGGGGGTCGGATGATGTTCACAGTATGAGATCTATTATCCTTATATTTGTTATACATGAAGTTGGTGAGGTTATAAAAATCTCTCTTTCTCTGGATCTACTGAAGCAATATAGTTTTTTTTTTACCAATAGGACCCGCGGGTTGTATTAACAGGATCAGAATTCCACGCGGGCAGCGCTGCGGGCAACAGCTAGTTATTGATATATATTTAGTTTTAAATTATTAATTGCTAAACTGTTAATGAATTATAAAATCGCTTCGTATTTTTACTTCCTTATTTCAGGTGATGTCGTGGCAATTGCGAAAATCTTCGGCAAGGAGATATCACGGGACAACAAGCAATACTTGCTGGCTGACAGACTATTAGTGGATTTCAAGTTAAGGACCTCAAGGTTTAAGGTCAAGGACACTGTCAACCATGGAAGTATTATAGGCAAGTATTACAAATTAAGATATGACACAATTAATTAAGATATTACGTGAAATATGTGATATCGACAGCCTTGTAGAGAGGTTCAAGGACTTTAGTAACTTAAGTTTACAAAGCTATGTATAATGTAGCTGATGACTAATAGAAGATGAGCGAATTGCGTTAAAGACGATATGCCAAAGAAGGAAGAGACTGAGGAAATGACATCTGCTTGGAAAGTATGGCGGAGAACCTCTAATAATAATTGGGACAAGGGCAGATAGATTATAGTAAATCGAAATTAAACGGTATCATATAGGTGACAATAATAATGAACAAGCTAGGGATATGGAGTCTAAATAAAAATAACATAATATTTTCTAAAGTTTACTCGAATATCACTCACTATCGATCCGCCCCGGCTTCGCACGGGTGGTAAAAACTTTCCCGTGGAAATCCAGTATAGCCTATGTTACACAGGGTGAATGAAACTTACCAACGGTAAAAGAATTTTGCAAATTTAGCCGATTTAAAAAATTCTTAATAGTTTTTGAGTTTATTCATTACAAACATACGAAAATACAAATCTTTCTTCTTTGTAATAGAAAGTGTAGATTTAAATAAAACCACTTTTATTTTAAAAAAATAACATAATTCAAATTTAAAGGAGAAATAATAAGCCGCGTAGTTCCAGGCAAAGTAGAATTTGTGCCACTACATCTCTTCCCATGTGGTATCGTACAAGGCGACCAACGGGTAGGGCTGTTTAACTTAAACATTAGACAAATATTTACAGTCCAGACTCAGCCTCAGATGCATGCCTCGAGACAACAATAACACCCGGAATACGGCAATAGGCTCACCACCTATTGCGTGGGACCGAATACAAATTGTTGAAATGTAGGTATTAATTCCTGCTTAACCCTCTAAAGAGAAAGGCGTAATTATACCTATGTATTTATGACTGAGAATGAGTGAACCACGGGCTCTGAGATGAAAGCATCAGATGCAACAGGCATCCACGCTGAGATGATGATGATAATTAATAATTGAATACGATTAAAAAGGGACGGGGTTTGGAGGGCCCGACCCATATCTCTGAGGCCAAAGACAACCTCACTTGCTAAACTAAGTTACTTACCTTAACTAAACTAAATTTTTTTGTTGACATTACCTCAAATTCGTGTTGTACTTTTCTTTGTCATCGACATTTTCGTTTTTGTTGTATTGCTGCATGTTAATATCTACATCATAATTATTATAATAAGCAAACTTTAATTTATCTTATCCACTAAAATGTATATCAAACACAATGTGACATTGTTATTGATTAAATAAATAAAATAAAATAAAAACAGATGAAGCTTCCGTAGAAGCCGACATATCAATTGAACAACAATAAGCGAATCCGTAGCTTCAATATAGAAACTTTGAACGCAACTGAGAATTTTTATTCTCGTTATGTCTGCAATATTTCCTGTTATTGAATATGTTAATGTATCGGCATATAGCAGTCGGATATCGCAGATAAAAGGCAGTCTTGTCACTGAGCTTGACCGGATCCTGGACAACATTTCCCAATGGGGCTCTGAGAACCTGGTCGAGTTCAATGCCAAGAGGACATAGGCATGTGCGTTCACAGCAAAGGTATCTTCTTTCCTTCCCCTCCCCACTCTTCAGAGCACGCCACTGCCACTGCAGGACAACCTCACTATCCTCGGTATGGATGTTCGCTGCAAACTTAATAACAAAAACTACATCAAGAGTATCATCAAAACAGCCTCGCGTAAACTCGGAGTCTTGAACAGAGTGAGACGATTTTTCACGCCGGAGCAGCGGTGTCTTCTATACAAGACCCAAATTCGGTCCTGCGTGGAATACTGCTCGCATCTCTGGGATGGCTCCGCAAAGTACTTATTAGATGCTCTCGACAGGTTGCAGCGACGTGCGGTCCGCATTTTTAGGAATCTCGAGGTCACAAGCACCCTTGAGCCTTAACATATGTGTAGAGATGTTGCATCCTTGGTAGTATTTTACCGTCTCTACCATGGTGAATATTCTGATGAGTTCTTCCAATTGGTCCCGCCCTCTCCTTTCCTACATAGGACAACACGAGCAGGGCTTAGATGTCACCCGTATACGGTGCAGAATATTCCTTCAAGAACCAAGCGGTTTGATGACTCCTTTCTTTGTCACACCATTAAGACCTGGAACTCCTTGCTAGCTCACGTGTTTCCTTCTTCCCGTCCCGGGTCTTTTAAGCGGGGCGTGAAAAAGCATCTGATGAGGTCGTCAAGCTGAGTGCCACCATTGCTAAAATGGTACGTGTTTGTAATGGTGACCCTCTTTTCTGAGACTTTGCCTTCAGCTTACCATCAGGCGAGGTGAAGTCAAATTGACGTGTCCTACATTAAAAAAATATCTTACCCTTCGATTTTCTCAACTTCTAGGTGAAGCTATGAACCAGTTCTTGAACAACAATGCTGCTGAAATCATTGAAGAGATGCGACCAGCGGCTTCCTCATCCATTGCAAAGCATTTCCAGACATTCGTCAATGCAGCCTTCTCGAAGATACCCATGGATGTGTGGCTCAAGCCTTAACGGCCAAGTGTGAGTGTACATTACAACAAGAACTTGAGTCATTGAAAGTGTTCCAGTTAGTACCTATATTATTCATACTTAGTATCAATAGTGTAATGCCAATGCTGCTTCTTGTTAGATACCAGCCAAATTTAAATGTATGTCTATTCATATTGTTATATTTTTGAACTCGTACAACACATAAAAATTAATTAAATTACACATACTCATCAAGAATGATAAAAGATATAATCCTAGACACAATTTTGAATGTGCTTGTAAAAAAATTGAATAAGAAGTCGACGTACAAATAACAGTCTATAATGTTTTAATCACAGGAATATATTAGGATAGAACGGCCATACGCAGCATATTAATAAATACTCACCTTTATTTTTCAAATTTACCTCTCTATTTTTTTCTACGTTTGGAAATATCACAGTTTGGCATTTTTACAGTATTTTTAACAATGTTATAACAACCTAGTCTTAACAGTACTGAGTAAGCGTTTGAAATTCCTGTCTAATAGGACAGGAATAGACCAAAAAGTTGTTACACCTTTTGCCTCTCACACGGCCGTTCTATTCTAATATATTTCTGTGGTTTCAACTATTCAATGTGGTGGTTTCTCTCTCACCATATTGGATAGTTCTGGTTTCAGTTTTGTTATACATGATTCACGCACTATGATATCTAGGGCCTCATCTACCGCGAGAAGTTGTTCAAGTCTTTCAATTTACTCGTATGCATTTCAAAGAAATGTGTTAGTCTTTGATATTATCTAAGATCTAAGGTATCTTTTATTATAGTCACATACTAATATCGATTGAATAGTATGGTAAACGAACATGAGTACAAATGATTTATTTTTATACTAAAGTAGCTTTCAGTAAGCTCTTTTCTTCCATTTTACATTTTTATTAAATCATTATTAGATAATGCACCTACCCCAATTTAGTGTTTCTTGTTTTCTGATCTCAAATTTTAAATTTAATATTAGTCAGTACCACAATGCAATTGTTTCTATAAAAAAATGCTGGAACTACTTTATATTTTTCTAACATTGCTTTATATTTATAGTCAGTTTTAATTTTAAAAGAATATCGTTTAAGTTCTTAAATACTACGATAGGAACAACGACATAATCAGTGTAAATAACATCAATATCCTCGTTATTGATTTATTTTATTTGAATTAAATATTTGATCTTGTATTGAACTATACTTCCTTTATGTATTGAAATGTTTAAAATTATATAAAACTTATTGATCAATGAGCTTATATTAAAATTCATTGATTGATTGATAATAATAATCTCAATGATATTGTGATGTGTATAATAATAACCTCGTGTTGTGTTCCCGGCGTAGTAGGGTAGCCAGAGCTCATTGGAGAACTTTTGTTTCTGTGTCTTCTACACTGACGGCACAGAAACTCTCTGTGTTTATAGGGTCGGCAGCACAAGTGTGACTCTCCTGGTGTTGCACACGTCCTTAGGCCACGGTAACAACTTTTCATCAGGTGGGCCGTGAGCTTGTTTGCCACCTCAGCGGTATAAAAAAAATGCAAAAAGTCATATTCTGTGGTGGCAACTCATTTTATGATTACTTAGTGCTCTGTTGCACTTGCACAATTTAAAAGCGTGACAGCTGATTTAACCTCAAAACATTGATGAGATGAAAATGCTCGAAAAGATGATGATTACTGATTTTTTAAATATAAGATCGTTGATACTAATGCATTACTTAGACATAACTTAAGCCTCAGTAGGCATAGAACTAAGCTTTATTTATTTAAGACAGTAAGTTACAACAACCCTTACCTACCTTCAAGGTGTGTACTTAGTGATTATGTTAAGGACATACGTTTATTTGATTTTAGTAATGATTGTGATTCTACGATATTTAGCAATAAATATTATACACGAATTCCTTTGTTTCTTATTTATTAAACACTTTTAAATATTCACCGAGATCTTAGGATCCAAGTCTACCTCAACTGCTCTGCTGTCTGCTGTCACCAATGACCTCTATATCTTGCGGGACTGGCTATTCCATAGAAAATGACAGCTTACTTTATGTGTCGATTTGATGCGCCACCGCGAGTGTACTGAGAACTAATTAGTTTGCAAATTGATGTTGTCGCTGTTTTTATTTATGCGTATACCGTAAAAAATTACTAAAATGGCCACTTTTTGAAGTGAAAACTTCTTTAGCGGCGTTGGATGGGTAAAAAATGTTAAACTCGCGTCAGGATTAGTTGACCTTTGAACCGTAACCGACGACTGACGTCATTCAACATTACAACAGCTACAGATTGTTCATTTTGTTAGGTGCTTCAAGAAGCTTCTCGGCTGAGCGGTTAGCGCTTCGACTGTAAGTCCATATATTATGGTTTCAGATTTCAGATAGTACCGGGTTCGGAACTAGGCTTCTGTCACTTTTTGTGATTAATTTTTTCTTTTTGTAATTTATTACGTTTTGTGGTTTTTTTGTAATTTATTACTTTTTGTGGTTATTTTTTCTTTTTGTAATTTATTGCTTTTTGTGATTATTTTTTCTTTTTGTAATTCATTAATTTCTTCTGACAGAAAATTAGTGATAGGTTCTATGATTGGCGCTTTATTATAGGTATGGTATGGCATGGTGTGTTCTTTTATCTTTTTCTCTGTATATAACGAAGAAAGAAAGAAAGAAAAAGTTTTCACTTCTGCCGGCACTCCCGGAGTGCAAACCGTCTTTTTTTTTTGATACATAAGACCCATCGTTTATACTAAATTATCGATACCTACCAAGACAAATGTTGTCCGTCATTAGTATTAGTTCTTAGTACACTCACTACTGCGTGCCGCAACTATCAGCGTCAATATGGCGATTTTCAATTGGATACAATAAATGGGTACCGATTACCAATCCAGCGAGTACTGCTGTCACTCAGTCCCTCTCGTCAAAGCCAATATAAACCATTCATTGAAAGCAGGAGAGCGGATCCCGGGTACCAAAGAGCAAGTTTTGGATAGTTTTGGATAATTATGATAATTATCGAAAATTATCGAATTTTAGTCGCTTTGCAGTTAGCCTCTATGTTGATAACAAATACCAATAATATAATAGTATATTTTCGTGTGTTGTTTTAATCTTAAGATTAATCTTTCTTACATCATTTAGGTAAATAAACACAAATAAAACAAAATGTGAAATAAATTAAGTTAAATTATTATAAAAAAACTCAATAAATAATAGTAAATAACATTACAATTATATAGAAGATAGAATATCATCAGCGTTGAGCGTCCCGAACGCGTGGTCAGCAAGCGGTTTCAGAACATCTCTGAGAGCATCCTCCAACGGTGTCTGAAGTTCTTCGGCCAATTTCTGCCAGTTCTCGTTTAGGAACTGGTTCAATGTGTTACCTAATGAGAATACAACAATAAATATGAAGAAGACGACTTGAAAAACTAAATAACACCACAAACAGGCAATGAAAATGAATAATACAGATTTAATTAAAAGACAAAAAAACGAGTAGGGCTCACTACAGCTATAAATTACTGTTTTGAGACTTTAAAAATATAGTATATACTATTTATAGTAATAAGTAAAATTTAAATAGTTCAATTATTGAAACACAAAGAAAATATTTTAAAATAAAAAATAAGCATGCCGTAATTAATATTCGTATATTCGTATATAATTAATAGTCCTATTAATGCAATTCAAGATTTCATCATATAGATTTGGTTGAGAATTTTGAATTTTAAAATCAATATTTTACTCTCCAATTTCAAATCGAATCAAAAAAGTGATTGGGATTTGGATTTTGTGAAAGTTTTGAATCTATAGAACTTATAATTATGTCTGTGAGAAAATAATACGTTCGTAATAGAAATTTATGTCACTACTCACTGAGTTCGCCATCACTTCCCAACAAGTGATCCAACTGCATAGACGCGTAGCCCACGCGGAAGTTAACGTCTAATTTTTCGCAGGATAGTGCATCCACATCATCGATACGTGGTTCACGACCCAAAACGATAGTCACTGTAGCATCGATGTCCCCTGCAAAACGGTCACTTTTTAACAAAGTCATTTACATCCTTCAAAGGATTAAGTACGCATAGGTCTTTATTATTCAAATTTCTTGTAGTTGAACTGCTCTACACTACTCAATAGCAAAAAATTCACGTAATAGGGGTAACCTGTTACAGTTTTGATTGTGTGAAGCTATTATATGAGTAATATTTACCATATTTAGCAGAAAAATCTCCAGCTCCGTCAATGGGTAATACAAGAATTTGTCCTTCTAGCTTATAGTGTCCCTTCATATCCAGTTCAGGGATCTGCAGCTTTGCGATTACCTGGTGTTTCTTAGGGTGCACCCTTAAGAAAAAGAAGAGTATTTACCAAATACAAGTACCTAACCAACATATTACAATATGTAGTTACTCTTGCTCAAATCATTCAAGGAAATTCTTACAGTTATGTAGCTAAATATGTATGCAGTTTACTTCTAAATGTACAGAAAGATCTTAGCACAATTTGTTAATAATTGAAGCGTCAAAATTAAGTCCAAAAAAAATAATAATTTGAATTAGAAGAATTTTGGGTGAAACAAAGGATCAACCCGATAATACTCACTCTACATGCTGTACCCGCATAGAAGACGGTCCTTTAACACTCACGTCTGAGAAGCTGGACATCACAGAGATTGGACCTGAAGACTGCTGGATCGACAGCGCAGGAATGAGAAGCGGCTCGCATGAAGGTATATCATATTCTGGTAATCCTGTAACAGCAACATGCAACATCGATCCACAGTTACGATCGAGATGTCCCGGGTTCGAATCCTGGCCATTACACTACCGACATGAACCCATTCCTAGCACAAGCAATTTAGCTTAGTTGAATGGGTTAGAAGGAATATTAGTAATTTCGATAATTTCAGTTGCTAATATACTTAACATAGGGCTTATGATTCTCGCCCTCCACCCCCACCCCGTCTACTGAATGATCTGATATTCATTTAAGTACAGAAGTATATACAATCTTAATCAATAAAATAGTTTGATTTGCTTCTAATACCTTCGTTTTACGATCATTTTGAGCCTTCGTAGTTAAGATATTCTGACGATCACTGTACAGTTATGAATCAACAAATCACATACCGTGATGTACTAAGTTCCAAATCCTCGTTTAAGTTATAATCCCACGTAAGTCATTTTTGGCGATGTTGAACTTTTATTCTTATAATACAATAAAATTAGGGTTATTGTTGCTTAGCTATTTTGACTTACTTGTTGTTAGAACTTATGCCAAGAAATAAAATAGTTGCGGTCTTCAATTTTATAAGCATATGAATCTTTAAAATAGTGGATTACCTGATGATAATTTAGGAATATACATATTCAGAGCATCTCGAAGACACTTCCCGAGGGCTTTTTCTTCTCTGGGACATTCGAAACCACCGACTGTAATACAATGTAGATGTTATCAAAAATCTATACATAGAAATAAAATTGGAGTGTCTTTTTGTAATATTGAAGATTTTTACTACATGCATATGAATATAATACGGAAACATACACCAAAATAACATTTTTTACAATTTTTGTCTGTCTGTCTGTCGTCTGTTTGTTCCGGCTAATCTCTGAAATGACTGAACCAATTTTAAAGGGACTTTTATTGGCAGGTAGCCGACGTAATAAGGAGTAACTTGGCTAATTTTATTTTAGAAAAATAGCGTTGAGTCAACCCTAAGCGATAACTGACATCCACGCGGGCGGAGCCACGGGCAACAGCTAGTATCTAACAACAACAATAACAATCGTGTGTATGAATTTTTTTATGTAATTGAATTTATTGAAGACTAGCTTTTGCCCGCGGATTGTCGTGTTGATGTCGTGGATGTCGGTTATCGCGACCAAACATAGCCTATGTCCTTTCTCAAGGACTAATCTACACCTATACCAAATTCCATCAAGATCGGTTCAGTGGTTTAGAAGTGAAAGCGTAACATACAGACAGACAGACAGACAGAGTTACTTTCGCATTTATAAGGATTATGTCGTTGACTATATTTTGGTTCCATTCCATATCAATAAAGGGCGAACTTATTGCTATCAATCGAACACTTATTTGCTTTCATCATAGTACTAAGAAATCGATACCATTAAAACCCAATAGTTAATACTTTATTCGATCCGCAAATCGAACCTGAGACCTTGTGCCCAGCACATTCAATTTAACGATCCCAGGGTAGAACTCGAGCAATTTAGTTAAGTTGAAAAATTTCACTTAATAATATTCTTAAAAAAAGGTTCCCAATCTCATTATTTTTTATTTGTCATCATTAGTTTTCATCAAACTCACCTGCGGCACAGATTAGGTAATATTTGGTTACGGTGTATAGTAATAATATCAAAAAATAATTACTTACAATTAATTAAATCGTTCTCGGCACCAGAAACACAAATAACCACAACAAATAGACACAATAACGACCACATCTTTGATGAACTCTTCCACAGTACCCTGATCTTTTCTCCGTTCATATTTAAGTATAAATTGGAACGTGATGATAAACATAATTGTTAATCAATATAATATTATCTGAACACATTGTGTGCAATCTGCATCTTATTGATAAGGTTGCGTAATACATCTCCGAGAAACATTGTTACATCTTTTTATAAAGGGTGTCTGGGGCCCATTATGGTGTTCGGGGCCCAGGTCTATCTCATCTACCACATTTTACGCAGTGCTAACTAGACCTAGGGTAAGAATAGCTTAATTAACTTATAGCGTAAAATAATTACCGATCTCAAAGTGGTCAAGCCGGGTTGATTTTATCGCATATTAATAAGCTTTATTACATTTGACCTCTTGTATTTCTTAAAGTATTAATTCTACAATAATAATGGCCAGACATAATTTGTAGCAAATTTAATGTAGATAAATAATTTAGTAGTAACTAAAGAGACATTATCAATAGTTTTCAATTTACAAACAAAAGACTGAAAAAGAAACCTTTCTTCCCATACATTACCACCGGCTCTTGTCTCACCCTCGGGGACTTTTAGTATGTTCATCTGGGCCTTAGGGAATATGGGGTAGTTTTGAAAATTGGAACATTTAGTTCCAATTTTCAAAACTACACGAATTATTTGGTCTGATTTCTTTAATCTTCCCACGCTAAATGGCGTATGCTTTCCTCGCTTAGAAACAGGAGAGCCAAAACAAGGGAAAGAGATTGTACACTTCTGAGTGTCAACTTTAAATGCAATCGAGAAAAGGTGTACATCAAAGACAGGACTTCAATTTATCAAAATCTAACCTGATTAATAAATCTTTGCCTGACAAGTTAATTAATAATAATAAAAAAATAATAGAACGCCTGCGATATTAATATGAGCAGTATAAATGTTGAATACTGCAATAGTGGATTGCGGATATATTTGATTCTTTACGAGTTGAACACTCGTTTATGTGACTTACGGTAATATAATTATAATTATAAGTCTTATTATGTTTTATTGGCTTTACTTTATTCTTAAATGTATCAATAAATTTATCTGGTCCATTCTTTAATATTATTAAGTATGTGAAACTTTGTGAAGATTTGGATGCTAGTTCTCAATAACCTAAACCACAGATTTTGATGAAATTGAGGAGCAGACAGACCATTTTCTGGATCAATACATAGGATACTTCCCAATACAAGAACAGGTGCCTATGGGTATACAAAACACAGGCAAACCTGCGAGCATTGTAAAGCTTTTTTTTTTAAATCGATTATGATAGGAAAATTGTATGAGCTCAGGCGGGATTCGA
Organism: Eilema caniola; assembly: GCA_949126895.1. Classification (NCBI taxonomy): domain Eukaryota; kingdom Metazoa; phylum Arthropoda; class Insecta; order Lepidoptera; family Erebidae; genus Eilema; species Eilema caniola. The sequence continues at coordinate 8,910,364 of OX421462.1, forward strand.
ACCCGCAATCTACCTTACAGGAGGATTGCTCTGACCACTGAGCCACCAAACCACACCTGCAGCTATCCAAATTCTCCTATACTTCGTCTTGGGGCGACGGTGGGAGCCATCTACCTATACTCGCACAAACTAACGGAGCTGAATACTAAAATATGCTTTAAAAAAATCATTCAACCATCACAACAAATTAATTACCTGTTGATCCCTCAGACCCCTTAAAGGCTATATTCGTAACTTTAAACTCATCTTAAATTCATGTAATCTTATTAAGAAGGACTAGGAGAACAGACCCCGGGGCCAAAGTGCTTTGGATGCAATCGGGTTGCATACAGCTGATATTACACATAAACATCAAGGTCGCCGGGAAGCGATGGATGCGAGCTCCTTTAGATCGGTTGTTCTAGAAGTCTACAGGAGAGGCCTATGTTCAACAGTGGACTATGTATGGCTGATATGATGATGATGATAAAGATGCATTTATTTGTAAAAACATGTGTACAGATGATGTTACATGATAGTGCATTGAAAGCACGATTAAAAGTTTCGTACAAATGTGAGCATTCGCGAGCTTTTGTATGAACACGTGACAGGTATATTATAAATAAATAAAAATAAATAAAAAGCCTTTTATTTCTCGCTTTCCAAGTTGCATGCAGTACAATGACGATTTTTAATCTTAAACATTTAATATTACCTATCCAATTTATTTAATTTGATTTAGAAATAAATGATACTAATACAAATTTCTTAGTTTTTATACATAATGCAAATTCATTCTAATTCATTTTAATAAATTTATATAAATATAATATAAAAAATAAAATAAAAAATAAAAAAATAAAATAAAAAATAAAAATTAAAATAAAAAATAGAAAAAACAGGTATATTAAGGTTCCTTTATTAATTACATATTTTATGATGATATATATACTGACGCCTGGAAATCTCCGAAGGGGTAGGCAGAGATGTTTTAACACCCACATTTCGTCGTCTATAATTTTTATTCCCACGTAATTGGGGATGAGCCTATTGCCGTCAAACGAGAACGCAGCCCTATGGCCTTATTATACTCTACCAGGAACCAATAAAATAAATAAATTAAACTTTAAACATATCAAGACGGCCCTTAAAGTTACACGTAATTAAAAGTAAAATAACTACGAAACAACAAAATCGCTCTGACGGAGCAACTTGGAGTTCTTTGACCTATAATAATTAATTTACACCAATAATCAGAATTCGAAATCTACCTCTATTGAAATAAAATTCAAAATCACTTTGGCAATAGCTAAATAATGTTGTAAATCTTAATGGGTGTGACTTGTAATACTGTTGTGTGACGTAATGTGGTCATAGGCTGACCGCGTGGCCTGAGAGATTGGCACACTTAAAGTTAATGCAATAACTTCTTTGCTGTTGAAACAAGGTTCAATATCGAATATTGGTGCCTAGAAAATTGATGCGATATAGATTAATGAGATTATATTACGGTTATCTGGATAGTTATATAAAGTACTTTAATTTCATTCGTTACATATTCGGTCTAGTGATCTGCGGATCGATTCGTGAGCAAGACGGATTGGAGAAAAAGCGTGATATTTGTCATTTTTGTCAGAGACCGAGAACCTTGCTTTTCCCAGAACGAATAGACTTATGCAGTCTTCAACGTATGTCATAAATGTCAAATTATTAACATTCATCATTCTCTTCTGATGGCCAACGAATTGCCACTTGTCTAGGGGGCTATTCGTTTTGGGGACCCCGTGGTTCTCCCACCCGAAGAGTGCCAGATCGAGAGAGATGGCCATAGGTCAGCTGGGTGCGAGGGATATGCACTAGCTGCCTCACCTGCGGCCTTGCGCTGCGAACCACGGACGGCGTGCATTTTAGTTAGTTCGAGTCCAACATAACCTCCCATCCCGATTCCGGCGGGGGAGGTTATGTCACTTAACAAAAAAGGGGGCTATTCCTTTTTGTATGGAAATCACCTTGGGTAATTTGTTCTTTTTGAATTGTCATGTTCCTAATGAAGGTCAGCAGCAATTTGAACCTTTGAAGCAGCAGCTCTAACTCTACTAGAGATAACGAGTGGTGTTATCTTACTACTGGCGTAAGCAACCAGAACAATATCTCGTCTCCTACCAACATTACGTTTGCCTTGTATATAACCTTGAATTACCATTATATTTTAGATTACTTATATTGTGCCAAATATTTTACCGACCACAACAACCAGGTTAACGGAAAGATGGCTACATCGGCTTCGAATCGATTAAAACAGTCGCGGGAGTCTTCTATGGGAGTCTCAAGTATGCCCTTCAAAGGAAAAAAACAACGAATTAGGAGGCTGCACCATTCTTGCTTCGTTTAGAACAGGGTCAACGGTTATTAACGATATACATATTTTGGGTAACTTATTTTCACCACGTATCTAGAGAGGCACAGGGTACAGGTGCTTGTAAAACTTTGAGAGACTTTGCCAAATCTTCTATATGAAATGTTGCTTAAATTTGGTAACAGCTGCGAAAGTAGTGACATAAATGAACCTATTGTTACTTATGAAATATGTGGTTTCCTCTTTAGATATAATTTCATTGTTACCCAATCAAAGTTAGTATTATTCACAACTGAAGAACTTGCGTTAGGAACTTAATTGCGAGATGTAGGATTTGTAGTAGGACTGGATTGAACTAGATGGCGCTGATATAACATGATGTGGCCACACCAGAAACTAATAATATGATAATCAAGGTTTTTTAAATATAATCATGAAAATAGCAGATATCTAAGTTTTGATTCTTATGTTTTTGGAGTTGAACTATACTACCGAAATTCTTTCGAACTATTTAATGGAAACAATGAAACTACCGATCAGATAATTACATTGAAAATATAAGTAAAACAAAAAACGTTACAAGCAGATTATTATACTAATCGTACTCATAAAATTTATTATAACTGTAACACATACACAAACACACAAAAACAGAGAGCATTGTGAAAAAAATGTATTGGTGTTTTTTTTTAATGATACATAGGTAAATCTGTGAAATATTGTTATTTAACACGGAAAAACAACAATTTACACAATATTAAAAATAAATAATTAGGTACTAGGACCGTTCTAATTAAAAAAAATACATTTGAACTTATTTATAAATTAACGTAATTAAATGTGGGAGATAATCGCCGTTTGATAATATTCTAAGGGTTACGTATTATAATAACTACAGTTATTATAACTATTTTCAAGACAACTACGTTCAAAAAAACTACTGTTTAAAACACCTAAAGATCGTTTCACATATTTTTGTAATAACTACTGGTCGAAACAAATGATGGACGATTCACCTAGGGTTTATTCAACTACAATTAATTGTGCTAAGGTTCATTGAACTATGTATGAAATACCTAATAGTCGATTCGCCTACGGTTTATTGATACTACTACTTTGTCACAGAAATTTACGTTGTTGCAAAACCGACTTCATGTAGTCTTGTCTGTGGGTGTGCGTTGTTTTATAGACAATTGTTTAAAATTTCGTTTCATAGAATAATCAATATATCTACAGAATACTTACTTTAAAGAATTTTAAATCATTGAATTTTGTTTCATATAATGTTAAACATTAGAATAATCATTTCATAGAATATCAAATCAAATATTCTTAATCATTATATTGTTTATTTAATAGAAAACTTTATAAACTAAACAATTGATGCGTCTACAAGGTCGACGGTCTACTTCTGGGTGGTTTATAAAAAAAACCTAACCTAACCTAACCTATCCGAGTCGGGGTAATCTGAGTCGGGGTGTTAACTATAATGACGTTTTATTAATAATTTAATAACAAAATGATTATTTCTGTCACAAAGTAGTAGTATCAATAAACCGTAGGCGAATCGACCGTTAGGTATTTCAAACATAGTCAACATGTCCAATATCTTAAATGAACATTATATTAATCGTCCGTTAGTTCAAATAATTTCAGTTTATTCGAAATTATGTGTATGAACCAGTAGTCGAGTCGACCAATATGCGTTATGACCATATGTGAATCAACCGTAGTTATCTTGAACATTGTTGAAATAACTTTAGATATTATGATACGGAACCATTCTAAGGCGCTAAACTTGGATATAGAATAATGTTAAGTGGCAAGTAGTTTTACCCTCGGAGCCAAGCCAATCTCAGCTCCAAGCCAGTACCACAGATAATATAACATAACCAGTACACACTTAGTGATTGATGGACAAGCCTCTTTATCAGGTTTTCATGTAGTATACAGATAATAAATTAGGTGTACCTATAATAAAAACTTAAATTCCAACAATAGATCAATAAATCTAGTTAGGGAACACCATGTCTGGAGGGATGTGCTTCAAGAACTTGTTGGCGATATCTTCCAGCACCATGGCCAGAGCTGTTTCCACGGCTGGCTGCACTTCCTTGGCTATATCGGCTGAGTGCATGGTCGCTATGTGCTCGGTTATCATTTCTGGAAACAAATAAAGAGTAAGAATAGGTAATATATAGTTGCCTATTGGTTGTGAAGGTCAGCTAGCCAGCTTCACGGAAAATATCGAAGTTCAGCCGCATTAGTTTAAGCGATTTCACATTCATCCGATATCGGTGTCAGACGCCGATAGCCGACATCCTAAAGCCGAAACCATGTGATGTTTTAATATATATCCGATTAAATCGATCTGATACGGCTGTTTGCTCGATAGCGCAGACTAGTTAGCGATGTTGGGGATAAAAAAGACAACAAGCAATTTTCGACCTTATTGACATGATATAGTATCGATTTTTTTCTTATATTCGTGATCATCATCATTTATTAACGAGAAAATACACCTAGCTAAGGAATTTTTCATTAAGGTCGAAAGTAGCTTGCAGTCACGGTTAAAGTAGCTTGCAGTCACGGTTTTAGTCTCTATATGATCCGATATCGGGCCCGAGGCGTCGGCTCCGATAACCAATATCGGGCCGGACAAAGTGAAAGATAGTTACGTATGTCACACGTTTGACTTTATCCGATATCGGATGTCGGATATCGGGTACCAGGTGATGTGAAAACGCTCTTAGACTGGATAGTCGACCCTAACAGGGTTGGGAAAAGCTCAGTGTGATGCCTGCTGTTTTATGGATAAGTCTCTAACGCAGGTTTTCTTCTCGAGGTTTTTTTATACAACTGAGGTGGCCTATGGACGTGTGCATTACCAGGGGAGTCACACTTGTGATGCTGGCCATATCAACACAGAGAGTTTCTGTGCTGTCAGTGTAGAAGACAAAGCAAGAGTAGCCTTTGGTCTTCCCACTGACAGTACAAAAACTCTCCAGCGGACTCTGGCTTCACGACTCCACGACGGGAACACAACAGGAGGTTATTATGGTCGCGGAATCCTGAATGGCGGACGTACTTCCCCAGTCGGACTGCTCAATTGGTCGGAAATACCGTCGTGTCCTACCTCCTACCAGGTTGAGGGTCAGGCAGTAGTCGTCGAAGAGAAAGCGTAGAATGGGCCCCAGGGTTATAAAGGAAATTCAGTTTTAGTTTCAGATTTTAAAAAGATTACTATATTTCGGTAAAGAATAGCGAGTTTTGCCTGATTAAAGATACATCTGATCGAATCATTGCACATTTTATATCAATTTATCGAGCTGCTGTTATCGTGACGTATATAATTAAATTTTCGACAGAAATAACGTAATGTGTGCATAATTTAGTAACCTAATTATATAATAATGTATTAGAAGCATGTACACAGAGGTCAAACATTACTGCAATATTTAATCTCGTTTGCGTCATTTTGAAGAAATTAATTTTTAATGTAGCATAATATGCATGTGTTGTACAGTAGGTACAGTAGGTATCCGACTTATGATTTGGTCTTTCGGAAATAAGAGCGAGAGTTCAAATGACATCGGCTTGCTTCGATTTTGCACAGCGTTGTCTCTGTCGCAAAGTGTACGTTGACTTCTTCATATCTATTTACACAAATCTTCAGCGTTTTGCAGCCTGGCAGTCAGTAATTAAGCCTGACAGTTACAAAATATGTGTAATGTGCGTATCCTAAATAAATGTACGTATTTTCAAGGTTCAAGGTTGAAATGCTCTTCCCGAACACATGTTTCCCTCTTCCTACAGTCCTTGGTACTTGAAGCGTGGCGTGAAAAAGCATATAATAATAATAGTATCATAAATGGTAGTCTATATCTCTTGGACTGCACTTCACCTTTTATATTGATATTGACTAACAGCCTCCGTGTCGTGGCGGTAGTGAACGCGGCCGCTACGCAGGAGGCGCGGGTTCGATCCCCGCTCAGTGCAAATATTTGTATGCATGAATATGGGTATTTGCATTGGTCTCGGAGAGCACATTAAGCCGTCGGTCCTGGTTGTCATACAAACATCTATGGCAGTCGTTACGGGTAGTTGGAGGTCTCAAAAATCCAACAACTGGTCTAGCTACAATGCTTCGATATCGCCTTTGGGTTGTGGAGGTCAGATGGCAGTCGCTTCACGAAAATATCGAAGTTTAGCCAAATCCGCAGTTAGTCTGGTAAAAAGCGGACCCCAGACTCCAAGTTGAATATCTTCGGATGCGAATATAAAAAAATATTTTCCTCTCTTCTCTTTCTTCCTTTCTTTTATTCCTTTTTCTTATTTTCTAAAGTAGTAATGAATGAGATTGAAGTCATCATAATGAAGAAGGTAACCTCAATTTAACGGCAGTATACATAGATCCTTTTTTCATATCCCACTTAAAGTACCCGGGATTAGAGGAGTACAGTGAGAGTGTGGAAAGAATATTGATATACATACCCATTTCTCCTGTAGTGGAGTGTGCCTCCATGAGGTTTGCATGAGGTGGACCGGTACAACGAAGATGTACTGTAGCGTCTTTGATGACTATCCTCTTGTGAACGCGAGCACCTAGAGCCTCAAGTGCCGCTGTACACATGGCTACAGAAAAATAAATTTCATAATATCAATATTCATCTATAAATATTCTATTATATAAATATCAGTCTATTAAAATAGGAAAAATTGATACAGTTTGAACCCGCGATCATTGCCTTACAGGGTTAGTGTTTTCTAAGCTACCAGACCTCGCCGGAACCAACCCAAAAATTTCTCCTTTTATATTTGTCTTTAAGGCGACAAAAAAATCACTCTAGTTATCTACACTGTTAATTGCTCGTGTATGTACATAAGCGATATTTAAAAAACTATTGGGTTATGTTATAGGAGCTATTAGCTGAACACAAAAATATAATTTTGAAGTTTTGTCTGTTTGTCTATTTGTTAGCAATGGTCGCAAAAACTACTGAACGGATTTTGATGGGACTTTTTTGTTAGAAAGGTCTTGGCTAGACTTAATATTTTACGTAAGTTTCATCGCAATCGACTGCTTAGAACCGCAGATAATACTACATTTTTAAAATACCGACATTCAAGCGGGTGGAGCCACGGGCTTTGGCTAGTGTATTAGTCTTACTGAAATTGGCGACCATCTTCCCAGTGGACTCCACTGGCAACATCTGGAATTCACCAAGCACCACGTATTCACCAGACATGAGCAGGTGGGGTATGCTGATGTTCGCTGTGACTTTCATTTCTTGAGGATACACGCTGCACAAGGAGAAAAAAATTTAAAATATGATAAAGCGACGTTATAGTAACTCTTTTACTATTTCGAGACTTTCATGAATTATGTTTATAATCAAGTTTAACCTCTACAGGATAAACTAACCTTTAGAGGACAAACTTTATGTAAAGTTTTAGAGCTAAGATGATCGGTAACTTGGGAAATGTCATACTAAATCGATGCTATCTGTACCATGTTCAATTCACTTAACATATATATTCTGTTTCGGGTCAAAACCTGCGCTTTCGAACTAGTGGTCACCACTCACCTTTCTTGCCATTTTCGTGTCACCACAGAATAAATAATACTTAGTACTACATGTATAGGTCTCATTAAAAAGCTCATAGTCGCTCAACGAGCTATGGAGAGGACTATGCTCGGTATTTCCCTACGTGATCGCATCAGGAATGATGATATCCGTAGGAGAACGTAGCCCATAGGATTAGCTCGTTGAAGTGGCAGTGGGCGGGACACATAGCGCGCAAAACAGATGGTCGATGGAGCAAAAAAGTTATGGGATGGTGACCACGTATGGGCAAACGTGGTGTAGGACGCTCAACGGCCAGGTGGAAGGGCGACCACATCAAGGTCGCCGGGAAGCGCTGGATGCGGGCTGCTTTAGATCGGTCATTCTGGAAGTCTCTGGGAGAGGCCTATGTTCAGCAGTGGACTGTGTGCGGCTGATATGATGATGATGATGATGACTACATATAGTTTCACTTATTAAGAGTTAAATAAATCATTTATACTTACTCCAACTTGTTGAACGAATAATTCGTGAGACCTTCCAACGCCACATCTGATAGCCAAGCATCGTACTTGAAGGCTTTCTTCGGCATATTGTGCTGCCTCAATCGGATGCTAGGTATCTTTAACGGTTCCAAAGGCTGGATGTTGTAGGAAGGGATTCCTTTTGCAAGGAGGTGCCTCGCTTGCTCTGCGACACGTTGAATGCAGGTCGCGACATTCGGATCCGTATAGTGGCATGACGATTTTTCTAGAAGAATATAACAAAAGTTGATCAAAAGACGTCTTTTTCTGCTAGGAAAAGTTAACAATTTAATGATTTTCTGTAGATTACAATTAATATATTTGAAATATTTGGTGAAATCGTTTTAAAATTTTAATTAAGAACTAGACTTGAACTCTGAAGAAATAGTAACAAGATGAATATTAGATTTGCATGACGAAAATAATTCGTGTCCATCCTGGTGGTGGAATATCATTTTGTGGTATTCGTTATGGGTAGTTTTAGCCCCAAAATCTGAAGTAATTACAGAAATTCGATATCGCCACAGATTGTGAAGGTCTGATGGTTGTCGCTTTATATAAACTATCAAATTAGACCGCTTCATAGTCAAACTGAAAACCGACCGCAACTAATTAAAGATTTTTTTAGTACAAAAATGGAACGGTCAGAGCACACCAGGGTTTTATATATGTTGTTCTATCATATAACCAATATCTAGGCAAAAAGTAGCTACACCCCAAGACTTACCAGTAATTAATTTATTATAATCACTTCCTTCTGTCTCATTTCTACGAATTCGTCCACCAATCACATTTTGCGCACAAATTACTAGTAAAACTAACTTTATAAGCTTCATATCTAGACCTATCTCAACTAGATCAAATATAATTCTAAAGTATTGAATACAAAATTGACCCTTATAATACCTACGATGTATGTGCCAGTTGCCATATGTGGAAAAGCCTCGAATGAGACTTGCAGGGCTAAGGTGAATATTTCTAGATGTTAAAACATTAGAAACATGCACATATTTGTTTGTAGACTCTTGATGAATATAGAATTGTAGTGATAGAATGTAACCTATTATGTATCATCGCTGTTCGTATAGATAGAACATTAAGTTTACCTTAACAGATATGTGAAGGTTAAGGCCAGATACATTGATTTTCTACAGGTCATTCTATTAATCTATAGCTGATGGTGGAACCAATACTTTTTCTTTCAACTGTCTAATGTGCTCTGGGCACTGTTGATTCCTTAAGGACAAAGAAAACCTACAGCGAGAAGCCGACACAATCTATACTGAAGATGTTGAAGTACTACAATTAAATGTATGCAGCGTATATAAACAAAAATAAGAGAAGCTTGGTCACAAGCGGTTGGTCAAAAGCATAAAAGGTCTACTGACAGCAAAAGCAACTCGTAGTGTATGTAAGCAAATTTATGGATATTATAAATAAATATAACTATACAAGTAGCACACGTTTTTCACAGAGCGGGAATCTACTTATTAAGCAACTTCTTTTTAAATTCATCAGTGATATTGTCAGGTTTACAAAAGTATTACCTCCTACTGTGGCTTTTACAAGCGACTACGAATATTGGGTTCTTTAAGAAAGGCACCAGATGTTTCCCACAGGGTCCACAGCTCGAATGTGACGCCCCTGGTGTTGCACACGTCTATAGGCCACGGTAACCACTTCCTTTCAGGTGGGCTGTGTGCTTGTCTGACACCTAGATGTCACAAAAAAGTGAGTCATTTAATATACTTAGCCTTAAAAAATTCCGAAATCTTTATTCACCACCGAGAATTTTAGACCTTTTCAAAACTCGTCTTAAGTTTGAAAGTTGTATCTGAATCTACTTTTTAATATCAATGCTACGTAAATATAAATCAAACAATCGTTTACAAGTGTGTAATGTACTCCATAACTCCATATTGAGGAAGTGGGTTGATTGCAGTTGCAAATGAAATAAGGAAAAGTTGTCACTTGGCCGTGACCTTAAACATGAGTGACATGGTCATGATGCCATGTTCTGAGCAAATTCTTGATGGTACTGAGCAGACATCTGAAAATAGAATACATTAAAAATATTTTGACGTGACAACGTCTTATAAATTGGTTTGCCGGGTGACACTTCAAGAAACTGCGTTACGCTCCGCTCACGTTATGCGCTCACAATGAGAGCGAGTGAGAGGCACGCGTCCCTTCCACTCGGGCATGGTTAGCCCGCCTAAGAGCGAGAGAGACAGACATTTTTAAATTGTTACTATTATTTCATCCTTCTTCCTACTATACGAATGAATATTCACATTAAAATTATTTTACCACTCAAAGTCGTTGTCACGTAAAACTTTCGCCCGTATACCGACTTTACAGGCAACCAAATTTTTTTTTTAGTTCGTGTCTGGATTTTGTGATATTCGATTAAGATAGGAAAAAGTGAATGCCCAGGTGGGACTCGAACCCACGATCTTTCCCTTACAGGGGGAATGCTCTGACCACTGAGCCGCCGGGCCACACCTGAAGCCATCCAAATTCTCCTATACTACCGTCTTAAGGCGATGGTGTGTGTCGATTTGAAAAGTTAGCATAGTAAATGCTTCAAAATTTCATTCAATTTGTGATATTGGTCTGGAAACTATTTACGACAAGTGATGATTTAAAGCTTTGCACATACAAACAAGCACTCGCTTGTTTCTTGTTCTTTCTTTTTTCAATTTTTATTTTAACTTTTTGCACTTATACAAGGATTGTACAAAGACGGATTTAATGCCATGGGAATTTTCTGCCAGTCAACCAGCAAAAAATTTAAATTTATTTTTTTGTTCAGTGCCATTAATCTTCTTCTTCTTTATCTAAGCGTCAATCCTAGTCTCATCCGAAGCTTTTAAATCAGAGTCTGAGTGTAATTGTATGCTTAGCTTACTTGAAACAAGCTTTATAGCAGGCGGTACCCATTACTTTTCATCGGGTTTGAGATTTGCTCCCGAGGAGGGCCAGACCAAGAGGGACGGCCGTGGGTCACGCGTGGGACCACGCGATCCCCGAGTCGCCCCCGGTATGGGGAGACGCGCATCGTCCCGCAATGCACGCCGCCGCCTTGGCCTGCTTCTGCTCGGGTGACGGGCGGCTCCACCCATCGGAATCAGGCCCACGCTTACGGGGCCCTGCCGGAGGATCTGCGCCCTCCGACGCCGAGCCGCCTGCAAATGCGGGCAACGATGTCCGCGAGTCTCTCTCGCTCATCGCGCCGCACCCGCTCTGTTGTTACTCGCAGGAGGAGGCGCTGGCCGCCCACGCATTCGCGCAGCGGGCCATCGCCGCGAGCAGGGTGGAAAGCGTAAGCGCTCTCACCCCTAGGGCCACCACAAGCTGCAGCCTCGGCGCGGCGTCTCAAACGCAATAACTTGTCAGTATTTCAAAATGAATTTTATCTATTTAACTATTGAATAAGGTCAGTGACGGTCACTAAGTATACTTGCATTATTGAATCTACCTTGACAACTGTTCAAACTATAAAGCTATTTGATTTTGTATGGTAACAACATCAAACAATGTGTTTAACTAACAGGAAGTCAAATTTAACGATGGCATTCTAAGAAGTTACAAATATGTATTGCTAAATCCTTCGGTATCAGTCGCCAAGTTTCGATTGAAAGGAACTTCATCCCACGCACTCTCAGGTTGTGGAATGAACTTCCTACTGTGGTTTTCCCAAGCGACTACAATATGGGTTCTCTAAGAAGATTTCTTTAGGGTAGGCAGCGCGAGTGTAGCGCCCCTGGTGTTGCATACGTCCATAGGCCACGGTAACCACATACCATCAGATGGGCCGCGTGCTGGTCTGCCACCTAAGTGGTTAAAAAAAACCCCGACTGATGCTGTAAAGTGCCAAACAAGTTTGATAGCTGGCGGTACCCATTTGCAAATCATAAACCGGATAAAAATGAATGAATACCTACCGCCTGCTATCAAACTTGTTGCGATCGTTCCAGAATCAGTCGGGATTTTGTTTTGGATAATTTATTTTATGTTTTCCTTTCTCGTTATGACATAAATATATATTTGTAATCGTTCTCTCATTTTTTTCTTCATTTTGGTACCCTACTCGATTAGTTTGAGTGAAAATATTTTTTGACAACATACACTTCGCAGCCAAAAATCCAACATATAGCTTTTGTTCATATTATAATATGTACTCAAGAACACATAGGCGATGAATACATTTCATTTCAGACATCAATCATTGAAATCCGTACAGTGGTTCAGAAGATATGAGGTAAAAAAGAATATTACAAACAAACATACATACATACATAGACGATACGCGTAAAACATACATACAAGATACGCGTAAAATATACATAACCCTTCTTAGTAGTCGGGTAAAAAAAGCGATATCGAGGGCGTAACATTCAGCTTTACCGACCATGCGGAGTTAGTGGGAGTGGTTAAGTCAGACTCGAACCGACTGAAACGGCACGCCATCACGGATCTTTAGTTGCTGCGGGTGAGATTACCTCTAACATATCCTTCATAAACCTATAAGTTACCAAAAGGGTTGGTTGGTTGCTGGTCAATGCCTGTTTGTCTGACAGAAGAGTGAAACGCAATTATGGGCTTTAAACTTGGAATTTTAAGGCATTTGCAGGAAATCAAAAAGGAATACACGTTTTTAAGTGGTTATCTTTTATTTACCCTCCATCTTCATTTATTCAATCTTAAACTACTGACAGCCTTTATCAACATTAACAGGTACAATTATTCACATCTGGAGCTCTAGAACGCCGACATAGTTATTACAATAATTGCAAATCAGAGCTTATCATTTCGCTTATCTTTTAATAATACACAAACATAAACGCAATTCTTTGATATTATCCTCATCATCATCATCTTCGCGTAAGTCTTAGAGTGCTTACATAGAGAAGCAGGTTGGACCGCGCGAGCCCCTACGATCGTATGCATTCTACTAATTTTAAACGAGAGGTGGTCGCCGCCGGCCGGCTGCGGCTGGTCGAAGCGAGCAAACCGCTTCTTTATGTAAGCACCCTTAGCTTAATCGTTTCCAAGGCCTTCGGCTATTATTTTTCTACTTCTCGCAGACTTGGGGATTCATACTATTGAGACTATTGGTACGCATGTCATCCTCTACGCTGCCAAACCAGTACTTTTTGGGTCTACCGCTAGTATCGAGGCCTGGTGAGGCGGCATGGCCAGACATGTTATGAAACTCTTCGCTATGGGACGCATAAAGTGGCCAGTGACTCTTCAGACAACTGCCAGAAACATCTATGTGTGTTGGCCACCATTTTCAAAAAAAAAGTACTCAGAGGCTGTATGTACATGTGTATTTTTAGATACACTTATTCAATTTAAACATAAGTACAACAAGACAAACTGGGTTTATTATTGCATAGCAACTTGTATTCTTATATAACTAAATATGTAAGTTTATACATATGTTGTAACAGCCATCAGATCAGACATCACAGCTATTAACAAATTCAACCTCTACTGTTAGTAAAAATGTTTAAAACTTAACAATACAAAACCCATTTCTAATGTTGAAGTTTGCTTAAATCATTAAATATAAATAAACAAAGAGTCCATAACTATATTCAATAATTTAGAAGCATATTAGAAAACTTTACTACTTTTGCACTGATTTTTGCACTTAGAAATTATACCGTATTTAATAGTATATTGTGCCACAAGGGACGTAAGTACTACATTCTGCCTGGCGTGTGTGATTGCCACACGTTGGCAAACACGCGTGTGAGGGTGTAGTACTTTCGTCCCGTGTCACACATTCTAATTTTTCTCCTATCTAAGCCGAAAGTTAAATGTTTGTCCCTGTGAAGTGGAGGACAGAAAGTGTCACTTGAGTCCCGCTTCACAGGTACAAAAATTGAATTTTCGGCTTAGGTAGGAGAAAAAATAATTAAAGAAGACACGCATTTCAAACAAAAGCATCTATTCGTAGCGCGTTTAAAACGTTATAATGCTAGGGTGATTTATTTACACAATATTCGTAATTTGTAACAAAAATACTCTCAAGCTCTTTTAAAATGAATTACAATAGTTTATTTTGTTCTTATTACTTTGTTATCTGTTACGCTTTTTTGTGTTGTATCCGACATATTTTTTATTTCTATCTAATCTACCATAAATAAGCTATCAAACACACAGAAATACGGATGTTTTGTGTTTGAACTTTTAATATCGGCTGTATACTTTGCGCCAACATAAGCCAATTTCTGCCACAGTAGGCTTAAACTACTATCAGAATATAGAACTACCGTCATTCGCATAAACTTATCGCTTTAATTTTCTGTAAACAGAATTGGCACATGTTGGGCCAATGTAAACAGCCAGTTTTAACAAATTAACTTATAAATACCCTGCAATACTCTACTTCTTTTGTATTAGTACTTCATTGATGGGAATTTTGCCCAATATTTTGTTGGCGATTGACTTGATGACTGCCGCAGCGGTCTCGTCGATGATAGGGTTTAGAATTTCAAGGATTACTTGCGGGCTTGAATTGAAGAAAGACGCTGCTGACGCCGCTGTTGGAAAAAAAAAACAATCATTTAGCCAGATCTTCAAGTTGAAGGATTTTGCCCATTTAAAATATTTTAATTTGCAACTAACAATAAAATATAGCGATTGGGTGTATGGGGTGATAAGTATACAAGTATCACCACTCCAACTCATCCGAAGGGTGATGAAAGAGGCAACCAACGGAAAAATACGCAGACGATATCACTGCGAGAGAAGGAAAACTCGAAATACAACACTGTACCAACCCATCTGGGCAGCGTGGAAACATTGAGAGCAGAGAGCAGAGCAGAGACTGCATAAGGCAAATTAATTGATTGATTGATGGGTGTATGAGGCCACTCACTTGCTAGCCGTTTTGAAATGCGGCGGTTCAACGAGTAGCCGGATTGAATCCGAATTGGATAGGTTAGGTTAGAAGGTCTAATAATCATGCAGAAATAACTCATTTTTAACGTATCGAAATGACAATCCGGCTACTCGTTAAACCACCGCATTTCAAAAAGGCCCTGTTTTGAAAACAGCTAGCCGTAATGTAATCCGGCGGATTATACAATGTGACTGCGACATACATACTTCTGATTGCCAATCGGCTTTCCTATCGGACTTAAGTGGTCCTGTCGTAAAAGTCAACAAACTAATCTAAAATAATAAGGTGACCCTGAGCTGCCGACTTGGGACACAATGAGCCAATCGCATTGAGGATGGCCATGATGCTCAAGGACGTTCGAACGCCTCCAATCTTTTTATTTAAGATATAGGATATGTATGAATTCTCCTCGCCAAATCTCAGGAAAGAGAGAGGGTCACCATTGCAACCTCTTCCTCAGCTTGAAGGCCTAATCAGGTAGTTTCCATGCTACACTTAATGAGTGAATGAATGAATTTATTTCTAAGAATATGGTGATCAAGGAGGAGGACCCGAGACTACGAAGAAGGAATCAAGTTCTTATAGAAACAATACAACTATGGACTCTTACCTGCTGCTGGCCTCTGGCTATCTGACACAGCTATCTGTGCGTGGTTGATCCTCACTTTGGAAACGATCTTGTCAAGCTGCAGGAACTCCACATCATCTATGATGACAGGCTTCGCACTGCCCTTGGCTACCACCGTAATTCCAGCTGTGGACAAAGTTTATGTGTTATAATATCTTTCTAGCCAAAAATTCTTATTGATTGTGATCTTAGACGACTACCCAAAACTAGATTTTAATATTTTTAGGGGTCATTATTGAAGGTGATTTTCTTTATTCTGTTAATCTTAAAGGACCTGGTGCTTATCAAGCATGAACTTCCTGAAGTATCAAAATACCTTGTCAGTTATTAAAAGGACAAGGACAGGAAGGTAAATATGATGATGATTATTCATAAAACTTATTCCAAAACTATTAGTAGGTACTGCTATATGTATAAAACGTATGATTTTTATTTATTGTTTTTAATATCTGAGTATCTTATATAACTCATCTATCTGTGTACAAAACAAACTTGACCTGTTATTAAGAATGTAAGTAATTAAAGTTATTTATAGTTGTTAGTTTGTTAGAAACTTAAAAAATATAACATAAATGAATAATTAGCGTTTGGAAATATATGCCATCAATTATATTTTATGTGTTATTTTGACGATATTTAAATCCATTATAATAAATGAATCACCGAATGAACATTGGAGGTAAGCGATATGCCAAAATAGAATCAGATTTCAACGCGGGCACAGCCCTGCCCCTCTAGACAAGTGGCAATTCGCTAGCCGGCGTTTGATGGAATAGAATGACGAATGTATAGGATATGAAGTTTATGACATGCGTAACGACTGTCAAATACGTCAAATCCCATACATTCCTCTTCTTTTTCTTTGCAGCGTTAATCCCAGTCGCGTCCAAAGCTTTCACCTTCTGAGAAAGAGTCTGGGGTCAGCTTTTTTCAGTCTAACTGCTTGTTTGGCTGATCCTCGATATTTTCTGTGAAGCGACTGCTATCTAACCTCATCAACTCATTGGCAACATCGAAGTATTGCAATTGGACCCGCAAATCTAACACTCTATAGTTTAACGACTAACTTGACTAACGGCCTAATTTACCAAAAAAAATGTTCCGCTACGTTTTATATAATTACCATTTAAGCCTCACGAGATTTCAATATAAAAATACCACTTACATACCTACAATCATGTTTTTTATTTGTAACATGACTGATACATAGACCGGAGATCATTACAAAGAAGATGATGACCTAGCACTATCTACCTGTCATTTATGTGCAAGTTTTTTTGACAGTTTGACATGTTTTATTGCAATTCGTCGAGACGTAACCATAGCTTGTGGCTATGTGCTATTATGGAGATTGTCAAACCGAGACCGGTAGTTTGCCATAATTATTAGATATTAATGAATATTGAACCATTGTCTTGTGTGAGCAAAATATGAACTTAGTCAGCAGTTTAAGCAGTTTTTGTTGAATATAAATGAACTAAACAATGTATAGTCCAAGCAAATTCCATAATAACTTCAAAACAAATTCAACAACAAACCATCTTAAATGATTTAGTAAAGTCCATTCCTACTAATTGTTCTGACTAATATTTAGAATATAGCCATTCCATGTCTTACCGTGGGTATCGTACTTTACTTTGTTTTACTTTTTTTTAAAGATTAAAAACCGAAATTACTAATATTCCCTCTAACCCCTCCAACTAAGCTAAATTGCTTGTGCTAGGAGTTGGTTCACTTCGGTAGTGTAATGACCAGGATTCGAACCCGGGACCTCTCGATTGTAAGGCTGACTCCTTCCGACAGTAAACATACGGTCAATATAAAACTGCCCGCTTTAGGCAATAGTCTCGCCAATATTACGTGGGACCGAAGATCGCAATTGACGAAATATGGGTGCGAATTTACCTCTATTTACCTCCCTTACAAGATTGAATATACTTACGTATATTAGGTGTGTATGTAAGCAAGAGATAGGCAAAGTATAATTCAACTTACAGAAGTTGCCAACGATATTGCCCTTGCCATTGATATCGAGGGCTAGGATCCTGGAGCCACGCACATCGTAGTCAGCGGTCACCGACAGACTTGGGAGCTTCAGCTTAATATCCGCCACGTATTTGTTGTTCAAGTTCAATCTGAAAAAAGAAAAAGATAAACTCGATTAAATACAATTAAGTAGCTATGTATTCTAGGGCTTATAATAGGTTTGGTACCTATTAATATAATTCTTGAAGAAACTTAGTTATTTCCTGTAATACAGTTTTTATTGCAATTCGTCGAGTGCTATTATGGAGACTGTCAAACCGAGACCTGTAGTTTGCCATAATTATTAGATATTAATAAACCATTGTCTTCACAAACTATATTTTGTGTGAGCAAACTATGACCTTAGTCAGCAGTTTAAGCAGTTTTTGTTGAATTCAAATGAAATAACAACTTATTTGATTTAAATAAACCATCTCGAATTATTTAGAATCCTGTTAAACCATATTAAAAATACAATAAAATTACATAGATACTATTTTCGTAAGTAGTGGCGAATGTTACGTATTGAACTAAAATTATATTAAACGGGTTTGTTCGCAATTTCTTCTGTGATACTTTATAATTTACGGTTTCTTTTCAGCAGTCAGGGATCCGGCGAGATCACTGTCACTTTTTTATGAAAATCAAGGATTACTAAGTTAACTTAATATTCCTAGAATATATCTTACTTTCATGCGGACTCTGTACTCCGAGCACTCCGGCTTCCGAGGCGACTGATTAACGAACTATAGCGAGCATGACATTACTTTCAGTAGAAAAACTAATTAATATTATTTTTGTTCTGTGAAAGTTTTAAAACAGCTGAATCGACACCGTTATCCCGTTCTCTCTAATAGATCATAAAAACAAATGAATTGATCTGTGACGCAGTAACAGTTGACGTCACATTGAGGTGAATGCATTTCGTACGGTGCTGGTTTGAATTTCCAATTGCTCGATGTCATAACCGTGCAAAACGTAACCCGATACCACTCCTTATCCAACTGACATAACCCTTTCACTGCCTAGTCCAACAATATCAGGCATACACTAGGTTGATAATTATTTCAAATTATACTATACATAATTATACTATATATAATTATAATTAGTAACTGTGTGCAAATATGATTTACTTATTTGTCTAACCTTCCCTTCTCTTTGTCAGAAAAATATTCGGTCCTTTGAGAAGTTTACATGATAGCATAGTCCAATGCAGAAACCTTAAATAAGGATAATACGCAGGCATTAAGTTCTTATCATCTTTGAGAAGATGGAAATGATGAAGGTGATCATTTGGGTTGTATCCGAGTCTTTAAGCTGGGAGCCTAGGGTCATCTGATTCAGACTTTACTTGACTTGGTAATTACGGTAACGGCTCCCGTCTGATTTGAGGTGAGAATCTCAGATGCGACTGAAAATATCACTGTGATTGGGGAATAACCATTGACAGATAATTATCGAGCCATGTTTGTGATTACAAGATTGGCCAACAAATATAGCTGCTCCATTTTTCCGTGCGGGAAATCCCCACGGATACCACCGCCTCCGGAGCCGGAGGGGGAGATTATGTCGGACTCGAACCGGTCGAACTCGCACGCGGTATGTGGGTCGTTGTGCTAGGTCGAAGGTGAGGTTGCTATAGAGCATGTCCCTCGCACCCCGGCTAACCCAGGGTTATCTCTCTCGGAATATAGCTGCTCCTCGTTGCACAGCGTGGAGGGTATTTAATGCAACCTAGATTAACATTAAGATAATGACTATCCTCAAAGTATATAAGAGAAAACTTCGTCACAACTTACTTGAACCTTTCAATTTCGAAATTCTTTGCCCCATGAGCTATAGCGTGCTTCACGGTAGCCTTCAGCCTCAAATTAGGGTTTGTCCGGTCCAGTTTCAAGGTGGGGACTTTGAAGGGGTCTATCGGAGGGATATCCACTTCAGGTATTCCTACCACCAGCTGCGGCTTCATCGCGTTAATCGCTGTGATGATACATTTTTCGATATCAGGGTCTGTCCTCTTGCATGTTGGGAAGTAATCGGCTGTAAATCGTAACGGGTAATGTTAGAAAACAATGTTATTAAGTAGACTTCTAGTTTAGCTAAATTGGTAACAAAAAAGAAGAAGGTTTTCAGTACCATTCAAAGGTATGTATGAAAATCCATACTAATATTATAAATGCAAAAGTAACTGTGTCTGTCTGTATGTTACGCTTTCACGCCTGGGCCACTGAACCGATTTTGATGAAATTTGGTATAAGTTTAGATTAGACCTCGAGAAAGGACATAGGCTATGTTTGGTCGCGATAACCGACATCCACGCGTGTGGAGCCGCGGGCAAAAGCTAGTTCATAATAAAATGCAATATTACCTATTACTACACTGGTACCATTAGTTTGCGTGCGATCTTGAGGTGCTAGGTCTAGATCAAACAGTATTACTGTGTATTAGAATATTGTGCTCCATTATACGGGTTCAAGCGTACCTCCCTCCTGGAGGATAAACAAACGTGATTACGGCCAGACATACCGTCTGTATCCGTCTTTAATACTCAGGAAGTATTAAGGTAGGCAAGTAATCAATATTCAACTAATACCTTGGCATTATAAGTAGGTACAGTCAATTAGAAAAGTTGATATAAAAGCGATATTTTGCTTAAAATGCAATAATCAATTTTCATATTAAAATTGATTTATATATCTCTTTGTAATCCTTAATTTCCTTCATACTTTATTGGTAAGTGTAAATTAAAACTTTAAGCTACTTTTGTCATCGACTGTACATAGTACTTATGTACAGTCTTGCATAACAAGTAGGTAGGTAATTTTGTGACGCGACCAACCGTAGATATATTTCCTGTCGCCTAGCTACGAATTATACAAACTGCATCAGCTGGCTAGCCAGCCTTAAACGGTATGTAGGCCATAGCGAGCGATGACAACCTTGGGCCCAAAGTATTTCCTACAATCCAAGCTTGCAATTTTGTGGAAGCAATTATTGCAAGATTTGATTCATGTACTCGTAATTGGATATTTGGGTATGTGCCCTTTAAGGCTTTGGGCTGACAGATCATGGGGTTCTGGCGTAGACATGAGGACCGCGTTTTCCACACATTAGGGAGCAATTTTAAATCCGTAGATGGGTCAACCGGGGTGCGAGTGATATACTCTGGGCAACCTTTTTTGGGTGTTTTTTTAGGATAGCATGAGGTATCCTATATACCTGGCGGCGTAGGGGGGCCAGGTTGCTCAACGTCCGTAGGACTTACCACCTATTCCTAGGCCCACCCTACACGTGTCCCCTGGGTGGTGCTAATGGAGCAACAACGCCGAACAACGGGCGGCGGTTAACTAACCCGACCAGGCCACCACAGGCCAAGGGGCGCTAAACGCTAAATACCCCCTAAAAGCGTGGCTTTTCTATCTATGTAATTGTCTATTTATTTATTTTTAAACAACTTATATATGTATCTATCATTATGTATCTATAATATAATGTGCCGAACCGTGGCGGCCTAAAACCACATCCCGGCAGACATTGCCGTGGGGCACTAAATTCCCCCAGAAAGCTGTACCACACTCACCTAGGGCAGGAAGTGTGAGTAAACCTCTGCCCCAAACCAAAATGAACGCACAGGACAAAAATTTACTACCCCAGGAGGGTACCGCTTGCGGAGAATCCCTCACTGAGCCTCGCTCAGTCTGCCCCTCGTATTCTGGGGGGGGCAACCTGTGTTCAGGACCGGGCTCAAGCCTGGACCTGTCCAGCCTCTCGGAGGCTATACCCGTAACGAACACCATGAGTGTCGTACAATGGACCGTTGTCGGTCACAAGCGCCCTTGCAAAAGGGATGCTCAGCCGACAGCGGCCGGTACCAAAAAAGGGCTCGGCCAAACGGAACGCAGTCGCCCCAACAGGCGCGCGAGAAGGGAGGCCTTGCAACCTACAAAAAAGACGACAGGGTTGGGTGCCGCAGCAGCGGAGACGCAGCGCGAACCCACACCATGCACCTCAAAGGGGACGGCAGTAGCCGCAGCCCCTCCACCACCACCACCGAGCAAGCAGAACAAGAGGAAACCCAGGGGTGCTCGGGGTCAACGGAACGCTGCGATGGCTCCCAATTTTCCTGAAAAGGAACAAAAGGGGGCGGGGCCCGTCCAGAACGAGCGTGTTTCTTCGAAGCGCGCTCGTCTGGACGATACCCGGTCCCCCATAGGGGAAGCCAAACGCGCGAAAACTGACTCGCGAGCCAAGCGGACGGTAAGCTACGCGGATGCCAGTCAGTCGCATCTGCGAGTAGCGGTCACTACCGTTCCGCCGAGGGACCTTACCAAACCCCAGGCAGACCAGCTGAGGGAGGCTATTGACGACAGCATCCTACAGTCGGTGTTGTCGTCAACAGTATCGGGTGCGCAAGCTCCATCTTTCCGCGGAAGACCCTTCCTATTGGAAGGGGTGCTGGCGATGTGGTGTGAAGACGTAAATGCTCTTACCTGGCTTGAAAAAGCTGTAAGAAGCATAACGTCCCCGATAGCGGAAACCACCTTGGCCGTAGTCAAGCAGTGTGACCTGAAGAAGCGGCTGAAAGCCGGGCTTCTTCTCCACACTCGCATTACCGAAGCCGTAACATTGCGCAGAGTGCTTTGTGCCCAAAATCCGTGGTACAAAGTGGATACCTGGCAGTGTTACGACATGACAGTGGATGACCAAACCACCGACCCGAACTCTAAAGAGAAGGTGGTACACCTAATTCTGGGAATTCCCGAAGACCAGAAAGATGCCATAACCACCAGGGACCGCCGAGTTGCTCACATGTCGGGAAGTGGGTACATTCGCTTCTTCTCCCAAGAAGAAGCACCGGCCGGGGAAGGAACAGCGGCAGGGACTCCAGCTCAAGAGCCAACAGAGGCTCCTCGAAAGAGCAAGAGCGAGACGGAGTCTAGCTCGCCGCTGCAAGAGGGAGGACACGTCAACGATGACGATGACGTCCACACCAGCCCCTGATCCCATAAACGTCATCCAGACAAACCTCCAGCACAAACAAGCAGCAACGGCCACTTTACGCAGAGTGCTGGAGGTAAATAAAAAGACCGTAGCCCTAATCCAGGAGCCCTGGATCAATAAGAACGTAATCTGCGGTCTAAACAACATAGGCGGTAAGTTAATACGAGATACGACGGTTGAAAAACCGAGAACCTGCATCTTTGTACCTAACGCTATAAACACCACTCTGCTTAACCAATTCTGTTCTAGAGATCTCACTGCTGTGAAAATCCATTCAGATAATCCAACCACCCTAGTACTAGCTTCAGTGTATATGCCGAGCGAAGGTGAACCACCTCCAAAGGAGCTAGCCGACCTGGTACAACACTGCGAGGCTCACACCTGGGACTTAATCATCGGCACAGACTGCAATGCTCACCATCCTCTGTGGGGAAGTAAGGACGCAAACAAGAGAGGTGAGTTACTAACTGAATACTTATTCCAAACCAACCTAAACATCATGAATGTAGGCACGGAACCTACTTTCGTAACGTCATGGTGTCAAACCATCATTGATATCACGCTAGCAACACACTCGGCAGCCAACCTTATTAAGGGTTGGCACGTGTCAAAGGACCCATCCTTTGCAGACCATCGCCGAATTTGCTTTCAAATACAATGTAAACTAGCAGACCCTGTCCCATATCGTAACCCCCGTAAAACAGATATAACACGGTACACCAACGCACTAAACAAAAGACTAAGTGATTCACAACTACCCGACGCAACACTTAGTACGGATAACATTGAACACAATGTACAGTTTTTCACTGCAGCTCTACTGGAAAGTTATGAGCCAGCATGTCCATTCGTAACACCCAAAGGTCCAGAAAAGAGCTCCTGGTGGGGGCCAGAACTCGAACGACTACGTGGAGGTTTGAGAAAGCTCTACAACCGAGCAAAAAACACCAGAATCCCTGAGGACTGGGACAAATACAAAAACGCACAAAAGCACTACAAGAAACGCATCAGGTATCGAAGAACTGAGGCATGGCAGAGTTTCTGTAGTAGCATAAATTCGACAAACCAAGCCGCAAGAGTAAGGAAAGTCCTGGCCAAGGGGGAACTCAACCTCATGGGCTCAATTAAGAGAGAGGACGGCACTTACACCAAAACGGACAGTGAAACCAGCGCAGTACTGCTGGAAACCCACTTTCCAGGTTGTCAGGTAACACCATTCACCAACTCAATCGACTGGCCACCGGAACACTACAGTGTACCAACAACCCAAGAATGGGAAATCGCAAACAAGGTAGTAACTGCAGACAAAATAGAATGGGCTATAAAAAGCTTCATACCTTTCAAGTCTGCAGGGCTGGATGGAATATTCCCAGCCCTACTACAATGGCAACTGACAAAGATAGCAAAATATCTAATTCCAATCTACAGGGCCTGCATTGCTTTCAAATATATACCCAGAGTATGGAGAGAAGCAAAAATAGTCTTCCTACCAAAACCAGGTAAGGAGGACTACACATATCCCAAATCATTCAGGCCCATTAGTCTCACATCATTCCTCCTCAAAACGCTGGAGAGACTAGTAGATCGATACCTAAGGGATGGAACACTAAAAGACAACCCACTTCATCCTCAGCAACATGCATACAGGAAAGGTAGATCAACAGAGTCTGCACTGCACATGGTAGTGCATAAGATAGAATCGGCTATCACAAATAAAGCCTCAACACTAGCTACTTTCATAGACATAGAAGGGGCTTTCGACAAAACGGCACACAGCAGCATTAACGAAGCCTTGCGAAGGCGTAGGGTAGAATCAACCATAAGGGACTGGATCACTCAGCTAATAAGCAAAAGAGCGGTCCAGATAGTGATGAGCACTACCACAAGAGCAAAAGTAGTCAAAGGGTGCCCCCAGGGAGGCGTCCTATCACCACTTTTATGGAATATAGTAGTAGACAGCCTCCTAAAGAGACTAAATGAGAGAGGATACACCACCATCGGGTACGCGGATGATCTTGCAATACTGATAAGCGGAACGGCTGAGAACGTGCTATGCAAAATCATGCGCTCAGCCCTTCAGATTGTGGAACAATGGTGCGAAGAACACCGACTATCAGTAAACCCGAAAAAAACAGAACTTATCCTTTTCACCAACAAAAGAAAGCTACCAGAACTACAACTACCAAAACTATTTAACACCAAACTGGCTCTAACAACTCAAGTTAAATATCTGGGCATTATACTTGACAACAAGTTGAATTGGGCTAGCCACATAAATGCTAAGATGAAAAAGGCCTGTATAACTTTCTGGCAATGCAGAAGACTCCTTGGTAAGAACTGGGGTCTTAACACAAAGATAACACTTTGGCTGTATACGGCAATTATCAGACCTTCTCTAACCTACGGATCAGTTGTATGGTGGCCCAGAACAGAACTGATCACTGTGAAAGAAAAGCTCCAGAGTTTACAACGCCTAGCGAGTACAGCAGCCACTGGATGCATGAGAACCACCCCATCAGTCGCACTAGAGCACCTCCTAAACCTAAGACCGCTGCATCTCATCATACAGGAGGAGGCCAAAGCAACAGCCTTAAGACTGAAAAATAATGGGCTTTGGAAAGAGAATAATGGAACAAAGCATTCAAAAATTCTACAGGGAATCCTAAAGAAGATACCACTTCTCGAGGCTCCCATAGACAGAATACCATGTCACCACGTCTTCGAAAGGAAGTATCATATCCAACGTTCGTAAGAAAAAATAGATAGCTCTGGCGTCAAAGAAGTTAGGATATATACAGACGGCTCCAAAACCACGCATGGCACCGGAGCAGGCGTCTTCTCGAATGACTTAAATATCAAAATAACAACCACCTTGGACAAACTAAGCACAATATTTCAAGCCGAATGTATTGGCATAACGAGAGCAGCGGAGACGATTGCCGCCAGAGATGTCAGAGATCTAGATATAAAGATTATATCAGACAGTGCATCCGTACTCCAAGCTCTCCAAAGCAACACCATAACCTCTGTCCTCATATTGGAATGTCATAACACACTCCAATCCATTGCAAACACGAACAGGGTCACGCTGCAATGGATCAAGGGACACAGCAACTCCCTCGGCAACGACGCAGCCGATGAATTGGCCAAGAGAGGATCAGGGTCGACAGTATATGGACCGGAACCAATACTACCCATACCTCAAGCACAGGTCAAAACTTGGCTACGAAAAAGTACAGAAGAAACCCATCAAACAGAATGGACAAACACTGAAGGATGCAGGCAAACGAAGAATGCAGTTCCGGTAGCATCAAAAACGTTTAGCCGAAACCTCATCAGGCAAAAAGGGACCAAATCCGCAAGGTCACAGGCATCTTGACCGGTCACTGTCCCCTAAACAAGCATCTGTTTACAATAGGTGTGACGGACAGCCCCCTATGCAGAGGCTGCATGGGGGCAGAAGAAACGCCACAGCATGTGCTTACAGAGTGCACGAGCGTGGCCGCACAACGGGCGAAATTCCTCCAGTCACCAGCGTCACTCCGGGAAGCATGTGGAAACCTGAAAAGGCTGCTGGCTTTTTGGGAGGATCTGGGTTGGTTGGAATGAGAGGTAAGATGGTACGCACAATGGCCCAATCAAGAGGCTAAGTGCGGAACCGCCCAGTCAAACTAACTACTAACTAACTAACTACCTGGCGGCGTAGGATCTTAAATCCACCATTTATACATAAAGTTCATAAAACAAATATGCGCCACACACCAGGACTTTGTTTCTCTCGCGACTGTCAAGATATTTTGCCGGGAGCCTACTGAGCTTAAAAGTTCAATAGTTTATTAAATACACGTTAGTCACGTCAGACTACATCGTTCATCTCAAGGACACGCAAAATTACCCAAACATCAATTTGCGTGGCTGGGATTCCCATACAGAAGTAATTGTTTCAAGACGGATATAGTTAATCGTTCTATAAACAAAACGGATTAAGTTAAGGTGCCACGAAATTAACTAATAATTGCATTGAGAATTACTATCAGTGACGCTTATTTAAGACGGTTAATTTTTTCTTTAATTTCATCTTATTTACTTGGGAGTTTTTGACGTTTCGCAACGAAATAATCCGGGGAAGAAATATTAAAGAGTTTCCGTTTTTTTTTAATGTAAAGTTAGTGTTTTCTGGTAATGTGCAAGCATATTCTGCGGATGCTGGTTATCAAACTTTTTTTACAACGTCTATGTTATGGACCAAGCGATAAATTAGGCATTATGTATAATGCCCGGGCATTATGATAAATAGGAAAGTTTAAACAATCAGACTTAGTTTCATGACGACTCATTCAATTCATTTAGGGATGGGTGGCTTTAAAAAAAAAAATTACGATGGCTAGTGCGGGAGCTTCAGTCCACTAACCTATATCTATCCATATCGAGTCGCGCAGTCCACCTCTCTTATTTATCATACTGCCCAATTTATTACTTTGCCCAAAACGAAAGTAAGGAGCTTGACAATTTTTCCGGGATGACACTGAAGTCATAATTTTTATATCACAATTCTGAAATACACAAGGTCCTGTTATATTTTGCTACACTGTCAGCCATTATAGCTTTTTAGCTACCCGATATGGTAGCTTTAAAAAAATTGAAAAAAAGGAACATATTATGTGATAACACCAGCATGTATCTATATTTACCTGTGTAATCTAGGCTACAACTTTTATCAGTCGTAACTTTTGAATTAGAGTAAATCATCTAAAGTCGTAACAATTTGTTTTACAGTGATGAACCTTTGATAAAATATCGTGTCAATATGACCTCGATTAGTCACAAAAGTATCACAATCACAAACATCCGCATCGATAAATATATATTTACCATGTTACTTAAGTCTTTTGTGCCATAAAATTAAGCAATTCATACGTTCAATACGTCCAAGAAAACAATTACATAAACATACCATTATGTTAATAATGCTATCAAAATTCCTGCAATACACAATCTACATTATATATACCTACAATAATACTTTAAATGGCATACTTAAAGTGTGGGCACACGTAATAGTACTGCTGACTGGTTGAGCACCAACCAGTGTAACTGGCCTACATGTTCGGTGGTTTATAGGTCTCCTTGGAAACTTAAGACTAGACTAAGGCTGCCTTTCCACCAGGCAAACGGAGTAACATAAGCTACGTTTTATATAGAAAGATGCGTGGTATCTATGTGTGCTCTGGATGTGTGCTGTCGATGCCAGCTAAGACTGCATAATTATTCATGTGGTTGATACATCGCATAGCTAGAGCTGAGCATCTTCATAGCATATCCAACTGGCTACGCTACATAGCTAACATAGCATAGCAGTGGGTGAAGCATACAATTGAAAGTAATTTCGGCTTAATGTCGTTATGTCGTAATAACTGCCGCTGCACTGTATCTCCATCGATATTATTATGATAATTGTATCTTATTTATCAATAAATGTCATTATTTGATTTTATAAAAAAAAAAACCTCGTGACCTAAAATGAATTCACCCAGCAAAGGTGAGGTAAGAAACTGTAAGTGAAGTCTAACAGAATGAACACCACAAAATGATTATAGAAACCAATAACAGTCAATGTTGACGGATAGATGCAATGTACTTTAGTATCTAACAATATAAATCAAAGGATACATGCATATTCTGTCTCGCTTAAATCTTGTAGAAAAACTCTGGATTGTTCAGACTATTACATCAAAGAACAGCGGCTTTAAAATTAAAATTTTGAGAGTTGATGCCCTTTATATTGTAATCATACACTAAAGAATGTTTTTTGGAAATCTAACTCCTAACCCCTAAGATGAAAATTTCTCATGTGGAACCAGTAGGTGTTTAATTTCACTAAAAAGATCACTGAGTTTCTTGCCGGAGTTTTCTTCGAGGGCGCGTTTTGAAACGGTGCGTGGTCAATTTGTCAAACACGTCTAAATTCTTTTTTATTGCTCTAAACAGAATTAATGATTTTTTACATTTACTTTGGCTCTTCTTGTGTAAACAAAACAATAATTAGGCTCATTTGGTTACCGTTCAAAATAAATTCAATTTAAATTGACATTATATGCCAACTCTTATGAAAGCTTTCCTTCATAATTATTGTAAGATTACTGTCTTTTTCATTCACTTATTTTTCGATCAGTGCTGTATAGTTAACAATACAAGTATTTTCTTGTTTTATTTTCCAAGAAAATATACATATTTTAGTAGTAGCATAATAGCTAAGTATTTTACTAATATATTATTTTGCTAGTATATTACTTTACTAGTCTTAATATATATAAATCTCGTGTCACAATGTTTGTCCTCAATGGACTCCTAAACCACTTAACCGATTATAATAAAATTCGCACACCATGTGCAGTTCGATCCAACTTGAGAGATAGGATAGTTTAAATCTCAAATTATAGCCCGATTCGCGATAACCGACATCCACGCGGGCGGAGCCGCGGGCGACAGCTAGTATTTTACTATATAACTAGTATAAAACTTTACGTTTACGTCACAATATGAGATTATTTGAGCCCAAAAAGAATAAGTAAGGTCCCATACACTCTATAGGGCCTTGAATATTCATAGTTGCAATGTAACCGACGAAAATCTAAATTTGTTTGACTAATTTATTTCTCTCAAGCCAAATGTATGGGATGCAGTAATAGAAATTCATTTACGAAATACTTATCAGAGCAAATCGCATTATTAAAAACACAGTTAACCAATATGTTTCTAGCAAGATTATGTATGCTAAGATCAGTGTAGGTTAAAAAGTTTGAAGATTTTTTGTGTATTTTTTATAGATATTGTACGATACTCTACACTAAGTACATAGTGCTCCCTAGATTCATATTGAGCCATGTGTACAAACAAATACTTTAAAATAAATTATGTGATTTTGCCACCGGAGCTGGAAGGCTTTTTAGACGTTCGCTGCGGTTAGTATGATCTTTAAAAGACCTTGTACGAATCCTAAGGCGCCCATCACTAACAGTCCGCCTGCAGTTTCTAATTTGTCCGGCGGCCTGCAGTCGAAAGCCGATAGCGCCCACACATTATAGTGATTTTGGCCTGCCGGCAATTCCCTGTTGTCAGTTTTGAGACCACACACTAGCAGTTGTGAGTCGACAGTTTCCCGCTGTACGATCGCCTGCCGGTGTGTGCTCGTTCGGACTGACGGCCTAGGACTGTCCGGTCTATGACTGTCCGACCTAGGACTGAATGACCTAGGCCTGTCTGGAAACGTTTAGCGGCCACACACTATCGGATCGTATTAATCGTCAGTCCAAAATCGTTAACGAAACTGTGTGTGGGTTATTGCGATGAACTGACAGATTTACATCCAGTAGTAGTAATTTTTTATTCAAGTAGTCCGGCGGTCGTCCGGTTATACTTATAGTGAGTGAGTGCCTTTACATTCATTAATAAAAGCAAATATTACATCTTAATCCACTATTTGTTAACGGTATTGATGAAGAAATGCGAAGCCCCGTTTTGACCGGCATAATTTTATAATACAAATATTTAATACATAATTTTCTTGTGTTGTATTAGCTCCTCGGATTAAACAGTAAAACTCCGAGGCAAAGGACTCGGATGGAACCGGGACTAACGTTAGAATACTGATGATGATCATCATAACATAACATAAACTCACGCCTTTATCCCCGAAGGGATAGGCAGAGGTGTTAGCGCACCCAAATTTCGCCAGTTTAAATGTAACAGGTGGCAAGCCTATTGCCATTAACCGGGCACTTATAAACCTGCGATAAATACACACATAACTTCGAAAAGCATCGAAAAGTCATTGGTGTGTGCCATGGTTAAACCTGCGATCGAACCCGAGATCTCGTCTCAGCAGTCCATTACCCATACCACTAGGCTAACGCGGTACTTTCATAATATTAGCTTTTACAATCCGAAGCATTGAGCATCCTCGTTTTAAGGCTTAACTTACACGGCTTTAATGGTAGCGACTACCATCTAACCTCCTACCTCCGAGAGACAACTATGCCTGAGTCACGTCCACAGAAATTTATTAGGATAGAACGGACATATATACGCACCTTCATGTCGCGCGTGGCGACTTTTTCACAGTATATAAATACGAGTGATAACAAATACCTTTATTTTTCCAATTAAGTTCTGCATTTTTATTCCACAGATGGGAATAGCACAATAAGGCATATTTATGGTATTTTAATTGATGTTATTACAAGCTAGTCTTAACAGTATCGAGTAAGCGTTAGAAAGTTCCTGTCTCATAGGAAAGGAATTGACTAAAAAGTTGCCACGCGTTTCTCGCTCACATGTCATGATATGGATTTCTGTGGTCTCTTCTATCCGGATTTGTAGCTTAACCCCAAATTCCCTAAAAGTGTGATAAACAATACTTGTGATGTCGAAATCGTAGATGCTCCCGTTAAAAAAAAAAGACGGGTTGCACTCTGGGAGTGCCGACAGAAGTGAAAACT
This sequence comes from Eilema caniola, assembly GCA_949126895.1. Classification (NCBI taxonomy): domain Eukaryota; kingdom Metazoa; phylum Arthropoda; class Insecta; order Lepidoptera; family Erebidae; genus Eilema; species Eilema caniola. The sequence continues at coordinate 8,941,864 of OX421462.1, forward strand.
TTTTCTTTCTTTCTTTCTTCGTTATATACATAGAAAAAGATTAAAAAAACATACCATACAATACCATACCTATAATACAGCGCCAATCATAGACCCTATCACTAATTTTATGCTAATTTTCTATCAGAAGAAATTAATAAATTACAAAAAGATAAAATAATCACAAAAAGTAATAAATTACAAAAAGATAAAATAATCACAAAAAGTAATAAATTACAAAAAAGTGTCAGAAGGCCAGGTTTGAACCCGGTACTATCTGAAACCATAAGGACTTACAGTTGAAGCGTTTACCGCTATGCTGCGAAGCTATTTATCGTATATCGCAAAATGGGCAGTCTATAGCTAATATTGTATGACGTCAGTCGTCGGTTACGGTCCAAAGGTCAAGCGATCCTGACGCGACAATTTTTACCCACCCATCGCCGCTAAACAAGTTTTCACTTCAAAAAAAACATTTTTTTTACAGGAGTTACAGTCCACAAAGAATATGGTTGCACCTTTACATACAACTTTATATCAAAAAGTGCGACCATATCTCCTTTGTCGACTGTACACAATTAAGTCCAAGACCTGAATGTAGCTTCGTAAAGAAATCTCCAAATAGCCCAGTAGACCTTGACCGTGTAGCAGCCAGTTGGCATGCATTTGAGTAGGTACGTGTATATATCTATTTAACTTATATTCATACGCTCACGCCTATTTCCCGCCAGGGTACGCAGAGACAACAACCCGTCATTTGACTGTGTTCTTACATACTTCACGAGACTAAACTGTCATTAATCCTGTCATACAAGCCCACCGTTTTCGATTTGAATTTTTTTTTATTTGAATGACTGATCCGTACCAATATTATAAATGTGAAAGTGTTAGTGTGTGTGTCTATTTGTCCGTCTTTCACGCCTAAACTTTAGGGGGTAGATAAAACCTTGAGAAAGGGTATAGGCTATGGTTGGTCGCGATAACCGACATCCGCGTGGGCGGAGACGCGGGCAATAACTAGATAATTGTAAATCAGAAGACATCTGTAGCATGCAATGATGTAAACTGTAGATGCGTTATCCGGGCTCTAAAATGGCGATAACAATGATGAATTTGTTCATCATTTTAAGCACCAATCAGCGATGAAAAAAAACTTTGAAAATAAATTAGTAATTATAATATAATTAAAAAAATTACATATGAAGTTACCGTTTTATTGAAGAAATTGGAGGAAACCCAATTTGCAGTATCAACATTTTTGCATTTTTTTAGGAATGACAAATTCTAATTTCTTTTTTGACATTAAGCTAACAGCAACGTTTATCACATTTTTGAAAAGTGACATCTGTAAAAAAGTAATACGAAATGTATCATCAAAATGAATAGCATTTAGGACGTACTGTTTTTGTAGATCGAATTTAATTTATCAAGCGGCCAATAAAAACAAAATTTAACACAGAGTTGTAAAATCTTGAAATCAACTTTCAAACAAAGTACCTATAAATAAAGGAAATAGCTATTAAATTACAGGAATAACGAACTCATGAATCTGTAAGAAAATTTTAACGACCTATTATTATCGCCCTTACCTATTATCATGTAAATTAATAATATTGACGTATTATTTGTAAGTAGCTAGCTATTTTTTTTTTTGCGCCATTTTTGCCTGCATAACGTATCTTTAGCGTTGCAAAATGTTGTGGATTGTGGTGTTCCATTATACAAGAAAAACTTTATATAAATATGTTTATCAACATTAACAACAAAATTAATACTTACTTTAAGTCTAGATAGTGCTGTGAAAAATGCCCTAGAATAGTTTTTATGTTATTAATAAACTAAAAGACAAGGTGACATTTTTAACGGATCTATTAACCTTGTCCTCAAGTTTTCACAATATTGAAACAGCTTTGTTACAAAATTAGCGTATTTCATTAGAAATAATAATATTGATCGATCATAAAGTAAACAATATTAGGATAGGTTATTCAAAGTTAAATAACACATCTAAAGTACATTGCACTCAACACAAGGAGTGTCCCGTACTAGCCACAGTCGGTTCTATTCCATCAAATTTCATTGAGTTAATATCATTTTTCGTATTACAAACGAAAAATGATATTATTGAAACCTTGAGAAAGGATATAGGCTATGTTTGGTCGCGATAATCGACATCCACGCTTTATGTTGTACACGACTTTACTCAGAGTAAAGTAGAGTAAAGTCAAATTTAATATGTAGGTACGACTATGAGTGGGTAAAGTATATTATATCTAGTATATAATATCCTCGGCCACGGCCCCACCCGCGTGGATGTCGATTATCGCGACCAAACATAGCCTATATCCTTTCTCAAGGTCTAATCTACCCCTATCCAAATTTCATCAAAATCAGTTCAGTAAAGTGGCTATCAAATGAAAAACATTTTTTTCGAAATCATGCATTTAGTTCCAGAGCAGTGCGCTCAAATAAACAGGTTTTTTATTAGTTTAGATAACTTTGGAAATTATGTTGTAACTATATAATTAATAGACAGAAGTGAAACAGTATTCGTAAATTGATTTAATCACCGTCTCTTAAGTCTATATAAAATATGTTGTCATACGTTACCTAATGTACATTATTAACTAATTAATATAATTTATTCTCAAGTACCTATTTATTTAGAATACTGAATTCTTATGAGTTTCAATATAAATATGGCAGGTTTAGGATTAAAGGTTTCGACTTTGTTCTCACCTCTCAAATTTTAAGAATTTATTAGTATCTTTTTCTTCTGAGTCTCAGTTATAATTTTAATGTTTATTTTCATTTGTTTCTTTTTTTTGTCCCCTACCTTTTGATAGGATAGTCACTAAAGTACCTAAGCGATAAAGGTATTGGCTTTCTAAGATTCGTCCCCTACGTACGGTCCCCGGGTCATCAGTTTATAATAATGTATTTTTAATGTATTATTATGATACAAATTATATTCATTTATGGACCAGTACAAATTTGAAATTCAAAATTTATCCCCGCCTTATTAAGGAATCATAATACTTATTATAATTTGTGTTCTAAATAGCTTGTCCAGTAAAAATAAAAGTCATTAGAAGACATAAGAATATTATTGATATTAATTTCGTTCAATGAACAATAGGGTGCGAAAATTTCCTTTGGATCTATTTTAATAATACGCTAATCTACCATTCTTATACTAAGTATTTTACCTTTTGTTCTAATCAAATTTTTAATGACACATTTCAAAATTTCATCACCTTATCCACTAATAAGTATTTATTTTAAAAATACTTACGTGTAACTTTAGCCTGGGCACAAAAAGCACTGAACAATAAAAATACAAGCACTTTCATATTGTCCGAAACTTCGTAAGACAGGGTGCAAAATAATTGGTCAGGTTGCAGCGAGTGAGTGGTCGCGAATGTGCGCCGTCGACGAATTATCCGTTATTTAAACAACGTCGCCCCTGCCTGAAATATGCTTTGCAATACAGGAAAATTATTTTAGGGACATACTCTCTTGGAATATTTTTCTTTATTAATGTTATCTTTTATTTTGAATTTTGGGGAAGTTATCAATTTTTTTCGTTTCGTATTTAATCCTTTCATTGCAACTTCTTTTGTACTTAGGCATTTCATATCACTTTCATTACATACAGAATTAATTTTGAGAAAATAAAGCGATAATCTTGGTAATTAAGGATAATTAGGGAGTCAGTCCTACGATAGAGAGGTCCCGGGTTTGAGTCCTGACAATTACACTACCGACGTGAACCCACGAACACAAGCCTACTGTTTAAAAAAAATCGAACCACAATTCGAATTGTGGACAGTTTTTGAATTGGTTGCCGCAAAATGAGTGCTATAACGCAGGCAATATTTTTTTAAACTTCGGTGATTCATATACCGTGGTATGAAACACCGAGGGATTGTTTTTGACGTAGTGGATTCATACCACGAGTAGGAAATTGGGTGTCTTTCTTTTTCAGTTCTACACGGTCTATTTTTTATTTCAAGGTGAGCATGATTGAACTTTTGCAAAAGAGCAAAAGAATACGAGTTTTTTTGTAATTGGGTATTTGACTGACTAGTCAAATTAGTTACTTTTTACTAAACTTCAAAGCGGTGAGTTATAAGAATTATTGTATGAAAAATTTATTTGTGTTGTCATAATATTTATTATTTAAATCATTTTTTTTATTATAGGTTGAGTGCATAATTAAACATAAATAAAATAAGAACTGACGCAACTGTGATCACTATATACTCTACTACTACGCGTAATTTAATAAATTCAGCAGAAAAAAGTTTTGGCAACAGGGAAATACCCAATTGTAACAGCTATTTTTAGTCCACTTTTATATACAAATAAAAAGATTGCTTTTATTGCTTTCGATGAGGATGTGGACTAGTTGTCCTTCGTTACATTTATTGAATGGAAACAATTTCGTTTAAATGAAAAATAGTTAGATTTATTACGTTATTGCAAAACTATGCGATTGCGAGTTCTTTTGCAGCTCAAGTGTTCTCAGGTTCGGTTCTTCGGACAATAAGTTATAAGGTTATTCTCAGTAGCAGTAGGTACCAACGTAATTTGGTATAAGTTGCTTGGTTCATGGTGATGATTTTGTAATTTTTAATTCTAACAAAATCCTATTTACTACTAACTGTAGAGTGTTTGGACCCCACTGAGACCCCCGGTGCCAAATCAGCTTCACACATAAGACGGTGCACGAGCTGATTGACGGGCTAGGCTCCGGCACAGGCTTGCCTCTCGGGATTAAAAGGACAGACAGTAGTTGTCCATTTTTTTTAACGCCACTTAGTTGGCAGATAAGCACACGGCCCACCTGATGGAAAGTTGTTACCTTGGCCTATGAACGTATGCAATACTAGGAACGTTACACTCGCGCTGCCGATCCTGAAGAAACCTTCTAATGCCCCTCGTGAAGAACCTCATATTGAAGTCCCTTGGGAAAACCACAGCAGGGGTTCATTCTTCAGCTTAAGCGTGCATGGGATGAAGTTCCTTTCATACCGCATGCTTCGCACCATTTCTGGTCCTAATGCGTGAGGATAAATTCCCTGTCTATGGCGAGCGTTGCGACGGAAAAGTTGTATCTATAAAATTAATCGACGAGGAAACTTCTTACATGTATAATTTGAATCAATAAATCACTATGCATATTTTTAAGCTAAACTAAGCGATTATTTTAGTATTCAAGTTTTATGACCTGTAACATTTTCGTGTAAATATAATTAACTGCAATCAAATAAATTTATACCGATGTTGTTGTTCGTGTGCAATCGTGAGGTAATGAGTTCAGATCCCAGGTCAGGCAAAGTTTCTGATTTCTTTTGACGACGGTACATTTTTAATGTTTCACGTATTTTAGAGACTATAACATTAACCCATACTAATTATAGATGTATTTCACCAAAATCACAGCGTCCCTTATAATATTCAGTACTTACAAGTTTAATAATACGTAAATGAGTAAAGTACATACTATTTACTCAGATTACGTAAACCAAGGTTTTTTTTAGTCCAGTTTTTTACGAAAAACCTATAATAAAATATAAATGCCGTTATCAAACAGTACTTACGTACTACTTATCCCAAAATCACTAAGTAATTAAGGCAAATCCAACGGATTCGACAGGATTAGGGTTACCTAATAGTTGACGATGTTTTTACGGCAAAGACTTCTTCCCATTGTGATCAAATCAAATCAAATCATTGATTTCATTTACACATGTGTTTAAAACATAACACTTCAAATAAAGTATAATAAGTAAGTACTTCTGAATAGTGATTAGTGACATTTAATTTCTACCGGGTGTTAAAGGAATTAAGAATTAAGAAGAACGATACGATTTTGTTTAAAAAATAACACTTTTTTTAACACTTTTTAATTGGCATTATTTATTCTCCATCGTGTAAGTAAAGCTAAATGAAATATTAATTGCCCCTAATATATAATAAGTTCGCCTAACACCCGGTATACCTACTTGTCCCTTCGGAAACTGATTTTCGAATGAAATTTTGAAGCATTTACTATGCTAACTTTTCAAATCGACTAGGATAGGAAAAAGTGAATCGCTCAGGCGGGACTCGAACCAGCGATCTTCCCCTTACAGTCGGAATGCTCTGACCACTGAGCAGCCGAGCCACACCTGGAGCTATCCAAATTCTTCTATACTACCGTCTTAGGGCGACGGTGGGAGCCATCTACCGATATTCATACGAACTATCGGAAACAATGAATGATGTTGCAATCATTTTTAAACATTGCTTTTCGATGACTCCGCCCAAATATTTGAATGAAATTGTGCTTCGTGTGGCTCGGTGGCTCAGTGGTCAGAGCATTCCCCCAGTAAGGGAAAGATCGCGGGTTCGAGTCCCGCCTGAGCGATTCATTTTTTCCTATCTTAATCGAACTGATTTTCGCTTTCGCTATTAAATGAACCTTCTCGTTTCCTGGTAAAAGAATATGAAAAGGTACCCACTTTAGTCTCAGAGATCTACATTGGCACAGTTGAACTCATGTATTCAAACTAAAACAGCACGAGTTTCCGAGTAACTTACTTGAGCACTGAACAGAGCTCACTTGGTTGACTGGCTTGGCTCACTGAGTAGAGAGTTATTGTGCTGTCAATGGCTTTTCCTGCTTTGTCTTCTACACTGATGGCACAGAAACTCTGTGTTTACAGGGTCGGTAGCACGAGTATGACTCCCCTGGTGTTGCACACGTCCATAGGCCACGGTAACCACTTTCCATCAGGTGGACTGTGTGCTTGTCCTCAGTGGTATAAAAAACTTTCTTTTCAGAATTATGATTTCTCTTCTTTTATTGCGAACAAATAGATAAATAAGCAAAAGGACGAAAGAAAATAGTTTTTCCTCGTTATAAAATTATTTATATTTTAATATTATCTAACCTTATATATAATACAGCCAACGTCACACATAAGTAGGTACTTGGTTTTCCGGCTTATTGTTCGCTTTAATTTATGATCGAGTTTAAATAAATAATTCAATAGTTAAGCCGGATCGCAGCAGAGACTTGCACCTCTAAAGCCGCGTACAGACGTACCTACGTACACGAACATAGTGAACATAAACATCAAACATGAACCAAACTTTACACGTCTGGACGGTATATCCAAACACGGACGCGCACATAATTTGAATTGAGTTCGCGAGCTCAGTGCCGTTTGTAGTGCTCGATTTTGAAGTAACGGAAAGATTTTCGCTGATAACAGAGATTCACAAGATATTGTTTAAACATACATACATACATATAATCACGCCTTTATCCCCGGAGGGTTAGGCAAAGGTGCATTAACACCCACATTTCACCAATCTGTATTCGGTCCCACGTAATAGGGGGTGAGCCTATTGCCGTATTCCGGGCACTATTGTTGACTCGAGCCCTGCGTCTGAGGCTGAGTCTGGGCTGTACATATCTGTCTGATGTTAAAGTTAATCAGCCCTATCCCTTAGTCGCCTTGTACGACACCACATGGGAAGAGAAGGGGCGGCCCAAATTCTACTCTGCCGGGAACCACGCGGCTATTGTTTAAAACGCACCCTAAACGCCTGTATCCTTCCAAGTTCTATATGAACAGTTTTGTAACGTAGCATTTATTACAACTATTCGAACACCGACCATACGAAATTTACAGCCGTCTATAACCGCCGCGAACATGTTTGACGAACCGAATGTTCGATATTCGTTTGTGGTACATACGTGGGAACCAAGTTGTTGCGTATCCTGGAGCGCAACAACGCGGCTTAAGCCTATTCTCACTCCCATAGACGCCCCAAACCGTACAAAGTGGAGAAGTGAAAGCGGAAAAGGAACCCCAGACTCCAAGCTGAAGGCTTCGGATGCGACTGAGAATAACACAAGGATGAAAATGATGCTCTTAGCTATTCTTGGCTAGGAATCCCATAAGAAGAAGTTCTCAAGAACTGTTTGAAGTGAAAACTTCTTTAGCGGCGTTGGATGGGTATAAAGTGTTGAACTCGCGCGTCAGGATTACTTGACCTTTGAACCGTAACCGACGACTGACGTCATACAACATTACAACAGCTACAGATTGATTATTTTGTTAGGTGCATTAGTAAGCTTCGCGGCTTAGCGGTAACCGCTTCGACTATAAGTCCTTATGGTTTCAGATAGTACCGGGTTCGAACCTGGGCTTATGACACATTTTGTGATTACTTTTTCTTTTTGTAATTTATTACATTTTGTAATTATTTTTGAAGTGAAAACTTCTTTAGCAGCGTTGGATGGGTAAAAAATGTTAAACTCGCGTCAGGATCGCTTGACCTTTGAACCGTAACCGACGACTGACGTCATACAAAATTAGCTACAGACTATCTATTTTGCTAGATACGATAAATAGCTTCGCAGCATAGCGGTAAACGCTTCGACTGTAAGTCCTTATGGTTTCAGATAGTACCGGGTTCAATCCTGGCCATCTGACACTTTTTGTGATTATGACCAGGATTCGAACCCGGGACCACTCGATGGTAAGGCCGACTCCTTAACCATTATTCTACAGATGCTTCTAAGAACTTCAGTCAGATTCTTGGATGAATCCAAGATTAGGTAATTTTACTTTGGGTAATCATAAATGTACCGATCTATCTTTCTTTTTGATTTTTAGTAAATCCTAATAATATCTGAATAATCTGTCTTATTATCTAAAGTTCGGGTAGGTATATACCTAAAATTAATCCCAGACCGCATGACTATGTATTTTTGAAAACAAACATTGTTTCTCGTAGTTTAGTAGATTTGGATAGGTTTAGTGTACCTATCCAAATCTGAGTGTTATACAAATACCTAACTATAGTCCTTTTTTTAATTTCAGATAGTAAAATGACATCACCAATGTTGCCGGTTTATTGCAATTAAAAAATAGTCATATGCTACCAGTATCGAAAGTTGTCGATAAACTAAATTTAGTACCGATTTATGTAGGTTATTTTATTGTTAGCTTATATGGATAGTGTACGAAACTTTTTAATTTTAACTTTTTTCTTAAAACATAATCAAGACAAACCACTCGTATCTAGGCCACAAACATTGTCGATAGTTTCGAGCACGTCACTGAGCACTAAAAGCTGGTATCATAATTTCACAATTTGACATTTGCAGTAGTATTTCTAATTATATTACAGCATTAATCAAATAATGACGTCATGATTCCGATGAAGACAAATGGGACAAGAAAAGCCAGTTGTCGTCCTTTTTTTTATTATATATAGGACACGTCAATTTGACTCCACCTCGCCTGATAGTAAGCTGAAGGCAAAGTCTCAGGAAAGAGGGTCACCATTACATACACGTACCAACAAGTGTGGCATTCAGCTTGACGGCCTCATCCAAAGAGGTTTGTCGTTGTAGCACTGTGTGCCGCGACCACAAATCCCCCCGGCCAGGCTATGCACTTGCTGACCCCTGAACGCAATCCAACCCCGATCACTACGGAGGGTTTTTCGAAATCGTGCACGGTGGTACCCACCCGGTCGACATTTGTGACAAATTTGTACCATCAATTTTTTAGAACTTAACCTAACCTTAGTTGAATCAACGAGTACGGTCAGCATCAAATCATTATTGACTAGCAAAGTACTCATACCTACCATATTATTAAGATCATTTTGAATAATTTGCATCTTTGTATCGATCTAATGCTGACTTCATGCACGGTAGTGTTGATGAGTGGAAAAAAGTACTCAGAATGGTCTTAAGACCTTGGTATAAAAACCATTTTGAGTATTTATTAGTAAAGCTCGATCTGAAGAAGACTGTACACAACAGAAATACCTTATCGCTTTATTCTTTTCGATGTGGTTTAACCAAATTTCTCAACACTCGTATGTAATACATGCATCGAAAAACAAACCTACTTTATTTTCGATATATTACGAAACGCGTCGTTTCGACGAATGGTTAAGTTTTAAATACACATACGGTTTTTTTATGAAAGTCAAGGTGAAGATCAAGGTCACCTATAATCCAGCAATGATCTTCAAATCGTCGAGGCCCTAATAGAAATACCCCTACCCGTCTACCAATAGTTTCATCGGGTAGTACCATGGGGTAGTCACCTAATTTATGACATGGCCAAAATATGTGGTCTGACAAATGCACATCACACAAGAACGCTTCAATTGCCTCTATGATTCTCATTTAATGACCTTGAGATCGTCAGTGAATCTAAAACTGAAAATGCCTAGACACTCCCAAATATTCATGGACAAATCTTTCACTGTTCAAGCTGTCCGATTGTGGAATGCCTTACCTGTCACCATAAGACGTGCGCAATCACTGCCAGATATAGGTACAGTCAGTATCAGATCTTACTTATAGCAACTACTATAATTTGTAGTGGACACAAAAATTGCAGTATCATGATAAAACTTTCGGCCCTCGAGATACATGAATAAACACATTCGAATGACGACATGTAGCAATGGTTCCCACTGCAAACCCATGGGAAGCAACATTTAGTAGGATAGGATTTATAAATTTATTCATATTTGTAAATCCTCGAAGACGTAGGGAGAGGTGCATTTTTTTTTCACCCACATTTTACCAACTAAGCATACGGTGTCTCGTAAAAAGGGACAAGTAAGCCAATTGCCGACAAACGAGTAATTTATTGTAGAAGATATGTCTACTGTCGGATCGAGAACAGGTTTGGTGACTCCTTCCTTTGTCGCACCATTAAGACCTGGAATTCCTTGCCAGCTGACGTGTTTACTTCTTCCTACAGTCCTGGGTCCTTTAAGCGGGGCGTAAAAAAGCATCTGATGAGGCCGTCAAGCTGAGTGACACCATTGCTAACATAGTACGTGTACCTTTATAATGGTGACCTTCTTTTCTGTGTCTTTGCCTTCAGCTTACTATCAGGCGAGGTGAAGTCAAATTGACGTGTCCTTTATAAAAAAAAAGGATTTATATCTTAACAAAAATAACGTCACCTGTCTGCATGTCAAATTATAAGGAAAATATAATATTACGCAAGTTCGTAGAAAAAGCGACCGTAACGCAATTTCGATAGCTCGTGCCGATGCGTAGTTCCGTGATCTATTGCAGAAAGTGGGCGCCGAACACTGATCAGAGCCATTCGGTTGCACAAGAGTTATCTCACCGTAAACAAATTGGGAAGCAATGAGCGTGTAATGTCCGCACTTGTTTGTGGGTATTATATAGCTAATGGCATATATCTTCACCCCAAGTTGCGAGAGACATGAGACTTAGCGCGCGCAATAGGTTTGATAAAATCTATGATGGGTGGATCTGAGCTCTTCCGTCGTAGCACCTCTTGCTATTCTAAAAAATATCCGAAATACACATACCGGTAACTATACTTACTTATTACTGCAATACCATTTTGTATTTCGCGTCTTAGTGGACCTTTGGAACGTACTCCAACCTCAAATGCGACCCAGTATACATGTTTGCCTAACGTATGAGGCTGTGATTCAGATTTCACTCAGGGTTTAAACAGTAGTCGCTCCTTAAAAATGAACCAAAGCAAATCTTGAAGAAAGAGTCTTGAAGAATTGCGGATTCCAGGCTTCACAAAGTCAGCCTTTAGTCACAAACGGAAAGCACTCAGAGGGAAAAGAGAAACAGCATTGCACTGTTCAACATCTTACTACTATCATTTACGAGTAAATGTACCTCCTCCCTAACCAAGGTTATACTGAAACCAAAAATTTATTGAATCTCACGTATTTTACTTTAAACTTACCTTATCAGAATTCCAAACCTTTAAAAACAAACGGAAACAGATGATTAGTCCGAATTTGCAAATGACCCTTAAACACCTGACTGAGGTCATCGGCCCGATAGTAACAAGCCCTACGTGTCAACTCCAAGGGCTAAAATAACTGTAGTATATATAAAAATAGGGGCATATACATGACATTTAATTAGTTAAAAGTCATAACTAAAGGAATATGGGTGGGCCTCCAGTTTTTGTGTTACTTGCGTACCTTGCATTGTTGCAGGTGAGTTAAGTTTTTTTTACATTGAGATGTTTGTTATTTTCTCAGTGCTTGAAGAGCACGTAAAACCGTCGTCGATCGCGGTTGCGATGAGTAAGTGTTAGCTGGATATGTAGCTGGACAGAAATTTCAAAACAAAGAGAGATGACGACAAAAAAAAATTGCCACATTGAAAAGTGCCAACTCGCGAGCGTGTTAAGTTAGATGTAAACATTTCACTGATAAAAAATCTTTCTTTTTTTGTTTTAGTGGGATGTATATCAATCTGCACCAGTCGAGCCCCCATCCACAAATGCACAATTAAGAGTGCCCCTTAATTGCATGGATTGGTTTCCACGGTATTGCTTCCCAATGCCATATTGCTCATTTATGACTAATAAACATGAAAATAGCAATAATAGAAGAGTACGTCCAAATGATATCAAAATTACAATACCAACTGCTACTAAACGGGGAAGAACGAATATTATAATTGAAAACAGACGTATAGATAATAGACTTCCAAAAGAAATACCTAAATGTAATTGCAAACCAAAAATAAATGACAAAACTAAACTAAATGTAATTGTGGAGCTTAAATGTAAAGACTGTGAGAAAGGTAGTTCCAAAAATTCTATTTCAAATAAGTCAGCTGCTGAATCATCTGTTACAAATATCATTGAAAATGAATTATCTACTAAATCTCAGCCTACAAGTCAAGATACACAGGTAGCTGTTAGTGGAAATGTTGGTAAATCTGATAGAAACAAAAATGACAGAAATGTAAATGGAATAGAATCAAATAATAAATCAACAATCAATAACATACTAGCAAACTCTAACATTGCAATTGTAAGGAATAATGATACTGCTACTAAGGCTGATCATGCTGATGACGCAATTACAACTACTGTAAGCGAGTCTAGTGTTGTAATTGGTAGTGATGATAATACAAGATTAGGTGGAGGTGACATCGTTGAAGCAGGATTAACTTCTGGGGCTACCAGCACAAACTTTGTTGCTGCCACAGAATCCAGAAGCTCAGAAGTTACTGATGACCATGATACCACTGGTGAAGGAATTAGTATTGCAACTACCAGTGGTGATAATGTTGGTGAGATAGAATCTGGTAAGACAGAACCTAGTTCCGACGCTACTAGTGAAGAAGATGCAGTTAACAAATATTCTGTTAATATAGTAACAGATAGTGATGATAATACAGCCACAGAGATTAATGGTATTGGCGGATCAATGTCTAGTTCTAGAGACCTTGACAAAGATGTGACAGTTGAAACGAGCTCTTCAACACATAGCGATAGTGCTATTACAACAGAATATAGTACAGCTCCCAGCGAGGGTATCTCTGGCATAGCAGAACCTACTTCTGACACTACTAGTGAAGACGATGCAGTGAACACAAAGTCTGTTGATATGGTAACAGCTAACGATGATATTATAACCACAGATATAAATGGTGCTGGTGGGTCCGTGTCCAGTTCTGAAGACATTAGCAAAGATATGATAGTTGGTACACGGGCTTCGACAACTGATGCAAATAGCGATAGTGGTATTGCAACAGAACACAGTACAGCTATCAGTAAGGGTATCTCTGGCATAATAGAACCTAGTTCTGACGCTACTAGTGAAGACGATAAAGTTAATACTAAATCTATTGATATGGTATCAGGTAAAGACAATATTGTAACCACAGATATAAATGGTGCTGGTGGATCAGTGTCTAGTTCTGAAGACCTTAGCTTAAATGTGAAAGCTGGTACGAGCTCTTCAACAACTGATGCAGATATCGATAGTGCTATTGCAACAGAATCTAATACAGATATTAGTAAGGGTACATCTAGTATAACAGATCCCAGTTCTGACGCTACTAGTGAAGACGATGTAGTTAACACAAAGTCTGTTGAAATGGTAACAGGTAACGATGACATTGTAACCACAGATATATATGGTGCTGGTGGGTCCCTGTCTAGTTCTGAAGACATTGGCAAAGATATGACAGTTGATACGAGGGCTTCCACAACTGATGCAGATAGCGATAGTGGTATTGCAACAGAACACAGTACAGCTTTCAGTAAGGGTATATCTGGTATAACAGAACCTAGTTCTGTAGCCACTAGTGAAGTAAATGTAGTTAACACAAATTCTGTTAATATAATAACAGATAATGATGATAATACAACCACAGATATTAACGGTATTGGTGGATCAGTGTCTAGTTCTGAAGACCTTAGCTTAAATGTGAAAGTTGGTACGAGCTCTTCAACAACTGATGCAGATATCGATAGTGCTATTGCAACAGAATCTAATACAGATATTAGTAAGGGTACATCTAGTATAACAGATCCCAGTTCTGACGCTACTAGTGAAGACGATGTAGTTAACACAAAGTCTGTTGAAATGGTAACAGGTAACGATGACATTGTAACCACAGATATATATGGTGCTGGTGGGTCCCTGTCTAGTTCTGAAGACATTGGCAAAGATATGACAGTTGATACGAGGGCTTCCACAACTGATGCAGATAGCGATAGTGGTATTGCAACAGAACCCAGTACAGCTTTCATTAAGGGTATATCTGGTATAACAGAACCTACTTCTGAAGCCACTAGTGAAGACGATGCAGTTAATACTAAATCTATTGATATGGTATCAGGTAAAGATAATATTGTAACCACAGATATAAATGGTGCTGGTGGGTCCGTGTCTAGTTCTAAAGACATTGGCAAAGATATGACAGTTGGTACGAGGCCTTTATCAACTGATACAGAAGGCGATAATACTATTGCAACGGAATACAGTACGGCTAACAGTGAGGGTATACCTGATATAACAAAACCTAGTTCTGACGCTACTAGTGAAGACGATGCAGTTAACAAATATTCTGTTAATATAGTAACAGATAGTGATAATAATACAGCCACAGAGATTAATGGTATTGGCGGATCAATGTCTAGTTCTAGAGACCTTGACAAAGATGTGACAGTTGAAACGAGCTCTTCAACAACTGAGGCTCATAGCGATAGTGCTATTACAACAGAATATAGTACAGCTCGCAGTGAGGGTATCTCTGGCATAGCAGAACCTACTTCTGACACTACTAGTGAAGACGATGCAGTAAACGCAAAGTCTGTTGATATGGTAACAGGTAACGATGATATTGTAACCACAGATATAAATGGTGCTGGTGGGTCCGTGTCTAGTTCTGAAGATATTGGCAAAGATATGACAGTTGGTACAAGGGCTTCGACAACTAATGCAAATAGCGATATCTCTGGCATAACAGAACCTAATTCTGACGCTACTAGTGAAGACGATGCAGTTAATACTAAATCTATTGTTAAAGTATCAGGTAAAGATAATATTGTAACCACAGATATAAATGGTGCTGGTAGTTCTGAAGACATTGGCAAAGATATGACAGTTGGTACGAGGCCTTTATCAACTGATGCAGAAGGCGATAATGCTATTGCAACGGAATACATTACGGCTAACAGTAAGGGTATACCTGGTATAACAAAACCTAGTTCTGACGCTACTAGTGAAGACGATGTAGTTAACACAAAGTCTGTTGAAATGGTAACAGGTAACAATGACATTGTAACCACAGATATATATGGTGCTGGTAGGTCCGTGTCTAGTTCTGAAGACATTGGCAAAGATATGACAGTTGGTACGAGGGCTTCCACAACTGATGCAGATAGCGATAGTGGTATTGCAACGGAACACAGTACAGCTTTCAGTAAGGGTATATCTGGTATAACAAAACCTAGTTCTGACGCTACTAGTGAAGACGATGCAGTTAACAAATATTCTGTTAAAATAATAACAGATAATGATGATAATACAACCACAGATATTAACGGTATTGGTGGATCAGTGTCTAGTTCTGAAGACCTTAGCTTAAATATGAAAGTTGGTACGAGCTCTTCAACAACTGATGCAGATATCGATAGTGCTATTGCAACAGAATCTAATACAGCTATTAGTAAGGGTACATCTGGTATAACAGATCCCAGTTCTGACGCTACTAGTGAAGACAATGCACTTGACACTATATCTGCTACTGTAATGACAAGTGATGTTACTAATAGTGCTATTGATACTGGTAATGATAATTCTGGGTCAAATCAGAGTGAATACTTTGAAAAAACACCTACAACGGGATCCACAGAATTAAGTGGTAATATCAAACCTACTTTTGAAGATGAGAAATCTGAAACAACGAGTAATGGTGTTGTTGAATTAAACTCTCCTGGTACAACGACAGGCAACGATGAAACTAACACTGAAGAACATCCAGCTGCTGAAAGTACTCATGGTGATGATTCTAATTCAAGTAAGAGTAACGCAAAATTTACTTCTGAAATGATAAGCTCTAATGGAGATAGCCAAAAAGGTCCTGATAGTGATAAATCACATCAAGTATTTTGGTCCAAATTCAATGGCTCCAGTATAAATGGCACAGCCGATGCAGTTACAAAAAATGATCCCACCGATACCACCGATAAAGAAAATAAATCTTACAGCACCAATAATGAAACTGCAAATAATAATAGTGGCACTGCCAATAATCCGAGCACTGCATCGGCTACTGAAGAAGGTGATCCTGCAACAGCCATTACTTCTGATGATGATAGTGGTGTATATGATGATAAAAAATATACGTGATATTAATGGGCTAATCGTAGATGAACGTAATAGATGATGTTATAAGTTTATAAACAACTTAGGCTAAAAAATAAACATATAAACAAATAGAAATTGAACACTATTTTCTATATTATAACACGTCAGTTAAAAAATAGGTTCACGCGGGAAAATAGTATACAGACAAGAGAAGATATTTTTATCTTTTTAAACTATTTTTGTAAGCCGTGGAACCAGTTTAAAGTTACATTTTAAAATATTAAAAAGTTATTAAAATTCTTCATAGTATTTTTTTAATGTGTTTCTAATATTGTAGACAATATTTTTTTAAATCTAACTCTGTGACGAAATTTCTAGGTCCGTTCAGCCGTTCAGCTGTCCGTTCAAAATATGCATACATCGATGTATCGTGATAAACGTTCACTTTTATAATTTTCACTTAACCATGGCAAATAATAACACCTACAATAAAATAAATTATTAAAAAGTACAAAACCTGATTGAGGCTAAAAAGGTCGAAAAAGCTTTATAGCAGGCGGTACCCATTAATTTCCATCGGGTTTGAGATTTGCAAATGGGTCAGTCGAGTTTTATTTATTTTTAATAATTTATTTTATTTTATACTTTTTAGTTATGACATTTCTTTTTGTAATCGTCTTTTAATTTCCTTCATTTTGATACCCAACTTAATAAATTTGAGTGATTTTCTTACCAAATACATTCTTGCGCCAAAAAGCCAACTTATTGCATTTTGTTCATATTTTATGAACCCAAGAACACTTGGGCAATTAATACCTTTCATTTGAGACATGAATCATTGAAAAGATATGAGGTAATAAAGAATATTACAAACATACATACATATAAGCATACAAGATACGCGCGAAAAACACAACCCTTCTTGGCAGTCGGGTAAAAAGTTGAGCTCAACTTTTGTAGCTGTCATACAGATTCAATTACTTCAACTTCAACTTTTGGTTTATGGCTTTTGCGAGTCATACAGATTACATTACACGTGCATTACGTCACGTCTACAGACAGGCGTCAAAATTCTGTCAAATTTCATTAAAAATTTTCTTTTATTTAGTTTCTGCTTCTTTTTCCAAATTCCAAATTCATTCGGCACCTAACCCACATACCACTACACAAATTTTGTTCATAACAGCTTGTCTAATATCCGTAATAGAATCACAGTGTTACTACTACATACAGTGGAAACACGCCTTTGATGTCGGACGATGCCGCCGCTCGTGTAAGTACCTACGCTATTCGTCGCAAATGTGCAAGGGTTGTCAGAAAAAAAGAAGGAAATAAATTTAATTATTATGCAATCATTTATTTGAAATACATTTACATGTGTTGTACTGCAAGATACTTTCGCGACAATTTATTTTTAGACGTTTTTAGATTAATTATTATACACAATATTATTATACACGATAAATCTAATAATTGATGGATAGGTATTTACGTAAATCAGCATTCGTATACATTCGAAAATGCGACGATTGTTTGTTGTATGATTTTATGTATGTATGTATGTATGTATGTAAAAAGTCATTATGACTGCCTGCCATTGACGCCATTAATATTCACATCGCAGGAAATAGGAAGTAAAAAATAATGTCAAGAACTTTAACTTATCTAGGCAATCTTAGTCATAATACACAATGAATTGCATACTTTTTTGTTTCACTTAAAATAATCCATAAATGTCAACTGGTGCAGACCACTATGACACAATAAAAATGCTGTTTTCCTCCATTCATTTTTAAATCACTACTACCTACTATGTTCGAGGAAAAATCTTTTTAAAGTGACCATATAGTTCTTTATCCGACAGCACATTTAAAGGCCATAACAAAGTGCTCGCTTGACGTCAAAAGGCTCGCCCCCTAATACATGAGACCGAAAATCATGTTACACCCCTTTCTACCCCTTTGGGGGTTCATATGCGTGCATATCGCGTCCAAATTCAACAGTATAATCAAAATTACTCACCATTATTCTGGGACATCATTTGTTGAAATAAACCTGTTATACAGCGGTATAGTTACAGACATATATCATGACAACAACGACGTCACCAAATGTACCTACTCCTCATGCTATGTACGCGTTTTAAGATTTCTTTTGATCTACCATTCATAGATTACATCAATAAATTTCGCGCATTCTCTCGGGACTTGGGGTCAAAATATATACTGATAACTGAACAGTCACTTACCATTCTTGATGAGATAGTCAACCATTTTGAGATGTATCCTTGTGCCATAGTTCTGTTTGCAACGTAATGTGTGACTTAAAACAATACAACGTGATAGTAACCGTTGTACTGTTTTAAGCCACGCATCACATAGCATTTTTCTATGCAGCTCCACTAATGACATCACGCACGCACTAATTTTCACGTACATTTTATCTGCTGTCGCTTTTTTATTTCGTAATAACACAATTTCACACGAAAACGTGATTTAAAATTACGTTTCCGTGCAAAATTGAGTTAACTAAAATAAAATAATGATGAGTGATGCACTCTGCAAATGTAAAAGAAAAATGATATTTTAAGAACAAAAAATATTTATCTACCCTCAATATTGCTAACAAATAATAGTGCAGTATTACTAGACGAGTTTCTATTGTCTTTGAATACTTATGGTACGTTTAGTTTAGACTATGACACTAAACACGGTACACTCAGTGTAAACATCGAAGTGTCTCTGTATGAACACAAGTGTCACGGATAGCAAAATTTATTGTGTCGCATCGTGTTCATACAGAGACACTTCGATGTATACACTGAGTGTACCGTGTATAATGTTATAGTCTAAACGTTCCTTTACACTCAATTGAATACTTGAATACTAACATACATATACTCACGCCTGTAAATCTCCGCAGGGGTATGCAGAAATGTATTAAACCCCAGATTTCACCAACTATGATTTTCGGACTCACGTAATAGGGGGCGAGCTTATTGCCGTCTAGCAGACACTTCGCCTTGGCCTGTATGTTTACTATCAAGTGGAGAACAACCCTATCCCTTAGTCGCCTGTTACGACACCTACAAGGAGAGCAGGAGTATTCCACTCCACCCGGAAGCAATACGGCATATTTGTTTTTTTTTTCCTCTAATAATTTTTTCATAATTTGAATTTAAATACTTATAACGAATTATGACATCTGTCATTATTAGTTTGTATTGCTCGTTGCGTCTATTTTGAACCTAAAATATGCTCAAAATGTGAGTACCCATTTCTTGGATGTATTTTGAGGGGAGCGCAGGGTACTTCGGCTGTGGACGAGCTCAAATTCATCAAGTATAGCTTATTACAAAGTTTGATGGATCCATGATGCATGAAACAAGCAATAGCTGGGTGCAAATTATTGTACCCTCACTTTTATAATTTACTAGCTGACCCGCCTCGGTTTCACCTATGGCATACTTCAACCTGTAGCACCCCTAAGCCATTATGCGTCACTCAATTGTTTTGCCTTCCCGGTACTCTCCTCTCACACTTGAACTATGATTATTAATGTTCAAATTGACTTGTATTATTACGAACCGTATGTACGGGGAGTATAGAAAAGTGTTGTTTTAGACATTTTCAGGTAATTTTTGAAAATTTCTCTTTTTACGAACCATCCTCGTACTGTAAGGTATATTCTAAAAAGAATTAGCGATATCGTTTCAGCTGTTATCAAGATTTACACTTAGCAACACATTCAGCGATTCATTTTTATATTATAGATTTACTAGCTGTTGCCCGCGGCTCCGCCCTCGTGGATGTCAGTTATCGCCGATCGGGGTATGAAAAATAAATAGTAGCCGATTCTCAGACCTACCCGATATGCACACAAAATTTCATAAAATAGGTCCAGTAGTTTCGGAGGAGTATGGGCACGAACATTGTGACACGAGAATTTTATAATTGGAAGATGTGCCGGGTCAGCCGGGGTGCGAGAGTCGCATGACAACCTCACCTTCGGCCTAGCACATCGACCCACAGACAGACGGGGTGCAGTTTAGTCGGTTCGTCGGTTCGAGACCGGGGGGATTTCCCGCACGGCAAAAAAAGCCACTTTACTTAAAAAAAAAAAAAACAATCTCGGCTAAATAATTATAGTTCTTGCATTCCATTCTAAATTTGGAATTTAAAATTCAGTTCCTCCTCACGCAAAAACATTGGATCTATTTTTGTTCTTAACAGCTTTACAGTTGTTTAATAGTAACGCCATAGACATAATTTACTTCTTATAGTAAAATAATTGTGGTCATGTAATCAAGATATGTGCAAACCGTTTAAAAAAACAACTGCGCATTATATAAGTTTTTCAATGGTTTTACCAAAATACTGCTACGCCTTACCGCGTAGCCTTTTTATGGTGATCCGAATCTACATTGGGGAAGTACCTTTATGCTATAAAAATTACTATTAAATAATATCAGGTGTCCTTGTTTGCCAGAGAGAAGGGTTGCGAGAACTATGAGCAAAGTAGGTAATTCCTGACCAGAGTTTCAATTAAACTCTTGCATTGCAAATGCGCATACCTATCGATTAGACATCTTGGAGAAAATACTTCAGTGGCTCTTAGCACCACTTCTCCACTAGCGCCTGGGAACCACCGCTTGCCAGGCACTAGTGGAGAAGAAATGGTTATCATTCATCATTATTCATTATCATGGAAACGTATTTTCCTGATTTCATCCGAAGCCGTAATGAACTCAGAACTCAGGGTCAGCTTTTCCAGAAGCCAGGAAGTTTTTATTCTGTCATAACGGATAGCCAGTTCCAGAGCCCCGTCCTTCATTCATCAGGTGTACCAGATAGAAGGTGTGGTTGGATGAGTTGGGAAAATTTTGATGGGGCAATATAGGCCAAATTGCCCAGGAAACCTGAGAAACTTTCAGAGTATGAAAATACTTTTACGAATGTTAGGTGTTTAGAGTCGAATGTACTTTGTATGTACTGACGTTATAAGATACTATAAGTTAATGAAAAATATTATTTGAAAATATCAAATCAGCCAGTACCATCGTAAATTCTCTTGAAAGAATCATCAGTAACAATAGGTTGTTATTTAGAATTGGCTCATAAGATATGATGTAGTTTCTAAGGCCGCTTGAGTATGAACATCTATATATTAACTTACATTCATTTTTTTATCTCGAATAGAGCACAACTTTGAACCTAAAAATAGTAATATTTGTAATGTTCTCTAAAAATAAATCCAAAATAAAACATTATGTAAAAAACGTAATAACTTATAAAGCGATTCCTCAATTAAGATCTTTGTTTTAAAATAATTAGTAGCTACCTAACTACATTAAAAATTTAAAAAGTGTAGTTTTGAATTTAATTATTTATTTTAATTTTTTTTAAGATGAAAAGCCTGGGAGGCTTCCTGCTTACAATAACAGATAATTACAAGTAACCCACACATTTTGTACATTATTTAATTGTCTACCATTTTATTGAACTGTAATTTTTTTTATTTATATATAATCTTCATTAGTAAGGACATTTGATATTTTAATTTAATAAGTAAAATGACTTCCTTGTCTCAATCAATGTGCTTCCTTCCTTGACCTATTTTCCTTGCAGGTTTGTCATATTACTGTCCACACTGTTTTGTAGGTCATACTAATACGGGTTTCGGCAGCAGTCTCTTCCGAATTAATTCATAAAAATCCTATAACGGGATTGCAACAACATCTCAACTGATGCGAAAAGAAATTATAAAAACCATTTCTGACGAGGATTGTAGTGAACGCGGCCGCTACGCAGGAGGCGCGGGTTCGATCCCCGCTCAGTGCAAATATTTGTATGCATGAATATGTATATTTGCATTGGTCTGGGTGTTTCTATGTATAATATGTATGTATTTACAAAAAAAAAGTATCTAAGTATGTTTATCCGCATTCTAGATTCCATAACACAAGCTAGTTCAACTATGCTTACCATGGATCTAGAAAGCGTTGTGTGAAATGTTGTGGAATATTAAAAAAAAAAAAAAAAAAAAAAAAAAAAAAAAAAAAAAAACTTTAACACAATCGATGCAGAACTTCTGAGTTTCATACACAAACTAAGGTAAATTTTAAAATGATCCTCTCGTTTTTAGGGTTCCGTAGCCAAATGGCAAAAAACGGAACCCTTATAGATTCGTCATGTCTATCTGTCTGTCCGTCCGTAGAACTGAGACTAAAATTTTTTTTTTATCAAACCCATACCTATGTCGTATCTATGGATAGGTCTTCAAAAATGATATTGAGGTTTCTAATTATTTTTTTCTAAACTGAATAGTTTGCGCGAAAGACACTTCCAAAGTGGTAAAATATGTCACCCCCTCCCCCTGTAACTACTAAAATAAAAGAATGATAAAACTAAAATAAATATATGATAGATAGCCTTTAGACTTTGACTTTGATTAAATTTTGAAATCCAATTAAAAAAAGTAAAATTATAAAATTATTCTTGTTTTCATGGACACAACCGCAAGTTTGATTCAAATAACAAAAAAATAGTTTTATCTCACTACTTATACAAGGTCATTTACAAAATCGAGGGTATTTTTAACAGACATATATGGCTAACAATATTAATAGATCATTAATGCAAATTGCTGTTGACGTCATTTGAATAAAAAATATTTTATAGTTATGTTTTACCTGTCTATATTTATGATCGGAATAATACATCCTTAGTATGTAAATTGTTATAGTCTGACCAATAAATCTTTGTTTTTCTATATTTGAATTAGAAACATCTTCTTACCCATTAAGCCTTATCTCATCAAACAACAAAGTACTCCATAATGCTGCTTAACGCAATATAATTACAGGTTTGATTAGGAAATCTAAAAATGTAACGTTCTAAAATATTATTAGCGTAATCCACGGACACTTACAACACCCCGGACACAGCTATTACTCACATGATGCCAGCTTTATAAACAGGCAGTTCAAAAATGACTTGCTATGCAATAACAAAAATACATCATTAATGGCTAAAAGCAAAGACAAATGAAATAGAAAAAATACATGTCAAGAATATAAAAAACCTCAAAAGGCAAATTAACTTTTCCATATAGACCTTTTTAGAAGCAGCTTCGAGGATAGATCACCGCTAGTACTCGTAGACTACAATGGGAAAACGCTCTAAGAATGAGGAATCCTCTGTAAAATATTACTGAATTGGGAATGTTATCCCCGGACTGGTACGCTCGTCTTTCCACATTGCAGTCCTTCACAGCTCCTTCAATTTAAGGGACGATTCCTAAAAAAAAAAACTAACTCGCTGTTCAGTCGTACTGTTATCAGTAAGACCCTTTCTTTCAGCCCTATTGGCATACGTAAGTCAGGAAGAAGTGAATAAACAATGAACTATGGCAGCAGCTGACTCTCTGAAGTAAGGAATTATACAGAATACCGAATTTTAAAATGCATAACTAAAGGATGCATGACTGATGGTTAAATCAGAAGCAATGTACACCTCCAGCCAAGATAACTGCGGATTTATGGTCAGGCTAGAAATCATATAATATGCTTGCTTAGGTATAAGGTGAACTTATTCTCAGCTCAGGAACTACCCTTTACTTTACTTCTGGGATCGAAAGCGTTTGCGACGTTTTTATTCCTAGAATCTTATTTAATTACTGGACTATGTAAAATAATAGCAGCTCTAGGTGCTAAGTAGGTCGCAATTCTGTTACACAGTACGAGCTCGAGCAAACGAATGATAAATTACTATGTAAGTCACTTATTCTGAGTGGTAAATCGTTTCGTAACTATACACGTTCGTCAAAGCCGACATGTTTAAGTTGGTCAAAATGTATGCCAGTTCTCTCTTCTATGATAACCAATTGTGATGCACCACCTTTTCATGTTACGCCTGCGTTTGAAACTTGATGTCACTCAGAATAAGGTGTCAGGCTAATCTATACTTTAAGTGTTAAACATTCATTTTGGGTTGTGTCGTTATTTCTTGCAATGTTTTCGTTTTCGGTTTTCCCTCTTACAATACCGGTATTCGTCGAAATATGGTTACCTTCAACACAACAATTCTGTTATGAAACTGATTATATATTATTTGTATAATTACTATTAAGAGTACGAATTGGTCTGAAAAACCCATGTTCTATAAGGTATTTTTTACTCTGATTTCGTCGTTGGTATAATTACTTTGTAATTAAGGTTTTTGTGCTAAGCAATGGTAATTTCTGTTATTTGATCTGGTGTCTTTTATCACTAGCTATAATTAATATCAAGTCATAATGATCTTCCCTCTCCTAGCTATATGTACATTTAGGGTATGAAGTTGGTTACAAGTCGAATTGAATTTTGCTCAAAATGATTTTTAACTCTAACTAACCAACTAACCTCTAACAGTAATTTTATGACCTTCAGCGAGTATTTACGAAGTCCCCTAGTTTGCCATATTTGGCATTCATATTCGTCTTTAAAGAAAACGTAGGTACTCCACAAGTACGGAGTACGAATTATCTGTGAGACTCAAATTAACTTACCCTTATCCCTATTAAGTATAATTAGTAATATTGAAGACCCAACATACTTACGGACTATTATTGCAAAATGGAATAGACCAAGTAGGAAAGCTTGGTTCCTGAAAACGTTAGATAAAATCTGATAACCTCTTGGATAATGATAATGGTTACACTAAATTCGCTCCTCCGCTTCGTCCTACCCTAAGGGATGATTTAAGAACAACCCTGGATAGACACAAAATAACAATTGCATGTAATCCATTCCATGAATGATTAAACTCTTAAAGCCATGGTTTTACGTAATTTTGCTGGACAATAATAAAATTGATCCTTGCCAGATTGAAACAATGCAGGTTACGAGTATGACGTTGATTTGCATTCATGTCATTTGCGGGTTATAAAAGCTAGAACGCAAAAATAACAACTTATGACCTCATAATAAATCTTTTTGTTAACACATTAGGTGTGCAAAACATGATGTGCATAAATGTATTATTTTGTAGTAATTATCATTTGTAATTGTTGCGGAAACAATTTTATATGTACCATAAATAATTAATGTTTTTATAGAATTGAATTGAAAGTTTTGATACTAATATAATTACAATAGTTACTGCAAATTTTTAAATATTTTCTATATTGCAAGTTTCATAATTTCGAGCCTGTAGGTGTAACGATCAAATTCTGTAAGTCTTCTGATTGACAAGCTACATCTAACAGGCGCTTTGTTAGTTCATTATTTGTAAATAGGGACCTATGTTGAAGTTTTTCTCTTTATTTGCCCAATACACGGACCTATATTATTCATGTAACTGATGTGATTTTTGTGAACTGTCTGATCCCATTCCCCTAATTCATTCCAGGAATAAAAAGTGGCCAATATGTTAGGCCACAATCTATCCCTGTATGAAATAACATTCATTTCTGTTCAGCCGTTTGAGCGTGATTGAGCAACAAATAGCCAGACATCATAACAAACATTAATAATATATCTAAAGAATAAAGCTAAAGTCCATCAAAAAGTGACACCGTTCATGACAATCGGCTCGCCTTCTCTTATTATGAACCGAAATAACCTAGTTGGCTACATATGGGTCTTGAAGACAGTGAAGGAAACTCCTCAAATATTATCATCTAAGTGAAAGTTTCGATCGCCTGGGGCTTTCACTTCCGGGGTCCGCTTTCTGGCTCTTACTTCCCCACTCCGCATGGGGCATCTATGGTATTATATCTATTATATCTGAGATGTGACAGTCATGAAAGCTACCGCGGGTGTGAGTTCCTCACGGGATCCTTACGCGTAACTCAGCGCATCCAACGTAGTACTATCAACGCTGTGATACGTGAAGTATGTATATATGTGTATCATAAATATGTATATCTTTAATGCCTATTTATGTAAATTAAATTATTATAGACCTAATATAACCGGTGGTCCTTATAATAGGTACCTACTGATTAATATTCAGTGGGAATATACGTACAAATGTGTTTACGCGATACGTGTCTTGTATAAATATTTTTTTTATACTTACTTTAAAAGTCAAGGTTTGATAATTTTATCTGAAATATGGGAATTAAGACTCCACCAAAATTTCGGCTTAACTATGGGTCCACTATAACCTCACCTGCAAACTGAAACAGCAACTGATTGACAGGCTAAGCTCTGCCCCTCTAGACAAGTGTGAACGTATGCGACACAGTCGTTAACGCAGGTCAAATACGTCAAATCCCATACATTCGCCATTCTATTCCATCAAACGCCGGTAAGCGAATTGTCACTTGTCTAGAGGGGCTGATGTTAGGGGATCCCTCTGACGTAACAGCCTCAAGAGAAAAGGCCTGTACAGCCAGAATATACCAATTTGTGGTAAAGAGAACTCCAAAGCCCAGGCCTTGAATGCATTAATGTTACCTTTTTTATATATATTAGAATCGGCTCTTAGTATGCCTGATAATAAATTTAAAGCCTATTTAAAGGCAACTTTATGTAAAAAAGCCAACTATATATAGGACATAATTATGATTATGATAAGGAAAAAAACGTCTGGCCTGAGCATGGTGCAGGCACCTCCTAAAATGCTGTAGTTACGTCATAATACTGTGTACTTATGTCATATTTTAACTGAGGTTAATTGTTTTATTATAAAGTTTTTTTATATACTTTTTTCATTCAAACACGAGACAAATGTAGATTCGTCTACGTTTAGCCTTTAAGATATAAATATTGTAAGTTGACGTCTTAAAAAATTCAGCAATGGAGTTTGTTGCGCTGTTTCTTTTCCAACAGCGCCTTGGAAGCGGTGGTAAACTTAGGTTAAGTTGAATTTATTATTGACGTAATAAGAAACAACCATGTTTTTCTAGATTTAATAAAAATCTTTTTCCTCAAACATGCAATGAAATATTGAAGTTCATCATAGGCTCATAATAGGCTGCGAAGTATGACGTTTCAGGCACGGCTAGACAGAGGTCGTTAATGGAATTTCATACAAACCTTGCAAGCCTAGGCCGGCAAAGTCCTCTTTTTTAATTTCAATTCCACATAAATTTGTGGCGAAGGCATCGACACTTTGCCACTATGCGTATTAAAAACACAATAAACGACTTGATATGTATAAGCAGTTTTATTTACATAAAAAATCCACATTAACATAACAAAATTAAATGACACATTATAAACATTGAAATATTAATATTTAATTTAGTTGCAGCAAATTAACGTGTGTACTGTACAGTGTCACTGTCAATTCTAAAGGTTCGTTCCGAAACGTGCCTTTATACTTTTTTGAAGTAACATGATAATAAACATAAATGTAAAAGTTTCCTGTTAAAATCAAGCTAAAATACACGATGTAGTTAACTTTTAATTTCTTTAAAAGTAAATCTATAATTTTTTTGTTGTTTATTTCATTGCCTGTTTGAGAAAAGCACTATACATACCTTGGCGGGAAATATGGGGTTGCCTGCCTCAGACCTATCCATGTCTATTTGTCTTCGGCCGGCAACCCCTTTCTTCCCGGCCTCTGTAGTAATGTACTATTCTTTCAACTACGCGGTAATGTTATCATTAATCACTACAAAACCGATCACAAAGTATATATTTTTTGCTTAGAACCAAAACAGTGCAGAAGTCATATGAAATTTCTTTGCTGCACAGTTTTTCTTTAATGCACTGTTTTTTATTTTTTATTTAGATATAAATATACCTACCGCAGAGGTTTAATGTCTCCCATTTGCTTAGAACCAAAACAGTACAGAAAAGTTATATGTAGTTTCTTTGCTGCACAGTTTTTCTTTACTGTTTTTTATTTTTTATTTCGATATAAATTTACCACATGTGTCTTCCATTTTAATATAAAATGTATGCATTGAATACTGCAAAATGCGCGCCATTGGTTTTTTTATTATCCGAGAGTGAAAAAAAAAGCAAATGGCGCACATTTTGCAGCATTGTAGAATTTGGATACGAGTAAGTACTTCATTTATCGAGAAAAATAAAATAAAACGGAAATATACAGCGATAGTGATCTAAGTTCTACACCGCAAGCATAAACTTTTTTTTCATTAACTTGAGTTTTAATTTTGAGTAGATATATTTTATTACGGTACATAGATTGGTAGTTGAAAGAATAGTAGATTACGCACCTTACCAAAGCGAGTACTAGATGCACTTGTGTCAATTTAGTGCCCTCGCTTGCGCTCGAGCACCAACATAATACTCGTGCATTAATTACTAGTATTACTACTAATTTATCTACTATGACTTTGACTTTACTGGTCTAACGGAGAAGCAAAAAGGTTGATAAGTTAAATTTGACGTCCAGATATCATAAATGTAATAGACTAGCTTTAGCCCGCGGCTCCGCCCGCGTGGATGTCGGTTATCGCTATAATATCGATTATATTCTGATGTTTAATCTATACTATTGTAAACTTGAATTGAAATCCATTCAGTAGTTTTTAGGTGAAGGAGTACCAAGCATCCATTCATACTTACTAACATTCGCGTTTATAATATTAGAAGAATAAACTGTTGCTCCCGGCTCTGCTCACCTGGAATTGGGTACTTGACTGACTTGACTACGTGACTTGTTATCCGTGGGGATTTTTCGCACGTAAAAAAGAAGCCCACGATATTCAGTTACTCACATTAAGTGAACAATGAAGACAGGACTACTTTCAATAACTTAGCAGTTTAGAACAAGTTAATTTTTTTGCAGACACGTTAATATATGATATCATCACAAAAATTACACTATCTCTATACAGAGAGATGTCGAGTCGAGATTCATAATAGTAGTTTATGAAACTTTGCATAATAAGGGTTCTTTAAATATGTGTGTGAGTTAAAAAAAACGAGCCGGTGTCTATAGTATCACACGAGAATTTTAAGACCAAAGTTGCACCGCGTCCACATGTTATATAGAGAAAATTTCTATACTCTGTGCGTAAAAACTGTCATTAAACTATTGTTTTTAAGTTTTGAGTGTTGACATTTCAGTATGAGAGTAGATAATAGTAGATTATGGAAACAAGTGTGTGAAGTTGGTGAAGTCTAAAAAGAGCTAAAGACGGTAATTAACAATAAACAAGTGTATCATACGACGTTTTTCTTTTCACTTGTGAATAATATAATCCTAAATTAGAAATTTAAATTAAATTAAATTAATAGAGAGAAACCAAAAGTTATATTTGTATAAAAGTTTTGTTTATTATACTTGTACAAGATGAAATTTTCTATTTCAATACGAAGTTGCATGAAATGAACAAGCAATAGGTAGGTAAGTATATTAATTTATTTGTTCTATTGAACACGATCTTTTTGTATCTATTTTTTTTTAAGAACAATGCTACTCAATCAACAAAATTTAAAAAAAAAATCTTTCTTTCCTTGTAATTAAATCACAAGAGGGACTTGTGATTTAATTACAATTAAAAAAAACCACAGTTAGATAATAGGTATCATTATGCGCCTAAGTTGGGTAAGATTGGACCGTCGTTATGAGCAAGTGAAATGAAAACTTATTTATTTACCTTCTCTGTGTGGTGACGGAAAAAGAATACAAGAATCATAACCCACCCCACCATGCGAGAGAAGGCAAACTCAAAATAAAAATCTGTACTAATCCGTCTGGCCAGCGTGGGAACAGTAAGCCACAACCTCTCTACATTAGCAGAAATCTATGTTCAGTATGCTAATTGATTGATTGACTACATCTCATTCCAAAGTTCTTTGAGTTAAAACAACTTTTGTCGAGAGCTTTTTTGACAAGAGGGAAAATTAGGCAAGTTTTCTGTCGCGTTATTTATGATCGGATCTTGATGATTTTTGGCTGAAACGTCAAGAACATGATTCCTTACAGGTTTTTGTGAAAAAAGTCATACCTAGTAAAGTTGAACTTCGTTTTAAAAAGTCAGATGACAAAAAAGGGTACTGTAGCGTTTTTTTTTAAAACGGATCGTCATTGTTTTTGGTGGAACATTCAGAACTGTTTAAAATAAGAAGACACATATCGTTTTATTAACGATGCCCGATTTGGAAGAGTGCTCGTAAAGTCTACTCTTCACAGAACTTGAACTACTAGGATAATTATATATTTATGGTATAAAAATCGATATTACAGACACACTGCAGAATACTCAGCAAAATTCATTAGGACTAGTTAATATAAATTTTTAATTCATTATTATGGTTGTTTGAGAGATAGTTTTACAGGGTCCGCAACCATATAGAGGGTACTGGTAACTCGACGTTTTCCTGTCAGAGGTTGTTATAAGACCCAAAAGCTACAATTTTGACGCCCCATATGTTTGGCCAAAAGTTAATAGTTTTCGAAATAATTAAGTTTTAGAGTTTTTTTTCCGAATTATCCCAGAATTAAACCTTCAAGTGCAAATGTCAAAAAAAGTTTTATTTGAATTTATTTTTGCAGGTAATACTTTTAATTGCTTAAAATATTCATAATAACTAAAAAAACTCCTTAGTTAAAATAAAAATGTGTACCATGCTATGAGAAAAAAATATTTTTCAATTTTCATCTTGCTCTCCAGTAATTGTTACTTAACTTAAGAAGTACTAGATATAGCAGTTAGCGTACAAATTACGGAAATAACTTGTGCGTTTATTCAACTTTCTAAAAAGGTCATAACATCCATAGAATAACATACTATTTATGAAGTAAAGCAAGTTTTAATAAACGCCGGTAAAAATGCAACAAGGATATTTTCATTGTTCAGATCCGCACTTCGGGCACAAGGTTATCAGTTTATTATTTTTTGTAAGTCCAGATGTGTCAAATGGCTGTGTACTGTGTCGTACTATTGTTTAGGTATAAAGACCCGTTTAAGTACGTTTTGTTATAATCTGACTACCCTAAAATCATTCGCGGCATTGGAATTGGGTGGAATAATATTATAAAATAGTTCATTGTTGAATGAAATTTTGAAGCATTTACTATGCTAACTTTTCAAATCGATTAAGATAGGAAAAAGTGAATGCCCAGGTTGGACTCGAACCCACGATCTTTCCCTTACAGGGGGAATGTTCTGACCACTGAGCCACCGGGCCACACCTGAAGCTATCCAAATTCTCCTTCAATTATTTGGGCGGAGTCATCAAAAAACAATGTTTAAAAATGATTGCAACATCATTCATTGTTTCCGATATTTCGTATGAATATCGGTAGATGCCTCCCACCGTCGCCCTAAGACGATAGTATAGGAGAATTTGGATAGCTTCAGGTGTGGCCCGGTGGCTCAGTGGTCAGAGCATTCCCCCTGTAAGGGAAAGATCGTGGGTTCGAGTCCCACCTGGGCATTCACTTTTTCCTATCTTAATCGATTTGAAAAGTTAGCATAGTAAATGCTTCAAAATTTCATTCAATTATTTGGGCGGAGACATCAAAAAACAATGTTTAAAAATGATTGCAACATCATTCATTGTTTCCGATATTTCGTATGAATGTCGGTAGATGCCTCCCACCGTCGCCCTAAGACGATAGTATAGGAGAATTTGGATAGCTTCAGGTGTGGCCCGGTGGCTCAGTGGTCAGAGCATTCCCCCTGTAAGGGAAAGATTGTGGGTTCGAGTCCCACCTGGGCATTCACTTTTTCCTATCTTAATCGATTAGTTCATTGTTGTTAAGCTGGCTACGCACCAAACCCGCTGATTTACTTATGAATGGACCTTGTACGCTCACTGCTATAATATTTTTTGAGAAAAATATCAATCACTGAAGAGCAAGGTGAAAAATGAAAACAAATTTTTTATGTAAGGAGTATTTTAAGTTATTTTTACTATAATCTAGTTAATAAAGTATCATTTTCATATTTACATATATATTGTCGTAACGAAGCTGTTAACAATCTGAATGTTGTGTGCAAATGTAATTACATAGCAGTCTAAAAAATATATCAGAAAATTCTATAGTAATATATGTGATCTGTGATCTGTAATCTGTTATACCTAATAAAATAAAATACAAAAATAAATCGAATAAATCCCACTCAGCAAAAACTTTTATTAAAATTTGCACTTTAAGGCTTCATTCTGGGCTAATTAAAAAAAAACTCAAAAAGTAAATCATTAGAAAACTATTGATTTTCTTCCACACATATAGGGAGTCAAAATTCTGGGTCCTCTAACAACCTCTTATAGGAATACGACGAATTTTCAGTAACCCTGTATAAGTGGCTACAGCAGCCTTATACTGGGTCAAAAGTCTGGATACCTTAGTCAATAAAATGAAAGAAAGGAAAAAGAAATATTTATAGTATTGCATGTCACAATATTTGATGAAACACCAATTTAGATAAATGATAGAAATAACTTCTAGTATAGATATACAAGTAAACAAATATTTAAAGTTACTCAATACACCTAGATTTTTTCCAATCATATAATAAAATATTTGTCTCTAATTCATAAAATTTCAGCGATGTCAGTCGATTATATGTTAAAGAGTCCTACAATAATATTTACACACTTAAAACTATTTATATCTACCGATACCTTAAAAATACACTCAAAATTGACACTAAAATCTGTACAAAATACTTTATTAATGAAGTCGGATTCTAAGAAAAATGGAACTTGAATCTAGAAAATAATAATAATTATGATAAATTTCTTACTATTTAAAATGTTTGAACTTGTAATTATTCTAAGATGTGATGAAAATTATTTTTAATGAAAACACGTTTAACATTCATTTCACTCAAGTCTAGTGTCAGTTTGTTTACATAAGCCTTCTACACCTAATTGCATTGAATAACTACCTAATGAAATGTTTAAAAATCACAAATGGCTTTTAACTTTATAATAATATCTTCGTAATGAATATATATCATGGAAATAGTTCCTTATACGTAAATTTTGATGTTATTTTATTCGCCATTTCTGTAAAGAGTTCCGCAAGGCTCCGTTCTAGGACCGGCCTTATTTCTTCTAAAAATACATTGGAATTTTCGTTGATAACCCTGTTGGTAGCAGGTCCCAGTACTGGATCGCCATCAAACAAGTTTGTCAAGTAGATTGAAGACTGGCCAACACGGAGTTTCACTTTGAAGGGATCAAACTGAAGGAATTCGTCTTCACCCCGAGTCTCTTTATGGCCTCTCATTGTAACATTACACGCGTAGTCCTCTGTAATTAAATTGATATAAATAGCATTAATAGTTGGATAGGTCTATATTTCATTCAACCTATTTTCTGTTTTTTATACCACTTAAGTGAAAGACAAGCACACGGACCACCTGGTGAAAACTGATTTTTCCGTGTTCTATGTGCAATACCAGGGGCGTTATACTCGCCAAATAATAATAATGAATGAATGAGGCTCATCTTTATTATAGATAAAGGTGAATAAATAATGATTATTCATAGAAATACGTATACAATTATTGAACTCCAAAGATGTACATGTTTGAAAATGGCTAATAAGAGTAATTGTGCAATTGATATGTTTTTAAACAGGAAATTATGGTTCGTAGTAGGTGTCGATCAGGCCTTATCACCTATTTCATTATCTGCATGGAGTTCAAAGAGTGCGCTGTAGATGGTACGAGTATAATTATTCTTCTTCTTCATCCTAGGATTTATCCCAGTCGCATCCGAAGCTATTGACTTTGAGTCTGAGGTCCGCTTTTACCAGTCCAACTGCGGATGATTTGGCTAAACTTCGACATTTGCCCTCCACAACCTAAAGGCGATATCGAAACATTGTAGTTAGACCAGTTGTTCGACTTGCGGGCTCCAACTACCCGTAACGACTGCCATAGATGTTTGTATGGCAACCGGGACCGACGACTTAACGTACTCTCTGAGGCACGACCAGCAGGGCTAACATGCGCGCGTCGTCAAATATCTCGAATCGAGATGAGATGTCATCTCGAGTCTTCTCGTTCGAAGTAACGTCGACATATTTTGTCGCGTGAAACTTTTTCAATTATTGTCTACGGCATACACATTTTTTAAACATGTTAGTTGCTGTTTTCACATTTATCCGATAAAATCGGCCCGATACGACCATTTGCTCGAAAGCACAGACTAGTTAGGGATGCTAGATATGAAAAAAAAAGAAAAAAATTGTGCAAACAATTTTCGACCCTATTGACATGACATGCTATTGAATTTTTTTTCTTATATTCGTGATCAGCGTCATCAATTTATGCGAAAAGACAAAAGTTAAGAATGATTTTATTGAAGTTTTAATAGTTTTTGAAGCATGATTGTGTATGAAATTGTAATTATTATAATTATGTTGCTACTCTGTCGCATTGGGTCTGCCCCGTAATGACATTGTATGTATGTAATGAATGAATAAATAAAATAAAATGTCATTAAGGTCGAAAATGGCTTGCAGTCGCTGTTTTAGTCCAAAATGAACCGAGCTCAAGAAAAGTTTACACGAGATAACTTCTCGTCAACCAAATGAACGACGGGAGACAAAACATTTTAAATGTCAAAATTCGAGTAAATAAGGGCACGTATGTTACAATTTGCAGATACCAAGTAGAGATGATTTCTCGAAGTCGAGTTAGGTCGACATCTGACAGATCGCCATAAAATTTGCCATGTTACCAACAGCCGATATCGACATAAAACGGCAAAATGCCTCGAGATAGCTATCTCGTGGCGCGCAAGTTAGCCCTGCATGTTACCAACAGTCAACATATCGACATAAAACGGCAAAATGCCTCGAGATAGCTATCTCGTGGCGCGCATGTTAGCCCTGCAGACCATATTCATGCATACCAATATTTGCACAGAGCGTGGATCGGACCTGCGCCTCCTGCGTAGCGGCCGCGTACACTACCGCTACGCCACGGAGGCTGTCACGAGTATTATTATTGAATTCACCATAGGTATTATTTGAATACCTATAACAGATCTAATAACTACTCATAAACTAGCATTGAGAAGACAAGACCGAGGTAATGTGTAATTCACAAATACTTATTAGTTTTGCATAAACATTGCAAGAACTCATAGTATTTACTTACTAATTAAAATATTCACACAAACATGTGTGTACACGCACCTTGACCTGAAATTCAAGATGAATATAAATTGTAACTGGCTGAGAGGACTAGTTGGATTCAAGATCAGTCAGTATCAAATCGATCTTATTGAACAAAGTACTCAAAATGATTTGAATTCCTTGATTGTCTCCCCTTCTTATCGACAAATTGTTCTGATATTTGTTACACACCTTTATTTCGGACAATTATACCATTTCAATCAATAAAACAGTTTGATTTGCTCTTAATACCTTATGATCATTTTGAAAGTTTGTAGTCAAGGTATTTCTGATGCTGACTATACATGTATGAGATCCCACTAAGGTATATGGAGCCTCAACTAGAACTTAGGGGCCAAGCCAACTTCACTTGCAAGCTTACAGCTGCTGATTACAAGAGGTCAGATGGTAGTACTCATAAGTCAGAACTAACAAGCAAAACGCATCGATGTCTATCTTAATCGATTTGAATATTTAACATGCAAAATGCTTAAAACTTTCATTCAAATTATTAGGGCCGAGTAGTCAAAAATCAATGTTTAAAAATGATTGACAAGTCATTCA
This sequence comes from Eilema caniola, assembly GCA_949126895.1. Lineage (NCBI taxonomy): Eukaryota > Metazoa > Arthropoda > Insecta > Lepidoptera > Erebidae > Eilema > Eilema caniola. The sequence goes on from OX421462.1 coordinate 8,978,115, forward strand.
TTGGTTTCGATAGTTCGTGAATAAAAAACTTTTTTCTACGGGCACTCAAATTGTGAATCGCTGTCACTTCAATTATAAGCGTTATAACATAACTGGTATCTTGTGTGTCGTCATACCCTTGCCAGGTGCATACTCGGAACTAGTGCACCCAACGTCAGTCTGTGTAATACTGTACCAAGCTTACTAGAGAAAAGTTGTATTTAATATTAAGATATTTTTAAGAGAATTTGAGTCATGATTGTATAACCTACACCAAATAAATTGACCGAATATCAAGGGGTCTCTCCCTGGGCAGTCTTTGATTATCTTATAATGAAAATTGCATCCTCTGACAAATATAACCCCAGATGTAACTTTTAGATGGCCTAAAAAGGTACATTGGACCATTCTCGTCACTCCAACCTCTGCGGTGCGAATAACCACACTCAAAAATAATCAAGCCTCAACCAATACTCAACCAACCTACCATGTTGTAAAATGTTACATACATATTTACATTGTGTTTCTTCCGCCTTGCATTTTCAATCAATCGTAGCTTAATTTAAGTTAAACTAAGTTTAACTGAATACGAGTTAACTGTGAGTTTTGGATAATAAAACTGTATACTAACTGAAAGTGCCCGTAATATTTCCTCTGCCTTGAAGACGCAGCAGTAATACTTGAATATCCATCTTGTACTTCCCAGCAAAGTCCAATTTCGGCAGCAAGAGCTTAAAATCGAACCTGTTCTTGACGAGGTCGGACCTAAAATTTATAAAAATTATTTTAAGTACATACATCTTATGAACATAAGCCCTTTTAAACGCTATCATAGTATAAGTAGTACTTTTGTATTATATAACCGACTGGTTGGGTCGGCCTGGAACCATCGTGGCCGCTGTAACTTGGTCGTTTATGTCCTTGTACCATGATAGCGTTAATTCCCGTTAACATCAGTGAATTTACACTTCTTAAAACCGATCAGGGCTAATTTCATTTTTATCTACCAAGGGTGACACTTCGTTCGGCCTAGCTTAATACCTGGCCGAAACCTCAGACACTTTACATGTCGTTGTACCTATTAATACACATTAACAGCTACAATAAGCGTTTTTGATGTAGCACGATATATTCAGAACTAGTTTTCCTAAAAACTGAACATCCAGGACGTGAGCTGAATATATGACTAGTCCCTTACAGGAGGAGTACTCTGACCAACTGAGCCATATAGACACAAGAAGCAAATCCACTCGAGAGCAATTATACGGGTCACTAAAAATCTCGCAGACTAAGAATGCTAGTGTAATGACATAAATTGTGTTTAATCGCAAAAATTTATGCTGAACAAGCACGATGGAAAACACAGAGTGTATAAAAGACTAGGGGAAAGATTCAATCAAGCATGCATCGAAGAAAAAGTGGCATGAGTTCAAAATTATTCTCGCAGAGGAATAGGAATATTGACCAAAATCGTGTAACGAACTTGGTGTACAGCATGCCAAATCGCGTGAACGCAGTAATGGAAGCACAAGAAGTAATTTCGCATAAAAAAGCAATGTTTCCTGTTTTTGTTTTAAAGCCAGATCAGTAGTTTTTCCTTATATGTACATTTTAAAGAAAATGTAGTAAGTCGCAAAATTTTATAAAATACGAGATTATTATGTTGGAAAGTGACCCATATTCATTGCTGTCGAATAACAAATGTTATAAAATTTCAGGGCTTCCCAAAATTTCCTTGGGATCTCATCATTAATTCCCAATTGGTGGCAATATGATCACGCCATAAGAACGCACTATAAAGAAAAAATTGAACCGGTTCACAAATGATGTAGTATTGAATGATGCACATAATACATTGCAATGAATTTTAGTTATACTTCGAATACATAACCTACCTTTTGAATTCAGTTAAAAAAACATCAGCATCTATTTTCAAGTCAATATTGTTCAATGCATACAGTCTCAGCTTATCATCACAATATTATCAAAACAAATTAAAAATTGAAGCACGTTCTGTACAAGTTACTCATACGCATACCTAGTTACTTCCCAACATCCTAATGAATTTTTCATAAGTTGTCACGATTTCAAGGATATGAGTCTATCTTATCTTTTATCTTATATGCCTACGTGTAGATGATAAAATCTTCTGATGTTTCTCATACTAATTAAGAGAGAAAATAGCTACTCTACAGGGTTAGATATTTAATTCATCTTAGCAATGTTTTATTCATTCATAGTTAGCATTAACGTGTGTATTTTTAATCGAGAATTTACCTGTTTAATGAGAGTTTTTGTAAAAATAATAATGTTAATGACTACAGAAAATTTGTCACCGTGAGAATACTTTTGGGAAAGAGGTGCCTATCAGTATATTTTCCACACATATTTATTTCAATCCTACTAATATTACTCTTTCACGTAAAAACTACCAAATGGATTTTAATGAAACCTTACAATAATATAGCTTATACATCAGAATGACACATAGGCTACAATTTATAACAATAACCGATAATAAAACGATAACCGATATCCACGCGGGCGAAGCCGCGGGCAAAAGCTAGTCTAATATAAATCAGCTCTTACTTCCTAGTTCTTAGTCTTAAAAGGTCCCTTGATATTTTGAAACGTCAAATTATTCCTTTATTATGGTTTACGTGCGCTATCAATTCAGATGACATTATCATTATGTTTATTTTAATAAGAATATCCACGAATAACTTCTTCGTCGTTGGTCTAGATAATGTTTTTGTAGACATGGGAGTGGCACATATTAATTAAACATTGACAATACCTTTATTACTTTAAAAACAAAATATGTTACTATAAATATATATTATACTAGCTGTCGCCCGCGGCTCCGCCCGCGTCCAGGCGTCGGTTATCGCGAATCGGGGTATGAAAAATAGATGTTGGCCGATTCTCACACCTACCCGATATGCCCACAAAATTTCATGAGAATCGGTCGAGCCGTTTCGGAGGAGTTTGGGAACGAAAACTGTGACACGAGAATTTTATATATTAGATTTAATCTTCCAGTATGTCGTCTTATGACTCTATTGTTGAACTACTTATTATATCTGTGTATTTTTACAGACCTAATATGCAACATTTTTATTCAAACAATTACAAATATTTACATAACAATGGTTTTAAAACTACATTAAATAGATTAAATGCGAGAATGTGTATGAGGTACTCACTTTAATTCCTGGATGATGAAATTGCTAGGGCCTCGAACTTTGACGTCATTGACTACAGCAGTCAGTTTGGCACCTTGAGGTCCGCGGGCCAGCGCAATCTGGCCCAGACTCAAAGGTTCAATACCGGGTACATCCAGCTCTGGGATACCCTGGAATTTAGCAAAAATAATAGCTTATTCAGGTGTATATTTTGGAAATATATGAAAACATCGCTAGTACATAAAAATGAAGGAATAGGGTCGTCATTCTCATAACGATTTCTCGTTTATATCCAAATTTTGCACTTTGGAGCCTAGCGTCCAGTTATTAGTTCTGATTTGACGGCCTCTAAAATCCAACCCCACGTCCTGATCGTCGACCTGAATCTCGTGGGGAGCGGATGCACGGAAACAAATTTACTGGCGTGGCTAATGTGGCTCTGGTACGCTTGAAATTGGCGTTTCGCCATTAATAATTGTAAAATAAATTTTACTTGACATCGGCAAAACTGTGGCGATTTGCCACAGAGGCCATTTCTAAGAAGTTGAAGTTGACGTATTTGACAAATATTAACGACTGTCATTACATAAAATTCCAAACATTCGTCATTCTATTCCATCAAAGCCGGCCGGCCAACGATATAGAGGGGCTGATTGGTATGTTGGCTTTCCCGGAGCGATTGCTGCTAACCCCCCAGTGTCGAGAGAAAAAGCTATCGTATCAAACCAAGCTTACCTTAAAATACCCTATAATCACTATACCATGGATTCTTATTTTACCATCAACCACAGCAGTCATACCGCTATTACGTTTCCACAGAATCAGTCAGTTTCATCATAATTTTATATACCCTTTTTATAGTGGTTTCGGCAAATTAACAACGATTTTGTTATCAAAACTATGCCTAAATTCTTTTTTCCGAAACGACTATAAAATAAGGGTGTATAGTTAAGCGACTTTATTACTTTGAATTTAAGAGCTCTCGTTTTGTGATTTATAAACAAACAGAGCTCACCGGCGAATTTTTGTGCTGTCAGTAGGAAGACCAAAGGCTATTCCTGTCTTGTCTCCTAAACTGACAGCACAGAAACTCTGTGTTTACAGGGTCGGCAGCAGTGTGACTCCCCTGGTGTTGCACACGTCCATAGGCCACTGTAACCACTTTCCATCGAGTGGGCCGTGTGCTTGTTTGCCACCTCGGTGGTATAAAAACATTTATGGATTTAAACGTTGACAGTTGACATTCGCAAATAACATCTTGACACAGTTGCTTGATTATTATGAAACTATTGACAATGACACACTTTTAAATTCAATATGAAAGCGGCCAAAAAAGCTGATAATGTTTTACAGTAATAGTTCGTGAAAATATTTCAGTTAACTAATTTATTAACTTTGCAATTGTTTTTATTTTACTCTTATTTTAAGTTAGTTATGATGTAAGTTTAACAGAGTAGACAGTTTAAAAGCATCATTATAATAATTTATTCAAACATCTTCTGTCTCATTTATTGTCATCATACTTTGTAAGATGGAAATTTAATTTTCAAATCTTTATTGTATCATTATCCATAATCAATCACGGTTGAATCCAAAGTACTTTGAAGTGCAAGAGAACCCTCATGCACTTTAAGGCTACAACCACATGAGGTAAGTAGGTACCTGAGCCTGTGCAAGAATTTCGTTCATTAATCAGCATGTGTACAGGCTTGCAGCTCCGATTGGCTTAAGTCTGATAACTTTCAAATAAAAATTTTAAGTCTGCGTTTTATCACCATTCAAACTGCATTTTCCTGCGATTCAGATGAAACCGATCTAGGTTTTTCAATCCTTCTAAGTTATTTAAACGCAGTTTCCTATATGCGATTGCAGTCGATTACGAAATAATTGGGTAAAGTCAATCAACCAATACAAGTATAATATATTAAACTAAAATACCGGAAAGTTAATACCTACATGCAAACTTAGGTATCAAATGAACAATTTATTAGTGTTAGATGTTTCTCAACGTCTAACCAGTCGCCATTCACCCTAATTCTTAGCCCAAGGGTATTTAGGTACATCGACTTGATTTTGCACAACTCATATAGTACTTGTCCCTTTGGCCGTTGCAACATATTTACTCGTGCTTGCAGAAACATGTTTACGTAGCAGATTATAAGAATAAATAAAACCGATCTGTTCAAACAAAGACGAACGTGACTTAATTGTAACTTTGACTGGGTTTTCCAAACATAAAAATCACTGTTTGTTTATTTGTTTGTTCATACTTTATTCTTTTACTGTTTGCGATTAAATCTTGCGTGCGATTTATAGGACCCGGACCTAGAGACTGGACAAAGAGTTTGGTTTCGCTGCGATCGTGTTAAAATATTTATTTTATGAAAGTTTTCCGTGTAAAGCTGAGATAAGTCAACTTCCCAAAAAGGTCATTAGGGAAAGAAAGAACAAGAACGCTATTGATATTTAACGTCATACTCCTTTCAATCAAATATGATACCTATAATATAGGCATATTCTAAATATATATTTTTGAGAAACTCACGTTTTAATAATTCCGAAGCTTTGAACTCCATGACGTGAATAGGTGATAAGCCAATATTTGTAAGGGAGCCCTAAACACCTGACCACGGTTATCGGTTTGTTTGTTACGAGCTCTACGTGCTCAGAACCGGTTCTAGGACCAACAATGACTGCAGTTTATATGACAAATACGTCAATTAACCCTATCAGTGAACACGAGGGTATATAAGCTAGACAGATAGTTTAAACCTCTTATACACAATATAAATTAAAAGAATATGGGTTACTGGCAAGTTTTTGTGTTAGTGGCATACTTAGCAGTATTGCAGGTGAGCTGAGTTTTTGTATATTGAGATGTATCTTACAGACCCTTTTATCCACGAAATAAGCTTGTTATAAAATTGTTATGTTTGATTGTTTTCAAGTTCTTATTCTAACAAGAGATCTTGGTTGTTCGTTATTTAAAAAAGGAACAGCCTATTGTTTTTTTTTCTAATGGAATTGATATAGTAACAATGCTATCCTAGCATTGCATGGCCTATTTTTAATTATTATTTCAGCAAGGTTTGTATTATGTAAAATGTACTGGCTTAGAAAACCTATTGACTTGATTACTCCCAATCTTACTTTAACTTACATTGTGTGAATCGGATTCGAGCAAAAGACTGCTAGTCTCTTGCTCAGAGGAAGACCCCTTGGCGTTTCCGACTGGAACATTGACTCAGTGGTGCTTGAATAGCAAGTAAACTTCTAATAAAAACACATTGTAGGACTAGTGAGCTATGCAATATATCAATCATCAAATTAATAGAATAGATAAGCGGGAAGCTCCAAAAACTAAATCATTTGCAATGGCACAGTCCTGTCAGAACTGACAACTGTCGGAACCACAGAATAGTTTTAATTGGACTCACGTACAATAACTATGTCATTGTAATTATTAAAGATTTAAAAAGACTTGTTACTCTGTGACCTACTGTGGCTAAACTACGTGAGAGAAAGGTGTTAATATATAAAATTTTACCTGTGAGTTAGGTGATTATAAGAACCATTATAATCTCATTACTATTTTGTTTTAGTGTGATTTATATCAATCTGCACCAGTCGAGCTATCGCCTATAAATGTGCAGTTTAATTATAACCATCCTAAGCCATGGCCTTCGTTCATGAATAATAAGCGAAATAGAGGCCGTAATGGAAGAGTTCCGCCAAATACCATCAAAATATTTATACCAAGAGCTGCGAAATCTGGGAAAACTAACGTTATAATTGATACTAGGAAACTTCCAATTCACACTCCTAGTTTCAATCACAAGCCTCAAGTAAATGTAATTGTAGAACTGAAAAATAAAAAAGATAGTCAAAAAACTAGTTATACGAGTAATTTACCTGGTACTGCAGACGATAATAATGATGATAGTAATGCTGATGTAGCAAACTCAATAATTATTGGACCAGTCGATGTTGGTACTGCCGTCGTGAAAGATGCAAGTAATGATGAAACCGTTGGAGTAGAATCACCCAGCACAGAAATGGGTGATAAAGATACAAGTGATAAGGATACTGAAGGTACAAAAGATATAAATGGTGATGATACCACTGAATGGAAAGATGATGATGATGACAGTATTGGCGTAGAATCGCCTACCACAGAAACAAGTGATGAAGATAGTGATGATAAGGATACTGATATCACGAAAGATACAAATGGTGATGATACCACTGAATGGAAAGATGACGATAATGACAGTAACTCTAATGGCGTAGAATCACCTACCACGGAAACTAGTGATGAAGATAGTGATGATAAGGATATTGACGACATAATAGATATAAATGATGATGATACTACTAAATGCAAAGATAATGATGACAGTAATTCTAATGGTGTAGAATCACCTACCACGGGAATGAGTGATGAAGATTGTGATGATAAAGATACTGATATCACAAAAGATACAAATAGTGATGATACCGCTGAATGGAAAGATGACGATGATGACAGTAACTCTAATAGCGTAGAATTACCTACCCCGGGAATGAGTGATGATAAAGATATTGACGTCATAATAGATGTAAATGGAGATGATACTACTGAATGGAAAGATGACGATTACAGTAATTCTAATGGAGTCAAATCACCCACCACAGAAACTAGTGATAAAGATACAGATCATAAGGATACTGAAGGCACAAAAGATACAATTGGTGAGGATACTACTGAATGCAAAGATGATGACAGTAATTCTAATGGAATAGAATCAACTACCACAGAAACGAGTGTCAAAGATACAGATGATAAGGGTACTGAAGTCACTAAAGATGCAAATGATGATGATTTTCCTGAATGGAAAGACGGTGATGAGAGTAATTCCAATGTAGTAGAATTGCCTACCACAGACACGAGTGGTAAAGATACAGATGATAAAGATACTAAAGTCACAATTAAAGCAAAACATAAAAATGACGATGATACCACTGAAAGGAAAGATGATGATGATGACAGTAATTCTAGTGGCGTAAAATCATCTACCACAGGAACAAATGATGAACATAGCGATGATAAGGGTACTGATGACACAAAAGATATAAATGGTGATGATACTAACAAATGGAAAGATAATAACGATAGTAATTCTAATGGAGTAGAATCACCCAACACAGAAGCGAATGATAAAAATACATATGATGAGGATAGCAAAGTCACGAAAGATGCAAACGATGATGACACTACTAAATGGAAAAATAGTGATGCTAGTAATTCTAAAGGAGTAGAAACACCTACGACAAAAACGAATGATAAAGATGATAGGGATACCGAAGTCACAAAAGATAAAAATGATGATGACGCTCCTAAAGTGAAAGATGATGATGACAGTAATTCTAATGGATTAGAATCACCCACCATGGGCACGAGTGATGAAGATACGCATGATAAGTATAGCAAAGTCACGAAAGATGCCAATGATGGTAACACTACTGAATGGAAAGATGACAGTAATTCTAATGGACTAGAATCACCTACCACAGAAACTAGTAATAAAGATACAGATGATAAAGATACTGAAGGCACAAAAGACACAACTGGTGATGATACTACTAAATGCGAAGAGGATGACAGTAATTCTAATGGAGAAATATCTCCTACAATAGAAACGAGTGGTAAAGATGCAGATGATAAGGATACTGAAGTCATAAAAGATGCAAATGATGATGATACTTCTGAATGGAAAGATGGTGATGACAGTAATTTTAATGGAGTAGAATCGCCTACTAAAGAAACGAGTGGTAAAGATACAGATGATAAGGATACTAAAGTCACAAAAAAAGCAAAGGAGAAAAATGATGATGATACCACTGAAAGGAAAGATGATGATGATGACAGTAATTCTAATGGCGTAAAATCATCTACCACAGGAACGAGTGATAAACATAGTGATGATAAGGGTACTGATGACATAAAAGATATAAATGGTGATGATACTAATAAATGGAAAGATAATAATGATAGCAATTCTAATGGAGTAGAATCACCCAACACAGAAGCGAATGATTCAAATACATATGATAAGGATAGCAAACTCCTGAAAGATGCAAATGATGATGACACTACTAAATGGAAAAATGGTGATGCTAGTAATTCTAAAGGAGTGGAAACACCTACGACAAAAACGAGTGATAAAGATGATAGGGATACTGAAGTCACAAAAGATAAAAATGATGATGACGCTCCTAAAGTGAAAGATGATGATGACAGTAATTCTAATGGAGTAGAATCACCCACCATGGGCACGAGTGATGAAGATACGCATGATAAGGATAGCGAAGTCACGAAAGATGCCAATGATGGTAACACTACTGAATGGAAAGATGATGATGATAGTAATTCTAATGGACACGAATCACCTACCACAGAAACTAGTGATAAAGATACAGATCATAAGGATACTGAAGGCACAAAAGACACAAATGGTGATGATATTACTGAATGCGAAGATGATGATAGCCATTCTAATGGAGTAGAATCTCCTACAATAGAAACGAGTGGTAAAAATGCAGATGAAAAGGATACTGAAGTCACAAAAGATGCAAATGATGATGATACTTCTGAATGGAAAGATGGTGATGACAGTAATTCTAATGGAGTAGAATCACCTACCACAGAAATGAGTGGTGAAGATGCAGATGATAAAGATACTGATGTCACAAAAAAAGCAAAAGATAAAAATGATGATGATACTACTGAATGGAAAAATGATGATGATGACAGTAATTCTAATGGCGTAAAAAATACATATGATAAAGATAGCGAAGTCGCAAAAGATGCAAATGATGACGCTTCTGAATGGAAAGATGCTGATGTTAGTAATTCTAAAGGAGTAGAATCACCTACGACAAAAACGAGTGATAAAGATGACAGGGATACTGAATTCACAAAAGATAAAAATGATGATGACGCTCCTAAAGTGAAAGATGATGATGACAGTAATTCTAATGGAGTAGAATCACCCACAATGGGCACGAGTGATGAAGATACGCATGATAAGGATAGCGAAGTCACGAAAGATGTCAATGATGGTAACACTACTGAATGGAAAGATGATGATGACAGTAATTCTAATGGACGCGAATCACCTACCACAGAAAGTAGTGATAAAGATACAGATCATAAGGATACTGAAGGCACAAAAGACACAAATGGTGATGATATTACTGAATGCGAAGATGATGACAGTAATTCTAATGGAGTAGAATCACCTACCACGGAAATGAGTGGTGAAGATGCAGATGATAAAGATACTGATGGTACAAAGAAAGCAAAAGATAAAACTGATGATGATGCTACTGAATTGAAAAATAATGATGATGACAGCAATTCTAATGGCGTAAAATCATTTACAACAGGAACGAGTGATGAAGATAATGGTGATAAGGATAAAGAAGTCACAAAAGACATAAATGGTGTTGATACTGATGAATGGAAAGATGATAAAGATAGTAATCGTAATGGAATAGAATCATCCAACACAGAAACGAGTGATCAAAATACATATGATAAAGATAGCAAAGTCATGAAAGATGCAAATGATGATGACACTACTGAATTGAATAATGGTGATACTAGTAATTCTAAAGGAGTAGGATCACCTACGACAAAAACGAGTGATGGAGCTACTGATAATAAGGATACTGAAGTGACAAAAGATGCAAAAGATAAAAATGGCGATGATACCACTGAATGGAAAGATGATGATGATAGTAATCCAAATGGAGTAGAATCATCCAACACAGAAACGAGTGATCAAAATACATATGATAAAGATAGCAAAGTCATGAAAGATTCAAAGTATGATGACACTACTGAATTGAATAATGGTGATACTAGTAATTCTAAAGGAGTAGGATCACCTACGACAAAAACGAGTGATGGAGCTACTGACAATAAGGATACTGAAGTGACAAAAGATGCAAAAGATAAAAATGGCGATGATACCACTGAATGGAAAGATGATGATGATGGTAATCCAAATGGAGTAGAATCATCCAACACAGAAACGAGTGATCAAAATACATATGATAAAGATAGCAAAGTCATGAAAGATTCAAAGTATGATGACACTACTGAATTGAATAATGGTGATACTAGTAATTCTAAAGGAGTAGGATCACCTACGACAAAAACGAGTGATGGAGCTACTGATAATAAGGATACTGAAGTGACAAAAGATGCAAAAGATAAAAATGGCGATGATACCACTGAATGGAAAGATGATGATGATAGTAATCCAAATGGAGTAAAATCATCCAACACAGAAACGAGTGATCAAAATACATATGATAAAGATAGCAAAGTCATGAAAGATTCAAAGTATGATGACACTACTGAATTGAATAATGGTGATACTAGTAATTCTAAAGGAGTAGGATCACCTACGACAAAAACGAGTGATGGAGCTACTGATAATAAGGATACTGAAGTGACAAATGGCCATGATGTCACAGCCTCTGATTCTAATGATGATGTTTGCAAGGAAGATGACGACTGTAAATATACATGATATTAACGTTTTGAACTTAGCTAAACGTGTAGTTTTATGATAGAAAAAAATAGCAGGTAAAAAATAAGTTATGTTTGATACTAAAAAAAACTCTTCATGTTATAATAAAATTTTAAGTTGGTATTGTAAACCAGGTGTTAAAATGTTAATACTAGAAATTAGAATCACTTGTCATTTTAGTTCACATACATACATAGTAGTGGTAGAGGTATATTGATACCCACATTTCGCCATCTATGATTTTCGGTCCAACGTAGTAGGGGGCGAGGCTATTACAGTCACGGGCTGTGTTTACTGTCGGATGTAAAACAGCCCTATCCCTTAGTGGCCTTCTAAGACACACACAGGACGAAATGGCCACCCCATATCCCATTTCCCCACAGTACTCCACCGGAAACCAATACGACAGTAGGGGGCGTATTTTACTTATTATAAAGGTCTACTTTGTCCATAAAAGATCGATAAATTAGCAGCGGATAGCTTAAGAAACTGTAGAATGGAATTTTTTTAATCGTTAATAATCTAGGTGTATAGCATGGCAACTAGGCTTGCTCCAACTTATGATATAATGAATTTGAGGGCAACTTTGATTTCAAATGCGGGACAAAGATTTAATAGCAGGTTGTGATGAATTCTGTTTAGAATACAAAAAAACGTGAACTTTTCCTATCACATCAGACAACCCATCAGCAGGTTATAGAAACAGGATGAAACAAAAATATTCTTAAAATCTTGTATTAGTAGAGTAGTACGGACTAATACAAGATGATTGTTTAATAAAGTATATCGTTGATCAAGTTATATGTAATTGTAGTTTTAATAATATGTAAAAACGTATATTTTAACTCTGTGGTGATACCTATTATAACCTTCGATCAATAATACAATAGTTGTATTATTGATCGAAGATTATAACGTATTAATTGAATAAATACAAATGTTGTTACCAACTTCACAACGCTATTTAATAGTCCAAGTAACTAAACTAGACTTATTTAATTTTTTGTGTTTTAGAACGCGGCTTGCTGGGTAATTTTTTGTGTAAATACTTGCGGAATATACATAGAAACACAAAACAATAAAAATTGATATTATTTATAGGGTATACAAATATTTACACTGAGTGGGAATAGAACACACATCCCACTTATGACTCCAATATTTATTGCCCATAATTAGTAAAGTTTTTACATGATTGTGACAGAGTTAAATAGTTAAACTTTATTCAGAGTATCAGATGTGATATGTGGTTCTTGGGCCTGTGACGCGAGATAAAACCCACCGAGTGTTGTGCTGAGGATTCACTCGAAAACGGTGATTGCGTTTTTGACGTGGCACTGATAATAATTTATTCCGGTCGAATGATATGATTAATTTTTTGTGTTTTAGAACGCGGCTTGCTGGGTAATTTTTTGTGTAAATACTTGCGGAATATACATAGAAACACAAAACAATAAAAATTGATATTATTTATAGGGTATACAAATATTTACACTGAGTGGGAATAGAACACACATCCCACTTATGACTCCAATATTTATTGCCCATAATTAGTAAAGTTTCTACATGATTGTGACAGAGTTAAATAGTTAAACTTGGGTGCTCCTTGCGTTTCTCCGCATCGATGTCGCTGTGGAGAAGAAGTTGGTAGCCTTGGACACCATGGTCTCTCATGCAGTAGGAGCGCGGGACGGCTTTCACGGCACGCGTACATCAATGACATAATCCGTCGGGCTCTTGTCACCGCCGGGGTTCCAGCCGTTTTAGAACCTGCTGGTCTGGTGCGCGATGATGGCAAGAGGCCGGATGGAATGTCTTTGGTGCCTTGGAAGATGGGAAGGCATTTGGTGTGGGATGCAACATGTGCTGACACCCTTGCGCCTTCACATCTTCCAGGGACTGGGGACTGTGCCTGCGCTGCTGCTGCTCAAACGGCGCAAATATCGTAGTTTAAGTGATAATTACATATTTGAGCCGTTTGGGGTCGAGACGCTGGGATCATGGGGTCCAAGTGCCCGTCTATTATTTAAAGACATTTCCAAACGGTTAATAGACGCTACCCGTGACCAGAGGGCTAGTTTATTCCTTGCGCAAAGGATCAGTATTGCCATTCAACGTGGCAATGCTGCCAGCCTTCTGGCCACCCTCCCAGTTGACATCGATGGTGAGGAATTCTTTGACGCCTGAACCTGCTGGTTTGTATATATTATGTACTTATTGTTTTTATATTTTTTATTTAAATAATTCTAATGTACATATTGTAAATAATTATTGTTAATAAAATTTCTTGAATTATTGTTAAACTTTATTCAGAGTATCAGATGTGATATGTGGTTCTTGGGCCTGTGACGCGAGATAAAACCCACCGAGTGTTGTGCTGAGGATTCACTCGAAAACGGTGATTGCGTTTTTGACGTGGCACTGATAATAATTTATTCCGGTCGAATGATATGATATGATGGCTCATTTTTAAATAATTTTACTCTATCATCTCTTTACTTCTACCAAAATGTGAAATAGAAGTTACTTTACTTTTATAATTTAATAATATCATTTTTTATTTGTTTTAGTGTGATTTATATCAGTCAGCACCAGTCAAGCTCCTGTCCACAACATTTCCATTCAATTATGGGAATGGGTTTTTTATGTATAATGTTCCAATGCCCTGTTCCGCTTGCATAAATAACAAACGAAAAAATGGATATAATGGAGGAGTTCAGCCAAATGCTGCCAATATATTTGTACCAACGGCTACGATTTGTGGAAGAACTAACATTGTAATTGATACTAGAAAACTTCTAAACGAGAATTCGGATAATATGTCTAGTGCTGCAATTGACATTGCTTTAAGCAACGATGACATAACTGAAGCTGGTTCTAATTCTGATGTAGGTTCCATCAGTATGGTTACCGGTAACAATGATACCGATCCCACTGCATGGATCAGCCAAAATGAGATAGCTAGCACAAGTCCTGATGCTTTAACTCCAGAGAACTATGAATCCACTGCTACAGAGCCTATTGATGATAACTCTGATTTAAGTCATGGTAGCGCTGCTGAATCATGGCCTAGTTCTGAAGCTACATCTGATGATGATAGTAAATCAAAAATAACTAACACTGGACCAGTTATGTTTCCGTAATCAACTTTTATAATAACCTTATTTGGTTGAGAAGTCGGTCTTACGATCGAGAGGTCCGGGGTCCTGGCCATTACACTTACTGCGTAAACCCACTCCTAACACAAGTAATTCAACTCAGCTGGAGGTGCTAAGAGAGAATATTGATAATTGCAGTCACTAGTATTATCTTTATAATAAATTCACTGCTGAGCTGGAACAAATTAGTCTACTCAACCATTTTAACAAAACTTCAACAGCTTTTGGTACATACATTGAAAAATATCTAAGGAAAAATTATAAATAGTAAAATGTAGGAAATTTTATTCTAAACAACATTTGTATTGCAATTTTTCATACAACTTCTTAATAATAAACGACTTATTCGGCAAATAAAAATTCAACCTTAAATTCAAGATGGCGGCGAACGCTAGTTACCGAATACCACGCAAAAACAAATGTAGACTGCCAGTGACCTCCCTAAACGAATTCTGACAGAAAATTGCTATTAGGATATCTTCAATGAAATTACTTTTACTATTCCACATTATTTATTAAAATCCTGACCGGTTTCGCCTAACGGCATTATCAAAGGTTGATACATGTTTTTTGGGTATCAGATTTCAATTAGTCAATATATGACTCTAATGTGTACTGTGGAATAGTACAAGTAATTTTATTGAAGATGTGTGGCAAGTTCCACCAAGTGCCATCAATCAACAGTATAAGCAGTTTGCTATTAGGAATTTTTCCTATGTCACAAAATTCAAATATAGATTATCCTAGAAAATTTGACAAAAACCAAAACTGTAGAAAATAAATTGTTACTTAAAACAACTTTGTAAAATACGGGTTAAATTAAAAATAAACGATTTATACAAGAAAAAACATTTACCCTTAAATTCAAGATGGCGGAGAATTGCTTTATCATTGTTCCCCCCCCTCACTTAATTTAGAGTTCTATAGCTACGGGTATCTGGGATGAGGGTGATGAAGATAATGAGGAGGATGACAGTAAATATACGTAATGTTAACGAACCGAGGTAAGAACGTAGTTAAAAGAAATCATGATCATGTTGACCATGATAGTAAATGTTTGTACAAGTATTTTTGAGAGTTAGGTGCTAAAATCATTACCCTTATTGGACAGATCACAGAGGGTGTAATTCTGACTGTCTAAAAGGGAGACCACTTCTATAAAAATCAGTATTCCATCTCAAAATTCGTTATAATTTTATCTATCTATCAACCAATAGACGTCCACTGCTGGACATAGGCCTCCCCCAAAGAGTGCCATGACGACCGATCTTGAGCCTTCACCATCCACCGACTTCCTGCGACCGCTTTAATGTCATCGAGTGGGGGGGCGTCCTACACTTATAATTACCGTAACCGTAACACCTATACCTACAAAATGCAAGAATCATGGTGAAACATTATACTTCACACTCGCACTTCATAGAAATACTGCATATTTGTAATCTTATCGTTTTAATCCTACTTAATAAATGTGATATCTAATAATTTTGATTGTTACTCAATGACTTAAGTTGGACTCAGAACTAAACTGGACATTATAGTTAAAACTTAATTCCTTTGGGTAAAATATTAAATTTCAAACATGAAGTGTACTAGAAACATATAACGTAAGTTATTACTAGGTACTACCAGTGCCAGTGGGGACGACGTCGGATCGCTTTTGTGTTGGCCATTTCACTTATGTCCCCATCAAAATGCTTGTCATAAGTGTTTGTATGACATGACAACCAGCCGCTCTAAACAAGGTGTCAATTCGTTGGTCGGCGTTTTATGGAATAAAATGACGAATGTATGGGATTTGACGTTTATGACATGCTGTCAAATACATCAAATTCAATAAATTCGTCTTTCTATTCCATCAAACGCTGGCTAATTAATTGCCACTTGTCTACAGGGGCAGGACCGACGGATTTATGTGCTCTACGAAGCATTTTTAGACCGAGATCAATGCAAATATTCATGCACTCAAATATTCGAAATGAGCCGGAATCGAAACCGTACGCCACTGCCACAGAGGCTGTAAGTAAGTTAGTAATGTGAACCTAAGTTAGTTACATAATTATTACTCACCTCAATCATCTTAGGCCTTAACTCCTCAACTGAGTTCATGATGCATTTGTCGACCTCGGGATCATTTCGTTGACAAACCTTGATGTATGGCGCTGTAAGAGAAGATTTGAAATCAGTCGCTTTCGTGGGCCGATATGAAATTGAAATACTTTAGCTACTTTTGTCACTGATTATAATACAAATAAGACAAAACCCGGCCCCTACTTCATGAAGCCAACTCCTTGAGCTTTTTATATATATATATATAAAAAGGTCAAGCCTTTTTATATAATTACGTATTTTTTATCTACTGTGAAACATAAATGTCAATATCAAAAATTTAAAAACGATACTTTAATGAGTCAATCTTTATGCACATATTTTTCTCGACGTATTAAACGGGTGTCCAATATGGAATACGTCATTCTGTGTGCGCGACGCGCATGCGCTATCAGCTTTCAACTTATGCGAGCTCAACTTTTAACAACAAAATTATATTAGTAAATTATTATACACTCGTGCGGTACTACAAAAAAATTCGCTTACGACTCATTTTTTAACTCGCACTCGTATTTTAAGGGCGGTGTATCCGATGACGTTTGCTTGTCTTCATAGAATTTGCTTTTAAAGATAGGTCTAACCGAAATCAGTCTACCTACAGTTTTATTTGAGTTGTGTTCAAGTTAAATACATTAAATTTATACCAAAGTAAAGGGCGGGAATAAGAGAAGAGAACGCGGTTATCAAAAGTCCTATAAATTCTAAATTATTCAATGAAAAATCAACATATTTCCGTTTTCGACCGATATAAAGCGTTTGAAGAGTCAGTCAGTCCCTAGCAAACCGTGCTCGAGGCAGGAAACTACTAGGCGGATTTAGATGCGGTACTATTATTAAAACGGTCTTGGTACCTAGAATTTGATCGCAATTGGTTGATCAGAACCGGAGATATAACCATATTAAGTTAAACCTAGGTCAATATATAATTACATTCTGGACATCCGAAATTCACGCGGGCAGATTCGCGGGCATCATTTAGTACCTGATTATAAAATCTGGGGGCACGGGAGTGCCCTCGCCAAGAAGAACCAAGCGAAGCGCAAGGGCACTGCCTACCTATTCTCGAAACCCTTCGTCATTTTTTTGAACTCTTATAACTTTGCTTTGGATGATGCTAAATAGTTAAAATTTTCAAGATAGAATGCCATCTGTACAATCATTAAACATACAAAGTTCGCATGTCGTAGCTATTATACTCGGGGAGGGGTACTGCCCTGGCGGCTACCAACTTACAAAAATAAATGAAATGAAAAGTATCCGAGGAGATTTCCGCATGAAAATAAAAGATAGATTGGTTTGCAAAATTACACACATACGTGTCGAATTGAGAATCTACTACATTTTAAAAGTCAACTAATAAATTAATACTTAGACCACGAAGTCACCATAGACTAACATAAGGTAATAGAAGTACTAGTATCTGGTATGCTGCTCAATATTCTTAGTCAAAATATTTGTTTGTTTTTTTTTTGCAAATAATATCTATTACTTTTTCAGTTTAGTAGTTTAATAAATAAATATAAAACAGTTTAAAATATAAAAAGCTTATTCGAAGTGGTCTCCATTGGCTGCAATACAGTCTTTTAACGTTTAGGGTAGTTGTCAATAGAAGCACGCACTCTTTTCATGGTTAAATTCTTCACTGCCAATCGTATGGATTGTTGTAGAGACTCCAAATTATAATGGCGTTTAGAGCAAGCCGTACTCTCTAAAACTGACCATAAATCATATCATCCAGCGGATTAAGATCGAGACTAGACGTCGTTCACTTCCAACCAAGACTGAGGAGACCGAGCTTTATGACCCGGCGCCGAGTCGTGTTGGAAGGACCATACTTGGTTATCGAACATGGTGTTGTTAAGGGGCTTAACTTCCTTCTCAAGAATAGTATATTGATACACTTATGCCGATGTTTTGATACCTTTTTCACAAAAATATGGCTCAGTCACTCCTTCATTGCTAACACCCCACCAAACCGTCACTGAAGTCGGATAATGCACTCTGTCAACTAATTGGAAAGCTTCCTTAGAGCTTTGAGCATAAGAACGGTCATTTTATTTGTTAAAATGTTACTCAATTGTAAAGATTTTCTCATCCGTAAAAAATTTTTTTTTGTGACCTCCCTTTGTGTTCCGCTTAAGTAGTTATTTCGATTTTACCAGCTGATTCTTTTTTAAATTATCAGTTAAAAAATGACCAGTGCGTCTCTTATAGGCTGCAAGTCCTAAGTCATCTTTTAAAATACGCGACATAGTTCTGGGTGCTATCTTCATCTCCCGAGATAAAATCTTTTGCTTTCGGACAGCAGTTCTTCGAATTCTTTCCCTTACTGCTTTGACCACCTTTTTCTTACGAACACTACGTGGACGGCTAGATCTTTTTCTGTCACAATCAGAGGAGGTCTCATTGTACCTATTAATAGCCCGGTACACAAACATTTGAATAATACCAAGCGTATTTTAAAAAAAAATTGCATTTGGCTCCATAGCAACTTTGTGTAATGCAATCACAGTGCTTCGGTTCTCTTTATCACCCCACTCCATTTTAATATCGCAAAATATTGAACAATGTAGGTATTGCCGCCAAAATTAGAAAACGCAATGAACAATCGTATAAAAATGACAGATTCCAAATTCAAATGTAATATCTTTCTTATTTTTAATTGTAACAGTAGCGGTGGTAGCGGTCAGACTGTGTTTACTATTTTTAAAATAATTATGAATGCACGCAATGAATATCTAAATAATAAAAGTCAATTGAAAATTCTATTTTGTACTATAAGACGATTAATCTATGTAAATAATAGCTGCTTAATTATTTTTATTAATACCGCATTAACACAAATTAATTCCGAAATGAATATAGCCTCTTACTTATCTGCACTGTTGTGTAAGAAATTTGTCACGAACGGTCAGTGCATCGCTGCGGTGTACAGTGGCAAATTTGCTATGCATAAAATACCTAAAGTAATCTTAGATTCCAGCCTTAAGAACCTTTATTATGCAACAGTTCCATAACTACTAATTTTATACACGGTAATATAACAAACCACCTGAAGGGCTGACTGTGTTTGCTGCCTTAAAATATAAAAAAGTGTCTGTAACATACGGACGGACAGACAGACAGTCAGACAGACATGACGAACGACGGTTCCGTTTTTTACCATTTGGCTACGGAACCCTAAAAAAAGGAGTGTCCATACCATATTGACACCAGGACTTGACGTGCCGTTTCAAGACTTATTTATAGTCTTGACACGGGATACGGGCTATGAAAACCGTATCCCGTATTCATAGTCCTTCTTTATCCCGCTCACATCATCATCACAAAACATGATAAAATAATAAACTATACATAGCTCTTACTAATTGAGAACAGGTATTGCTCGTGCGCCGTTATGTCACACATTACATCGCGAGCCGGTAGGTAACCGATGTGACCCAGAAATACACCACCACTACTTATCGAAGATAATAACACAAGAATAACCATTCGATTATCATTATTGATAACAGAGAAACTTATAGCTGACTGATCACAAATTAATAACCTCACCACAAATTAATGACTTCTATAGAGGATTTTTTTTTAAATGTGTAAATATGGTGATTGCATTGACAGCCTCCGTGGCGTAGTGGTAGTGAACGCGGCCGCTACGCAGGAGGCGCTGGTTCGATCCCCGCTCAGTGCAAATATTTGTATGCATGAATATGAGTATTTGCATTGGTCTGGTCGTGCCTCGGAGAGCACGTTAAGCCGTCGGTCCCGGTTATCATACAAACATCTATAGCAGTCGATACGGGCAGTCGGAGTTCTTAAAAATCCAACAACTAGTCTAGTTGCAATGCTTCGATATCGCCTTTGGGCTGTGGATGTCAGATGGCAGTCGCTTCACGGAAAATATCGAAGTTTAGCCAAATCTGTAGTTAGACTGGTAAAAAGTGTACCCCAGACTCCAAGTCGAAAAGCTTCGGATGCGACTGGAATTAACGCTAGGATGAAGAAGTAAAGTTGGTGATTATGGGTTGTCATTGAGTTGAGTTGTATTTGTACTATTGAACACGACTTTTTTAACCAATATAATTTAAAAAAAGAATCTATAACTCACTTGTGAATCAAACAATCAAAAAGTCACAGTTTGATTATAGGCGTGTGCCTAAAGTGTTAAAAAAAAATATACCTCACTTGCAAGCCGGTACATCTACTGATCAGCGGAGAAGGCTAACCGTGCAGACTCACCTACTTCTCGTTGTGAAAAATAATGGTACTCGTCACCGTAAAATAATTTGATCTGTTTATTCAGAGTAATCTCCGTAGTGGCTGTGTCGATTTTGACGGATTTTTTACTGTATGCATGAGGATTTTTGACTGTATGCATGTTATATTATGAAGCCGAACTTAGTTATCATTAGGTTGTTTAGGTTCTGCGCAAAAAAAAAACACATGAAAGTTCATGTGATCGAACACACATTCAGCATTAGATGCAACTTGACGAATAAAGTACTCAAATTGATTTTAATATTATCTTGGTTTACCCCCTGCCCGATAACTGAATGTTCTGATATTTGATTCACACCTTCAATTCAGAAAATATTACAATTTTAATCAATAACAGTTTAATTTATTCTTAATACCTTGTTATTAAGATCATTTTGAGAACTAGTAGCACAGAATAGATAATAGTACTACTAGTAGTCAAAATATTACTGACGCTGCCTGTACAGTTTATTTTATTTGTTTTCTGGTGTTGGTAATATGTTACATTGTTACGTGGTATGTCCGGCTAATTCTAAAACTACAGTATTGGTTCCGTTGACCGCAAATCTCAGCGGTTATACAAGTGGTAATTGGCAAAAAGTAAACATAAAAAAATTGTGTGAAAGTAGGTTTCATACTTATTTATTTTTATTTACATTTAGTAAAGAAGTAAGAGTTATTTTGTTGTAGTCATTCATGCTAAGTTTTATCCGGTTACACTCTTGTTACACTCCCCTACATCTGTGACATACCACTTAGGTGGCAGACAAGCACACGGCCGATCTGATGGAAAGTGGTTACCGTGGCCTATGACCGTGTGCAACTCCAGGGATGACACACTCGTCCTGCCGACGCTGTAAGAACATAGAGTTTCTGTACCGTCAGTGCAGAAGACAAAGCAGAACAAGCCATTGTTCTTCCCACTGACAGCACAAAACTCTCCAGTGAGCTCTGGCTTGTTGCTTCTATTTATTTATTATTGGAAGCTAAAAGAAGACTATGAATACCGGATCTGAACAAACATTGGCACATATTATGAACATTCTGGAATATAGACATTTTGCACCCTCAGGACATTTTGTAATCTGGACATTCTGAAGCTAAACGCTACGTTGAAATAGCAAATTCTAATATTTATTGACCAAAAATGATTGATTTTCAAAGTACGATTGCATTGAAACCTTAACTAAATATTTTTACGGTTTTAATAAATATTTTGAATATGACATTCAAAAATTATTGTGACATGTTTCCTGTGTGATGAAACATGTCATTTAAAAGTCTAGGTTTAAAAAATCCATTACTTGTCATGGGTCAAGTTCGGTCCGATACTGGCCGAATTTGATATTATCTGTGGATACTATTGTCTTAAATACTATAGAAAAAGTTCTCATTCTCCATTTGAATAAGTACCTACTACTACAATGGTTGTTAAGATTTAAGACCATTAGGTCTCACACCCAACAGTGCTTTCAATCTCAACATTGAGCACTAGAATAATTTGCGTAAATATAGGCGTAGGTAAATGTATGAGCGCATTAATTGCTTCCATAAGCATTTCCTGTGAGCTGCTTTCTACATGCGATTAAAACAATTTCTCGCCCGCCCCGGCAATGTGACACATTTTTTTTGTAAACATGGAAGTACATATACAAGCCATCGCCTATCAAGCGAAAAGTGACACGAACTCTGAAACCGGGTTATAATATTTTCAAATGATCGCGGAAGCAAATTCAAAGCTAAGTAATGGATCTATATATTGTTTTTACGAGATCAGCATCTGTGTCAGCAATCAGTGGGCTATAATAGACGTTTATCGCAATAACACAACGTTCTGCAATAATGACACAACACACGACTCGATCCACGCCCGTATAGTTGCGAGATATTTGTAATACGACGCACTTTTTATTATTGTTGCTTTTATCAGTAATGTACGAAAAGGGTGATATTAGCCCTTATAGACAAGTGGTTTATTGAATAGAATATAACAGAATAGTATTCACTATTCGTTATTCACTGCATGGAAATAATTTACGTTGGCATCGTGAGACGATGCGCGCGCCCACACCTCCCCCCCTCCCCCATACCGGGGGCAAGTCGGGGAACTTGTGGTCTCCCCTCCCGAGGAGGGCCAGACCCACAAACGGCATGCGATTTAGTCGGTTCGAGTCCGTCATAACCACCCCCTCCGGCTCCGGAGGGGGGGGGGCGGGGATCCGTGGGGATTTCCCACATGTAAAAAAAAACTGTCATAAATTTCGAAATATACATCAATCCCATACCTTAATTATTCTATTCTACTACTAGATTTAGCTCCCTGCTTCACCCGCATGGAAATCGGTTATTGCGACCAAATATCGCCTATGTCCTTTCTCAAGGGCTGATCTACCCCTTTACCAAATTTCATTACAATAAGTTCAGTAGTTTAGCCGTGACAGACGGACAAACAGACACACACACACACACACACATACACTTTCCCATTTAAAAATTAGTATAGATCTATACGATTTGCTACTTGACTAAGGGGGCAGATATCGTACTCTGAGTCGTAACTACAAAGTCTCAATCAAACTGTTTTATTGATTTAAATTGTTTTATTGTAATATAGGTGTGTACCAAATATCAGAACAATCAATTCATAGGAAGATGCTGACTACAGGGTTCATCCAATATCAGTCTTCTTCATCCTAGCGTTAATCCCAGTCGCATCCGAAGCTTTTCAACTTGGAGTCTGGGGCCCGATTTTTACCAGTCTAACTGCGGATTTGGCTAAACTTCGATATTTTCCGTGAAGTGACTTCGATCTGACCTCCACAACCCAAAGGCGATATAGAAGCATTGCAGCTAGACCAGTTGTTGGATTTTTGAGGAGTCCAACTACCCGTAACGACTGCCATAGATGTTTGTAACAACCGGGACCGACGGCTTACCGTGCTCTCCGAGGTACGACCAGACCAATGCAAATAGCCATATTCATGTTTACAAATATTTGCACTGAGCGGGGATTGAACCCGAGCCTTCTGCGCAGCGGCCGCGTTCACTACCGCTACGCCACGGAGGCTGTCTTGTTCAACCAATATCATTGAGGCACAATAAGACAACCTCAACCGCAAGTTGGTGCAACTGCTAAAGAATGGAGTAGGCTCTGGCTTTGCTCTCAGGGTGTTCAATGCGATAAACTTAATAAGATTTCTAACAACTACATTCATAGTTTGTCCGACCAACGATAGATGGCGTTGTTCTGTTGTAAATCGCGATAAGGTTTGTTACCGAGCATCCTATATAAGCAAACGATGAATTGGAATAAAGGTTGATTAAGATCAGTCTACAGACGTGGTTTAATTTAATAACAACCCTTCTAGTAGTGCACAACTAAAAGAACAATCGTCCAGCGGGCAAGTCAACAATACAAGTTGCGCGCCCAAACACAGGGTTAGTCAGATGGTAGTCACTCCCGGAAAATCCGACATACTAAACAAAAGCAATAAGCGGACCCCCGGCTCTAAAGTATAAACATCGGAAGTAATTAGGAAATCGCTGTAAGGACGATGATAACAAAAGGTAGTTCTTTTTTTAAATATTGCACTAGGTTACAGTTTAAATTGCCAATATTTTCGCGTAACAGCTTTGTTATCTACGTATACAAGTTTGTTAAGGTCAATGACTTCTATGTAAAATACTAGATCGACTGTATGAAATCAAAAATTGGTATGGCGAAAGGCCACGACCCTTAGCCACGACCTGGCCAATATCTCGAGAGTCGGGCTACATGTCTTCAACCTAAGTCGCGAAATAAATCTATGCTTGGAGAATTTGAGCTCGTCCACCACCGTATGAGCGTTTTCACACTCATCCGATATCCGATATCCGACATCCAATATCGGAGGAAGTCAAATGTATGAGATATTATGTATCTCTCTTTCACATTGTCCGGCCCGATATCGGTTATCGGAGCCAACACCACTGTTTTGGCCCAATGTCGGATCACAAAGAGACTAAAACAGCAACTCCAAGCAATTTTCGAGCTTAACGACATGTTCTTAGTTACGTGTCTTTTCTCTTTTAATGATGACGCTGATCACGAATATAAGAAAAAAAAACACGGGTTGCACTCCGGGAGTGCCGGCAGAAGTGAAAACTTTTTCTTTATTTCTTTCTTCGTATATATAGAGAAGAAGATAAAAAGAACATACCATAAATATAATATAGCGCTAATGATAGAAACTATCACTAATTTTCTGCTAATTTTCTGTCAGAAGAAATTAATTAATTACAAACAGAAATAAATTACAAACAGAAAAAATAATCACAAAAAGTATTAAATTAACAAAAAGAAAAATAATCACAAAAAGTGTCAGAAGCCCAGATTCGAACCCGGTACTATCTGAAACCATAAGTACTTACAGTCGAAGCGTTCACCGCTGAACTACGAAGCTTCTTATCATTTCTTGCAAAATAAACAGTCTGCTAATGTTGTATGACGTCAGTCATCGGTTACGGTTCAAAGGTCAAGTGATCCTGACGCGCGAGTTTAACAATTTTTACCCATCCAACGGCGCTGAAGAAGTTTTCACTTCAAAAACTCATACCATATCTTCTTCTTTTTTTTCATCCGTAGCATCCCTAACTAGTCTGTGCTTTCGAGCAAAATATGTCGGATTTTAAATGTGAAAACAGCACAAAATGTCGGCTATCGGATGTCGGCTATCGGCGTATCCCTTTACTATCCTCTAAAGACACCCAAGAAACATGTACTGCGCGTATAGAGCACATTTTAGGTCCAAGATAAGTAGATGTTCCAATGTATAGCTGTTATACATATTAACGACATTACATAATGTCTAAACACATTAAGTAGTCTTCGAAGTTCATTATCATCCCGCGGCATATTTGAAATTCAAAATTCTTTTCCATCTCATCGAGGAACCGTGATTATATTTTGGTTCTAGATAGCTCTGTAGAGATTAGGGGGAGTATTAGTACATAATTTCGGTTATCAAAATTCTTTTTAAAATATTCTACTATATAAACTTGCGTGTGCTGATAGAGAAATAAATACAAGTATCACCACCCCATCTTATCCGAAGGGTGCTGTAAGAGGCGACTAATGGAATAATACGCAAACGATATCACTGCGACAGAAGGAAATCTCGAAATAAAACCCCGCACCAACCCGTCTGGCCAGCGTGGAAACAAGGTATAACTAAGTCCAGCAATGTACTGTGTGTGTGTGTAGATAGGTACAGTCAGTATCAGAGCGATCTTAATGAACAAAGTGCCCAAAATGATCTTAATTCCTTGCATTTCCTCTCTACCTGATGACGGATTGTTCTAATATTCGGTACACACCTTTAGTACGAACAACAATACTATTGAAATCAATAAAACGTTTGTTTAGCTCTTAATACCATGATTTTAAGATCACTTTGAGACTTGGTAGTCAAGATGTTTTGAAGGTGACTGTACAACATGTCAAAAGTCATTAAAACTTGTTATTACTGAACACCGCTCAGTATGTCTTCTTTCTTTTTAATGTAAATATTTTTACATGTAAATATTATTTTGACCAAGCGAGTGAAGCGAACGAGTCTCTGTTTTGACTATCTATCTATGTCGGTTTGTTAGTTCCGGCCTAGAGGGCGCATTTCTTATCCGATTTTCACCAAACTCGGCACACATGTTCTTTGATTAAAACTCAACTTTCGTCAAGAGCTTTATTTTATGGAAAGAAAAATGGAGGAGATAAGGGGAAAGTTTTGTGGTAGCCTGCTCGACCGCCAACGGCCTAAGACCGCGCGCTTGCGCGCGACGCAGTGCTGCATTTGGGCAACGGAAAATAATATCTGTCAGTTCTCTTGTGAATTAATAACATTATCTTGTTTTTGGTTTAATTAATGTTGTTTGCAATTACGTAAATATAATATTTTTCCGTTAACTCATGATTTGGAGTTGTAGTAGAAGTATCAAATACGCAAATACAGTTTGCTGTCACGTTATTTATGAACTGATCTTGATGGATTCTACACAGATAAAAAAATCATGCCCTGTAAAAATTAACTTCGTTATAAAAGAAACAGATGAGAAATAAGGGGGAAGATTTCTGTAGCGTTTTTTTTTTAAGAACGAATCGTATTTTTTTTTATGAAACAGATTTCATCTAGTTTATCAGAAAAATTTGGCAATGATTGCTCGCAAGGTCTACCGTGCACAAAACTACTATTAATATTAAATATCAAGTGAAAACATGTTACTGTATGTAATAAAAACCCATATTTTTTTGGAAAAGTCGGGAAAGGAACGTGTTCGTTTATTTGTGAAACTGCAACTCACAAGTTGTACACATAAATGAAACATTTCTCATTCTTAAAGAAAACTTATAAAAAATAAATAATTACCTGAATAAATTAGCCACTAAGACCAAGTTGACTATGCTTATAGCAACTTAAAATCAATGAAAACTTATTTTTTTCTGTAAATAGGCACTGTCCCATAATAAATAAAATATAAATATAAAAGATTAACTTTCCCGCCAATAAAAATCGAACAATCGCATTTGAATCTCATAATGACTTACCTATTAGAAATAAAACAATTTTTTATTATTTCTAAGGAATGAAACTTTTTTTTTTAATTTTTATGGTATCAAGAAATGAGAAACTTTTCTGACTTACGAATATCAGCGGTGACAAAATGCAGCACAAACAGGAGCACTGTACTCGCCAACATTTTTAATGGTTGTTGCACAATGAACGCAGAATCGTTTCGCAAAATGCACCGATGTGAATACCGTTTGAAGAGCCGTGGTATCGGCCAGCCGGGTCACGGTGTGGGCCGGCACTGCCAATAGCCGACCACTCCACCTCCACTCCGCTGGTTAAGGACATATGAACGTTAATCAGCCCTAAACTATATATCTAGATATATATATATCCCTAATTGCTTGATTTTCATCAATAATTTTTCTAATTCTCTCCCTTATAAATATAATTACTTATAGGACTTTAAAAAATATTTCTTTGACATTTATTATTATTTTTGAATTAATATCTAGCTAGAACAAATTTAGAAACATCCATGGTAAAGATAGACCATTTCCTACAGTCCCGGGTCCTTTAAGCGGAGCGTGAAAAAGTATCTGATGAGGCCGGCAAACTGAGAGCCACCATTGTAGCATGATTGTAGCATTGTTTTTGACTGTAACAGTGACCCTCTTTCCTGAGATTTTGCCTTCAGCTTCCCATCAGGAGAGCTAAAGTCGTGACTTGTATTAAAAAAAAAAAAATACTTCGAAAAAATAAGAAAATAATTAAAAATAGGATCTTTATTCTATTCGGTTTTATTGTTTCGCAATTGGAATAAATATCATCGAATACTTACAAACGTTTTTGCAGATGGTAATGACAGCCGTCAATCAATGATTACTTGCAATAGTACAACTATCGCGTATACCTTATATAAGAAAGTCATTCATCATTAGCTAGACTTCTTAATAGCGTTAACCCCAGTCGCATCCGTACTTTTCAGCTTGGAGTCTTGGGTCCGCTTTATCAGTCTAACTGCGGATTTGGCGGAACTTCGATATTTTCTGTGAAGCGACTGCCATCTGACCTCCACAACCCAAAGGCGATATCGCAGCATTGCAGCTAGACCAGTTGTTGGATTTTGGGCTCCAACTACCCATAACGACTGCCATAACTGCTCGTATGGCAACCGGGACTGACGGTTTAACGTGCTCTTCGAGGCACCACCTGACCAATGCAAATACCCATATTCATGCCCAAACTATTGACATTGAGTTAGTATTCATTTGACTGCATCAAAATCAAATCAAGTCATGGTAAATGATAGCCTTTGTTCAATTCCCGCTCGGTGTAAATATTTGTATCATATTCATGCGAATATGTCTATTTGTATTGATCTGAGTTTTTCCGTCCCTCGAAGAGCACGTTAAGCCATGAGTCCCGATTGTCGTATAAACATCTTTGGTAATCGTTACTTGTAGTTGGAGCCATGTTCCAGCGCCAACAGCCCAAGAATCATAACAGATAGGACAAGCGTGATGATGACCATCATCGTCCATCATCCTATGATGATGACGAGATAACATGATGATGAGAAGTCGTCGGTGCGCCGATGTATATTACTAAAAGTTCATTCCTGCCTCGTTCAGGAACCTCTTTTGTTCTAAACAGCTTGTCCAGTAGTATAGGTACTTAGTTCAATCAATCAATTAAGTAATTAGTCTGTTGCATTCCACTGCTGGACATAAGCCTCTCCCAATGTTGGGAAGCTGTGGCCTACTTTTTCCATGCCGGACAGGCAGGATGGTACAGGGTTTAATTTTTAGTTTTTCTTCTCTCGTAGTGATATCATCTGCATATTTTTCCGTTTGTCGCCTCTAACGACACCCATTGGATGAGATGGGGTGGTGATGCTTATACTCTTTCTCCGTCTGAAGTAAAAAGTAAGTGCTTTGGTACTCTATATGTGCAGTGAGTACGCGTTTTT
The DNA here is from genome assembly GCA_949126895.1 of Eilema caniola. Classification (NCBI taxonomy): domain Eukaryota; kingdom Metazoa; phylum Arthropoda; class Insecta; order Lepidoptera; family Erebidae; genus Eilema; species Eilema caniola. Next base: position 9,007,899 of record OX421462.1, read on the forward strand.
TGGGTATATTTTGAAGATAGTACGGGGCGTTACGGCGCGGCGGAATTCATAAATAATCAAACCTCGTTTCTCTTACGACTTGGGGTCAAAATAATACACAATAATACCGGTAACTGATTTTTAGCTTGTGTCGAGTAAGCCTCAACATACCTAGATGTAATATCTATTCCAGGCATACGTTCAACAAAAATAAACTCTTTTATTTTACCTATTGCTTCTGGAGTTATTATCTGTGGTTTGTTTTTTCCGCCTGAAAAAGGAATACACACAGCCACCGGCTTTTGTTTTTTTCACGTTGAGTAAATATAATATTATGAATATTATTATAATTGCATATCATATATAAGAGGATTAAATATAATTATTTAATAATTAATATAGGGGGATTGAATATAACATAAAATAATGCATGTAAGTATCGATTGTTATTCGTAATAAATATGTGCTAGACGGTTTAGGAAAAGGAAACGAATAAAAGCATTAATTTGTTATCTGATAAAAATATTCTTAATGATTAAGCCCTATCCTGAGGTGTGGATAATACTATATAGGTACATAGAAGTCATTGACTGATATTGTAACACATTATAAGTCCAGTTATGAAGTACCTAATTTTAAATTCAAATGTAGCTACTTAATAAATAGATTGTTATTACAGCGAGGTTAGCCAAAACAACATGTATCACTTAAAATACAAATAAGTAATTAGTTTTATTACCGTTTCAAAATCATGAGCGTACTATTGTAATGAATGACACTCACTGTCATGTCAAATTCATGAATATAATTGCTGTACATTAGTGTAAGGCTGTACAGTGTTCACATATAGTGACAATGTTAATACACCAACAGATTTCATAATAATGTGTTCGTATATTACAAACCACGAGACAGCAAACGAAGAGTAGGACGCCCCCTGGCTAGATGGACCGATGACCTGAAAAAGGTGGCTGGGACGGACTGGATGCGGAAGGCAGATGATCGTACGAAATGGCGCACATTGGGAGAGGCCTATGTACAGCAGTAGACTGCAGTGGGCTAATAATTGATTGATTGATTGATATTACAAACTAGATATACCTGAGACTTCGTCTGAGTTTTGATTTTCTTTGGGAGGAAACTTTTATAATATTTCTGAAATATAATAAGTCTTAGTTAGCCTTAAGGCGGACCCTAAGCTCCGAAGGCATCTAGGCCTCGGATGCAATCAGGATAGCGCCTAAATATCGATGATGGAGCCTTAGCCTTAGTCATTTCGGAGGGTATCCGTTACAAACAGGAAAATCGACTGACATCCAAACATTTTAAAAATTATTATTTTTTGTTATTTGTATCGTGTTCGTGGAGACATTCATTTGCATTTATTAAAAAGCTGTTATAGTAACGGTATAAACAGACACTTGAATTTTATTTGTTTTTTGATATCCTATCTTAATCGATAGATATTCTACTTCATTCTAGAACCAGACAATTGCAAATTTTATTCATGGATTATTTTAGCTAAGCGAATATCGAACCCGATGTGGGTAACTATACTACCTGCTGAAATCTGTGGGATTCCTGACGAGTACATGGCGTAAAAACTCTGACAGCCTGGTCAACCGAAATAACTTCGATATCGCCAGCGGATTGTGGACCACGGAGTTCCCATCTATCTGTACCCGAAGAGGGCCATCTCGTATCAGATAGCCCTGGGTTGGCCGGGGTTCAAGAGATATGTCTCAACACAATCTCACCTCTTGCAACCTACTACCATTTTAATCAGTCCCCCTACCCAGCCCCTCCCGTCTGCAGCTGCATCACGAAGAATACCGAAGCTCAGCCGTTACGTAGTTTGACTAAAAGTTAACCCCAACAGAATTGAGAAAAGGCTTGAAAAATAAATTCATTAAGGCATCACGGGAAATTAACGGGTTCGCCAGGATATAATTCATGTGGCCCTGTGAACCCTTCAATCGAGCTGATATCCCCACAGAATAACAGCTCTGTCCAGAACCGCAGCTGCCCGCCACTGTACCCTCTGCTAGTCGTATAGAGGGACATGGAGAGCCTCCGAGAAGCCCTCTACCGGGTCACTCCCGACACGCCCGGAATTGGTTGCAGACAGCAGCGTTTCCCCCTTGGGTGCGACGCGCTGACACTCCCGTTGCCCAGGATTCACCTCGTGGAGGTTGCGGACCGCGCAACCAGCTCCTGCACACCTTTGTCAATTTCTGAAGACTAATATTGCTGGTACGGTATTAGTATGTAATCAGAATAGCAACGCAATTGAAATTTGTTATGATCGAACGGGTCCTCCCCTGTTGTCGACCTCTCTGACGAAGGTTAATGATTGTGAAATAGCTTGTCAAACGACAATATTTAAGCACATAATGGTAGATATACTAAAGCGATGACAGGGCCGTTATTTGTTCAAATACGGTAAAAAAAAACAAGCGAGCTAAATGCGAAGGTCACTGGATCTTTGAACGGAATCTACATTCGCAACTAGCTGATGAAGTGGTTGCATGTATAACAGATAATTTACATCAATGTACTCGAACCCGGAAAAGGATTCAAGGGCTGAAGTTTAGTCCAGGAATAAATTATATTCCGGAATTACACATTGGCTACTTATGCGCCTGTTTGTACAAAGGGACTATATTCCCTTTTTTAATTTTACCAATAGATTCATGAAGGGACCATAGTCCCTTTATCGCTGCAACGCGACACAACCCGCTAGTTTTTAATACTTTCTATTCAAATATTTCAAGTTTTTGTAATAGGTTCCCTATTCATGGAATAGGTTCCCATGGGTAGTAGAAACAGGGGCATAATGCCACATGGGGCCTTAGCATCAGCTAGTTAGAAAATATTTACGACGTAACCAGAAACTTCTTAATCCTAAGCCGCGAGCGTCGCTAGCGACTACATTTTGGTGGCACATCTACTATTTAGCTGACAAAGTCTATTATTAAAAATAACTGTCGTAACCCCAACATAGGCCTGATAGACTCCTTCCGTGATATTTCGTCATTTCAGCGGAACTTCGGCGCATTCGAGCGAGTTCTCTATCCTGGATGCGAGTGATTTTCTGTTTGCACATGTGATTAAATTAGCTTACTATGTGGCGTTATGTGCGAAATAGGTCGATAATTGGGTACTTGACTGTCAAGTCGAATTAAAGTAAAACTAACGATTCAGTGAAGTGGTCAAAATCAGAACTGCATTGTTACTCTCAAATACACACTTTGTATTACAAATCGAAAACTATTTAGCAAGATTTGACAATATTGATGGAACAGTGACCGTTTCTAAGTGCTACTGCCGTATGTTCTTACCGCTAATTAGTAGAACACCATTGATAGCAAATAATACACCTAAATCAATATAATTAAAATAAAAGGCTTTATCAAACTACCAAACGGCTTTACGAAGTTTAAATCCATCATAATATATGTATTATAATAATATCTATCAAAGGGCCTCGGTTCCCTCGCGACTAGGGGTCAAGATATTATGATTAAAACAAAAAATATATTTATTTTATTTCAAAAATAAAAAATAAAAATAAAATAAAGCAAAAAGTAAATTATTTTCTTTTCTATCAATGTCAATTTACTTTGACTCCGATAATGGCATAACATGCGAATTATATCGTTTTCTCGCGAAATTTATCGTTTGGTCGAAGCAATTAATTATTTCCGTTAGTATATTATTATTAACAGTTAGTTACAACAGTTACCCAATAGTGGTAAATATCAAAGTTCAGCCAAATCCTCAATTATACTGGCGAAGCGAACCCCAGACTCCAAGTTGGAAAGGTTCGGATGCGACTGGGAATAACGCTAGTACTTAATCATATTTACATCTGATGGGTATAGAGCCAACGCCCGAGTGCCATCACTGCGACGCGAGCGTAGACTCGGGGCTGCACACACTCACCGAGTGTCCGGCGTTCGAGACGCCGAGGCGGGAGCTTGTGGCGGCCCTGGGGTTTAGAGTGCTCACGCTCTCCACTCTGCTCGCGGCGATGGACCGCTGCGCGGATGTGTGGGCGGCCAGCGCCTCCTTCTGCGAGCAGGTCATGCTCGCGAAGGAGACAGCAGAGCGGGCGAGGCGCGATGACCGAGAAAGACTCGCTGACATCGCTGCACGCGCCCGAAGGCGGCTCGGGCGTTGGAGGGCGCAAACTGACCTCCGCCCCCCATGAGCGCGGGCCCACCCTAGCACCGTCACCCTAGCAGAAGCAGGCCACGGCGGCGGCGCGCATCGTAGGACGATGCGCGCCTCCCCACACCGGGGTTAATTCGGGGACCGCGTGGTCCCCCCCTCCCGAGGAGGGCCAGACCGATAGGGATGGCCCTGGGTCAGCCGGGGTGCGAGGGATATATAGCATGACAACCTCACCTTCGGCCTAGCACTACGACCCAGAGACGGCGTGCGGTTTAGTCGGTTCGAGTCCGACATAACCTCGCTCTCCGGCTCCGGACTTTGAACTGGGGTCCGCTTTACCATTCTAACTGCGGATTGGACTGAACTTGGACATTATTTTCTGTGTAGCGATTGCCATCTGTACTCCATAATGCAAAGGCGATATCGAAGCATTGCAGTTAGACTAGTTGTTGGACTTTTTAGGGCTCCAACTATCCGTAATGACTGCCATAGATGTTTGTACGGCAACCGGGACCGACAGCTTAACTTGCTCTCCGAGGCACGACAAGACCAATGCAAATACCCATATTCATGCGTATGAAAATTTGCATTGAGTGGGACATTTCAGTACCACTACGCCACAGATCAGTATGCATGTATAATTAATTTATTACTATTGTTGTATACAATACCTATCTACATTTTCGGGCGAAATAGCCGCATAGCGATGCCGGCTCGCTGACGATGAAGCAATGGTTTGGTCAAGGCGATCTGCATCTCTTGACACAGAAGATTGGCAACAAACATCCAAGAGCTATTTAATTTGCGAAATTGAACTTCACCTTATTATATTGGATGACTAGCTTTAGCTCTCGGCTCTGGCTGAATTTTGATCCCGTTCATCTCATGCTGCACCTTCTTCGAAATGGTCTCTGCGGTCAAGTAAAATGTTTAATAAAATTTATTAATGGCGAGACGCCAATGTCAAGTCTACCAGCCCGTCTAGACAAGTGATAATTCGTTGGCCGGCGTTTGATGGAATAGAATGACGAATGTATGGGATTGGACGTATATGACAGTGGTTACCGCATGTCATAAAAGTCAAATCCCATAAATTCCCATAAATTGTATGATGTTGACACACTTTTGACGTTTATGTCATAAGTGACGACTGTCATAAAATAAACGGCAAAATACGTGTCAATTTCATATATTCATAATTTTATTCTTATACACTCAGTTAGAACTTTTCTGTGCATTAGTGACACCAAGGTACAAACAAATTCAAATTTTTGAAATTTTGGATTACAAACAAACAATCAAATCTTTTCTCTTTATATTATTATTATTATAGTATAGATATTATTTGTGTAACGCATAATCGCAGTTGGAGTCATTATTAGGCTTGCGTAAACAGCATTCTTTGTTAGACGTCGGCAGTCGTAAGTGAGTTTTAAGTAGGTAATATGTTTTATTACAGGGTACTGATTTAATCGGCTGTATATTTCATTGCCAGTAATTAGTACTTATAATACTGATAGATTCTTCTTTTAAAATTTTACACAGGGTAGAAGTTAGATTAGTTACTGGTAAATCGCCTATCTCGGTCTCTGACCGAGATAGGCGAATAGAAATAAAATGGTCTAACAAATCTGTAGTTATTTTCTTTCAAGTGAAGCTATGAACCAGTTCAATGTTATATTGGTCAGAAATACCAAATATCTGCTTAGATACTTAAGATTTAGTAAAATAAATTATTCAAGAAAATCTAACGACCATTTCATTTCTATTCACCCATCGATACACGTATGAAAACAATTATGAACGTAAAACGCTTAATAGACGCTACCCGTATCCAGAGGGCCGGATTATTCTTTGCGCAATGGATCGGTATTGCCATCAAACGTGGCAATGCCACCAGCCTTCTGGCCACTCTCCCAGTTAACGTCAATGGGGAGGAATTCTTTGACGCCTGAACCAGCAGGTTTATATATATTATGTACTGTTTATATTTTTATTTAAATAATTCTAATGTACATATTGTTAATAAATTTTAATATATAAAAGTAGAAGTGTAAGATGTATGCCAGAATTGTAGCAAGTGAAAAACTTTCATTTATACCTACCCTACACTACTAGGAAAGGTATGTGACTGTATGTATGTTTGTATATTGTATGGAAATTTTGAAATAACATCTGCATAAATAACCTTTTTTTATAGTTCGGGCATTCTCACTTCGAACTGACTTAAATCACACTCCATATCTCGGATCATCAGATGCCGAGGGTGGAGTTGCCTATCCCACACTCCCCGGCTGAAATATTTGTATATGTTGTAGCCGTTCAATTAACTGCCTGGCAGTTAGCTAAATGGCGCCATTCAATTAACGGCCTGAATGATATTCAGCCAACTCGTTTATTACATCATTTAATAACCTGGCTAGCTAATGCTTAGGCCAATCGTAAGATGGGGTACTACCTCGAAATAAGATAGAAAATCTTATCTTACTCCTGTAAATCGCTAAGGGTGTAGACAGAGGTGTATTCACAGAAAATTAATGATGAGGTTTATTGTGATAGCTGCGCAATCCGACTTGGTTAGGTTAGGTTAGAAGGCTAATGCGGGCGTAGCTCCCGTATTAAACCCTCGTGGTTATTTTTATTTATTACCATACAGAAATAAGTCATTTTTCTAACTGATTAATTAAATGGCTAGGCAAGTAGTTAAATCTCATCGATCCAAGCTATTTGCCCAGCCGTTTAATTAAATAGCTGAACACCATACAGGCCGTTAATTGAATGGTGCCGTTTAATTAACAGCCTAGGCAGTTAATTGAACGGCTGATTAATAGTTATAGTGGTAATCGACGGTGGAAATCTGACTGCTAATCGGTATATCAGGAAGATTTTAGAGGAACATGTTGTGCCATTGCCCCATTTATTGGTAAAAACTTCATTTTAATGCAGGATAATGCTCGGGCTCACAGTGCCCGCTCAGTACCTGCATACATAAACCGTGTTAGTGTTACGAAGATGGAGTGGCCAGCACTGTCCCCGGATATGAATCCGATTGAACACGTTTGGGACTTGCTAAAGAGGAGTGTCAAATAAAGAATGCCACCTCCTAACAATCTGGGCGAGCTGAGAAACACATTCGTTGAAGAATGGCAGAGTTTGCCCCAAGAAATCATTGACAACATTATTCGCAGCATGCCCAGACGGATTTAAACCTTAATCAGGGCATGAGGGGGAAACACTCGTCATTAGACATGTTGTTGTTGTTTCATGTTTAATTACTATTTGTTTAAAAATAAAGCTGACTATTTATACTCTACTTTTTTTGTGTTCTGCTAATTCTGCCGGGGTCCATATTGGCTCACATAAAATTTTTAATCCTATTCTTTTTCTTACTACCGATTTGTGTTCAAAATCTCTATAAATCTTCATAATTTTATTTTTCACTAGCTGTTGCTCGCGGCTCCGCCCACGTGGATGCCGGTTATCGCGACCGAACATAGCCTATGTCCTTTCTCAAGGTCTAACCTACCCCTATACCAAATTTCATCAAAATCGGTTCAGTAGTTTAGGCATGAAAGCGTAACATACAGACAGACAGACCGAGTTACTTTCGCATTTATAATATTAGTATGGATACTCTTTTCATTCATTCATTTTTATTACTATCATCGGAACTCATAACAGTTAGTGATTATATTTTTTTTATTAATACAGTTACTACCAAGAACCAGTTTAAATCCATAATTTTTCTTTTCAGATCTTTTTTCTTCGTAACATTCTATTATCATATTACTTTAATTAATAATGTTGTTACTACGAACATACTTTAACTCATAACGTCGTTGTTCAGAATAACTTACTTTATAACAGATAATTATCATATTGCGTTCTATCAATTCCTTGTGTCCGTCTGTCCGTCTGTTACACGTGTTTCTCAATAACGGGTTGACCGATTTGAAAAAAATCTTTTTGCATACATTCTGTCTACTTTTCTAACAAAAATTATCTAATATATAAAATTCTCGTGTCACAGTTTTCGTTCCCAAACTCCTCCAAAACGGCTCGAACGATTCTCATGAAATTTTCTGGGCATATCGGGTAGGTCTGAGAATCGGCCAACATCTATTTTTCATACCCCGATTCGCGATAACCGACATCCACGCGGGCGGAGCCGCGGGCGACAGCTAGTTTTCTAATAAAAACAAATATTAGAATAAAACACTTTGTGAATATTATAGTTATTTATTGAAATGATTATGAGTTTCGAACATTAGTAGGTATAAACAAATATATTAAAACAAATATTAGTAAAACTGAGTGTATAATTTGTGATATTATGAATTTAAATGGTTATGTTTTTTAATATTTAGTTTAATTTTTTTATGAATAACGATCATTCTAATTTTAAATGGTCTGAGAAACATTTTCGGACGACCGATGATAGAAGTTAAAAGTTATGTAAGACAATGCGCACCTATTCTGCCGGTGTGTGTATTTTATTACAAAGGGCTAGTAAGTATATTAGAAATTGTGTCAGTGACCTTTTCTTGTTGTTTGGTCGATGATAAGATTAGGTGCAACCTCATCATCATTACCCATTGATAATCGTATGAGAACCGAGACTGACGGTTTAACGTTTTCTGCGAGGCACAACACGACCAATGCAAATAACCAGCCAAATATAAATATTTGCACTTAGCGGGAATCGAACCCGCACTTCCTACATATTAAGGCTGTCGAGTTACTAATATAAAATACTTAGAAATAACATTTTGTTATGTTTGTTGTATTTCAATCCCACGTAGTAGGGTTTGCAAAAAATGTGCTTACGATCACTGTGTCATTCGTTTTCGTTCTCAGCAGTTATTTATTAAAGAAACGATTCACTGTATATTTCCAAGTAATAACAACCGGGGGCCTGATTCTAGTAGTTTATAGGCGGTTAAAATTCCGTTTTAATTTCACCTCATGCGCCCAAATGTCAAAAATAGTATTTACGTGATACAATTTTGAAGAAAGATTAGCTGTAATAATTGGATTTTAACAGTCAATCGATGCAATTAAGTCATTATAAACTAGCAGAATTAGTCATAACATTCATAACTAAAAACAAATTTACTGTTCAATACTACAATCAATCACCTAAACGATATGTTATTAAGGTTGCAAGTCAAGGTTGGCTTCTCCCACCCAGCCTGCCAATAGGTAAAGTTTTTAAGTTCATGGGTATGTACTGTCGACAAGGGAGATATGGCTGCACTTTTTCATCATAATTTATATGTATGTATAGGTGCAATAGTTTCACCTTTGTGACTGTACATTAGAAGGTTTAATCATTCACAGGGCCCCGATTCGCCTAATTTTATATATGTCATAGCAAAACTACTGTGATACTTCATACACTACAAAAAATTCCATTATATTTTAGACTTTATTGATAGACTTAAGTCAAAAATTAAATGAAAAAGAATTAATTCAATTTTTTTCATTCACTCTACGAGTACAAGTTGCCATTTGATTTTAGACTATAATGACATGAAAAAAACAATTAAAATCAATTAGCATTTCACAGTGTCAGTGTAGTATGACCGATTCTGCAAATATGTAATAGCAAAACCTATTACATATTAAAGGAATCGGGACCCTGATATTTGGAATGGTAAATATCTGTGGAAAACCTCATCTCAATGCACAGACAGAAGCGATTAAGTCACTCGCTCTCATTAGTCAATCCTTTGTGAAACTAATTGGGAGCTTTATGTCAACTTCGTATTATAATGCTTGTCCACACACGACCCGAGACTACAAACAAATTTACGTTTTGTCAAGTACGAAATTAAGCAGGCCATGGTCTCACCATGGCCGGCTTAATCTCGTACTTCACAGTCAAGTTCAATCATTTTCCTTTTGTTACACGTCAAAATGGTAAGTTCCATGAAAACTTGCATGAACTAAAGAAGTGTATCACCCTACTAACTATTCCTTATAATTATACTATTTATAACCATTGTGAAATTTTGATCACGTTTCCACTACCCATAGGCGTCTATTCCCAAACAACAATCTTTCTCTGTACCAAATTTCAGCCAGATCCATACAGCTTTTAAAGCGTGATAGTAAGTAGGATAGTAGGATGGAATAGCATTCGTTAGCCTTCAAGGGTCATAGCAATGACATCAATAGGCTACTGGTGAAGCCATAGGCATAGCGCATTCATCATCACTACATAGTATAAAACAAAGTCGCTTTCTCTGTCCCTATATCCCTTTGTATGCTTAAATCTTTAAAACTACGCAACGGATTATGATACGGTTTTTTTAATAGATAGAGTGATTCAAGAGGAAGATTTATACGTATAATACATGTTTAATATAGTAGAGGGTGCAGCGGGAACCGGATCTGACGCCACGCGGCCGAAAAATATTGGCGGTACGAAGTTCACCAGGTCAGCTAGTTAAATTATAAGGTGAACAAGCCCATTCAAGAGCATGGCAAAGCACAAAGGCCAATATAACGACAGAAGGTCAATTCTCCTAATATTTTATTAGAAGAATTAGCGTGAGACGTGTTCAAAATTTTAACACGATCTACTCTCAATCTCCCGAATGTCAAAAACGATCTTAATTTCAATGAATAGATTGCGAATTCTTTTAAAACTTGTTCATTAATTTAGCCTCGATCAATGATTGATTGCGATGTCATTGTTTTATCTTGAAAATTGGATTTCGAGAATACCGTTTTTGACATTTAAATTAATTTATTTAGTAAAAACTCTGTTTATTGGGAGATTTAGTCTTCAGGTCAATGAATCGTCAACTTTCCTGGAAGGTTATTTCAGCATTTTTAAATTCCGATTATTAACATTACCGGGAAGGATGCGAAGTAATAGGAACTGATTATCCGCACTGCTGCAATATAATGACGAATACAAGTTTCTATTGTATGCAATAAAACGATAATCAGATTAACATAATCAATTATCGTAATAGTGAATTGGTTTTCATTAACACAGTGATGATACATGATATTATAGGGTGGTATATACGAGAAAGGTGTGGTGTTTCCTAAGAGAGAATTTCGAAGCGAGATTTGAAAAGGGTAGGCGTAGGTAAGCGAATAAGGTACGTGCTAGAACTCAGGGCTGCACAAGCTGGTGGGTGGCCGCCATGGGAGGTGAGCGGACCCTCACGTCTGTCCTCGGAGTGGCATTCACATCGTACACGAGCAGCGCCAGTTCGAGAGCGTAGATTGCTGCTATCTCCAACTATCTCCGACTATCTCCAACTACAGCAAATACTCGAGAATGGGACGGTGAAACAAGCTCGGAAGAGACTTAAAACCGTCAAAACCGGCACGGCTTGCATGAAAGACTTAATAACAAGAGAGAAAGCTCTTAAAGTGTGTAAAGACATGAGCTCACTTCTCGCTTCACTCTCATGAAAACTATTCATGCAAGCCCGAAAGAGGAATTAAATATTGAAATTAACGTTCAATTTACAATGTCCATGTCGCCGCCAACTAGCTCAATAAGCCGTTCAATTAACTGCCTAGGCTGGTAACTTAACGGCGTCATTCAATTACCGGCCTGAATGATATTCAGCCGTAATGTTTATTACAAAATTTAATAAACTAGCTGGCTAATGCTTAGGCCAATCGTAAGTTGGGGCACCACCCCCAAATAAGATAGAAAATTATATACATACATATACTGCCGCCTGTAAACCCCCGAGGAGGTAAATAGAGGTATACTCGCAGAAAATTTGTGATAGGTTTATTGAGATAGCGGCGCAATCCGACTTGGTTAGGTTAGAAGGCTAATGCGGGGCGGAGCGTAGCTCCCGCATTAAGCCTTCTCGGTTATTTTTTTTATAACCATGCAAAAATAAGTAATTTTCTTAGCTGTTTGATTGAATGGTTAGGCAAGTAATCAAAACGTCATCGACCCAAGCCATTTTTCTAACCGTTTAATCAACTGGCGGAACATCGTTCAGGCCGCTAATTGAAGGGCACCGTTTAGTTATCAGCCTGGGCAGGTAATTAAACAATATTTTGTAATATAAATCATACCGTGACAAACCTTCTTAAGTTCTTTCACAAAATTATATAAAAAATGACATTGTATGTCCGAATCGTGCTGCAATTTTCTAACCATTAATACGTTCGTTCACGCAACGAGATTTACGCAATGGAAACACTATTACGTGCAGACGCGCAACACGAAAATAAAAGAAAACATTGCGAACGTATTTTGTACGAGAAATACGTATACTGTAGTAGGCCTATTGGTGTCAAGGCCATGGCCCTTATTTTGAGTGCTTCTAGGGTCAATTTATACTGACAGTCGAAGCGAAGTTTTTACAATTAAATGTCAACCCAATTAGCGTTTCGTCTTTTTTCTGTTCTGTGGTTTTGTCTATCAGTGGCGGCTGTCGCTCGCATTCTGCCCGGTTCACATTATTTCAGGAGCATTCCAATCCAGCGAGCGAATCCAGTGCTGGAATGCTACTAGCACATTTTGGACCATCACTGGAATGTGCCCATTCCAGTGAGTGATTCCAGTCCAGTAGATTATTCATGCGTGTTCAAAACACTGGAATAATGTGAAATCCAGTCCATCAACAGACTGGATTGTTTCGCTGGATTACTGGACTAGAATTGTGAAAAATACACGGGAAAACATCTTTAAACGCTTTGAGCAATTTTTGTATGAACAAAAATCATGGAACTCACAATTTGTTATTTTAATTAGTTTTCACTTCTATTGGCACCTCCCCCAAAGACTGCCCTGTATGTTTTAGGGGTAGTATGGGGTGATGTAGACAAGAGAAACAAACGACGCAAAAGAGTATTGTTAGCTTATTTTACGGATTCAAAAGTATGTTTATGTAACTGATTGTAGGGTATGGTAGTGTGCATATATATGTCACCGCAAACCGTTCAATTAACTGCATTAGGTTGTTAACTAAACAGCGCCATTCAATGAACGGAATAACGTTTATTACAACATTAATCTGGCTGGCTAATACTTAGGCCATTTGTAAGGTAGGGCACCACCTCGAATTAAGACAGAAAATTACATACAATGATGAAAAAAACAATTAAAATCAATTAGCATTTCACAGTGTCAGTGTAGTATGACCGATTCTGCAAATATGTAATAGCAAAACCTATTACATATTAAAGGAATCGGGACCCTGATATTTGGAATGGTAAATATCTGTGGAAAACCTCATCTCAATGCACAGACAGAAGCGATTAAGTCACTCGCTCTCATTAGTCAATCCTTTGTGAAACTAATTGGGAGCTTTATGTCAACTTCGTATTATAATGCTTGTCCACACACGACCCGAGACTACAAACAAATTTACGTTTTGTCAAGTACGAAATTAAGCAGGCCATGGTCTCACCATGGCCGGCTTAATCTCGTACTTCACAGTCAAGTTCAATCATTTTCCTTTTGTTACACGTCAAAATGGTAAGTTCCATGAAAACTTGCATGAACTAAAGAAGTGTATCACCCTACTAACTATTCCTTATAATTATACTATTTATAACCATTGTGAAATTTTGATCACGTTTCCACTACCCATAGGCGTCTATTCCCAAACAACAATCTTTCTCTGTACCAAATTTCAGCCAGATCCATACAGCTTTTAAAGCGTGATAGTAAGTAGGATAGTAGGATGGAATAGCATTCGTTAGCCTTCAAGGGTCATAGCAATGACATCAATAGGCTACTGGTGAAGCCATAGGCATAGCGCATTCATCATCACTACATAGTATAAAACAAAGTCGCTTTCTCTGTCCCTATATCCCTTTGTATGCTTAAATCTTTAAAACTACGCAACGGATTATGATACGGTTTTTTTAATAGATAGAGTGATTCAAGAGGAAGATTTATACGTATAATACATGTTTAATATAGTAGAGGGTGCAGCGGGAACCGGATCTGACGCCACGCGGCCGAAAAATATTGGCGGTACGAAGTTCACCAGGTCAGCTAGTTAAATTATAAGGTGAACAAGCCCATTCAAGAGCATGGCAAAGCACAAAGGCCAATATAACGACAGAAGGTCAATTCTCCTAATATTTTATTAGAAGAATTAGCGTGAGACGTGTTCAAAATTTTAACACGATCTACTCTCAATCTCCCGAATGTCAAAAACGATCTTAATTTCAATGAATAGATTGCGAATTCTTTTAAAACTTGTTCATTAATTTAGCCTCGATCAATGATTGATTGCGATGTCATTGTTTTATCTTGAAAATTGGATTTCGAGAATACCGTTTTTGACATTTAAATTAATTTATTTAGTAAAAACTCTGTTTATTGGGAGATTTAGTCTTCAGGTCAATGAATCGTCAACTTTCCTGGAAGGTTATTTCAGCATTTTTAAATTCCGATTATTAACATTACCGGGAAGGATGCGAAGTAATAGGAACTGATTATCCGCACTGCTGCAATATAATGACGAATACAAGTTTCTATTGTATGCAATAAAACGATAATCAGATTAACATAATCAATTATCGTAATAGTGAATTGGTTTTCATTAACACAGTGATGATACATGATATTATAGGGTGGTATATACGAGAAAGGTGTGGTGTTTCCTAAGAGAGAATTTCGAAGCGAGATTTGAAAAGGGTAGGCGTAGGTAAGCGAATAAGGTACGTGCTAGAACTCAGGGCTGCACAAGCTGGTGGGTGGCCGCCATGGGAGGTGAGCGGACCCTCACGTCTGTCCTCGGAGTGGCATTCACATCGTACACGAGCAGCGCCAGTTCGAGAGCGTAGATTGCTGCTATCTCCAACTATCTCCGACTATCTCCAACTACAGCAAATACTCGAGAATGGGACGGTGAAACAAGCTCGGAAGAGACTTAAAACCGTCAAAACCGGCACGGCTTGCATGAAAGACTTAATAACAAGAGAGAAAGCTCTTAAAGTGTGTAAAGACATGAGCTCACTTCTCGCTTCACTCTCATGAAAACTATTCATGCAAGCCCGAAAGAGGAATTAAATATTGAAATTAACGTTCAATTTACAATGTCCATGTCGCCGCCAACTAGCTCAATAAGCCGTTCAATTAACTGCCTAGGCTGGTAACTTAACGGCGTCATTCAATTACCGGCCTGAATGATATTCAGCCGTAATGTTTATTACAAAATTTAATAAACTAGCTGGCTAATGCTTAGGCCAATCGTAAGTTGGGGCACCACCCCCAAATAAGATAGAAAATTATATACATACATATACTGCCGCCTGTAAACCCCCGAGGAGGTAAATAGAGGTATACTCGCAGAAAATTTGTGATAGGTTTATTGAGATAGCGGCGCAATCCGACTTGGTTAGGTTAGAAGGCTAATGCGGGGCGGAGCGTAGCTCCCGCATTAAGCCTTCTCGGTTATTTTTTTTATAACCATGCAAAAATAAGTAATTTTCTTAGCTGTTTGATTGAATGGTTAGGCAAGTAATCAAAACGTCATCGACCCAAGCCATTTTTCTAACCGTTTAATCAACTGGCGGAACATCGTTCAGGCCGCTAATTGAAGGGCACCGTTTAGTTATCAGCCTGGGCAGGTAATTAAACAATATTTTGTAATATAAATCATACCGTGACAAACCTTCTTAAGTTCTTTCACAAAATTATATAAAAAATGACATTGTATGTCCGAATCGTGCTGCAATTTTCTAACCATTAATACGTTCGTTCACGCAACGAGATTTACGCAATGGAAACACTATTACGTGCAGACGCGCAACACGAAAATAAAAGAAAACATTGCGAACGTATTTTGTACGAGAAATACGTATACTGTAGTAGGCCTATTGGTGTCAAGGCCATGGCCCTTATTTTGAGTGCTTCTAGGGTCAATTTATACTGACAGTCGAAGCGAAGTTTTTACAATTAAATGTCAACCCAATTAGCGTTTCGTCTTTTTTCTGTTCTGTGGTTTTGTCTATCAGTAGCGGC
This sequence comes from Eilema caniola, assembly GCA_949126895.1. Classification (NCBI taxonomy): domain Eukaryota; kingdom Metazoa; phylum Arthropoda; class Insecta; order Lepidoptera; family Erebidae; genus Eilema; species Eilema caniola. The sequence continues at coordinate 9,024,028 of OX421462.1, forward strand.
TGTCGCTCGCATTCTGCCCGGTTCACATTATTTCAGGAGCATTCCAATCCAGCGAGCGAATCCAGTGCTGGAATGCTACTAGCACATTTTGGACCATCACTGGAATGTGCCCATTCCAGTGAGTGATTCCAGTCCAGTAGATTATTCATGCGTGTTCAAAACACTGGAATAATGTGAAATCCAGTCCATCAACAGACTGGATTGTTTCGCTGGATTACTGGACTAGAATTGTGAAAAATACACGGGAAAACATCTTTAAACGCTTTGAGCAATTTTTGTATGAACAAAAATCATGGAACTCACAATTTGTTATTTTAATTAGTTTTCACTTCTATTGGCACCTCCCCCAAAGACTGCCCTGTATGTTTTAGGGGTAGTATGGGGTGATGTAGACAAGAGAAACAAACGACGCAAAAGAGTATTGTTAGCTTATTTTACGGATTCAAAAGTATGTTTATGTAACTGATTGTAGGGTATGGTAGTGTGCATATATATGTCACCGCAAACCGTTCAATTAACTGCATTAGGTTGTTAACTAAACAGCGCCATTCAATGAACGGAATAACGTTTATTACAACATTAATCTGGCTGGCTAATACTTAGGCCATTTGTAAGGTAGGGCACCACCTCGAATTAAGACAGAAAATTACATACATATAAATTCCCGCGGGAATATGCAGAAGTATACACAGAAAACTGCATAGATCTGGTTAGAAAGCTGATTATAGCTTTGGTGGTATTTTTTTTTATAACCATGCAGAAGAAGGCATGTTCATACCTATTTAATTAAACGGTTAGGCAAGTAATTAAGTGTCATCAATCCAAGCCAACCTAGCCGTTAAATTAAATGGCTGGACATCATTCAGGCCGCTAATTGAACGGCGCTGTTTAGTAAAGAGCCTAGGTAGTTACTTGGACGGCCGAATAAGCTAGTAAGCTGCGATATATCTATTTAAAAAAAAAAACTTTATTATAAATAAAAACTTTAATTACCAGATAAACATTAAATTAGGTATACAGTATAAGTCAAGTTTATTTCGTGGTCAAATATACAGTACTCACTTTTCTTGGCTATCCATACTCTAACACACTTTCGATAGGTATATCTCTTCCAAACTTTTGATGTGTTACAGTCATTTTATTTCAACGGTTGAAATGTTTAAGGGATGTAAGCCGTTTTTGGTACCTACTTTTGTCCAATTAGATATATTATTTCAGTAAAAAGTGCCTATTTCTGACTGTAATATTTTTTTAAAATTTGCTGTACAGTCAACAGCAATGCTCCGAGCACGAATAATATTCGAATTCGTAACGTAAACGTAACCAGAAAACGGAGCAATGCGCCTACTGTGAACCAATCGCAAGGCTCCATTCTTTCGATACGTTTACGTTACGATTGTCATTCGTGCTCGGGGCACAGATCGATCTTGACTACAAAGTCTCAAAATTATGTTAATTCCATTATCCATATTTGGTATATGTACCAAAAATCAGAACTATCAGTCTTTAGGAAGGGGGAAAACCAAGGCATTAACATCATTTATAATATCGATTAAGATAGTAAAATCACTTAGGCGGGACTCGAACCCACGATCTTTCCCTTCTGACCACTGAGCCTTACGAGTAGTGGTAGATGGCTTCCGGTTGAAAGACGGTTGTATAGGAGAATTTGAATTACTTCAAGCGTAGCTCCGTGTCTCAGTGCATTCCCCTTGTAAGGGAAAGATCGCGGTATCGAGTTCTGCCTGAGCGATTCACTTTTTCCTATCTGAATCGATTTGAAAAAGTTAGCATACCAATTGCAAATTAATTATAATTTTTAATACTTCGTTCGGCATGAATTCAAGATTGCTCTGATGCGAAATTTACAATCACATTTAATAGATAGTGTGGATTTCCATAAGTAGTGACCGTTCTTATAAGTAATATGAGTAAGAGCTCATAAACATCACAGTGAGCTTTTCATTACATCTACTTTGTAAATCTATTCCTAGGGCTTGGGAAGCAATTGATCCAACGTTAGGCCATCCACTACTTTGTTGGCCACACCTAGAACCATCTTGCTCACGGTTTTCTCCAAATGTGGTTTCGTTGACTTCAGGAACTCACCCCGGTTTTGATTGATAGCTGCATTTGTTGCTTCACCTGTAAATTAAAACGAAGTTTAAGTCGATAGTCTAGAAGACGAACATACTAAGTATAAAATATTTCACTTGGTATGTTATGACTTCTACTAAACCATCGAAATTTTAAGATAATGGGGTCGTGTCACGTTCCTCTAGACCAAGCTAACATCTTCCATAGGGCCGCGGCACGATAGGCATGATCAGCCCGGGAATAATATTATAACCGATTCAATTGATTTTCAGATGACTTTAACTTGGGCTTCAAGTCTGTTATTGGGTCCTCTACTGGACTTGTAGTCTCTGGTCCTCATTAAAAAGATGATACTCCAATAATAAGAAACAAGTCTACAGTTTTCGACAGCCCTTGTAGTAGAGGCATAGAATAAATAACAGTAGGTAATGCGTTAGAAGCAGCAGGAGCACCTCAAAAATATATTCCGGAAAATACGAACCAAGGGTTTTGTCGCCATTGAAAAGGCCATCGAGCTTGATGCGGTAGTCCTTAACATTGATGTCGGTATCGATTTTGTTGAACTTGAGATAGTCCGTCCCGTCCTTCGAGAAGACCTGTGCATGCAACACCACATCTGCGTCGCATTTCACTGGAAAGAAAATAGATTGTGTTTAACATGTTTTTAAGGTTCTTCCCAGACTAAGATCAAACGGAACCATCACACCAAATTTGCAAAATTAAGGTAAATTACGTGTGGACATTCGCACGGTGTTATGTTATGGAGGTTATGTATTTTCTACTAGTCATCATTTTCAATAGTAAGTATCATTTTTCCCGGTTTTATTCGAATTGGAGACTTCGGAGGGCCCGCTTACTTTTCGAAGAAAGAAAAGAGGGACTTGGTTCAAGAGCCGCCTGAGTAATTTTTCCTTTTCCATTCTTTATCTATATAAATAGTTACATACTATTCCATTTAAAAAAAGAGGATAGTTTTTGGATTGAACACCCATCTCCGACAGAAAAGTTTGCGCCAGAGGTTTATCTTTTTTTTTAAATACCACTGAGGTTGCAAGCACCCGGCCCACATGATGGAAATAGGTTACCGTGGCTTATAGACATGTGCAACACCAGTGAAGTCCCTCCCGAGGAGGGCCAGACCGAGAGGAATGGCCCTGGGTCAACCGGGGTGCGAGAGATATGTCGCGAGACAACCTCATCTTCGGCCTGGTACATCGACCCACAGACAGCGTGCGGTTTAGTCTGTTCGAGTCCGACATAACCTTCCCCTCCGCCTCCGGAGGGGGGGTATCCGTGGGGATTTCCCGCAGTGTCACACTCGTGCTGCCGACCCGGTAAACACAGAGAGCTTCCGTGCCACCAGCGTAGAAGACAAAGCAGGAATAGCTTTGGTATTTTGGACCTCATTGACAGCACAAAATCTCTCCAGTGATCTGATTGTAGTATTCCCGGGGCCTATAGGCTTTTAGGCTTTTTTTTAAGGCTAGCCTATAAATTAAGAGGCTACAGCGGGAAAAAAACCTAAAAAGGCTTTTAGGCCTTTAGGCTAGGCCTATTTCATAGCTATTTTTTGCCTACCCGAGGACTATAAGGCTTATAGCCTTTTTGTAGGCCAAGTGCATATTTAAAAGGCTTGAAAGGCTAAAAGCCTATAAAGATTTTGAGTCCTTTAGGCTAGGTCTATTTTATTTATTTTTCAAGTATATTAATCGTCAACTAAATTATACGATTTTAAATATTGTTTTAAATTGCATGTCTATTTAACTAACTTTTCGGTGTATTGGGAGACGCTTCTGGCTGTCGTCTACTGTACTCATAGTACAGAGAATACGCTTGTTTGAGAATATTTTTGCAACACATCTGACTTAATCAATCATTCTAGGAGGCAGGAAATTTAATTAATAAAAAAACAAATCGTCTGGGTGATAAACATATAAGATCTTCAATGTCCTTATCACCATGGCATTTTTTTTTTAAATAATATATAGCAAGTATTTCCAGTTTCAAATAATATTCGTTTTCATTAAATTTGAAAATAAATAAAAATAAACACAATACAAAAGTAAATCTTGTTTAATTCATACTAAGTCATAATCTGAATAATGGCTAATTGGCTATAGATAGCTTCCTAATAAGCCTACTACTTGAAAAAGACATTAGTCGCTTTAGGTTATAGGCCTTTTTAAACCTATAGGCCTTTTTGAACCAATAGGCTTTTTTGAACCTATAGGCCTTTTTAAACCTATAGCCTTTTTTTAAACCTTTAGGCTTTTTAAAGTGAGTATAGCCTTTTAACAGCCTACTATTCTATCATGGCCATCAAAAAGAACTAATAGGCTTAATTTTAAGCCTAAAAGCCTATAGGCCCCAGGAACACTATCTGATAAGCCGTAGGTGTACCCGTTTGCAGAACAGTCTGACTTGGCCTCAAAGGCCTTGGTGAAAAGACAAAGTGTTTATAACATTTTTCATTCACTCCACAAGGTTGTCATTTAATTTTAGACTTCAACGGTATAAATGTAAAGTATAAAGTTAAATGGCATTGGTTACAGTGTCTGTGGTAACATAGTGGTTATGCCATGAAAAAACTAATAGCAGAATCTGGGTGAAGGTAGATAGATATGTCTTACCAGCATCGGCATTGAGTTTCCCTTGTCCCGTCATAGGTAGGAGAAGCAGCTGAGTGTCCATTTTGTAGTCACCTTCGAAGTGGAGCTTCCGCAAGAAAATACGCACTTTGAATGTAAACGTTTGTCCATCATTCATATCCACTCTGGAAAACAGAATTTCAGCATTTCAAGAGTATGATTTTTTACTACACAGTTTTTTTGCGAACACATTGCAAAGAAGCCATACTAGCAAAGTCAGCCTTAGAATAGGTGACCATTCTTAACACATTATGCGTCAGACGTTAAGTACAAAACTTCGATATCATCAACGGGTTGTGGAGGGCCAATGACAAACGACCAAGGATAGCTTCAGGGAAATTATTTAAATTCAGTCAATTCATAATTAATGGCTGGCGGCTATAGCACTGTAGCCGCCAGCTACCTTGGTCACACTGTCCACTTCGCGTCGGCCGCTGTAGATAACGCAAGCTCGAGTACGCGGAGTTGGAGCCACAGTACCACATGGTGCCAGTAGCGGTAGAAACTCTGGGGGGCAGGGATGCCAAAAGCCTTGTGAGGCCACTAGATTGTTCCTGGTGCAGAGACTGGCCATCGCAATCCAGCGTGGAAACGCGGCAAGTGTGATGGGCCCCTTTGCCCCGGGAGCGATCAGGAGTGGGTTATTCGACTAATACCAAATAGTAGGTACTGAATTTGTATAATATACTTAGAATTAAGGTGACATAATGTATTTATTAGATATTGTTCTGTAAAATTACTATTTATTAAAAAAAAAAAAATATAATTAGACTGAAAAGTCGACCCCAAATTTGCTGGAAAAAGCGTCCGAGTGAAAATATAATCGAACTATACACCTCTAACATTATGTTTTTACATAACAATCTTATTCTGTGCACACAGTACCAACAGTCAATACCAAAAATCAATAATACCAAAATACAGTACCAAAAATCACCGAGCAATTCATAGGAAAGGATAATTCGTTTTTATGGTTAATTATCTATTCCGTTGATAAAGCCATCGTAAAGTCAAAATCGATTGGCGTGTATCACGCCATCTGTTATTAAGTGAGCGCACTATAGTAGAGTTAAGAATAAGTAAAACACAAACAGCACTCAGATCGACTGGTACGTATGGTAATCGATAGATGGCAGTAAAATCTAATATTAGTTGAACATAATCTGGATTAGGAGCCCGGGGCCCTTTACTTTAATGTGGCTGGTCTTGAGTTTTATGAGAGGGAATGCCGTCTGACCCATTAACCCACACCAGAGCCTTGTCCGTCAAACAGCAAGTATACCGACTTAGACAACAGTACCCCTAGCACGAACAACTATCGTAAACGTATTGCTCCGTTCGAGCATTGCGATTGGCCGGCTTCACATACACACAGATTTACAGTAAGCAGGCTGCAGCCAATCGCAATGCTGCATTCTCTCAATACGTTTACCATACGATTACTATAGCTGATCGTGCTAGGGGTATGATATCTTCAGGCCACAAGATCTAACCTCTAACGCAGGGTTTGTGGTATGAGGGCAGATCCGGATAACAGTAGCTCACTTAAAACAACCGTACGAGGTAGGACACGACTTTATTTCCGTCCACTTGTGCAGTCCTACGGGCAAGTACCTCCGCCCTACATAACACAGCGGCCTTAATAAAATCGTGATGTATTCCCAGCGGTTAGTAGGGTGGCCAGAGCTTACTGGAGTATTTTTGTGCTGTCATTGGGAAGCCAAACTGCTTCTTTTTCTACACTGCTGGCACAGAAACTATCTGTTCCAACAGGGTCTGCAGCGCGAGTGTTAATCCCCTGTTGTTGTACACGTCCATAGGCCACGGTAATCATTTTTCATCAGGTGGACCGTGTGCTCGTCTGCCACCTCAGTGGTATTAAAAAAACAAATCCGTATTCCAAATTATAAGTTCGAGATAAGATAAAGTTTAGGGTACCAAGTACAGTCAACAACAGATCAATGTTGACGAACAAAGTACTCAAAATGATCTTAATGCCTCGATTTCCCCCCTTTCTGTGGACTAATTGTTATGATATTTGGTACACACCTTTAGTTCGGACAATAATACAATTCAAATCAATAAAACAGTTTGATTCGCTCTTAATACCTTAGTATTAAGATCATTTTGAGAGTTGTCAAGATCGTTCTGACGCTGACTACCAAGACGATTTTGTATAGTATACTCACGTTAAGCTCTTGACCTTGAAGTCCCCAGCGCCAGTCACCTTTAAGTTATGCGCCGAGGCTCGCAGGGGCATGCTACCAGGGGACACTACGTTGACCTAGAATAATGAGTAACAAATCGATCATTTAACTCTCTTTTTGTCTTTCTCACATGTCAAGTTCTTCCTCCAAAGTTTGTTCTTTACAACCAGGGGAAAGAATTGAGGTTTTCTTGGATACAGAGATACATAGACATACGGGACACATAGGTATACTTACTTATTATCGAGGGATTAGCCTTGGGGTAGCGGGTTTTTTTATTTGTTACTATTCATACTAAACAATACAAGAACAATAGTTATAGCACAAAAAGCCACTAAAGTTTATACCTGTGCTATGCTATTTATTATAGGTTCATCCATACTAATGAAGTTTTTAATAAGTACCCTCATTCAAAATAAATATGTTTACCAGACGATGATTTATTCGAAACATGTCGTAAGATTAAAAATTAAATAGTGAACAGTGATAAAACTAAATATAATTGTGTGGAACTCGTAAAGCGTGTTTTATCATATTATAATATATCAAGGTAGTAAAATGAAGTTCCATCAAGAAATTCAATCAACTACCTACATAATATTATAAATATGAAAGTGTGTGTGTGTGTGTGTGTCTGTTTGTCCGTCTTTCACGGCTAAACCACTGAACTGATTTTGTTGAAATTTGATATAGGGGTAGATTAGACCTTGAAAAAGGACATGGGCTATGTTTAGTCGCGATAAACAACATCCACGCGGGCGAAGCCGTGGGCAAAAGCTAGTTATACATAAGATCATAATAGCAATAATAGCTACTCAACATTCACCAATAGTGACAATTATAATTTACAGTACAAATGTAACAGTAAGAATCAATCACACAGGCCTCCGATTCAGCTTATTTTATGACCACAAAACCAGTGTCATACCAATGACATTGCATAAAATGTCATTAAATTTTAGACTTTGTGTGAGCTTTAAAGTCCAAAATAAAATAAAAATTATAATATTTTTCATTCACTCTACAAGATTGTCATTTAATTTTAGACTTTAACCGTATAAATGTAAAGTCTAAAGTTAAATGGCATTGGTTACAGTGTCTGAGATGCCACAGTGGTTTTGCCATGAAAAAAATTATAGCAGAATCAGGGCCGAGGACAACCGTGTGTTCAATGACGTACGTGTGTTACGTTTCAGTAAATTCTCGATTGCTACTGTAGATGGTCGCAGGTTTAATTCCCACTGAGCGCAAATATGTACTTTCTTTGACAAATGTGTATGTATTTACACATAACCATGTACATATAGAGTAAATACGTATTTTAGGACCCATAATAAATGACAAGCTCTACTTAGGCTCGTTTTACAGAACGACACTCAACAGTTTGAATCTCAATTTTCATTGACAAAGGACTGAGTATCGTTATGGATGTATGTATGTATGTAGTGTATGTATGACTAAATAAAAAAATGCCCGCTGAGTTTCTTGCCGGAGTCTTCTCAGGTCGGGTCCGCGTTTCGAACCGGTGATTTGCTAAACATAGTCTAGATTATTTTTTTAAACTTGACGTTTTGTAAGTTCCGTTTTAATGGTCTATACAGAATAAATGATTTTTGTTTTTTGACTTGTGTAGTGTTATGGAATGTAACCCGTGTTTATGCAAATAAATGAATCTGAATTTGAACTTCGCTCCATAATTATGATGCGGTATAATCAGCGACAGATCAAGAGTTCTGACCGCCCTAGGCTAATTATGAGGACGCGCCCCCGCCAGGTGTGTTACGAGCGGCCTAAAAGTAGTGAAAATGTTTAAATTTCGAATTTCCTATACAAAATGAAGTTAAATTTACGCCCGTTATTGCGAGATGGATTAAACAAAACTAGCACTAGGTACCCTATTGCCAGCTCACCCACTCGCTCGACCACCGACCGATTCGAGTAACAAGTCAGTGTTTGATGTACGCGCGCTTTTGAAAATTTCTAAATGTATTGTTAAAATTAGTGACTCTCAAGTGCATTTAATTTTAGTGTTTTGTTTCTGTCTACTTGAAATATGTAGGGTAGATGCAATGATGGTAGATTAGTGCATGCGAAGACACGATTTCACCGGGCGCCCCCTCCCGATCCTCGCGCCCTAGGCTACAGCCTAAATAGCCTAATTGTTAATCAGGCCCTGGGTATAATGTATCTTAATCAATTTATTTATTTATATTTAACTCACCTCAGGAATTAACAAAGGTTCTAGAGCTGGTACGTCGATTTCTTTGATGCCTAACAGCAGTTGTGGCTTCAACTTTTCAATGGCGTCGAGTATGCAGCTGTCTATGGTACTTGGATCCCGTTTGCAAGGTTGAATATAGTCAGCTGTAACACAATTAAATCATCATCGTCATAATATTCATCATCATAATCATAATATTCATCATCATCATCATAATATTCATCATCATCATCATAATATTCATCATCATCATCATAATATTCATCATCATCATCATAATATTCATCATCATAATAATAATATTCATCATCATCATCATCATAATATTCATTTTCATCCGAGCGACAATGCTGTAGATCTCTTATAGAAAACAAAGGTTTATAATTTTTTCGAATTTCAGCCAATTCGATTCCCGACTGGATGCGGAAGGCGGAGGATCGTACCTACAAAATGGCGCACATTGAGAGAGGCCTATGTCCAGCAGTGGACTGCAGTGGGCTAATTGATTTGATTCCCGAGTGCAATAAGTGGATTTTCAAAACATTTGAATCCAAAATTCGACTTAGATATAGGAATGTTTCTTTTGAGTAAAAATTTCTATATAGGGTCATTTCGCCTGTTCGCGTCCATCGCCCAATTCGCGTCCATTTTGCGGATCTCCCTTTGAAAATCTTCGAAAATAAGTCAACTAACACACCAATCAAATGAAAAGTCTTTACCGCTTATACCTCAATGTATAAGAGGCACGTACACATGGACAAAAGTTCTGGGCATCAAACCAATCCCGTTTAAAAAAATAAGTAATCTCGGCTCTTTAACAAGGAAGCGAGTACGCTCGGGATGTTTAGCTAAAAATTAGTGAGCAGCGGCGCGTTTGATGGTAAGTTTTTTATTATTTTATGTGAATTTTAGCATACATAGCTGTTTCTATACTTTTATGATGAAAAAAGGAATAATATTAATTATGAATTTGCTTATGTTTTTTATATGTAACGAATAAAATAAGCTGGACGCGAATCACTACATCGAATTTTACAAACCTTCCATTTTGCGTCCGCAATGGACGCAAACGATACCTACAGGGGATAATAATAAACCACATTGCGTCCAGTATATTTTGTTAAATACTTGCTTGTAAAAATAATTTAACATGTATTGTTTATTATTATTGTACATGTTTATTAAGACCACGTGTTATAATTCTATTTTTTTATTGAAATGAGTAATTTCTTTCATTCTTTTTTTCATTTAAGATGAGTTCTTCGGAGAGAAGAAAGAAGAAGGAAAACAGAATACATATAGAAGAAGATTTAAAGAAAGCGTTAAATGAAACTCAAGAGAAGAATAAATCGATAAGACAAATAGGCAAATAATATCCAAATTGTTAGATAGATAGATAGATAACTCTATATTATACACCAACATTAAATTACAAGAGACAGTAGTACGGATTACAGCAGCTATTGTTAAATGCACAATGGGCGGCCTTATCGCTAAATGCGATCTCTTCCAGGCAACCGTGGAAATTGTTGTATTGTTTTGTTGCTTTAATTTATTCAATATAGCCAATAATAATTATAATATAGTATATAATAGTGCCCGGATATGAGGGCAACATGAGCAATGAGACGGCGGACGAACTGGCAAGAAAGGGAGCTGATGGAGATCATGTGGGCCCTGAGCCCAGACTACCTATTGCCCATAAAATAACAAAGGGAGTCATCAGCCGAAGCACAGTGCTGGAAGCCAATCGAAGATGGAAGTCCTCGCCAGTCATGAGACAGTCGAAGATCTTCATCAAAAGCATTGACACAAAGAAAACAATCCGACTGTTAAAACTCTCCTGAGGAAACATGAGGCTGGTCGAAGAAGTGATAACGGGACACTGCCGACTAACTAGGCACCTGACACTTATAGGGCGGAAAACTGACCCCAAATGCCCAGAGTTCATGGAGGAGGACGAAACCAGTATCCACCAAATGCCCCATGTATTCAATGATAAGATGGGAAAACATGGGGACGGACACCCTAGAAGAACAACACCTCGATGATCTGAAGGTGGAACAGATCGTAAGATTCTGTAAAGAAACAGGTAGGTTCGACGGAACGCCGTGATTGCAGGGCACTTCTTAGCCTCCAAATAGGAGGAATAGGGGAATTGGGTGAAATGGCCCCCATAAAAGGGCAGATCACCCGTCCGGTCTGCGGCGTCCCTCGCTGGAAGTAAGTAAGTAAGTAGGGTAAAATTAACAGAACTGATTACTGTTTAATCTTAAAGTTTCAATCACTATTTGCCCACTACTTAAGTGCCTAATTTTAAGTTCAACCACTGTTATATAGAATTATTTCTTTTAGTGATTTTTAATATTTATATTCTTAAATAAAGAAATTGTTAAAATATAATTTTTCTTTACAAATTCTTAAAAATATCACCCCTATATTCCTTTTCTAAGCTGCTGGACGCAAAATGGTCCACGGGTGGACGCAATTTGGATTTTGTGGACGCGAAGTGGGTAAATCGCCTAATTCTGATGTTTATCTATTTAAAAAGAAAACACAAGATGTTTTCGATAAAACTGAAAGTTAATCTTAAAATAGACTATATAATGAATACATTACACAATTTTTTCATAGAAATTAGTGCAAGGGCATTTTTATTATCGCCGTCAAACTTACCAACTCCACTAAATGGACGCGAACAGGCGAAACAACCCTATTCCCGTATTCACGTATGATGGCCTAGTAGACCGAATCTATACATCTATACATATATTATATTATATTATATATATTTATATATTATTATTTTACATTTAATTGGAGTGTCTGTTTGTAATATTGAAATAACCGTTTTTACTACATGCATATGAATATAATACGGCACATACACCAAAATAACATTGTTTACAATTTTTGTCTGTCTGTCTGTCTGTCTGTTTGTTCCGGCTAATCTCTGAAATGGCTGGACCGATTTTGACGGGACTTTTACTGGCAAGTAGCTGATGTAATACGGAGTAACTTAGGCTACTTTTATTTTAGATAAATAGCGTTAACTCAACACTCACTAAGCGATAACCGACATCCACACGGGCGGAGCTGCGGGCAACAGCTAGTCATATATAAACATAAAAGCTGTCAATCAAAACAAAAGTATGTAAGAAGCCTTAGTTAGATAATAATTGCAAATATCGCCGGTAAACATCTTATAGGCCTGAGGGTGACGGGTGGAGCCGCCCGTCACCCTAGCAGAAGCAGGCAGCGGCGGCGGCGCGCATCGTAGGACGATGCACGCCTCCCCACACCGGGGTTGAGTCGGGGACCGCGTGGTCCCCACCTTCCCTAGGAGGGCCAGACCGAGAGGGATGGCCCTGGGTCAGACGGGGTGCGAGGGATATGTCGCATGACAACCTCACCTTCGGCCTAGCACTACGACTCAAAGACGGCGTGCGGTTTAGTCGGTTCGAGTCCGACATAACCTCCCCCTCCGGCACCGGTAAGGTAATTACTCTTTAGTCATAATGTAATGTAGGTACCTTCATTGGTTCTATACAAAGCTGTAGTGATGCATACCTCATCAAAGGTGCCTCAAACTGACCATTAAAATGTAAGTACTTAAGTCACAATAGTAGTATCGAAAGTTAAAATACAAAAGGCTGTAAGTGACTTTTCATAGAAATAAGAGCTCAAATGACATCATAAAACCTTACAGCACAGAAATTTTCCTGTCGACTGAAGTGTGTCGCTTGCTACTTTTTGCCCACTGATGTTGCGTTGACCACAAATTATGCACAATCACTACAGATTACTTGATATGCTAGATACTATTGTGGTGTTATGTCTTGAAACACATCTATACTGATAATATCTAAATCCTCTACCTCCCCTCCCGAGGGTCTCCTGGGTCAGCCGGGGTGCGGGGGATATGTCGCATGACAAACTCACCTTCGGCCTAGCACTACGAACAAGAGACGGCGTGCGGTTTAGTCGGTTCGAGTCCGACATAACCTCCCTCTCCGGCTCCGGAGGGGTGGGTATACGTGGGGATTTCCCGCACGTAAAAAAAAATCGTCTACCTCACTGGAGGACACTTGGCGACCGATTAGCAACCATATATTTTAATACTAACTGCTTGGTTACGTAAACGGAGTCGTCGCTTTGGCGTCCTAGTTAGACGATTGTTTGGCTCTTTGAACTTTCTAATCTCTGGAACCAAGTGCATAAACGCACTAAGAAAATGCTATGGGAGTTCATAATATTTTTGAATTTTTCGTTCTAAAATGTGATGTCTGAATGCTTCGGCTACCGCTTATCAGAAATCAGGGGAAATCGAAAACGGGGGGAAATCAAGAGAAACCCTCACATTGTCACATTATATACCTACGTCACGTAGGTATAAGGTAGTGTCCTGAATCATTAGATTCTTACCAATACTGCTGTCTTAGTTTTTTTTTAAATATGCATATCTGTATGATCAAAAATTTAAATAAAAATATTTGTATATGTTGTTAATTTTTGTTTAGTGTAAGTCGGACTAGGTACCCACAGGACAGGGTTGCCTCGTGTGGGGCCACTGGACACGAACTAATTTGTAAAAATATGTTATGGAAATAAACTTATTTTTATTCACTGTTGGGACGCCTGATGGCCGGACAAATGATCCATCCGCGACTTCAGCAATAGCAGTAAATAACTATATTGTCTCACTAAACTGAAACTATAACCTTTCATTATCTCTAGTTTCCAAAATTTATCCAAATACAAACAATCAAATAAGGCAAAATTTATAACAGATTCCATACTTGTAGAATATACTGCTTCCGGGCTGGTTGGCCGTGGTCCATGTGAAACTTGCGTTCCAGACGTTTCGTCGATCACTGCGGTCGACATCTTCAGTGGCGCAGGGCCGGGCGACGACAACTTCGGAGACCTTGCCTCGCCGGCGGCTGACGTGCGAGTGGCGCGATGGCTTGAGTCACGGCTGTATTTATAGGCACGGTCGGAGCGGGGAATTGACTCACTTGATTCTGATTGGCCAAGCGCTGTGGCGCGGACGTTCTCGATCCTGATTGGTTGTTTGCACTGTGATACCGAGTGGCTCTTAGTGCTGGGTACCAATCTTTTTGGAGCTGAAATCCCTCGTTTTTTCGGTTAAAGTTGTTGGGATGCTTGAATATTTCGATGGCTTCTCGAAGCATACGTGGGAAAAAATGTGTTGTGGTAGCTAGAACTTTCGTGTTCTGAAATTCGATGGTATGATTCCCATCCTCTTGGGTGTGTTCTGCAACCGCTGACTTGTCGAAGTGGCAGAGGCGGCAATTACGTTCATGTTCCGACAGGCGGGTCTTAATGCTTCTTTGGGTGGTGCCCACGTATACCGAGCCACATGAGCAGGGGATTCTGTAAACTCCAGCTGACGATAGTGGATCACGTGGGTCCTTGACCGAACGGTGAAAATTCCGTAGCTGCGTCGTGGGCTTGAATATCGGCTTGATGTTACAAGCTTCTAGCAGTCTTCCGATACGATCCGTAATGCCACGAATGTATGGCAAGAAAGCCTTCCCTATCGGAGCTGGTTTTTCCTCATCCTGGTTTGTCTGCGAAGCTTTCTTTGGGTGAAGAGCTCTCCGTATCTCATGTGCAGAGAATCCATTAGCTTGGAAGGCCGAGTCCAAGTGGCGTAACTCGTTTTGTAGGTGTTGAGGTTCACAGATGGTCTTAGCTCGGTGGACCAGTGTCTTGATAACTGACATTTTTTGTCTGGGATGGTGGTTGGAGTCCTTGTGTAGGTAACGGTCTGTGTGTGTCGGCTTTCGATAGACTCGGTGACCAAGACTGCCATCTTCTTTCTTGGATACTAGGACATCTAGGAATGGTAGCTCCCCGTTCTTCTCAACTTCCATGGTGAATTGGATGTTCGGATGGATGCTGTTTAGGTGATCCAGGAACTTAGTCAGCTCCGAGTCCCCATGAGTCCAAACCACGAAGGTATCGTCCACGTAGCGGAACCAGACCTTAGGCTTCTTGGGAGCTCTATCCAGAGCATCTTCCTCAAATGATTCCATGTAAAAGTTCGCGACTACCGGGCTGATGGGGTTACCCATGGCTAAACCGTCCACTTGCTCATAGAACGTGCCGTTCCACTGGAAGTAGGAAGTCGTCAACACGAACTCGAACAGATCAGCGATGTCCTTGGAGAAGAGTGGTCGGATACGCGACATTGCCTCCCTGACCGGAACTCTCGTGAACAGAGAGACAACGTCGAAGCTGACTAGACGATCGTCCGGATGTAGTTTTAGGTTCTTGAGTTTCTCCACGAAGTGACGAGAGTCTTTGATGTATGACGAGGATGATCCGACATGTTGTTGAAGCAGTCCGGTGAGATACTTCGAGACTGGATGAGTGGGTGACTGGATGAGTGGGTGAGCACTTTCTGCGCCAGAAGAGGATCATACAGAGTCCCGCTTCGCACCGAATCTACGATCGTACAGAGAAAGCTCTTCTCCGAGAACGTATTCACAGTACACGTCGGACCCTGGCACTACTCAGTCAGGATCTTCTCAGAGTCCACCTTCAAGTCGCCCATGAGCTTTCACCGAATGATTGGGACCGCCTGGAAAAACTAACCTTCAACACCATGACCTGGGAAAGCGAGCAGGCTACTACACGTCAGATGAGGAAGTTTAACAGGCTCCCAAGAGCACAAGAGTCTGGTCCAAGTCTGGATAAACGACTTGTAGTTGTGAACCTGTCAGACCACCAACTATCCGAGGAGGAGATGTCAGTCTTAAGCAAAGGTGAGAACTTTGCCATTGCCCCAAGATCAGTTCCGGTGGAAGATATTATCGCAAACGTCGAAGCAAGCCTACGGAAACTCCCCCAAGAACTGGCTGAGAGGGTCCGCCAAGAGTCCTGTAGAGTTCTACAGCGGGCCAAGCCACCGAGGAGCAATATCACAGAGAAAGAACGGAAAGCCTTAAAGTACCTAAGAGCGAACAAGGATATTGTTATCCTGAAAGCTGATAAGGGCAATGCCACAGCGGTTCTTAACACCAAGGATTATGAGACCAAGATCAAGGATCTTCTCGACCCAGCTACCTACAAGGAGATTCCAAAAGACCCAACGGCAAGAATCTTGAGACAGGTAAACAACCTGATCAAGGGTTCATCTATCCCAGAAGAAACGCAAAGCTTCATCAAGAAGTCTGAAGCTCTTCCACCTAGGTTGTATGGGTTGCCAAAGATCCATAAGCCTTCAGTACCGCTCCGGCCCATCGTGAGTACTATCGGCTCACCCACTCATCCAGTCTCGAAGTATCTCACCGGACTGCTTCAACAACATGTCGGATCATCCTCGTCATACATCAAAGACTCTCGTCACTTCGTGGAGAAACTCAAGAACCTAAAACTACATCCGGACGATCGTCTAGTCAGCTTCGACGTTGTCTCTCTGTTCACGAGAGTTCCGGTCAGGGAGGCAATGTCGCGTATCCGACCACTCTTCTCCAAGGACATCGCTGATCTGTTCGAGTTCGTGTTGACGACTTCCTACTTCCAGTGGAACGGCACGTTCTATGAGCAAGTGGACGGTTTAGCCATGGGTAACCCCATCAGCCCGGTAGTCGCGAACTTTTACATGGAATCATTTGAGGAAGATGCTCTGGATAGAGCTCCCAAGAAGCCTAAGGTCTGGTTCCGCTACGTGGACGATACCTTCGTGGTTTGGACTCATGGGGACTCGGAGCTGACTAAGTTCCTGGATCACCTAAACAGCATCCATCCGAACATCCAATTCACCATGGAAGTTGAGAAGAACGGGGAGCTACCATTCCTAGATGTCCTAGTATCCAAGAAAGAAGATGGCAGTCTTGGTCACCGAGTCTATCGAAAGCCGACACACACAGACCGTTACCTACACAAGGACTCCAACCACCATCCCAGACAAAAAATGTCAGTTATCAAGACACTGGTCCACCGAGCTAAGACCATCTGTGAACCTCAACACCTACAAAACGAGTTACGCCACTTGGACTCGGCCTTCCAAGCTAATGGATTCTCTGC
The DNA here is from genome assembly GCA_949126895.1 of Eilema caniola. Classification (NCBI taxonomy): domain Eukaryota; kingdom Metazoa; phylum Arthropoda; class Insecta; order Lepidoptera; family Erebidae; genus Eilema; species Eilema caniola. The sequence goes on from OX421462.1 coordinate 9,041,259, forward strand.
ACATGAGATACGGAGAGCTCTTCACCCAAAGAAAGCTTCGCAGACAAACCAGGATGAGGAAAAACCAGCTCCGATAGGGAAGGCTTTCTTGCCATACATTCGTGGCATTACGGATCGTATCGGAAGACTGCTAGAAGCTTGTAACATCAAGCCGATATTCAAGCCCACGACGCAGCTACGGAATTTTCACCGTTCGGTCAAGGACCCACGTGATCCACTATCGTCAGCTGGAGTTTACAGAATCCCCTGCTCATGTGGCTCGGTATACGTGGGCACCACCCAAAGAAGCATTAAGACCCGCCTGTCGGAACATGAACGTAATTGCCGCCTCTGCCACTTCGACAAGTCAGCGGTTGCAGAACACACCCAAGAGGATGGGAATCATACCATCGAATTTCAGAACACGAAAGTTCTAGCTACCACAACACATTTTTTCCCACGTATGCTTCGAGAAGCCATCGAAATATTCAAGCATCCCAACAACTTTAACCGAAAAAACGAGGGATTTCAGCTCCAAAAAGATTGGTACCCAGCACTAAGAGCCACTCGGTATCACAGTGCAAACAACCAATCAGGATCGAGAACGTCCGCGCCACAGCGCTTGGCCAATCAGAATCAAGTGAGTCAATTCCCCGCTCCGACCGTGCCTATAAATACAGCCGTGACTCAAGCCATCGCGCCACTCGCACGTCAGCCGCCGGCGAGGCAAGGTCTCCGAAGTTGTCGTCGCCCGGCCCTGCGCCACTGAAGATGTCGACCGCAGTGATCGACGAAACGTCTGGAACGCAAGTTTCACATGGACCACGGCCAACCAGCCCGGAAGCAGTATATTCTACATGCAACGCCGGCCGTGAAAGCCTGAAGACTTAGATTCCATACTAATTTCAAACCAACTTTATTAAACAATGTACAATGTGGACTGAGATAAATACGATATTCCCTTGCACTCCACACATGTGCATTAAGCGCCAGCACGTTATGACGTCACCATCTACCACGATTTTGTATGTAGCGTTTTCGGGCAGCTCGAAAAATCGAACCAGCAAAATCAAAATCTCTAAAACTATTCGTTATAAGAAACTATTGTAAAATGAACTGTTTACGATAATTTTTATTATCGTAAACAGTTAATTTTACAATAGTTTAAATTAGTTATTTAGTATAATAGTTTAAATAGGACACAATCCTATGATCCTCAATACATGTTGAACTTGACATATCGACACACTTTAGTCGTTCATCATTTCAAAACCGTTTTTATTGTAAAATGTCAAACTTCTATTATTCGAAAACCTTAAGCGGCCGAGTCATTGACCTTCATCATTTGCATAACTACATTATGTAAAACATTTATCTTTTATTAATAACAACAACACTTTATTTTTTAACTCATTTTGGAAATGAAGGTTGTGTTCTTTACTTCAAGTCTAACATAATTATCTGTTAGTAGATACTCCGTTTTACATAGGTACAGTCAGTATCAGATCGGTCTGTAAAGTCACCAAATGATTATAATACCAGGGTATAAAGATGAAATCAAACTATGTGCTATGACGTACGTACAGTCAGCGTCAGAACGATCTTGATTACAAAAACACAAAATGATCTTTATACCAACGTATTAAAGTCTAAGATCCCAAGCGGTGCGATCGCACCGCGAGTCTATTGTTTACCTATTGTGTCTATTATTTACTCACTTGACAGGTTAAGAACAAATCAGACTGTTTTATTGATTTAAATTGTGTTATTGTTGGAACTAAAGGTGTGTACCAAGTATCAGAACAATCCGTCAACAAGAAGGTGGGTAAATCAAGGAATTATGATCATTTTGAGTACTTTGTTGGTCAAAATGTACACTAAGAGAAGTCTTCATAAAGTTGATTGATTGATTGAAATAAGTGTGTACAGTACTTCATATAGTTGGTGGAATAAGGTACGTGAAGAAATATCTATGAGGCAATGAATAAAAGTATCCATCTATACTAACAATACCTATCTATCGCTAAAGTTGTTGTTTGTTTAAACGTGCCAATTTAAGGGATATAAAGATACAGTGTATGTTTAGTTTACTACAAGGAAATTTTCTCAAGAACCGTCAGCTTTTTTCCGTAAACACAAAAATTTAACAAATAAAATATACCTTTCCTAAATTTAAAAACAATATATTAATCAATTTGTTTTAATTGCTAAATTTAACCCACTAATAAGCAGGCTAAACTAAAACCGTTTAAAGATTTGAAGACACAAACTGAGACTTGACATTTTGCACAGAGAGAGTATATTTTAAGTCAAATAACAGCTAATATTTAAAACCGGCCAAGTGCGAGTCGGACTCGCGCACGAAGAGTTCCGTACCAGAAAAAGGTTAAACGGCTAAAAGCCATGAAAAATGGCTAAAATAAAATATCACGTTTTTTTGTATGGGAACCCCCTTAATTATTATTATTTTGGTTTAAGCATATGTTGTTATAGCGGCAACAGAAATACACAATCCATGAAAATTTCAACTGTCTAGCTATTACGGTTCTTGAGATACAGCCTGATGACGGACGGACAGCGAGGTCTTAGTAATAGGGTCCCGTTTTTACCCTTTGGGTACGGAACCCTAAAAATGGCATCAATGAAGTCATTTGGTTAGGTATTGCTCGTTCCATAAATCTTGGACCTAAATCGCGATATATAAAAAACTCCTGGTGTGCGCGAATGCTATGTTAAATTCTCTTCATCATCATCATATCAGCCACACACACAGTCCACTGCTGAACATAGGCCTCTCCTATAGACTTCCAGAACGACCGATCTAAAGCAGCCCGTATCCAGCGCTTCCCGGCGACCTTGATGAGGTCGTCCTTCCACCTGGCCGTTGGGCGTCCTACACTACGTTTGCCCATACGCGATTGCCATTCCAGAGCTTTATTGCTCCATCGGCCATCTGTTCTGCGCGCTATGTGTCCCCACTGCCACTTCAACGAGCTAATCCGCTGGGCTACGTCGATTACTTTTGTTAGCCTACGGATATTATTATTTCTGACGCGATCACGTAGGGAAATACCGAGCATAGCCCTCTCCATAACTTGTGTTGCTTGTTGTAATAATCTGGTGGTGAATTTGAGCTCGTCCATGGCCGTAGCACCGCGTGCTTTCTTCAAAATATATCCAAAAAGCGCGTATAGAGCACATTTTGAGCATATTCTAGGTCCAATATATATGGAACAAGCAAAAGGTACTTCACTAAAGATAAACAATCTTGTTACAACTTTTTATCAAAACACATACTTATTTAAAAAATAAACTAGGCAACAAACTGACTAGTGGTTCAAATTCCGTTTTACCTCTTCGCAATAAGTTTCTATTCTGAAAAATATCAATAAACTGAGTTTTTAATTTGAATATATTAATTATTAAAAATAAAAATCCCAACTGATGCTGAAAAGAACGAAACAAGCTTTATAGCAGGCGGTACCCATTTGCAAATCTCAAACCCGATGAATTAATGGGTGATGGATGAAATTTTTTTTTAAATTTTGTTAGTAATAAATATATATTTTGGTAATCGTCTTTTAATTTCCTTCATTTTGATACCCCATTCGATAAATTTGAGAGATTTTTTTACCAAAATCCGCCATTTTGTTTTTTTTTTTAATTTTGATAATAGGTACCCAGTGTCACTCTCACAGTAAATACGACACCTCTCAAGCTAAAATCCATCGCGCCGTTCAGTCTGCAGAGCGTGCCTAACAATTATACATACATACATACTCTCGAAAAACATAACCCTCCTGGCGCAGTCGGATAAAAAGACACACCAAGATCTTTAACGTTTAGTTGTTGTTTATTGTTTTTTGTTTTCTGTAAGCCATTTTAACAGCCAGTTCCTTTTCATCATTGCTTGAGAAAAAATAGTTAGTAAGGTAAAACACCCAATGGTAGACAGTTTAAAGATAAATCAAACTTCACTCGACAAAATAACAGATATTTTTGAAGTGAAAACTTCTTTAGCGGCGTTGGATGGGTAAAAACTGTTAAACTCGCGTCAGGATCACTTGACCTTTGAACCGTAACCGACGACTGACGTCATACAACATTAGCTACAGATTGTTTATTTTGTTAGGTATGCTAAGAAGCTTCGTAGCTTAGCGGTATTCGACTGTAAGTCCTTACGGTTGCAGATAATACCGGGTTCGAACCTGGGCCTCTGACACTTTTTGTGATTATTTCTTCTTTTTGTAATTTATTACTTTTTGTGAGTATTTTTTCTTTTTGTAATTCATTACTTTTTGTGATTATTTTTTCTTTTTGTAATTCATTAATTTCTTCTGACAGAAAATTAGTAATAGGTTCTATGATTGGCACTATATTATAAGTATGGTAGGTATAATATGGTGTGTTCTTTTTATCTTTTTCTCTGTATATAACGAAGAAAGAAAGAAAGAAAAAGTTTTCACTTCTGCCGGCACTCCCGAAGTGCAATCCGTCTTTTTTTAATATGCTTCTATTGACCTGCACCTGTTTAATGTTAATGATATTACAATTTATATTTAATTTTATCGCTGTTTATTAGATAGTTTGTATACATTATTTTTACGACTTACGTTAACATTATTTAACATTTTTATAATAATAAACGAACGTGTTCTAATTTTACCCAACAGTCAAGAAAGGTTATGTTATTATTGCAGTCATCACTTGTGCCTAAAATTTAAATTCCTATTGGTAGAATATGGCTGAACTGTTTTACGGATTTTCAGCCTCGAAATATACCGTATTTCTTTATTTGCAAAAAGTTTACACAGCTGACAAAATCATCAACATACAATTCCTCTTAAGTAACGAGTTAAGGGCATCAGTATACATCGTGAGCTGTGTTCAGGAAATTTGAAACTTTGCCTGTTAAACTAGGGAAAACCCTGTATCTTAAGAGACAGTTTTCGATATTTACTTTGGAGACAATTAATCGACATATTTTTCGAAATTAAACAGACAGAACTAAAGACATTTGTACACACAAATACGGTACCATATATATAACACAAATATATATGACTAATTTTTCCTTTTCATTATTATTAATCTTAGCGTTTTTTGAGGCTTTCACCAACTACGGTCCGCTTTCTACTTCTTTTGGTTTGGCTTATACGATCATCTGCTGCCTGACTTCCCAAAAAAGTCTAGGCTAGTGCCTTGTCGGTCATTCAGCATGTGTTCCGGCTAGGGTTCCGGACTTTTAAACATTTGTCCGGACTTTGTGCAGCTACTTTATTTGTCCGGATTTCTTTTTATTAGATGGAATATGAGGTATATGAGTAATAAAACTACATACATACTATGTAATATCATAAATGAAGTCGCACACGGATTGTTTTGTAATAATCTATGTTTGTTGAATTACAGCTCGTCCACCGCCGCAGCACCCCTTGCTATCCTCAATAGACACCCAAGAAACGTGTAATGCGCCTTTAGAGCACATTAGGTCCAAGATATATATTACGTCCCGAGCAATACCATGCCATTGCAACTAAGTGTCCGGACTTTTATCGAAATGTCAGGCTTTTTGTCAGGACTTTTCAGAATCCTAAATGGTAACCCTAGTTCCGGCTTGCTAATGAGGTTGGCTTGGACCCCATGGTCTTGAAATAAAACCACTTTTTAACGAATTCTATCGCGATTTATTTGTTACTAACTGTTGCCCGCGGCTCCACCCGCGTGGATGTCGGTTATCGCTTAGTGTTGAGTTAAAGCTATTTGCCTAAAATAAAAGTAGCCTAAGTTACTCCTTATTACATCATCTACCTAGCCAGCCATTTCAGAGATTAGCCGGAACAAACAGACAGACACAAATTGTAAAAAAATGTTATTTTGGTGTATGTACCGTATTATATTCATATATTATGAATGTAGTGAAAAACGGTTATTTTAATATTACAAAAAGATACTCCAATTTTATTTATATGTAGTATTATAATATGTAGATTATTTACTTTTAGACCGACGTTTCGGCTACTTTTCAGCAGCCATGTTCGGATTGACTGTCGATATAGGTAATCCGTTAAAAGTGATTTTATTTCAGTGAGTGATATTCGCGTAAACTTTAGAAAATCCCGATGGTCTTGTTGAAGCCCCAATAATTAAATGTATGTTTGTAAAGTAATCCCCCAAACATTAAATGTATCATTAAATGTAGGTAATCTATAAAAGTTTTAGCAAAATAAAAAAGTAAATACTCACGTAATTCTTTTAATAAACTGTTACTAATGAAACACAGAAAAACTACGACTGATGTTACAAATTTGTGTGAAATCATTTTGAAAATTGTTTAAAAAGTCGAAAACAGTTTAAAAAATATCCAAAAATATTTATCAGAAAACTATTTCCTTGTGCGTGCGTCAAAGTCTGGCGTAACACTGTCTACTGGGCTATTACTGACTTTATTCTTATATAGTTAAGTCTATGAAGCACCTCAGCTGCGAATATCAAGGTGACTGCCACACAACACAGATGTTAAACTATGTATAGACATGTATTACATGATGTCTAAAGTTTACGCGTATATTAGGTACTTATTAAAAGAAAGCTAATTTAGAAGGCTCCCTATAATTATTACGGGTTTTTTGGGGTACAAGAGGGCCATCCCTACTGCTAAGATAATGTAATGCATAGGGATGCATCTGTCACCGCCAACTAGTTTAATCAGCCGTCCAATTAACTGCTTATATAGGCAGTTAACTTAACGGCGCCATTCAATTAACAGCCTGAATGATTTTCAGCGGTCTCATTTATTACATCATTTAATAACCTGGCTGACTAATACTTAGGCCAATCGTTAGATGGGGTATTACCTCGAAATAAGATAGAAAATTACACACACCTGTAAATCCCCGAGGGGGTAGACAGAGTTGTAATCACAGAAGTTTAGCGATAGGTTTATTGTGATAACTGCGCAATCCGACTTGGTTAAGTTAGGTTAGAAGGCGCATTAATTTAATAATTTTTAGAACCATGCAGAGATAAGTCATTTTTCTAACTGTTTAGTTAAATGGCTAGGCAAGTAATTAAACGTCATCAATCCAAGCTATTTGCCTAGCCGTTTAATTAAATGGCTGAACACCATTCAGGCCGTTAACTGAATGGCGCCATTTAGTTAACTGCTTGCAGTTAATTGAACGGTGGATTGAGCTAATTGGCGGTGACACATCCAAAGCTTATTTTTGACTGACGGCCTCTGTGGCGTAGCGGTAGAACGTTCTACTGTTACGCAGGAAGTACGGGTTCGATTCCCGCTCAGTGCAAATATTTGTATCTATTGTATCCATTGTAAAATATAGATCTGGGTGTTTTTATGTATAATATATGTATGTATTTACAAAAAAAAGTATCTAAGTATGTTTATCCACATTCTAAATTTCATAACACAAGCTAGTTAAGCCAAGCTTAGGTACCATGGGTCTATATAGCTTTGTATAGAATGTTGTAGAAAATTTATTTAATTTATAATTTAATTTGGAGCCCATGTAGACCATTGTCTAGTATTGAAGCCAAATCACAAGGAATTGTAGGAGAATAGCTACTTCCATTCTTTCTCTGTTTCTTTTCCAGAAGCGAAAATTCTCAGGCCACCCGACTCGGAGCCTGAAACCCCGGCTATTAATCCGCAGGGCCTATGGCCTCCAAGGTACTGGTGCCTCCCCATATATACCTACATCTCATGATCATGGCTGCTGAAAATCGGTTGTTTTCCACACCAGTGGCGTCATAGGCAACAAACTTAACATAACCATAATAGTTTTTATTTCAACATTTTTGACATAACGACGTATAATGACAATAATGTAAACTACCCACAAAAAATAAGACAATAGAAAGAAGAATTTAGGACAAAAAATGAGTTATTTTAATTAGTGAGTATGAATATTGAGAATGTTCAGAAAGAAATATAATTATAAATCCAATCGAGAGGCATACAATAAGGAGACGGATTAATACTCGTAAGGAGACATTTTTTAGTTGAAATAAGGTATAATATTGGTAATTAATAATTAAGAACTAGCCGACCAGCCTCAGCTCCGTAATATTTTTTAGTTTTCAAATAAATGTATAGGAATCTGCCGAATTTGTTGACATTTATAGTTTCAGTCCCTCTAGACAACTGGCAATTCGGCGTTTGACAGTTTTTAACGCATGTCATAAACGTCAAATCCCATACATTCGTCATTTTATTCCACCAAACGTCGACTAACGAATTGCCACTTGTCTAGAGAGGTGTTCCGCTCGCTTAAGTAGTAGCAAGACTATTTAAAAAATCCTGAGATTAGCGCGTTCAACCAAACAAACAAACTTTATAATATTAATAGATATTAGTATAGTATAGTTAAGTTATCTGTCTGTGATCTTGGTGGGTACTAGGTCCTACTAGTAACTTATAAATAAAAATACGTCAATTGCGCATATGCCATCAAACGTGCCTGGGCATTTTTCATATTTTTTGTCAAGCAATTTCTATAATAAGTCGTCGTTTTTGCTGTTATTATTTACGTTGAAGGTGCCATTTGGTGAATTTCGCCTTTTTTGCTCTGTACACTGCGCAACATATACTTATTTTTTATCCAACAGCTTCATAAATATCTACCACCCACCTAATCCCTGCTCTGTGGAAAACCCTAAAATATAATAATAATCCGTTTTGCAGTTTTAGGTATTTGGCACATAGGTATAGTCCGTTTTTTGATCTCAGATAGTAAATTGACAACTGCAAATGTCAAATAATGATACAAGCTTATAGTGCTTAGTGATGTGCTCTAAACTATCGACAATATTTGTGGCATGGATACATGTGGTTTGGGCTTATTACATTTTACGACAAAAGTTGAAATTATATTTTTTTTGCTTCATACACTATCCATATAAGCTGACCATAAATAGACATTAAATTAGAGTACCAAAAAAAATTAACACTGCTGTTTGCGGTGATTAGCTACAGTTTTCGGATTTTAAGACTCATAATATTTCATCTTTTATATTTTTATAAAATTTATATTTTAATATTTCTTCTTTTATATTTATTAAATACTTCAGGATTGGCTACTTAATTGAATCTGTATATTATATTTAAATAACAGACGCCATGTTGCCAACAATACATTAAAATGATCGACAGCAAAAGAACAACAGGTGAAAGACATAAATTTATACAACTATGCTGGAAAAGTAGATGTAGAATTTCTTTAAAATCAATAATGGTCATTATTTCAATTACTAATCACCCCAGTCTGCCAGTACCTACCTAATTTATCCTTCCCTAGCATCATCTCTATCGATAGTCTCTGCAGATCGATTATAAAGAAAGTTTATATTAGGCTTTTTACAATGATAACCCTACGCCAAGTGGACGCCATTTTGTTTATTATTTCGTCTTTCAAACTTGAAGAATTCGAATGCGTCCGTCATGGCTCGAGTCAACAATAGTACCAGGAATACGGCAATAGGCTCACTCCTATTACGTGGGACCGAATACACCGATTGGGGAAATGTGGGTGTCATTTCACTTCTGCCTAACCCCCCGGGGATAAAGGCGTGTTTATATGTGTGTATGTATGTTAAAATTAATATTAAATACCTGTACTAAATTTAATTTATGGGCAACTTTTGTTACTGGTGGCACATTATTATTTTTAATTGCAAAAAATCCGGCAACACAGGTAACGTCATTTTACTATTTGAGATTAAAAAACAGGCTATAGGTGGAATTATTTGAGGTTAATGCAACTTTTGACATTAATACCAATGTTAAAAAGGTTCATCCATAAACAACGTCACCAATTTCCTTATTTTTCACCCCTCCCAGCGTTTTTGTAACGGACGTCTCAAATGTACATCACATCACTATTCTCTGAAGTCCCAAGGAGGGCCGGACCGAGAGAGATGGCCCTGGGTCAGTCGGAGTGTGAGGGATATGTCACCTGACAACCTCACCTTCGACCTAGCACAACGACCCACAGACGGCGTGCGGTTTAGTCGGTTCCAGTCCGACATATCCTCCCCCTCAGTCCTTGGAAGGGGGGGGGGGGGGGCGTTAACAGTAGTGATTTATATATACACCCTAAACTTGTAACGTAATTTATGGATGATCCCATAGTTGAAGATCAACAAATACCTACGTTTTAAGAAGCTAATCTTCTACTAAAAATTTAAATATTTTTTACTATTTATTGGTTATGATTATGAGGTAGCCTAAGTTTAGTTTTTTGAATATAAGTCAAAAGGTATACAACCTCAAGTCATTCGTAAGGTTACTGGGGTCTCTAAGTGTCAACCAAGGTTTTTGGTTTCACTTGTTATTATGGTGCAGGTAAGATCTCAGCTAAGATTATCAGGGCCCAATGCGACTTTGATTATGCGATTGAGGAGCCTTGTATATTGATGTTGCAAAAAATTTGCTTAAAAAATGTTACTAAAGAAAAGTTTCTACTCTGTAAATGATTATTTGAATGATTAAATGATTATATATAAGTTATAATTTTATTAAATTGTAGTTTAATGTTGTTAACATTTAAATTTCTTAACTTTAAGGTTAAAATATTGCATGTCGCAAGGCTAAATACAGTGTTACCCTAATTTAAGAACATGACATCCTGTATTTGCAATTTATGATAGTAAATAAATAAATGCAAACTTAACATGCTCGTTACCTAAGTTATGAGCGTTTGAGGGCTTTTCTCCGAGGTTCCGTCTATGCGTCAGGGTCTGTCCATGCGTCGGGGTCTGTCTGTTGGGGGTCAAATGGCAATCGTGTTGCAAGGTGCAAAAGCAAGGCACTCGGATGATGATAATGAAGACAATGAATCGTTCTCTATCTAATTTATGATAAACTAGTTGTTAGCCGCGGCTTCGTTCGCATGTATGACGGTTATCGCAACCAAAAATAGCCTGTTCTTTCCTAAAGTCTAATATACCTGTGTACCAAATTTTATCAATATCAGTTCAATGGTTTGGACGTGAAAGCGTAACAGACAGAAAGAGTTACTTTCGCGTTTATAATATTAGAATGGACTAGCTGTTGCCCGCGGCTCCGCTCGCGTGGATGTCAGTTATGGGGACCAAAGAAAGCCTATGCCTATAGCCATAGCCCATAGTCTTTCCCAAGGTGTAATCTATATGTGTACCAAATTTCATTAATATCAGTGATTTAGGCGTGAAAGTATAACATACAGATTAACAGTTTAACATTACAACCCGCATTTAACATTATTAGTATGGACGAACTCCGTGGCGTCGCGATAGTAAACGCGACCGCTGCGCAGGAGGCGCGGGTTCGATCCCCGCTCAGTGCAAATATTGGTATGCATTAATATGGATATCTGGATTAGTCTGGTCGTGCCTCGGAGAGCAGGTTGAGCCGTCGGTCCCGGTTGTCATACAAACATCTATGGCAGTCGTTACGGGTAGTTGAAGCCCTCAAACATCCAACAACTGGTCTAGCTGCAATGCTTCGATATCGCCTTTGGGTTGTGAAGGTCAGTTAGCAGTCGCTTCACGGAATATATCGAAGTTTAGCCAAATCCGCAGTTAGACTGGTAAAAAGCGGACCCCAGACTCCAAGTTGAAAAGCTTCGGATGCGACTGGAATTAACGCTAGGAAGAAGAAGTATAGAAGTACGGATTACGACAAGAAACAAAGTGATGCGGGAAGTGGGTAATGTTAGAAACTACATTCCCAAAACGATTTTCATGACAATTAGAGACGAAAAATTATAAACAAAGGTGAATACTATGAATAGCATATATGAGAAATGAGGGTGACTCAACATCATTGCATAATTATTGTTTTAAATTGGTATGGCGGCTTTTCCGGAAACGACAGTCCCAGTGGCGAGACTTGATTAAAACGACATGACGAATGGGTCGTATAGTGTATATAACTAGATCGAGGAAAGGTTATCTCTCACCGGCTTCCCTTTAAAGAAAATTCACCCTTCATCGATGGGCTATCACATAACCTATTTCCAATTCTAAAGATAACAAGTCTCTTACTTAAAAAAAAAAACCTTTTTTTAAAAACAGGCTTTCATTATTTGTTAGTAAAACTTGTCAAGACGAATCAAACGAGCCCAAACTCGATGGGGTTGCATATTTTTATTAAGGTGTTCCTATGGCCAGCTTCCAGGTCCATCATCAGACCCTGGTTACCATATAGTATCAAAGTACTCGTCAAGACAAATCAAATGAGTCCAAACTCGATGGGGTTGAGTCGTTTAATTACGGAGTTCCTATGGCCGGCTTCCAGGTCCATCATCAGATCAGCTCTATGTCACAATAATATTGCATTGTCATCCGATTTATACATGCAATATTTATGATATTTATAATATTTATCATCATGATTTATACATTACAAACAACGGGATTGAACATTAAATAAATGCTTGAAAAACTACTGAATCTGTTCTTCCAGACTACAATCTATCTCTGTACCTTTCCATCAGACAGATTGAGGAGCGAACCTCCAAAGATAACATTAAATTTTCACATGTATTTAATAAGTAGGCCTATCCTTATATTTAGTTAAAGTGTGATAATTCTGCGCTGTCGAATAGATACCGGACAGTTTGCTTACATAATAAGGACACTGTGGGTGAGATATATGACAGTTCATGGCGAAAAGAAAGCATCGAGAATGTGCGAGTAGATGAAGAACCTTTTACCTCACGAACTTGACGACGGCGGGCGTGTACTGCTGAGCCAGTCAGCCTGTGACCACGACCGATGTAACTCAGTAACCCCAGCACGAAAAACAATTGTAATAGTATCGTAAACGTACTGGGAGAACGGAGCATTGCGATTGGTCGAATTCACACATACGCAGGTTTATAGTAGGCAGGCGGCCAATCGCAATGCTCCGTTCTCTCAATACATTAAAGATACGATTACGATACGATTACGATACGATTACGATACGATTACGATACGATTACGATACGATTACGATACGATTACGATACGATTACGATACGATTACGATACGATTACGATACGATTACGATACGATTACGATACGATTACGATACGATTACGATACGATTACGATACGATTACGATACGATTACGATACGATTACGATAGTTTTTCATGCTAGGGGTACTGGTCGAAACGTCATGCATCCAAAATGAATGTAAGTACCATGTACTTTTATCATGACCACGTTGATTCTAGTTAAGATTGTTGTATATCATAGAATGCAAGAGCGTAAAAGTTAGTAGTGTGAATATAAAAATGAAATTGTTAAGTACCTAGATTTAATTTACATAAATCATGCTTAGGTATAATTTGTCCTACTGATCTTGACCAATCGTAGATCAAACTAATCTACATGCGCCAAGGCCTCTCGCAACTTGGGTATAAAATATATGCCGGGAACTATGCCTATGATATTTTGCTTATGTATAAGTATAAAAACTATAGGTTATAATATATTATTCTTTGATATAATTGTTATTATATCCACAACGATGAACAATCCCGTACTTTAAATTTCACAGATGGCAACCCTGAGCTAGAGCATCGTCCACAGACCATCAGATGTGCTGGCTTGCAGTTGCAGTCGGCTTGGGGCCCCGAAAGTCTCGGTAGGGCCCCAAACACCAATAGTAAGTACTCCATCATCCCTATTGCTAGTTTTTATCCGTATCTAATGTGTATAACAATATAAGTATAGTTAACTCATCCAAATGACGCAAACTCATGACTGCGCGGTTAACATAAATTAAGAATGGTTTTCTTATACAATAAAAAAGGAAACATGATTCTGTTTAATGTTTATTAACAATAGATGCAGCTTCCGCTATTTAAACAAACTTAGCTACTTGCAAAAAGTCGTGAACAAATAAGACGGTGCGTGAAAAATCATCTATTTTTTTATTAAGGTAAAATCCACAATTTACAACACACAACACAACAGTGGCCTTCACCTATTAGACCTTATCTAAGTTAATCCATATTGGCTATACTAATAGTGTAATTGTAAATCTGTCTTTCTGTTAACGGTATCACACGTGAACCACTGAAACGATCTTGATGAAATTTGGTACAAAGATGGACTAAAGTCTAAGAAAGGACATAGGCTACCTTAATCGCGGATAAATGGGTTCAAAGAGGGAATGAAAGTTTTTATGAAAGGTCGTATTTTTTTTTTCTTTTTTTAAACATGGCACTAATTGGTTGGTTGGTTGGGTTAATTTTTTTTTAAAGTTGCCTATATGCCACTACAGAGTATTTCTATCATATAATATTATAAAATGTGAAAGCTTTGAACTAGTTTAGATTTGGGTTTTTCGTAATTCTTTATTGCACACACAGTACAGAGATCGTTAGTAGTGAGTTACCTTAAGCGACCATAACGCACGGACATTCGCGCGCCTCGATCCCCGCCGGTGCCTACTAAATGATAAAGTGTTCTCGTAGAATCCTGAAAACCATCATCATCAGAGGGTCTTCACGTCATCCTTTATACCTTCATGTCCCACACCTTTTATTTATTTTATAATATGCCTATACATTCCACTGAAACTGAAATAAAAGAAAACCCCGCAACACCTATTTTGGTCCATGTCTCAGTTCATACGAACCGGATTGCATAACATAATTTTTGGCTCATACGAACCGGATTATATACCATAATATTTGGCTCATACGAGGCGAATTTATACCATTATTTTTGGTTCATATGAGCCGGATTACATACCAACACAAGCATGCTACTCTATCATGATAAAACGGCTAAACAGATTTAACTCGAATACGATAGGAGGAGAGATAAATTAATAGACTTGAAGAAAACACAAGCTAATTTTCTTGCCCGGGAACAGGTCCCCAAGGTTTGCTTAAACGGGATCAGTGCCCGAGCACAAAAATAACATTCGAATTTGTAACGTAAACGTATCAAAAGAATGAAGCATTGCGATTGGTTCACAGTAGGCAGGCGGCCAATCGTATTGCTCCATTCTCTGGATACTTATACGTTACGAATTCAAATATTATTCTTGCTCGGGGTACTGATCAGAATTCCACGAGGGCGGATTATAAGCCTCATCACAGACATATACTTTCCTAATTGCATCTGAGAAAAATACTTCTCCACGGCAGTTCATCGTATGATAGTCATAGATCGCCATCTATAAAAAGTTAAACACGTTGTTAGTTTTGCAGATTTAGTACAAAGCTGCAATGGCAGTGATTTTTTTTTTTGAAAAAAAAAAATTGTAATCTTATTATGGGTTGTAAATTAATAATTAATTACCGTATTAATGAAATAGAAAAATAATTTATTTGCTCATAAACATAGTTAGTTTGGATACCAAAAAGAGGGCCCATTGAAGTAAAATTTTGTTTGGCAAGATGTCTTACAGCACAAGTCTGCACAAGTAATGTAAGAAGTAAATTCGAAAACGCGAGTCCGACCCGCACTTGACTGATTTGCTTACCAAGAATTTCGTTGTAATTTAATAAAATGGACAAAGTTAAACGTGAAAGGACTTTAAAAGAGAGGCTAGAGATTTTAGCCTCTCATAATTTGAAACATAAAAACGTGATAGAAAATAACAAGAGCGATGCCTCCACATGGAAATTTTAGACTTTTTCTGTGATTTATTAATATAATGTAAGTAATCAGACTAATTGTTGCTTTGTTATTTTTTTTTTTGCGTTGATAATATCATGAATTTTTTAGCTTTCTTTCCTTTATAAGGGTAAGAAACAATAAAAATTTACAATCCATAAATACAGTGCTTACAGTAGGAAGACAATTTTTTCATGTGCCTTTATGCATTGTGCGAGTTATTTCAAAGCTAGATAGAACTAATAAACAGGATTAGATATAACGCCGTAATTGGAACCTTGAATGCGAAAAATGTGTCCTTTTTAAATTCATCTCTATTGGTACTTAGTCATCTTAACATTGTATCTATTTCGAGCCGTTTCATATTTCACACAGTTCAGTCATCTCCTTTTAGGTCTTCCTCTCCCCTATACCCATCCACTTCCATAGTTAATACCTTCCTTATGAAATTAATAGTATTACTATCACTAGTTAATAATAATTCATCAACTACAAAAACATGTTGTCAAAACTCAGAACAGGAAACTTGTAACTAGTATAAATACTTACCTATCTTAAAAAAGTTTTTTTAAATTGAGACATAGTAACCAAAAACAACGTTACATTTAGGTATTCCGGACACGTTCTTTATGGAAATACTCCAGTAGCTCTAGTTATTATTTATAACAACAAGATCAGATAGAAACAAAAAATTCGCAATGAGGAAAACAACATTACAATACACGTCGTCTGTTTATCTCTTCATACAGCCCCCTGGTGTCTAGGGGGGTCAAATTTATTGTAAAATAGAATGATAAATGTATGGGGTTGACACACATTTTGATGTTTATGACCTTTATTTTTTATACCAATGAGGTGATAAACAAGCGCACGGTCCACCTGTTGGAAAGTGGTTACCGTGGCCTATGGACATGTGCAACACCGAGGAAGTCACACTCGTGCTGCCGACCCTGTAAACACAGAGAGTTTCTGTGCCGTCAGTGTAGAAGACAAAGCAGGAATAGCCTTTGGTCTTCCCACTGACAGCACAAAAACTCTACAATAAGCTCTGGCTTACCCTACTCACTGCCGGGAACACAATACGAGGTTATTATGGCCGCGGTGGCTTGACTTGACTGGTAGTGGCCCGGCAGAGTAGAATTTGGACCACCTCTTCTCTTCCCATGTGGTGTCGTACAAGGCGACTAAGGAATAGGGCTGATTAACTTCAACATCAGACAGATATGCACAGCCCAGACTCAGCCTCAGATGCATGACTCGAGTCAACAATAGTGCCCGGAATACGGCAATAGGCTCACCCCCTATTAAGTGGGACCGAATACAGATTAGTGAAATGTGGGTGTTAATACACCATGGTCCTGCAAAACTGTTTACACAGTTTGACTGCCGGATCAAGTGACCGACCAGTTTACCAACACACGTGTTTCCTTCTTCTTACAGTCCCGGGTCCTGGTTTTCTTTAACCATCTTTATCATTATCATTACACTACATTACATTTTCACGGTGGAGAACTTTCTCAAGAACGCTAACGATGCGATTTGACGTGTCAATGAAATTACGTACTTAAAACGTGTGATTTCAAAGCTTATGAAATCTAATTAAAACATTGACTTAAGTGACATATCATCTGCAAAATATTTCATCCTCGGAGGAAATGTCACCCTTCTCAATATATGCTAGGTGACGAATCATTCGCAAAATATTTCACATTCGGAGGAAACATTACTGTTTCATACTATCAAACTGTTAAAAGATCCGAAAATCTTTTAATCATAATAACATAATAACGGCCATAATAACCTCGTGTTGTGTTCCCGGCGGTGAATAGAGTAGACAGAGCTCACTGGAGAGTTCTAGTGCTGTCAGTGGGAAGACCTAAGGCTTGTCCTGCTTTGTCTTCTACACTGACGGCACAGAAACTCTCTGTTCTAACAGGGTCGGCAGCGGGAGTGTGACGCCCTTGGTGTTGCACACGTCCATACGCCACGGTTACCACTTTCCATCAGGTGGGCCGTGTGCATGTCTGCCACCAAAGTGGTATAAATAAAAAGTAATCCAATTTTATACTAATAGTGAACAAGAAAACGGTATGAATTGATTTTATATTGGTAATAATAAATTGTTCAGATTGTTCAGAATAGTGGAATTAGAGACTCAATAAGTTTTAATGTCTTATTGAAAATGCTTCAAAAAGAGATCTTGTGGTTTACGCAAATATATCATGATATGACGGATTTTTTTTTAATTTAATTGAACATCGGTGTTTGTTAGTAAAATAATTGCTAATTGTTATAATCCAAAAAGGGTTTAAAAATTATTTCATTAATTTTTAAATTTGATTGTGTTTGCATATCAACTACATTCATATTTACATTATTTTTAGAAGAACTTTTTAAATCCATACATATAAAAGCGAAATAGTTACCACTCACTGATTAATCACGAAATATCAGAAACTATAACACTTACAAACTTAAACCTACGCTAGGAACGGATTTTACAAAACTCCATTCCTTAGGGGGTAAAACGGGAGTTGGAAAATTCTATGAAAGTTCTATGTTTTGAAGTAAGACTTGAAATTGAAAACGTATGCTCTATAGATGATGTGGAGTTGTACTAATAATATATCCTTAGAAATAAGCCCTCTTGTGGGATTAAAACATAGGGACCGTAGTTAGTATGACAGTCTCACTCACTCCACGCGTACGAAGTCGCAGGTATTTATATATAGGTACCGGTTTTTACCTCATATTATTTTTATTTTTATTGTTTGGACCACTTTTTACATTTATTTATATGTACATCGATTTTGTTCATTTTACTATTTATTTGGGTTTCAGACATTTTTTTATTTAAATTCATATCTGTTTACATTGCATTGGTGTGTTTTTTTTATTTTTATATAAACGTTTTATGTGTCTACCTATTTATACATCAAATTTTGTTTATTTATTATTGTGTATAACTTTAATAAGTAGATATTTTTAGTAGTGTTATCTACGTTTATTACAAGATTTCAATTAACGAAAAGATCTGAACAATTAATTACTTATTATAATTATGAAGATAAAATGAAATCATACCGTTGTCTTGTCCATTATTAGCATTCACTTAGATTTTTAAAAACTCGGATCATTTGACACCTGGCCCCCGATTCTGCTAATTTTATAACACACCACTGTCATACCGCTGTCATTGCATAAAATCTCATAAAATTTTAGACTTTATGGCCGAGTATTAACGAAAAAAAACAAAATGAAAATAAAAAGGGTTTATAACATTTTTCATTCTCTCTACAAGATTGTCATTTAATTTTAGACTTTGACAGTACACAGGTAAAGGTCAAAGTTAAATGGCATTTGTTACAGTGTCTGTGGTACCGCAGTGGATTTCACATGAAAAAATAATAGCAGAATCAGAGCCCTGATACTTTGAAACGTTGACGTTTGGTGAAACATTTTGCGGATGAGTCGACACCTAGCAATTCGAGAAAGGCGACATTTCCTCCGAGGATGGAATATTTTGCGCAGATGTCACCTAAGTCAAAACATTTACCTTCTTAGAGATTAAGTTTTCATTCATTTCATCGAATTTAAGTCACGCGTTTTGAAAACCAATTTTACTAAATCGGGTACTTGCTTAATCTTGTGAGGCGCTCTTCAAAGGGTACCTATTCAGTCGTTTTTATAATAATAGATTATGTCCTTGAACTCTAGGTCAAAGTCAAAACAATGTGTTTTGATACGTGCTGCGACATTACTGTCATTACGGTGTAGTATCACGTGTTACTAAAGGGAAGTACAAAATACTGTCTGAACACAACTTTACTCGCAATCCGGAATGTGAAGGGAGTTAGTAAAGCCTAACAGGCTATTTTGGCTTGAGCGTTTTAGGGACTCTTAACCCAAAACTATGTTATAGCCTGATGTTATAGCAAAATAACTCTAGTAAACTAATTTATACAGCACCAACTATTGCCCGTGAATACCACGCCCAAACATATAGTCTACATGCTTTCTCAATATATCCATCCATGTACCAAATCTTCAAAAATGACAAACTTTCCACACAAACTTTTCTCCCCTATTTGAACCCTAAAAGGTAGCTAATATTCTTTCCCAAGATCTAGTCCATCTCTGTATCTTTAATCAAAATTGATTCAGTAGTTTTGGCTTGAAAGCGTAACAGAAATACAGACTGAGTTACTTTCGTAAGTATATATCTGTATTATTAGTATAGATATAAATGATAGATTTAGAATAATGCACTCATAAAGAATATACCTGGACGTTGACTTCTTAAATACGATAATAATTTATGTCGTACGCGAGAACTATAAAAAATATAGTATGCTAAAGGTTTTGGAACACAAAAAATTAATTAACGCAACAATAGTTTTTATGAGATTGCGATGTTTCGTTACGACCAAGTCAATATTTTTTTCAACGATTTCATGGGTCGAAAAGAAACGAAGAGATATTTTATCTTGCTATACTCCTCAGTTTGGCAAAATAAAAATAAATCCGGGCTGGACACTCGCTCTGCATACAAGCTGGATACAAATAGTGTGCAAAGGACATTCATCTTGATAAATTACTCCATTTGTAATTCAAATTGGTACTATACTAATTGCTATCCATTAGGTATACTATGTTACAGGATACCCTTCGAAGCGGTGAGTCTTCTGGCCGAAACGCCACCGTGGATCCTGGAAGCGAGGACCCTTTCGGCACTGTATCGGTTCCGAAGGGCGGCGCGGTAGCGGGAATTCGATCTCGAGCTCGAAGCAATTCGTGCCGAGAAATCCCGGCTCCACAGGCACATGGTGGCCAAGTGGGAGCAACGACTTGAGCAACCAAGCGTAGGGCACGCCGTGATTGCGGCGGTACCTGCATCGGCCCATCATGGGGGAGTGGCTACAGAGGCCACTCGGTGGCCTCTCGTACTGTCAGACGCATGAGTCATTACCGGAAACGGTAACTTCGGGCGGTACCTGCATCTGATGGGTATAGAGCCAAGTGCCATCACTGCGAAGAGAGCGTGAACTCGAGGTTGCACACACTCACCGAGTGTCCGGCGTTCGAGACGCCGAGGCGGGAGCTTGTGACGGCCCTGAGGGTGAAAGTGTTCACGCTCCCCACCCTGCTCGCGGCGATAGTCCGCTGCGCGGATGCGTGGGCGGCCAGCGCCTCCTTCTGCAAGCAGGTCATGCTCGTGAAGGAGACAGTAGAGCGGGCGCGGCGCGATGAGCGAGAGAGACTCGCGGACATCGCGTCCCGCGTTCGTAGGCGGCTCGGGCGTCGGAGTGCGCAGACCGACCTCCGCCCCCATGAGCGCGGCCTGAGGGTGACGGGAGGAGCCGCTCGTTACCATAGCAGAAGCAGGCCACGGTGGCAGCGCGCATCGAAGGACGATGCGAATACCGGGGGCGAGTCGGGGACCGCGTGGTCCCCCCGCCCGAGGAGAGCCAGACCGAGAGGAATAGCCCTGGGTCACCCGGAGTGCGAGAGAAATGTCGAGAGACAACCTTACCTTCGGCCTAGCACAACGACCCACAGACGGCTTGCGGTTTAATCGGTTCGAGTCCGACATAACCTCCCCCTCCGCCACCGGAGGGGAGGGGTGTATCCGTAGGGATTTCCCACACGTAAAAAAAACTACGTTACGGGTCATAAGTTAAATGTTAGTACATTTTCAGTCATGGTTTAGTTCGTGGAGGTCGTGCCGACATCATGTATCTACCACTGTACCTTCAATAATATTAAATCGTTATATTTTGCTTATAATATACAATAAAACAATAATGCATTTAACAGTGACAAACGTAGTTCCTTTTTTCGTTAGTTCACAGAATCGTTGGTTTTACTAAAGATTCTTTCGTTTTGATAAATATCCTATTGCAACTAAGGCCTTCTATGACACTCAGTCCTGAATCTCAGTTTATCTGAGGAAAGATTGTATTGGCTGATTAACAGATTTTACAGGTTATCTGTACAATCTGTCCTCAGATAAATCTTTTTCTTTTAATAAAACCAACCGAAATTATCGAAATTACTAATATTCCCTCTAACCCCTCACACTAAGCTAAATTGCTAGTGCTAGGAGTGGGTTCACGTCGGTAGTGTAATGGCCAGGATTCGACCCCGGGACCTCTCGATCGTAAGGCCGACCCCTTAACCTATAGAGTACCACTACCACCGACTTAGCTACTTACGTATCTTTAAAACAATACATTACTGTAAATAGTAGCAACTTTAGATCGACTTTAGACTTGACCTGTATATTGATACCGGAATGTCTCGCAAGATCTCAAACGTATCTCTAAATCAATAATAAGTTAGTTTATTTTGCAATCTTGAGTGTTTACTGTTAACTTGACCTAAATAACATTAACAATATTGATCTCAATATGTATTGTTTCATATGTTATCATTTCAACAGAAATCCTTCGAATGTCATCCGTAATAGACAGGAAAATTATTCTTAGAAGGCGGTTCTTCAATATAAAAGCACTAATGGTTCCATGGATTATTATTATTGACTTCAAAACTATTATTCATATAATAATCGCCAATAATATTCATTTTGTAGTCATATGTAAGAATGTTATTATAATTATATCATAAACTTAAATGTAGTTTTATTAATAACTAGTTTATATCCGCGGTTGCGCCCGCGTGAAGTTTCTGTTATTGTTTTTGATGATATCTCCGGCTCTAGTCAACCAATTGCAATCAAATAGATTATACCACAGATTTGAAGTATGCACCTTCCTAAAAACCACATTCGTTCATTGGTTTTTGCGTTCATCG
This sequence comes from Eilema caniola, assembly GCA_949126895.1. Classification (NCBI taxonomy): domain Eukaryota; kingdom Metazoa; phylum Arthropoda; class Insecta; order Lepidoptera; family Erebidae; genus Eilema; species Eilema caniola. Next base: position 9,063,676 of record OX421462.1, read on the forward strand.
CATAAAAACAGCCAAGAATTTCCCAAAAAGTACGTATTTTAAGGTCAAAACCGTTAAATTGACATAAGCCAAGTATTTTTAATACCTCTAATATACAGACACAACTAATTTACAGCTTTGTTATTAGTACCTATAGATGCACTTGATAATAATTATTTATTTTCTTGCCATGATGATAATGTTATTACAATTATTATAAGTATCATAAACCTAAATGTAGATTTATTAATAATAGTATAATTTCCGTGTTATGTTGCTGAAGGACTATGATGATAATTATCTAATTTATTTATGACGGAAAACTAGAGTTCTGTCATCTGCATGGAATAGTGCATTCATGACTGAAGAAACTTCCGGCAAACGCATGTCACACATAATAATATAGGTACCGCCGTTACCGGCATATATGTTGACCCCAAGTCAGAAGCGAAATGAGACATTGGCGCGCCCGGATTGCTTTGATATAATCTATAATGAATGGATTTGAGTACGTCCATCACCGAAGTATCCTGTGTTATCCTCGAAAAACACCCAATATTCCCATTTACATTTATTTCCATACATTTTGTAACTTGTATGGGGTCAAGATATACGCCGGTTCACATGAACTGAAGCGTTAAGGAATCGGCTTAACGATCGACAGTTATACACCGGCGTGAACCCACTTCTAACATCAATCAATTTCAATTGCATTAGATTTCAAATAGAAAAAAAAACGTCATCAAAATAAGTTCATTCATTTGAGAACTATATACGATGCTATAGGCATACAGACTTATTAGAAACATGCGGGCATCAACCCCGCGACTTCCTCATAACTTCACACACACACACACACACACATACATACACTTAACCACACACACGCACACACAGGCACACACACATACACTCAGATACACAGAGACACACGCACACACCATTTTTGACTCTAATTAGATTATACTTTGACTTTATTTTGTTTGTATTAATTTTTATTTAATTTTAAGTTTATTTCTTTTGATTTGGTTATAATTTGTTAATATTTTACTTTATTCTATTTTAATCTTATTTTGACATCATTATAATTATGTTTCATTTGGAATTTAGGTCATAATAGTAATTGTCATAGAAACCTTATAATTGTGTAATATTTTAATTTATTTTTCCTCAAATGGACACACTTTGTTTGAGCTATTTCAACTTTAACATTATATTTATCTTAGGGGGGCCTGGTAATCTGTGTGACAAGACTTTCCTAGTGCAGATATCAGTCTCCCACAAAGGATTAATACCTTTGTGGAAGAAAGTAAAAATAAATAAATAAAATAAAATAAAAATAAGTCATTTATAAACTTCGATTTCATTGTTAACAATTCGTCCGAATTCCTAGAAGTCATAAGAATGTGCTCAAAACCAATAAATATTGACGGTTAAAGGGCAAAACTGTACAAGCAAAGAGAAAAGGGTCCCTTTTTTTTACGTGCGGGTAATCCCCACGGATACCCACCCCTCCGGAGCCGGAGGTGGAGGTTATGTCGGACTCGAACCGACTAAACCGCACGCCGACTGTGGGTCGTAGTGCTAGGCCGAAGGTGAGGTTGTCATGCGACATATCCCTCGCACCCCGGCTGACCCAGGGCCATCCCCCTCGGTCTGGCCCTCCTCAGGAGGGGGGGACCACGCTGTCCCCGACTCAACCCCGGTGTGGGGAGGCGCGCCGCCGCCGTGAAGAGAAAAGGGTCCCAAACGTCAACATAAATATTTTACTGAAAAGTGATGTTCCTCCTGTCAACCATTACTTTCGCTTACAGGGTGTAAACTAAACAGTACAACGTAAACCTTCGATATAAAGGTACTACTAGCTTTTGTCCGCGGCTCCGCCCACGCCACATGTCGGATACCACTATAATTATATTGGTTATCGTTATAAATTGTAGTCTCTGTTATTCTGATGTATCAGTTATTTTATTGTAAAGTTTCATTATAATTCATTCAGTAGTTTTTACGTGAAAGACTAACAAACATCCATCCATATGCAGCAGATAGCACATACATTACTTGTTGTCATACTTCGATACGCATAAAGGGGACCATTGAGATTAGCCCCAATGAATTAGGTACGCGTATCTACTGAGTGCGTCTACAGTTGTAGTATGCGGTCGGCTTCGGAATCATCCTACTAATATTATTAACGCTAAAGTTTGTAAGTATGGATAGATGGATGGATGTATGGATGAATGGATGGATGGATGGATGAATGGATGGATGGATGGATGAATGGATGGATGAATGGATGGATGGATGGATGGATGGATGGATGGATGGATGAATGGATGGATGGATGTATGTTTGTTAGTCTTTCACGTAAAAACTACTGAATGAGTTACCTTCGGAAGCATACGTTAACTATAGTTATGTTCTATGTTCTAAACCGATAATAATATACCTAAACATTAATTCATGGTGCATTCGTTGTGGTGTTTGCATAATTATAGCTATAAATAATACACCATAGGCACTTCCTTACCTGACGCTGTTAATGCGGAAGTCAGTAGGTAAATTGTTATACAAGAACCAAAAGATCAGATGCAAATTATAGAGTAGATAGAATAGGTTACTTTTAAATGATTTTCCGGTCAGTGCGAATATTGATTACCTATTTTTTTATAGGTAGGTACCAACGACAAATCAGGTTAGGTTTTAATCTATAATATAAAAATGAATCGCAAAATGTGTTGGTAAGCGCATACTCAACAACGCCTGGACCGATTTCGCTAATTCTTTCTTTAGAATATTCCTTGCAGTACGAGGATGGTTCTTACGCAGAGAAAAAATAAAGAAGTGTTAAGCCGTCACGGGAACGGGAACAGAATTCCACGCGGGCGAAGTCGCGGGCATCAGCTAGTCAAAATATAAAATAAATATAAACATCTGCCTTTCTTTTTTCTTATTGCGGAAAATCGTCACACGTGTGCACCTTAAGTCCTCGCTCGCATTATTCCTTTGACTGGAGAACGTACTGAACTTGTTACAATTTAATTCTAAAATATGTGGTTTTACCAACATCTTCATTCAAGTCTAATAGGGACACATAAATTATAAATTCCTGTTTTCCCGCATAAATACCGTAGAAGTGTATTGTGAAAGTTTGAGTAAAATTGGGACAACCCCACTTCATCGTCACTCTTACACAGTAATATAAATCGTCAATAATGTTATCTTCATTTTCTTCATAAGTGGAAATGCTTACCCTGTCATCTAAATGTGAGGTTGTCCCAAAAAAACACTCTTACATAGAAAGTAGAAAGATAACCACAATTTGCTTAATTCTTTTTTAAGAAGGTATCGATAAAAAAGTTTTTAGTAGATTTTCTTTAAATTGTGTCAAAGTGACATCTATAGAATAAATTTACTCTACACATTTAGTAACAAAACATTGACTTAAACTCGATCGATAGTAAACTTTGCGTTTAAGTAGTTTACACTGGCAGTAACAGATGGCGCTAAACTAAATTCTAAAAAACTACCATTGACTAGACTAGCAAATACCAGCAACTCGATCAAGATCATGATCTCTCACAATATCTGGGAAAAGTTTCTGGTTTTCTACTTCCAGCAGAGGATGCCGTTGACCGGATGGGTGATCTGCCCTTCTGCGTGGACCATGTCACCCAATTCCCCTATTCCTCCGCTGGGGGGGCTGGGGGGCATCTGGCAGTCACGACGTTCCGTCGACACTACCTACTGCTTTGCAGAGTCTTACAATCTGTTTCTCGAGGTCTTTTGTTTCTAGTACGTCGTATTTCGTATTCGTTGTTTCCCATCTCATAAGAGAGTACATGGTAAGTAGGTGGAGGCTGGTCTCCTCACTATCCATGCACTCTGGGCATTTGTGGTCGGTGTTCACGCCTATAAGTGTGTCTAGTGAGTTGGCAGTATCGTGTTGTCATTTCTATGAAGTCTCGTTAACAGTAAAATATATGGAAGATCAGATAAAGTGGAGAAAAAGTGGACCCCAGACCCCGTGGTATAAGCTTCGGATGCGACTGGGATTAACGCTAGGAGGAAGAAGAAGTCTGGTTAGCGGCAGTAAGCTCGCCCCTCATTTAGTGTGCACAAACGTGTGGTCTAGAAGTAGCATACTGAATCACCATCATCACGTGCGGGAAATCCCCACGAATACATCCCCCCCCCCCTCCGGAGCCGGAGGGGGAGGTTATGTCGGACTCGAACCGAATAAACCGCACGCCGTCTGTGGGTCGATGTGCTAGGCCGAAGGTGAGGTTGTCTTGAGACATATCTGACCCAGGGCTATCCCTCTCGGTCAGGCCCTCCTCGGAAGGGACTACGGGGTCCCCAACTTGCCCCCGGTATGGGGCGGATGGCGTCGGTGTGCAGGTAACCAACATCCGTTCATTGCAATATGCATTATACGTTCTATTTCATTATTATGACTAAATTCAAACACGATGGTGTCAATTCTGTTGCGCGTCTCGGTAAAGTATATCTGAATAGTTTTATTTGAATTACAAAACTTCGTGCTATTGTGCGAACGGTGAATTTTGGTAACTTCATTGTTTTGACAGGACTATGCCTACTTATTTTAACCAATTCTTAATCTAGATTAGAGGGTTTTGTAACAGACACCCTCAATACATAAATGTGTTTAGGGTGTCCCAGATCTCGACGTCTAGTTGAAACCGGGCATGGCCCAGGAGCAGGCCATGTCTAAATCGATTTAAATAAAAATTAGTTATCAAAAAAAATATAAAAAATCTAAGTTTTTATTTAAAAATATAATTTTATAACATAGTGGTGTAATAACCAGGGACTTCCCGGACTATCTAGCGCGGGAGAAACTTTAGGGAACACGTTAGGTAACCACTAACCTAACGACTTAAGGTCTTAACTTAGAAACATTTGGTACGGGAGTTAAATTATTAAAATAGTTGATTTGCGTTGAACTATAACCACATTTATGTAGAATATACTGTTCCCGGGCTGTTTGGCCGTGGTCTATGTGAAACTTGCGTTCCAGACGTTTCGTCGATCACTGCGGTCGACATCTTCAGTGGCGCAGGTCCGGGTGACGACTTCGGAGACCTTGCCTCGTCGGCGGCTGAGTTGCGACTGATGCGAAGTCTTGAATCACTGGCGTATTTATAGGCACGGTCGACTTATATAACCACATTGGTAATTTAGGAAACCATTAAAAATACATTACAAATACATTTATAAATTAGATTTGATTTGAAGCAATGAAGGAAATTCGTCTGAAGCAACGGCCTTACTAGAGGGACAAAAGAAACTGAGCGATAATGTACTGGCCGTTTTAGAACACTTCAAACAGTTTGATACATTGTGACTCCCGGTAGCTAAGATACCTGACCCTTATCCTGTGCCCGACATTAAACAATCCTTGAGCTTCGGCACAATACACTTCAAGAATACCGCAATGTACAGTATCAACAAATGGCACAATGGAAGTAACTGCTTTAGAACTTTCTTTATTTAAAAATCCCAGTTCTCGTCTCTGTTTTCGTGCTAGGGGTACTGCTGTATATTTAGTTAAATTCTGGTGTTATCAGGACCGACTTTACCCGTATCCGTTACCTACAGAAACTTAATTTAGAGAGCAAGTTGTCAAGACATTGAATTTTTTAACGTTTATATGTCAAAAATATAAAATAAATTTATTATCATTTCAGGTCCAAGCAGCGATGAGCATAGCTACCCTACAAGCACGGGGTAACAATACCTTGTCTACTTAGCTGAACAGGACGAAGGACCCTTCACTGTTAACATCACGGGTCTGAAGATAATAGCAAAAGCAGTGCTTGGTGTAGGACTCTACACCATAGACACTACACTTATCACACCTACACTGTAAAATTATGGTAAACTACGGGCACGAGAGATAATGATTGATGAAAATTTCAATTTTCAACATAAATTTCAAATATTTATAGTATGTTACAAACTTCAAAATATGGCATTATTTTTGCTTCTAAATTATTCTTCACTTATTATTATTTTGACCCAAGAAACCCTCTGTGGCGTGGCTGTCGTGAACACGGCTGCTTCGCAGGGATCACGGGTTTGATTCTTGCTCAATGCATTTGCTATGCCTTGGAACAGCCAACCATTTGAGTTTGATTGATGACTCATCGACCTTTGTAGCTCTTTGTTGCTATCATAGTTACTTACCTCGTTTTTTGTTAAAAGCTTGCATAGTTTACCTTAGATTTGACTTAAAAGTAAAAAAGTATAAAAACTAACTGTAATTTAAGTCTACAGAAAGAACAAAATCACTGTTGTAGATCCTAGTAGTGAACATATTGCAATGGTGTTCCTCAATTTGACGACTTCCATAGGTCTATTACAAAAAGCTATTATGAAAGCGACTGCCGTCTGCACAGAGCGGCCTTAAAGGAAAGCTTAAATCTCGTCCATTGTTGGACAAATTTATAAATAGATAAAGGCGAAAATCTTAGTAAGTCCTCGTACACACCTTCCCGCCAATCTCTGTTGATAACACAATCAAATGCCACAATGATTGAAGAAAGTAAAATATTTCTGCATCCTGGCTGTTTGTTGAATAAGTTCGATTGCAGCTTAATAGCAAAAGAAACTAAGAAAGAATCTTAAGAATTTGTTAGATTAATGAACCTTTTATCGATGACTAAATAATTAAAAAACGAACAATAAGTCCATACACACAGAAGCAATAACGCTAAGAGGATATTATAGGGTCAATCTAAAAAACTACAAACCAGTACTTAGAACTTTAATCAATTTGTCGTACAAACAATTGATAACAAGTCACCGATAAATTGTGACCCCTGACTCAGGAGCGGGACTGTCGGCCATTCAGTACTTGATACTCAGTGAGTGTGGATCTGTGGTGTAATATTTGTACCTAGCATACGGGATGTGGTTGCCAAAAGTGATACTATTTTGTACTGTCCTAGCTGCATATGCGCAAGGTGCGTTCTCACTTTTTAATTTGGTAATTAATATGTCAGTGAACTCGATTTTATTTTTGATGAATTCGAACATGTGTGACGTTGAAGCCAATTCTGTTACGCATCTCATAAAATTTAACTATTTCTCCAACAGTTTTTTTTGAATTACGAAACTTCATTGTGTTGGGCATCGCATTACAGTTTGATGAAAAAGAGATAGCAAAATAACAATGTGAGTTTTAGTTCCTTACATCGTTTTGACAAGACTATAGTAAATTCTGTCGATTCTAAGTCTAGTTTAGACGATGTTATAACATCAGAATACCAATACTCGTATGATAATGATTTATTAAATCACGGATACTAAAGATGCATTGTAATTTGGCTGCTATCAAATCTGAATATATAATGTATTATATAATTAATGTTGTTTAGATATAGAGCTTAACATGAAGTATTGAAGGATAGAAACTAAACACGTGCAAACGTAATTTGAGTACTCGAATACAATTACATTATTCTTGATGTACAATGCTGTGCAAATATTTATATCTCTAGTTGACATTAAATTATATCTGTTACTAAGATTAAAATCTCTAATAGCTACCTCATTATGCTAATTATTAATACAATATAAGTAGGTAATAACAGAAGATGCAGATACATTTTAAAATTACCACCGTCCATTTCATGATAAATATAATAAATAAGCGTTAAACATGTATTTGAACTAATTGTATTTGTAAAAAAAAAAATTCGCGTGCAAAATTTCGCTCGCTTTGGTAAAACCGTCCACATTCGGTCTTAAAGTACAAATAAATTCACAGCTCGATGATTGGTATCAAGCTTAAAATATTGAAAAAATATGATACGATTGATACAAGATACAAGCTATTACAAATTAGTCATATCATACGACGTCATTAGAAGTGATAACACCGAGAACCACGTTCAGTGGCGCATCGTATGGTGCTTCAAGCTTCAAGTTACTGCCTTTCCATGGAGAGGTGATACATTGGTGCATCAAGAGTAGCGAAAAACAGGAGGAATATAACAGAAGTATTGTCTTATGCTAAATATGATATATCTTATGAGACATTGTATATCATATTTTTATTGTCACAATACTACGGAATAAATAATAGTGCTAATAGATTACCAAGTCTACTCCTCCTCAAGGAGGTCTCATGTTTCTTCTCGCTTGCTATTGTTATTTTTATGTTATTTCCTTATGAGTCTTAGACGATGAATGAATAAAATAGTTGATCTGCTTTCGATTATGGTTATATTGGTAACTTAGGACATCATTATAAATACATTTATAAATTAGAGTGTATTTAAAATTCAATTTCCAATATTTACAGACGTAGTCGACGATGATGAAGAAGATTCGTCAGAAGCAACGGCCTTACTAGAGGGAGAAAAGAAACTCAGCGATAATGTACTGGCCATTCTAGAACACTTCAAACAGCCTGATCCAGTGGGACTTCCGGGAGCTGAGATACCTGACCCTTATCCAGTCCCGGACATGAAACAGTCCTTGAGCTTTGGCACAATGTACTTCAAGAATACCGCTGTGTACGGCATCAGCAAGTTTCGCATAATACACGTGATTGCCGAAATCGGAGCAATGGAGGTAACTACTTTAGATATTTTTAATAAAAGGCTACTAGCTAGTAACCTAAATTATTAATAGTAATGTTAACCCCTCCAGCTAAACTAAAGTTAATAGGTAGTCGGTACAGGTACAAAATGAAATTTAATTCCATAAGTCACAATCACTTCTAATGATACCTACGAAATTCCGTTGACAGATTTCTGTTGATTATGATCATGTTGATTAAAAACCTTAATTTCAAAAATTCTAATGTCTGTGAAATATGTAATGATTAAAAACCTTAATTTCAAAAATTCTAATGTCTGTGAAATATGTAATTACGATTGTCAGAATGCTGAATTTTAAGATTCCGAACCATTATAATTTATATTTACATTATTTTTTTTAATTCTTTCTTTCTAAATATCGTAAATTTATCCGAAATACGATTATCTAAAATTCGAAATAGCAATGCAAACTTCGAGCAACGGAATTATTCCTTACTACTCGGGTTTGTTTTGATTGGCTAACACGAAAGGTAATTGGATTGTATCGCTATTTAATTGGTGTTCTTTTATTATGATCTCGGCTGATCCCGCGGTCCCGATTGCATAATCGCAGCCATGGTTATAGGGAAAAAGTTGCAATGATATAAGAAATGTTCAGAAGCATAATCATAAACTTAAAAAAGAAAACAGGTTAGGTCTCCCTGCCAAATTTTAACCAAAGCGGACCAGCTGAAATATTTTTATTTCATTGTTCACGATTCGTGAAATACTTTTTCGTCACTGCATGGGGCGCCAAAACTAACTGGCCCGAGGCACCGAGGCGCCAAATCTTTAATTACACCTCTGTTCACGAACGCCTACAGAAATCGAAACAGCAAGTGCAGGCTACGTTGTTTGTAGCATGTCTCCAATTAGCTTTAAGTTTGCTATTTTTATTTCTCCGTATTAAAAGCACAGTACATGCGATTACACATTAAATTGCTGTCTTATTAAATACCCTTACATTCAGTGTGTAATATTGACCTAAACTTAAATTATCACGCTTTCATTTTATATTGACATTTCTATGAAATATAGGTGAGTCAATTTCTGGGTAGCAATAATCTTTACAGACTTGACCAGTATCCGTAACCAACAGAAACCTATCAAATCAAAATTCTATAAATCAAAATCTGCTAGACATTGTCTAGATACTCAAGATACCTGTCAATCAAGATATCAAAAATTTTACGTTTTTCAAATGAACTTATCATTATTTCAGGTCCAAGCAGCGATGAGCATAGATACCCTACAAGCAAAGGGTAACTATACCTTGTCTACTTGGCTGAATAGGGCACAAGGTCCCTTCACTGTTGACATCACTGGTCTTAAGGTATCAGCTAGAGCAACCCTTGGCGTAGAGCGTGATGGAAAACTGCGCGCTCAAGATATAAATATAGATCTTGGTTTTAGCACAATCGCTGTCAACTTTGAAAACCTAGGCTTTTTCGGTGGAATGTTCCAAGGTATTATCAACACTGTAGGAAGCTCCATCTTTGATTCCATTAAACCGTTCGTTCTAAAAGAAGCATACACAAAAGCTAGAGCTGAAATTAACACAAAACTCGAAGAAGTAGCAGGTGACATGCAGTTCCCAAACTCAATTTCTCCTCTAGATATGGTGATAATTGATGTGAGGAAGAAAGTGAGAGATATGCAGTTAGACCCTTATCAGGTCAAAGATTACAACACAACAGTCAGCATATTCACAATTAGTCTTACGAACACATGGCTCACAGGGATTTCCTCCTTCCAAAGGGTCGGTAACATTACATTGAAAATGGAGAACCACAGCGCAGTAGCGGACTTCGAGATTGGCACTCAAAAGCTTGAGGGTAGAACACAATGGGATATTTCAGCTGTGAGTGGGCTCATGTCGAGAGCAGGCACGGCGTCGTTTTCTGTGGAATACATAAGTGCTAGAATAATATTGGCACAGCCAATGGATACCAGAGAAAAACCAGTTTTTAGAGATATAGATTTAGAAATAGGTAATATTCAGGTTCGGTGCAATGGCGCTGGTACCTTAGACTACGTCATTGAATTTGCTGTGAATATTCTCCCAAATCTGATTAGATATCAGATTATGGATGCCATTGAAGGTCCAATTAGGGAAAAAGTGCAACAGAAGTTGGACACAATAAATGTAGAGCAAACGATAAAGAAAGAGTTACTGCCTAAATTGGATAAGATGAACGGCACTGATTTTAAGTTATCTTTACTTAAGGTTCCTGAAACTGAAAATAAGGTTTATGACGAAGATGAGTTTTTTAACTTTTAAATAAATTTATTAGATAGTGAATTTAATTCCCTGAATATAGCGCAGCCCACGTAAGTTATCATACCATAGTTTAGTTTACGCAATAATAGGCTTAATTATTATAATTTTTTATTTGTAATAAAAACATGTTCATCAAATTGAAGCTTTATATAAAATTCGCCTAAAAATAATGTTATATTATAGTATGAAAGAAAGAAAGAAATGCGTTTATTTAAGCCAACTGCAGCACACAAAACAGATCAACATAAAAGTACCTATTGATGACAACATACATTTTAAATAGTGTTACTTATAATACATTGTTTTAGTATAATGTTGAAAGTTCCAATAAGTAAGTAACTAAGTACAGTCATTAAATGGTTTCGTATGATATTAATTTCTCTTGGTAAATCAAATTCTTTTTCAAACATAATCTTTTCAAATTGAAGGCTTAAGTTAAAAAAAGATTTATTGTGCTTCCGTTTTGACAAGGTGGTAGATTTTGCTTTTGTAATTATCCATGTCGTTTTGTCAGTTCCGGTCTAGAGGGCTCATTTCTTAACCGCTTTTCACCAAACTTGGCACACATGTTCTTGATTTAAACTCGACTTTTGTCAAGAGTTTTTTTTGATAGGAGTTAAAATAAGGGCAAAAATGAGGATAGTTTGCTTTCGCGTTATTTATGAACGGATCTTGATGATTTTTGGCCGAAACAAGATTCTGCACAAGACGTTGTGATAAAAATTCCTGCATCGATAAGGATAACGTCATTTTAAAAAAAAACCTGCTGTGGAAAGGGGGAGGGGGAGTATTAAACAACAAAGTGGTTATACTGGAGATTGATGGCACTTGGTGGAATCTACTACACATATTGAATAATGATAACACTTGTAATTTTCCACACTTTATTTTGTATTTTTGAAGTGAAAACTTCTTTAGCGGCGTTGGATGGGTGTAAAATGTTAAGGAAGCGTCAGGATTAGTTGACCTTTGAACCGTAACCGACGACTGACGTCATACAAGATTGGTACAAACTATCTATTTTGCAATTTAAAATAGATAGCGTCGTAGCTTAAACGGTAAGCAATTCGACTTTAAGTCCTTATAGTTTCAGATAGTATCGGGTTCAAACCGCCTGGCCTTCAGGGATTTTTTGTGATTGTTTTTTCTTATTACAATTTATTACTTTTGGTGATTATTTTTTTCTTTTTGTAATTTATTACTTTTTATGATTATTTTTTCTTTCTGTAATTCATTATTTTTTGTGATTATTTTTTCTTTTCATAATTTATTAATTTCTTCTGACAGAAAATTAGCAGAAAATAAGTGATAGGTTCTATGATTAGCGCTATATTATAGGTATGGTATGGTGGGGTGCTCGTTGGGTAACCTCCACGTCGGCTTCTCCGTTTCTTCCCCCTTTGGACCACGGTCCTGGGGAGCGGAAGCGGGGGGGCTGGTGCACCCTGGACAACGGCTAACAGGCTCCTACCTTGGGAGTTCTGTTGGCCGTTGACAAATCACCCAACGGCTGACCTCACGAGGAGGTCGTGGGATGGCGGGCCTTCAAGGCCCGCGGGAAGGGGTCCGTAGGACACCCTTCCATTCCAACAGCCCTTTTTAGGGCTAGCTGACCCCATTGCACGAGGGGGTCGTGGTATGGCGGGCCTGCAAGGCCCGCGGGGAGGGATCCGTAGGGTTCCTCCCACCTCAACAGCCCTTTTCAGGGCTAGCCGTCGCTCCCAGTACCCCTCTGCTTTAGCAGAGGAGACATGGGAGAGGCGACGGGATCCGTAGGATCCGGGGACGGGTCGGCCCACTGCTCGCGCAGGGGCTGACGGGCATTCGTGCCTCCGTCGGCGTTGGGAGAGTTGGCTACTCCCCCGCATCGCGTAACCTCCGAGATATCGACAACGACCTGAGTGCTAGCCACACTCGGGAACGCCGATATCCTGGAGGCCGTGGGGCTTGCCTTAATTGGCCGGCCTGCGACAAGGAAAAGTCTGAAAACCCGACAGCGAAGTCGCTTAAAACCTGTGGATACCTGGGGACCTCCACAGTATGTACCCCGCTTCCTGGAATGGCCGTCACCCAGGAAGTGTAATTAGAGCGGTTCTACTCGTGGGACATCATGGAGAACTTTATAACTACAAAACCCAAAAACCCAAACCCAAGCGAAATAGTCTGCACGGAGGTCGTGCAGCATCACGACGCGGAGGTCGCGTCACAAGCGGTGTCAGACCACCTCGACACCGCCGCCCAGAGCAGGGCTAGCAGTCCGGGCGTAACAACCCGGAGCTCGGCTGGGAAGAGGAACCTAGTTCCTTCCCCCCGGCCATTTGAGCCGGATCCGGAGGTCAGTATGACTGATTCTTCAACCACCAGCAGCGGCCGGGAGAGAGAATACCTTTCTCCCCCGCCCAAGTTTGCGGCGCTCGGACGCCGAAAGATGCGGGGTGCCAAGAGGGCTGCCCCACAAAAGCGTGCCCCAGCCCCAGTCCCGAAGGATGCCATGGCGCCGCCGAGTTCCTCCTCCTTGGCGGCGCCCTTGCCTTGTGCCGGCGACACCACCTCTAACCAGGTGGTGGAGGCCCTTAAAGGCCTTGCTAAGGCCCGAACTGGGGCTATGACGCCGGAGGAGGACCGGCTCATGCGGTCGACGCTCCGCCTTGTTGAGCAATATAATTTGCTCAGGGCGGAGCTAGGCCGTGCCCAGCAGGAGCGGGCTGACCTCGGCAGGCGTCAGGAGGCACTGCTCGGGGAAACCGAGCGGCAGGCGGCGGAATACCGCAAGGAGATGGCGAAGATGGCGGCTGAGTTAGCGGCGCTCCAAGACCGTGTGTCCCGCACAGAGAGGCGGAGGGTCGGAGCGCAGCCGGAACCGCCATCGCCACCATCTCGGTCGAGGTCGCCGGTGCGGCCGGAGACGCCGCCACCGGCGCAGCCGGAGTCACCGGCGCCTCCGCGTTTGCCGCCGCCGCCGCTCCCGCCACGTTTGCCGGTCCCGCCACCGGTGCAGGTGCAGCCGAAGTTGCCGACGCCGCCGCGAGTGCCGCCGCGTTCGTCGGCAAACTCTATAGAGGCCTGCATGGCGGCAATGGCGGCACAACAGGCGCGGCACGAGGAGTGGACGCGGAGCTGTCTGGAGGCCATTATGGCCTCCATTCACCGTCCACCCTTGGCGCAGCCGAGTGGGGGATACGCCGGAGCGGTCAAGCGGGGCCCCATCCGCACGGTAGCGGCGGGGTCCCCGCAGGAGTCGGCCCGCGGCACTGCGCCGGCTGCCCCGGCCACCATAGCTGCGTCAGCCAGGGGTGCCCAAGCCAAGGGCAAGGGAAAGGGGAAGGGCAAGGGGAAGACGTCCCCAGTCCCAGCCCCGGCCCTGGCACCGGTTTCGGCCCCGACTGCCTCCAGTAGCTCTGCACCGGCAGGGGGCTGGGAGGTGGTCGGTGAGGCCAAAAAATCGCGGAACGCCCGTAAAAAGGCAGCAAAAAGGGCCAAGAAGGCCCTGGCTGCTGCGAAGGGAGCGCCAGGAAGTCTGCGCGTCCCCCGTACCACCGCTGTCGTCTTAACGATGACACCGGAGGCGACGGAGAGGGGCGTGCAGTACGTGGACCTGGTAAAACAGGCGAGGGGCCTCATTGATATGAGGGCCCTCGATGTGGCGGGGACCCTCCGAGTGACACACGCTCGGACGGGTGCCCGGCTCATCCACGTCCCTGGCGCTACAAGCGGTCCCAAGGCCGATGCCATAGCGGCTAGGCTTAGGGAGACGCTGAATGCAGCCGACGTCCGGGTGTCCAGGCCCACCAAGTGCGCAGAACTGCGCATTTCGGACCTGGACGACTCCATCACGGCCGAAGAAATTCGGGCCACCGTGGCGGAGGCCGGGGGTTGCCCCCTGGAGGCGGTTAAGGTCGGAGCGATTCGCTACGGCCGTCGCGGACAGGGGGCAACAGTTGTCGGCTGCCCCATCGCAGCAGCCCAAAAAGCTGCCGACCGGCGGATCCTCGCGGTAGGCGGCGTTGTAGGAGTCCGGGTACGGCTCCTGCAGGCTCGGCCGGACAGGTGCTTCAGGTGCCTGTCGGCCGGCCACGTGGGTGTGCAGTGCACGGCGGAGGTGACGGTCGGTGACCGTTGCTTCCGCTGCAGCCAACCCGGTCACAAGGCCGGTAATTGCGAAGCTCCGCCGCACTGTTTCAGGTGTGCGGCGGAGGGCAAGCCGGCCGACCATAGGGTTGGCAGCAAGGCCTGCACCCGCGGGGAGCCGCCGCCGCGAGGCGGGCGTTCCGCCAATGGTTCGGGGCGGGATGCGGAGATGGTTCCATAATGGATCCTCATCTCCGCATCCTGCAGGCGAACCTGGGCCACGGTGTCGATGCTCAGGCACTTCTGCTCCAGAGCATGGCACAGTGGTCTATCGACGTCGCCGCTGTCGCCGATCCATACACTCACCGGCCCCTCGGGCCCGCCTGGGTGATCGACCTGGATGGATCGGCGGCACTGGTGCATAACGCCGCTGCGGGTGCCCCTCCCCTTGTCGTGATCGCAAGGGAGCATGGCATCGTAGCGGCGCGGGTGGGGGAGATTGCGGTCGTGGCCGTTTATTTCACGCCGAGATCACACCGACTCATAGGGCAGTATCGGCGGTCGCTGGAGCGGTTGACCGACGTCGTCAATGCCTGTACGCCTCGTCCGGTTCTTGTGCTCGGGGACTTCAACGCCTGGTCTCAGGCCTGGGGTTCCCGGCGCACAAACGCGCGGGGCAGGGCTCTGGAGGGCTGGGCCGATTCTCTCGGCTTAGTTCTCCAGAATCGCGGGGCCGAAGCCACGTATATGGCCACGTTTGTGGCGGGGGAGCGCAGTTCGATCGTAGATCTTTCGTTCGCGAGCGCTTCCCTGTCACTTCGCGTGCGGGGCTGGCGTGTCGCCGCGGAGGTGGAGACACTGTCGGATCACCGATACGTTCGGTTTGATGTCTCCCCTCCCCCGAGCGATGCGCCAGTCATTTCGGCCCAACGTGAGCCGGGCTGGGTGTTGGGGCGATTGAATCGGGAGGACCTCCTGGAGGCCGCCATCGTACAGGCCTGGGCCATTGCGCCGGACAGGCCTGTCGATGTCGACGATGAAGCGGCGTGGTTCCGGGAGGCCATGACACGGGTCTGCGATGCGAGTATGCCTAGGGCTCCAGCCTATAATCCGAGGCGTCGGGTCTACTGGTGGAATGCGGAGATCGCGAGGCTGCGTATGGCCTGCGTGATCACGCATCGCCGGTGGGCCCGATTCCGTAGGAGGCGTACTCGTCCCGCAGACTCGGAGCCCCGATTGGCGGAGCTTCATGAGGGATACAGGGAGGCCCGGAATGCCCTCCGAGCGGAGATCAAGCGGTCAAAGGCCGCTTGTTACCGGGAGCTCCTGGAGACGCTGGAGCGGGACCCATGGGGGCGGCCTTACCTTATGGTAAGAGAAAAGCTGCGCCCCCGGGCCCCTCCGCTGACCCAGGTGCTCGAACCGGCTCTGCTCGGAGGAGTGGTGGAATCCCTGTTCCCGGCGCGAGCGGAACATGTTCCGCCGCAGATGGCTCCGCCGCCTCGGTCGCCTACGGCGCCCGGTGCGGTGATTGACGACGACGTGCCCGAGGTCACTTGGGTAGAACTAGAGCTGGCGGTGCGAAGGCTGAGGGCCAAGAAAAGCACCGCCCCGGGACCCGACGGCATTCCTGGCCGCGCGTGGGTCCTAGCTCTAGGGGAGGACGGCCTCGAACCCCGACTGAGAGGGTTCCTCAGCGCATGTTTGGAGCGGGGCCAGTTTCCGAAGATGTGGAGGACGGGGAAGCTGGTCCTCATCCGCAAGCAGGGACGCCCGGCGGACGAGCCGTCCGGGTACCGGCCCATAGTGCTGCTCGACGAGGTGGGCAAACTCTTTGAAAGAGTTATTGCCAAGCGCCTCGTCGAGCATCTCTCTAGAGTGGGGCCGGACCTGGCGAACACCCAGTTTGGGTTCCGCCGGTGGCGCTCCACTGTGGATGCTATCATGCGCGTGAGGACTCTGGCGGGGGATGCGGTTGCCCGGGGCGAGGTGATGTTGGCGGTGTCCTTGGACATCTCCAACGCCTTCAACACCTTGCCCTGGAGTTGCATCAGGGAGGCACTCGTGTACCACGACGTGCCTCTCTACCTCCGCCGCATAGTCGGGGCGTACCTGACGGAGAGAGCCGTCATCTACCCAAGTTCGACGGGAGTCGGTAGGCGTGAGATGTCGTGCGGTGTCCCGCAGGGGTCGGTCTTGGGGCCGCTCCTGTGGAACATCGGTTACGACTGGGTGCTTCGCGGTGACTTCGCGTACGGGGCCACCGTCACGTGTTACGCGGATGACACGCTAGTGACGGTGAGCGGGGCTACGCACCGCGAAGCGACCCTGAGGGCCACGACCGCGGTTGCTCAGGTCGTCGACAGGATCCGGCGGCTGGGTCTCGGGGTGGCTCTGCACAAGTCCGAGGCCATGTTCTTTCATGGCCCTCGGCGCAGGCCAGGCCCGGGAGCCAGCCTAACAGTGGGAGGTACTCCCATCGACATCAAGCCCCGGTTGAAATACCTGGGGCTCGTGCTTGATGGTCGATGGGACTTCGGACAGCATTTCCGAAGTCTGCGCATCAAGTTGGTGCTCACGGCGAATGCCTTGGGCCGGTTGTTGCCCAACTTGAAGGGCCCAGAGTCCTCCTGCAGGAGACTCTACGCGGGTGTCGTGCGGTCCATGGCCCTATACGGGTGCCCCGTTTGGGCGGACACCCTGGAGGCCAGATTCCTGCCTCTGCTCCGTACGGCGCAGAGCACGATGGCCTCCAGGGCCATCAGGGGATACCACACGATATCCTTCGAAGCGGCGAGTCTCCTGGCCGGATCGCCACCGTGGATCCTGGAAGCGAGGGCCCTTTCGGCACTATATAGGTTCCGAAAGGAGGCGCGGGAGCGGGGATTCGATCCCGAGCCCGAGGATATTCGGGCCGAGAAATCCCGGCTCTACCAGGTCATGGTGGCCGAGTGGGAGCGACGACTTGGGCAACCACGCGCAGGGCACGCCGTCATTGCGGCGGTAAGGCCCATCATGGGGGAGTGGCTAGAGAGGCAACACGGTAGCCTCTCGTACCGTCAGACGCAGATTATCACCGGGCACGGTAGCTTCGGGCGGTATCTGCATCTGATGGGTATTGAGCCAACGCCCGAGTGCCATCACTGCGACGCGAGCGTGGACTCGGGGCTGCACACGCTCACCGAGTGCCCGGCGTTTGAGACGCCGAGGCGGGAGCTTGTGGCGGCCCTGGGGGTGAGAGTGCTCACGCTCTCCACCCTGCTCGCGGCGATGGTCCGCTGCGCGGATGCGTGGGCGGCCAGCGCCTCCTTCTGCGAGCAGGTCATGCTCGCGAAGGAGACAGCAGAGCGGGCGCGGCGCGATGAGCGAGAGAGGCTCGCTGACATCGCTGCACGCGCCCGAAGGCGGCTCGGGCGTCAGAGGGCGCAAACTGACCTCCGCCCCCCATGAGCGCGGGCCTGAGGGTGACGGGTGGAGCCGCCCGTCATCCTAGCAGAAGCAGGCCACGGCGGCGGCGCGCATCGTAGGACGATGCGCGCCTCCCCACACCGGGGTTGAGTCGGGGACCGCGTGGTCCCCCCCTTCCCGAGGAGGGCCAGACCAAGAGGGATGGCCCTGGGTCAGCCGGGGTGCGAGGGATATGTCGCATGACAACCTCACCTTCGGCCTAGCACTACGACCCAGAGACGGCGTGCGGTTTAGTCGGTTCGAGTCCGACATAACCTCCCCCTCCGGCTCCGGAGGGATGGGTATCCGTGGGGATTTCCCGCACGTAAAAAAAAAAAAAAAAAAAAAAAGGTATGGTATGGTATGGTATGTTCTTTTTTATCTTTTTCTATGTATATAACGAAGAAAGGAAAAAAGAAAATGTTTTCACTTCTGCCGGCACTCCCAGAGTGCTACCCGTCTTTTTTTTTTAACCTGACCGGTTTCGCCTCACGGCATCATCAAAGGTTTACTAAATACTATATTTAGTAAACCTTTGATAATGCCCTGAGGGAAACCGGTCAGGTTAAAAAAAAAAGAAATAGAAAAGAAAAGTACAAGTGCTATCATTATTCAATAAACAACAAACCTTAACCTAAACACCCAAAAACGAACAAACACATTTTTTTTTTTTGATCCATTTGCAAAAATGATTCACGGTGGATATTGTTGATTTAAAACGTTTTATTTATATTTTCCTTATACAGTATCTGTCAATATTATAAAGTGCATGTTTATTTGATATTCAAATTATAATCGGGCTTGTTTTATGCAAGCACACGCCAAAATTATCAGTTTTATAAGAAGCTTTTGAATCATCAGTTCTGATCTGTCAGTCCAAGCATATTGCGTAACCGTGTACCAAAACGTTGAGCAGAATAACCTTTGCAAAGTTTGGAATTGATGTATTTATTGTGACAATGAAAATAGAAATGGAAAATTTGTTGAAATATTTTGTTACAATATCATGCAAGATTCGAGATTCTTTTGAGACACAAAATTGGAAGAAAATCAAGATAAAAATTTGAAAAGAACCAACTGTGACTTAGACTGATTGGTGGATTTCACGAGTGAAAATCCGTTCAATTTAATCGCGTTTTCATGTTTTTCTTGTGTGGCCAAAATTTTTGTTGCTACAGCCGGTGTTTGATGGTCAAGTATTCACATAGATTTTTTTTCTATACAACTGAGGTGGCAGACAAGCACACGGCCCACCTGATGGTAAGTGGACCAACACAACACCAGGAGAGTCACGCTCGTGCTGCCGACGTTGTAAACTCAAAAAGTTTCTGTACTGTCAGTAAGACAAAGCAGGAAAAGCCTTTGGTCTTCCCACTGACAGCACAAAACCTCTCCAGTGAGCTCTGGCTATCCTTTTCAATTTTTGCTGTACGCGAAAATACAACAACAAAACATTCACATAGTTAACCCATGAGTGAACACATAATAAATACGTGGCCACAGACTATTGTTTAAATATTGAATCACCCATTAGCTTACAACAAAGAAAATCGGATACCTATACACTTAAAGTAAACTTCATGGTGTTGGGAAGTAAATATTGAATTACATACATTCATCAATACAGGGAAATATGAGGTCCAAGTGAATTTTATCAGCATGGCGGTAAATGAGACGTGGCTCTGATGCAAATTTTCGTCTAGGGGTTGAGAATGACGCTGGTCGCTCCTGAAGCTAAATTAAACGATACGAAGAATGGTAATGCTAGGGTCTGGGTACCACTACGACCCAGAGACGGCGTGCGGTTTAGTCGGTTCGAGTCCGACATAACCTCCCCCTCCGGCTCCGGAGGGGTGGGTATCCGTGGGGATTTCCCGCACGTAAAAAAAGGGTCTGGGTAGGAGGGGTAGGCCCAAGAAGTCATGGCCTGACGTCGTGGAAGGTGACATGCGTGCGAATGATTTCGCTACCATGGACGTTCAAGATCCTGTGAAGTGGAGTAGTCAGGCGGACCCTGAGCTCCGAGGGTATCTTGACCTCAGATGTAATCAGGAAAATACGTGTCCATGGAAGATGATGTTGACAAGGAATAGGAAAGCGGGTCCGACACTCCAAAGTAGGTACAAGCGTTGGACTTGGATGCAACTAAGTTTTACTGCAATGTGTTTTTTATAGTTTTTCTAACATTAAATTTTTAATTATTTTTTAATGCTTCCTACCTACTTCGTATATAAATGTAGAGGTACTAGCTTTTGCCCGCGTCTCCGCGTGGATGTCAGTTATCGCTATAATATCGGTTATCGTTATAAATTGTAGCCTAAGTGTTATTCTGATATATAAGCTATATTATTGTAAGGTTTCATTAAAATCCATTCAATAGCTTTTACGTGAAAGAGTTACAAACATCCATCCATCCATTTATACTTACAAACTTTCGCGTTTATAATGTTAGTAAGAAACACGGGTTCCTCCCCGAAATACGTAACCATGACGGAACACCGTGTGGATTTGGTCGGTTCGATTCCAACATAGCAACATTACTGCTAGCCCCGGTGAGGTGGTATACTTTTCTTTCGCGCGGATATATGTTTGTTAAGGGGACTTACGGACTGAATTTAGACAGTACAATACTTCGACATGCAGCGAACTTCGAAAACACATAGATCGAAAAGTCATTGCTTCGACAGACAATTATTGGACAACACACACCTTCGAATTATCACTACTTCGACAGACGATTTCGCGAGGGGGATAAGAAGTCCCGAACCTGTTCACCAGCGCGTTGGAGGATATGTTTAAGACGCTGGACTGGAAAGGAAAGGGCATTAACATAAACGGCGACTACATCTCACACCTACGATTCGCAGATGACATAGTCTTAATGGCGGAGTCGCTAGAGGAGCTAAACCAGATGCTGGGCGGACTAGCTTCAGCCTCCCGACGTATCGGTCTTGGCATGAATTTGGACAAAACCAAAGTCATGATCAATGGCCAAATTGATCCGATGCCGGTCGTCGTACATGGTCACCCTCTCGAAATTGTTTCTGAGTACACTTACCTCGGGCAGGTTCTGCAGTTAGGTAAAAACAGTTTCGAGAGGGAGGCCAAGAGGAGGATCCAGCTGGGCTGGGCAGCGTTTGGGAAACTACGCCGAGTCTTCTCGTCATCTATACCGCAATGCTTGAAAACGAAAGTTTTCAATCAGTGCGTCCTACCCGTCATGACCTACGGAGCCGAGACATGGACACTCACGGCAGGGTTGGTCCATCAGTTCAAAGTCGCTCAGCGAGCTATGGAGAGAGCTATGCTCGGAGTTTCTCTGAAGGATAGAATCCGCAACGAATACATCCGACAGAGAACCAAAGTTATCGACATAGCTCAAAGAATCAGCAAGCTGAAGTGGCAATGGGCTGGCCATATCTCACGAAGAACCGACAACCGTTGGGGTAAACGTGTTCTTGAGTGGAGACCGCGACTCGGCAAGCGTAGTGTAGGACGTCCTCCGACCAGGTGGGATGACGATCTAAGAAAGACTGCAGGCAGATGCTGGATGCGGCAAGCTGAAGACAGGGCGCTATGGCGCTCATTGGGGGAGGGCTATGTCCAGCAGTGGACTAATATAGCCTGATGATGATGACGACAGACGATTATTCGACAGACAATACTTAGACAAGTCACATCTTCGAATGACCACTACTTCGACAATTTTTTTATCATTCTTCTATTACTGGGTAGTTTAAAAAAAATAACCACGAAGACTAAGGCCGAAGCTCCGCTTAGCCTTGTAACCTAACCTATCCGAATCGGGGTGCTCTGAGTCTGAGTGGTTAACATAATGAAGTAATTTGAGGCATAAAAACCAAAGAAAAAAAACAGTTACAATTCAACGATAGATTGTCTAATAATTGTCTATCGAAGCAATGACCTGTCGATTTATGTGTTTTTGAAGTTCGCTACATGTCTAAGTATTGTACTGTCTAAATTCAGTCCGTAAGTGGTTAAGGGGGTACTAGTGGATATTACCGCACGAAAAAAATAAAAGGTAGGAAATACTGTATACAATAAATCTAAATTTAATACTCAATAAATCAAAGTTGATTTATTGTGTACTAGCTGTACGCATAAATATTATATTTTAGACTCTGTTAGTAGGTGAATCTTGAATAGAAGTGATTCAATATTATTACGGTATATTACAATATTATGTCAATTTTCTACAAACTCCGGTCTAAACATTCATAATTATACGCCTTGCGTCATTTCATTTCATAATCACTAGGTACGCTCACTGTTCAGTGGATTAAATTACTTAGGCGAAGGTTACCATTGGGATGGGTGACCGTCTAATGGTGTTACCTACATCTGCCCCTCTAGACAAGTGGCAATTCGCTAGCCGGCGTTTGATGGAATAGAATGACGAATGTATAGAATTTGACGTATTCAACAAGCGTTAACGACTGTCATATAATGTCAAATCCCATACATTCGTCATTCTATTCCACCAAACGCCGGCTAGCGAATTGCCATTTGTCTAGAGGGGCTGAGCACGTTCGTGCTTCGGACGGCACGTTAAAAGTCGGTCCCGGCTGTCAACAGTCGTTAGGTCAAGACGGAGGCCTATATGGGCGACCTGAACAACTTTGTCACAGGTTGGCCCACTAACCACACAAAAAAGAAAAGAAAATTACTTATAATTTTGTTATATTCCATATAATATACTAGTTACACGTGCCACTCTATAGACAAGTGCAAATACGTTTGAAGAATTGAATAGAATAGAATAGAATAGAATGATCAATGCATGCGATTGGCATACGTTGACCCTTTCATAAACATCAAAATACGTGTCAATCCCAAACATTGCGCATTCTATTCCACGAATCGATGACCAACGAATTGTAAGGAAGACTGATAGGTACATGTATTAAATTTTACAATATTTACATCTATTATATAAAAATAAGTCGGGTTTTCCTTCCTGACGCTATAACTCCAGAACGCACGAACCGATTTCCACGGTTTTGCATTCGTTGGAAAGGTCTCGGGCTCCATGAGGTTTATAGCAAAGAAAATTCAGGAAAACCGACATCCACGCGGGCGGAGCCGCGGGCAACAGCTAGTTTTTTATATAAATATTCCTACAACACGTCAATTTGACTTCACCTCGCCTGATGGTAAGCCGAAGGCAAAGTCTCAGAAAAGAGGGTCACCATTACATACACGTACACATCTTAACAATGGTGGCACTCAGCTTGACGGCCTCATCAAAAGAGGATTGTCGTCGCAGCACCGCGTGACACCCACCGGTCCCACTAGTGCTGCGACCACAATCCCTTCTGCCTGGCTATGCACTTATTGCTGCCCCTCTAGACAAGTGGCAATTCGCTAGCTGGCGTTTGATGGAATAGAATGACGAATGTATAGGATTTGACGTATTTGACATGCGTTAACGACTTTCATATAGGTCAAATCCCATACATTCGTCATTCTATTCCACCAAACGCCAGCTAGCAAATTGCCACTTGTCTAGAGGGGCAGATCCCTAAACGCAATACAACCGAGATTGGATTACTATGGAGGGTTTTTCGCAATCGTGCACATTGGTACCCACCCAGTCGAAATATTGTGACAAATTTGTGCCATCAATTAATGTTCATCAATAAAAATATTATATATTATATAATAACCTTATATCGTTATCGGTTTTTCATAAGTGTGCAACATTTCAAATCTATTCGACGATTTGAACAGCTAAAATTGGCTTCAAAGATTCCGTACATACAAACACACATACAAAGCTAATAAACGCATGTTTAAAATGGATATAAAACATATGGGGTCACTGGTGTGAACTAGAAAAAATACGGAACCCTAGCCATCGAACTTATTTCAACATCTCGGTCAATTGACCGGTATATCTCACGATTAGTGCACTTCAACAAACCGGTAATAACGGTATCAAGATTCGTTATACTTATAATAGTCTGAATCGAATGTTTTTGATACTATCGGTAACACTTTTTATAACTGTACTAGCAGCCGCCCGCGACTTCGTACGCGCAAAGTTACATATAAATTGCCATTCCCATTTGAACACCAAAAGGGGGTTGAATGGGATGAAAGTATCCTATGTCCATCTCCTGGTTCTAAGCTACATCCTCACCAATTTTCAACCAAATCGGTGCAGCCTTTCTTGAGTTTTAAATAGTGTAACTAACACGACTTTCTTTTATATATATAGATATCATACATTATATAAAAGTGAATGTATAAATATCCCCGAATGGGAAGACACTAGACAAAGGTACCTACATCTTCTTCCTCCGAACCTTTAAAGCGTCGGAAGCTTAGAGGTTAAGGAGTCGGCCTTACGATCGAGAGGTCCCGGGTTCGAATCCTGGCCATTATACCGACGTGAATCCACTCCTAGCACAAGGAATTTAGCTTAGTTGGAGGGGTTAGATAGATTATTAGTAATTTCGGTTGCTAACATACTTTAAAAAAAAAGCTTTTGCTAACTGATGGCGTCTAGCGACATCTTTCAGTCTAAATACGAAACAGCGGAACTTATTTTCCATGAAGCAACTGCCACAAATATCACAGATTATCGTATGGCAGCCGGGACGGACGGCTTAGCGATTTTTTTTATACCACTTTGGTGGCAGACAAGCACACGGCACACCTGATGGAAAGTGGTTACCGTGGCCTATGGACGTGTGCAACTCCAGGTGTGTCACGCTCGTGCTGCCGACCCTGTTAGAACAGAGAGTTTCTGTGCCGTCAGTGTAGAAGATAAAGTAGGACAAGCCTTTGGTCTTCCCACTGAGAGCAAAAAATTTTTCAGTGAGCTCTGGCTACCCTACTCACCGCCGGGAACACAACACGAGGTTATTATGGCCGCGGTATTCTGTAGGTTGGAGGTACTTCCCCAGTCGGACTGCTCAATTGGACGGAAATACCTACCGTCGTGCCCTACCTCCTACAGCCTGTACTAAGAATGGTTCGTCGTATTCTACGAAGATACTCAGTATTGATTCTCGATTTATAACTAGATCTGAGGACAGATTGTATTCTAGATGACAGTTCTAATGTCGTTGTAAAGGTCAATTCTCAACTGAGCGTTATTTGGAATACCTGCCTAAAGCTTGGGTCCCACGGCAGGCCAACGCGCTGTGGTAACCGGCGCGCCTTTCGTGGCCTGTCGCGATCTGGCGTGGCGCGTCCGATCCATCGCGAGTCGGTAACTTCAAAGGCACGACGCGTCGAAGTGCAAATGTAAGCACGATGCCTGTGATTAACTTCGCGCTACGCGCCGATCGATTCCAGCAGGGCTAACATGCGCGCGTCGTCAAATATCTCGAATCGAGATGAGATATCATCTCGAGTCTTCTCGAGCGAAGTAACGCCGACATATTTTGTCGCGTCAAACTTTTTCAATTGTTGTCTATGGCATACACATTTTTTTAACATTTATCCGATAAAATCGGCCCGATACGGCCATTTGCTCGAAAGCACAGACTAGTTAGGGATGCTAGGTATGAAAAAGAGTAAAAATAGTGCAAACAATTTTCGACCTTATGGACAAGACATGCTATCGAATTTTTTTTCTTATATTCGTGATCAGCGTCATCAATTAACGCGAAAAGACACGGAACAAAGGAAATGTCATTAAGGTCGAAAATTGCTTGCGGTCGCACAAAGGTACTAAATTTTGATCCAAAATGAACCGAGCACAAGAAAAGTTTACACGAGACAACTTCTCGTCGACCAAATGAAAGACGAGAGACAAAACATTTTAAATGTCAAAAGTCGAGTAAATAAGGGCACGTATGTTACAATTTGCAGACACTAAGTAGAGATGATTTCTCGAAGTCGAGTTACGGCGACGTCTGACAGATCGCCATGAAATTTGCCATGTTACCAACAGTCGATATCGACATAAAACGGCAAAATGCCTCGAGATAGCTATCTCGTGGCGCGCATGTTAGCCCTTCATGCGACCAACAGTCGACATATCGACATAAAACGGCAAAATGCCTCGAGATAGCTATCTCGTGGCGCGCATGTTAGCCCTGCAGGCCTGGTTTGGCCCGTGCTTTCGTCAGGCCGTGGGACCCCGGCATAAGACGGACTTGGCTACTACTACTAGTGCTGAAAGGCTCGATTACACTGGGCTGGTTTACGACCTGCTAGTCGGTGAGTTTAATAGTTAGCAAATGAGCAAGTAAACCATAGGATATTCAAAAGCAGATTATAAAGAAGCCTAATGACACGAAGTACCTTAGTTTGGAAGCTGTTCACTCGCTTGTAACTTATAAACCAGCCAAGTGTCAGAGCTTTCTATGACTCTACCTACAGAATATTTTTATATACTTAACTTAAAGGAATGAGTTTCAGTCTAAAGTGCAAGAATGCAACATGATCCGCCCACGGAGGGGTCAAGTCGAGATCATCAGGTGCAATACTGGTGATCCAGGTAAGACATCCATCTAAGATAATACTCGAGTACCTGGCAACAGACTCCCGTTACAGAATATCGTATTTTAATCCTACGTAATCTTCACAATAAAAAAATAACGAGTTTATAATTATATTTAAACAATGCTATTGTTAGAAAAGGTAGTTACAGGAGGCATCGTAAAGGATGAAATGCGTGCCAATAGTCTCAGTACCATGGATGGTCAAGACGGTGAGAGGTGGAGAAGTAAAATCCAGAAACCGGACCCCGGACAAGTGAAGTCCTCGGATGAGACTAGAATTAACGTAATGATGATGATCATTATGTGGTAAGAATACCAAAATGTTTCACCTGAACAGCATTCCTATAAATAATTTAAAAAAAACTTTCGCCAAATGCATACCTACTTCCAAATGATTTTTGCTATCGAAACTGTGTCAAACATCTTTTTATCCAAAACGGGTATAAACTCATCCAGTATTAGATATTAGGAAAACTATAATTCGTGTAAAGTTCCTAGTTTTATAATTTTATCAATATTATAGAGGTTTCCTTAATAAATTTTAAAAAAAAACACATAAGTATACAAGCGAAGCTTTATCACCTATCCTAAAAATTATATTTTAGATTCGGATTCAGATGCCGAACATTTTTTCATTTTAGGACAACTGTTTAGAAAGCTATAAGTAATATGATATTATATTGCTTTTTTCGAATAACATTTGAACTTACCGTACCGAATAAACATAATAACAAAAGAAATTACAAAAAGCAGTTAATTATGACTTATAAGCATTACTTATTTAGCTAATTATATAACTACATAAACTATTATGGTCAATATAACTAATTACATTCACAGACAAAAGTAGAGCGTAATTAAAATATTTTTATTTTTTAGGTATGTCAGCTTAAAAAAAGCGTAACACTTTTCTTAAATAGTAAAAAACAAAATTCTTCATGAAAGAACCTTATAGGTGAGTACTCAAATATGTTAATGAGATAAGAAAAACGCATTTGCAAAAATACTTGGAAAATGATGACGCGGTCAACGCATCTTGCGGTGAAGAGGCCTAGTCGCCGATACACCATTGCCCCCGCTGAGGCAGAACGCAGCGGACGCTCGTAACCAAATTAAAAGAAAAGTTGTCACCTTGTAAAATTCGAAAAAAGAATTTTGCGGGAAGATTTTTATTTTCGCGGTTATTTAGTTCTTAATTCAAATATGGCGATTTATCAAGTGTTTATATTATTATTTGTTGGTGTGATAGCATCGTGCGCTGCAAACACACGTAAGTAGATAGAAGAAAGTAGACAGACTGGTATTGTCACTATTTGTGTCATTTGATTTACTGTCCCAAAACAATGCAGTGATATCAATGGGTTATTTCTATGTTGAAGGCATTTTGAAATTGATGTCATGATTGTTTTCAAAATTCAATTATTTTCCATTGTGTACAAAAGTGTATATACCAAATTACAAGTGTCTTTATTAACTTACTCTTCTTTTCTCAACTCTTCAATAGCATTTTTAAAGTATAAGTTAACATATAAACTTTACAAAAAAAAAACTTAAGTAATAAGACCGCTACCAAACGTATTAAAATGTAAAATCGATATGTTTTAGAAGTTACATAAATAACAATTATAGGTATAATTGTTATTTATGTAACTTCTAAAACATATCGATTAATACGTTGACACATTGAAATATTAATCAAACGATCTTAATGTCAATGTTCTCCTGTAGTTATTATTCTAATTAGACAGTATGTAAAAAAATCCAAAAAAAAGAGAGAATATTAGCAACCGAAATTATCGAAATTACTAATATTACCTCTAACCCCTCCAACTCAGCTAAATTGCTTGTGCTAGGAGTGGGTTCACGTCGGTAGTATAATGGGCAGGATTCGAACCCGGGACCTCTCGATCCTTAACCACTAAGCTACCGACGCTTGCAAATAAAGCCTGTGTAGTCTATTAGGGTTTATGATTCAATGATAAACTTGACAATAGTTACATTCTTCAAACTCTATCGTCTTTTAAGTAATTCTTTTTAAAATTAACATCGCTTATCATTACATTTTCAAACAAGGCTTTACACTTATATTAGACCTTTAAAAACAGGTACTTATTATCTTTTCTGTGCTT
Organism: Eilema caniola; assembly: GCA_949126895.1. Lineage (NCBI taxonomy): Eukaryota > Metazoa > Arthropoda > Insecta > Lepidoptera > Erebidae > Eilema > Eilema caniola. The sequence continues at coordinate 9,092,672 of OX421462.1, forward strand.
TCGATCAATTTAAATGTACTATTAATGTAAAGCTTTAATTTGAATTTACAAATTTAGTAATTACAAAATTAATAATTACAAAATTAATAAAAACAAACTTTTATTTAAATGAACATATCAATCGAACTCGAAAATAGGGAGGGGCGTCGTACCACCAGGGGTAGATGTACCCCATGTAAGAATAAAGTATACACGATAGTTGACGCCGTGCCCGTAGGCGAAGTGATAACTTAGAGCACTGCACCTTCGATGCAATCGATATTCCTTAGTTATAGGCTAGCACCGCTATCATAACACTGTTAACAGCCTCTGTGGCTTTGCGGTAGTGAACGCGGCCGTTACGCAGGTTCCAGATTCCATCTCCGCTAAATTCAAATTTTTGTATACATGAATATGGATATTTGTATTGGTCTGGTCGTCGAGAACACGTTAAGCCATCGGCCTGTGCCACACGAACATCCATGGCAGTCTTTACGGGTAGTTGGAGCCCTAAAAAGTCCAACAACTGGTCTAACTCCAATGCTTCGATACGCCTTAAGGTTGAGGAGGTCAGATGGCAGTCGCTTCACAGAAAATGTCGAAGTTCAGCCAAATCCGCAGTCTAACTGGTGAAGCGGACCCCAGAATCCAAGTTAAAAGCTTCGGATGCGACTGGGATTAACGCTATTAGGAAGACTAACTATTGACGAATGTTTTTCTTACATAAGGTATACGCGATAGTTGTACTATTGCAAGTAATAATAACATACAATTATTTTTTAATATTGCGATCTCATTGATTGACGGCTGCTAGTTAACTTGTCTATGTACTTACCTTACCTTGGTAAGAATAATAGTTATTAGTTAAAACTCAACATGTTTATTCAAAATATACCTTTGCAATATAAAGAAAGAAAGAAAGAAAGACATTTATATAGCAACTCACAAACTTAAAATTAAACTAGTGAATTAAAGTAACTTAAAACTAAACATTTGCGTGAGTGCCAAATAGGTCGCCATCTCAGCATAAAGCTGCACAACTAAAAGTTGCGCAGCGCTGGTTTTCAGATGGCACCTAAGCAACACCATGGACGTGCAAAGAGTACACTTATCTATGCTGACTATTTTACTCTATGTCTGTGACATACTCTTATACTCTTTGGTCAGCAACTGCAATGCTCCCGCGCTAACAGACACTTGGTACACTATATCTTAACGTTCGTAGGATTTTGTGAATTTCTTTAAATATGAAAACATTTATTATCCTTTTAAAACATGTACAATAAAACATAAATTATATTTTAATTTAAAACTAACTACTAAACTGACCTAAAAACAACTAAATGAAATTGAAAACTAAAAATTATTTTAAGATAATCTAAAGTAAATAAATAATTACAGTTAAATACGTCGTGAAATTTCTAAACCGTAGCAGTAAATATGGTACATTTATTAGTACGGTTAAATAGACCTTAGACATAATTTATCTATGTACTACTTACCATACCTTAATAATTTAAGAAAAAAATTAACACCAAAAGCTGTGCTCGCGTGTACTTAGATCTGTGTACTCATTATTTTAGTGCTGTAGAGTTCTGCTAGCGTAAAACATGAGCTTCCACTTTCGAAATCAGGGTCTGCGCTCCAATACTTCCAACAATGACTTTTATGGGAGTAACTGCCACCTGAACCCTCAACCCGAAGATCACCCACTTGCCCTTTTGGAAAATATATATTGTCAAAGTGAAAGTCTAGAATAACATGGTTGTTTATAATTGACGTCAATATTAAATTCTACTAAACCTAAGTTTACCACCGCTTCCGAAGCGCTGCTGGAGAAGAAAAGACGCAACAAACTCCACTGTGGCATTTTTAAGACGTCAACTTACAATATTTATATCTTTAAGACTAAATTTGGACGAATCTACATTTGTCTCGTATCTAAATGAACAAACATACATACATATAATCACGCCTTTATCCCCGGAGGGTTAGGCCGAGGTGAATTAACACCCACATTTCACCAATCTGTATTCGGTCCCACGTAATAGGGGGTGAGCCTATTGCCGTATTCCGGGCACTACTGTTGACTCGAGCCATGCATCCGAGGCTGAGTCAGGGCTGTACATATCTGTCTGATGTTAAAGTTAATCAGCCCTATCCCTTAGTCGCCTTGTACGACACCACATGGGAAGTGGCCCAAATTCTACACTGCCGGGAACCAAATGAACAAAATTATATTAAACAAAAACTTTATAATAAAATAATTAACCGAAGTTAAAATATAGCAAAAAAGTACAGTATTATGCAGTAACTACAGCATTTTAGGAGGTGCCTGCACCATGCTCAAGCCAGAGGATTCTGTCTTTAAGATAGTCATAAATCATAATATATGTCCTATAGTATGCTTTTTAACATAAAGTGGTCTTTACATAGGTTTCAAATTTATTTTCAGGCATATTAAGGACCGATTCACGCAATTTGATATAAAAGCGTTTATCTTCCCCATTTAAAACAATCGCTAACTTTGCTAATCCGATAACGTGGAAGTAGCAGTTTATATTTATTACACAGATTTCTGTCTGAAATGTCACTTACCGTAAAACGGGGTGAATAGAAATCGATGCGTGAATAGAAATAAAATGATCGTTAGATTTTCTTCAATAATTTCTTTGAATAATTTGTAAGTATCTAACCAGATATCTAGTATGTCTATCCATTATAACATTGGACTGGTACATAGCTTCACTTGAAAGATAATAACTACAGAATTCTGCAGACCATTTTATTTCTATTCACCCATCGGCCTCTATTCACTCCGTTTTACCCGGTACTTTTGTAACATTACAGACGTAATAGGTTCTAACAGGCGTAAATGTAGAATGTAGCATCAGCCCTTATAGTACAGTTTTACTATCTTGAGACTAATGTTTTTCCAACGTTAGATTTTATGATGTTCTGAGTATTAAACAATACATTTTAATGTCTTTAAATACGTGCTGACACATAAGTTTGCTTACTGCAATGAATATTGTTATAAAATGATGTCGCACAGTACTATAACTGCCTTTACATAACACTTAAGTCCTCTCACTAGGACGGACGCCAAATTGACGTCGCCTGCTGCGTATCCAACCAATTAGTATTAAAAACTATTATAGAGGTCCGACTGGGGAAGTACCTCCGCCCTACAGAATACCACGGCCATAATAACCTCGTGTCTTCCCGGCGGTGAGTAGAGTAGCCAGAGCTCACCGAACATTTTTTGTGCTGTCAGTGGAAAGACCAAAGGCTATTCCCGCTTTGTCTTTTATACTGACGGCACAGAACCTCTTTGTTCTTCTTTGTTATTGACTTCAGCAAGGTGTTCAGGGTCAATGTTTTAAGGGCATTAACGGGTTCTTACATGGTCGGCACCGCGAGTGTGACGCCCCTGGTGTTGCACACGTCCATAGGCCACGGTAACCACTTTCCATCAGGTGGGCCGTATGCTTATCTGCCACCTAAGTAGTATAAAACAAATAATAGTTTCTAATCGGTCACCAAATTAGTTAGGTACCATAAATTTCAGTATTAACTGCTTGGATACGTAGCCGGCGACGTCGCCGCGTCGCTTTGGCGTCCTAGAGAGGCAGGCTCGAAGGGCAACACACGCAAGCAGCTTTACCTACATTTACTCTGTAAATTGTATAAGATTTGACATATTTGACATTCGTTGACGACTGTCAGATACGTCAAATTCCATACATTTGTCGTTCTATTCCACGATACGAATTGCCAGCAAATTGCCACTTGTCTAATGGGGCAGGAGTCAAAAAGCTTTCAAATAGTATTGTTTGATCTGGAAGACTTTAGAAGCAGAGGTCACCCCCAGAAAATATGGACGGAATGCATGAAATAGAATATGGCTAGTCAGAGAGTAACTGACGGGAATATAGGTATAGAGGTTCCTGGTTGTATCTGATTCCGAGGTTTTTACCTCGAAGCTATAGCGTCCACTCTTTCTCGTCCTTTTCAATAATTTAGGGAAACCGACGGATAAAACAACACATCGACATCACAACATCCTCTTGTTCCGAAGTGATTAAAAAATATTTTTGTATTAAATGCTATGTTTTATAAAAAATACTAGGTATCTAGTTAATATCCGGTATGCATTTTAATGTCTGTTTTATAAACTTTATCATATTACAACCTCATTCAAGGTCATGGGCCCAACATCCTACAAAAACAATAGTATTCGACTTCAGCAAGGTGTTCAGGGCCCTAGTTTTAAGCGCATTAGAGGGTGCTTACAGAAACCGGCGGCGAGAGTGTGACACCCCTGGTGTTGCATACATCCATGGGCCACGGTAACCACTTTTCATTACGTTGGCCGTGAGCTTATTTGCCACCTAAGTGGTATAAAAAAAAACTCACCTACAAGCCGGTACACTTGCCCCTAGAGACAAGTGGCAATACGAGTGTAGAATAATGGGATCGAAATACGTTTCAACTGTCATGAAAGTCAAAATACGTGTTATTACCATACTTTGAACATTGTATTCTGCAAAACGTCGACCTACGAATCGCCACTTGTCTAGGGGTAAGGGTAGACCTTTGATTCTTTGATGCCACTGTATTAAATCGTAATAATATTTTGTACGCGGGATATAACCCGACCCCACCAGGCGAGGCCGCGGTGGCGGCCAATGTCCGCCGGCAACCCTGGGGTTATCCTTTCGAGGGCTTACCCAGGGTGCCCGGCAATGGACACTTGGGAAGGACACCGTGTGGTTTTAGTCGGTCCGATTCCGACACGCCCACCCCATCGTCGGCACCGATGGGGAGAAGCCCGTGGGGGATTCCACAAGTTAAAAAAAAAATGTGGCAGTATTTACACGAAATTAAAATCTGCTTAGTAAATGAATTGCTGTGGTTCTGCTCATTTGGATGACCAATTTACGAATTTTATAGTAACCGATTGTGATCTACTGGAATTACCGAAATCGTTCAATGTAGCCTTTTAAGATCCGCAAGTCAATCAACAGTAATTCCCTTTAAAAATTAACTGGCAAAAAGAATGCGTGTTCTCAATGTTTCTGGATATTTCTTTTTTATTATCTCTTGGATATTTAATTATTTCCCTCTCGAGTTGGGAAGTCAGACAGCAATCCTTCTGACAAAAGTTAAATTAAATTTGGAAAGGAAGAATATTAAAGTGACGGTCCTCGGATTTCAAAGCAGTAACTTTAGATGCAACTCAGATTCGCACTCGGATGAAGAAGGGCATAATTTGAATATTATAAATGCGAAAGTTACTCTGTCTGTCTGCCAATATGTTGCGCTTTCACGCCTGAACCACTAAACCGATTTTGATAAAATTTGGTATAAGGGTAGATTAGACCTTGAGAAAAGACGTAGGCTATGTTTGGTCGTGATAACCGACATCCACGCGGGCGGAGCCGCGGGCAAAAGCTAGTGCCTAATAATTTCTTATTTAATTTTCTGTAAAGAAAATATTCAAATATTGGCATTATCATTGATTTTATAGATACTTTCTTATGCAAACGTGTTCATTTAGCCGAGCAACCGAATAATAAAACAAACTGTATTAATCCATTAATTAGGCAAACACCGTTGTCTGTTGAATATTCACGAATATCTAAAAATCATTGAGGAATTCAGAAATGTGACCAACATCTTTACCCTACTGATCTCATCTAGCTATTAATAAGAGGCTACCTATAGATAATTAATTTATCTGCCCAGCGTTTTCCATTTGCCGGGTCGTGACCCGATACCGGGCCGTCAAAATAAAATACAGGCCTTTTTTTTAAAAAAATACCTACTATCGATCAACGCATCCATACTAATATTATAAATGCGAAAGTCACTCTGTCTGTCTGTCTGTCTGTATGTTACGCATTCACGCCTAAACCATTGAACCGATTTTGATGAAATTTGGCATAGGAGTAGATTAGACCTCGAGAAAGGACATAGGCTTTGTTTGATCGCGATAACCGACATCCACGCGGGCGGAGCCGCGGGCAAAAGCTAGTCGTATATAAAGTTTTCAACACTAGTTTATTTTCAAAAGTGGAACCAGACCTTAGGATAAAACTTTCGTCATTTTCCGCAAACTTCGATTCTATAGTAAAAAATAAGCTACAGCTCCGTACTTCGCACTAAAATTTAGTGACTAAATAGGTGATACCAAAATATTGTATGTACCTAGTATTAATAAAACATTTCTACTATTAATAAATATGTACTATTAATGGAATCAGCTTGGGTTAAAAAGTATTCAGTGGGTTACGAAGGGGAAGTGTGAAAATTACCGGGCCATGGCAGAACAGTGTGTGTCAACATTGTCTGTCGAAAACTTGATCGGATTAGTCTGCACACATTGACAAAACCCCTTTTCTCTGCCGCACTATAAAGTGTTGGAATTCTATACCAGCACACGTTTGTCCTTCTTCCTACAGTACCGGGTCCTTAAGCGGGGTGTGAAGATGGCTGAAAAGCCGCATGGGCTTTAGGGCACGCATCGTTTCCACCGACGACGGCGACTCTGAACCTTCCCTAGCCAGAATAAACCACTAGAGAGCACAGAACCCACTAACGAAAACTTCCGCCCCGCTTTCCTCCTGAACATGACTTTCCCTGGGTCAGGTGGAAGTCCTTAAACAGACAATAAACTGATGTCCTCTTCTTTTTTAATACCACCAAGTTCTACAGTCCCGGGTCCTATAAGCAGGGCGTGAAAAAGCATCTGACGAGGCCGTCAAGCTCTTTTCTGGTACCCTCTTTTCTGAGACTTTGGCTTCAGCTTACCATCAGGCAAGGTGAATTCAAATTGACATGTCCTATATAAAAAAAGGCGGGATGGAAATTGGTGAAATTTACTGTGGCCTATGGACGTGTGCAACACCAGGGGAATCACACTTGTGATGCCGACCCTGTAAGCACAGAGAGTTTCTGTGCCTATGAACTCAGATAATCAGCAGGACAAGCTTTTGGTCTTCCCAATGACACTCTTCAGTGAGCTAGGCCTGAGTGGGATTCTTGGGTGATGCGGACGTGTAATGCGAATATGGATTTACTCCACAATCTCCGGCTTACCTGCTAACGTATGGTACAGGCCCAAGCCTACACATGTACACCAGAGAAACTCTTAAACTTGGGCGCCTTAGGTAGCAATACACTGTGAACACGTAATATGAAATTTGAAACGCCATGGACTCTATAGAAGAAGAAGTAAGATGTTACCGAACTGATTTAGCCAAGTGGAAGCTGTTAGTTTTAGTTCATTACCATACATAGTTGAGCCACAATCGTGACTTATTGCTTATTGCTTAGCACATTTTGTTAAGAAACATTCTAAGTAAAAATATATACGAAAAGGTCAATCAAATACATACTATAATAGACTTTGAATTACACTAATGACACAATCGAAAAAATAACGAGTATAAATAATGGTCTCGGGTGAAGTATTGCAGTCATTGCACGTAAATTGTTCATTGCGTAAATAAAGGCTTCAAATACGGAAGACTAGAAGAAAGAAGTACGATTAAAGTATGTAACGCTGGTTGAGTAACACGCCACCATCTGCCAAGTCACGAAGATGAACTGAAGCTGGGAAACATATATTCTAAAGTTTTTTGTCTGCGAATCGTTTTCTATCCATAGAACCCGCGGTTACAATCTGTGTGTTATAATCATTCACTTTCGCTTCAATCAGTCGTTACTATCTAATTCATGATCATAATCTATTGAATTGATGGCAGAGAATAGTAAATAGTTTTTGCTTTATCAGTTTATTACACTGTAACGGAAAATAAGTTTGATGCTTGGGTTTTATAAAAGTTAAATAAAGAGAATTAAATGAGCTATGAGAGCACTGTAAAATTAATAAATATAATGTTGGGCTAGCGGCTAACTGGTGAGACAGAGATAAATAATAAGGTTGAATAACAATTTATAACAACTGTAATATAAAAAAGCGTTACATGAATTTGTGAATAGGTATTATAGAAATGAATCTCAGGGTGGATTCGCAATAAATATTCTGCCCAGGCGTTGTTTGATCCATTGTGCAGAGATGGTAGTATGCACTTAGCTAGTTCAATCCCGGCTGCTGATGTTGCCGGCGTGCCAGGGTCCTCGCTTGTGTGCCTCACGGCCGAATGATGGCGTGAAGCCCGGTGCGAAGACCCTGGAAAAAGAAAGAGTGCGGGTCAGTATGTCACATGGGAACTACGTCCAGTGACCCGCTAAAAATAATAGCAGGTGAAGATAATCTCCCCAGCGGCAGAACAGCATAGCTAGAAGCTATAAGATAAAAATATAATTAAGCAGTGCAGGCTGATGACGTGACCTCTGACCATAGGGGTCATCGGCCTCGTGTCACTAATGGATAGGCTGAAATAGCACATAGAAAAATGTAAAATAATAAAATATAGTAAGCCATACATTAAGCAGGCCGTAAGCTGCGCCGCTGAGAAGTCCTCACCTGTTGAAGGAAGTAGGAAATGTTGATCTCAAAACTTACCCGGTGCCGACAGCAGTTGGCCGCCGGGGTCAAAGCGACCTTCCTCGGCGAAGGGTAGCCGAAGAAAGGGACCACTTTAGCGCCGTGAATAGACACTTAGGTAATGTTGTCCAATCTCGCTCGCACAGCCATAGACAATTTAGTATATTTAATATCGAAAAATACTAAAATATCGACTATATTAGAGAATTTATTACAAATAATTATATAAAATATCCACCAATATTATCATTTTACTTCCCTCGATTAGCTACTACCGCGCCAAAATCGCAGTGAAGAGTTGTGTATCAAAGTCAAAATTAATTACTTTATACTTTACACTCGTATAAAGTTTAGTTACATAAAACGAGTAGATTTGGGGCGACATCTAATCCAAGCCAACTTCATGTGCCAGCCGGTAGCCTGTTGACTTACTGACAAGGGCTTTTACGGTATGTAATAATGCTCGATGTTTAGATATAGTTATCCTTCAACAAATTTAGACTTTGATGCATTCAAAGGTTGAATAATTTGTCTAAAAATAATTATTTTTAAATTAAAAAGATAGTTGAGATTTAGTAACATATGTTGTGAACCCATGAAAATATGGATGATGTATGGCAAGCTAAGAAATGACTGGAGATATGTCATCTGGCAGAATTCCAAGAAAGATAAGAACTTACGTCGTGCGCCAATACTAAATAATTAAATTGAAGAATTACACGTCGCCCTCTAGTAGACTCAAATTAAACCTTGTCATCTATGTATATAGGTTCTGGAATGTGAATACACAACCCTAATTAGATTTTAAATGAATAAATCCATTTTATACATACCCAGATCAATTAATGCAAGTATTGATATTGAAAGTATGAATGAAAGAAGACTAACGAAACAGGTGTATGAGGCGAGTGTGGATGGTACTGCCGGAAGCGGAAGACCTAGGCGCACATACCTGGATCAAATCGGGGCATTTTTAGAAAAGGGGCAGTGTTTTTTTTTTACGTGCCGGTAATCCCCACGGATGACTCCCCCCCTCCGGAACCGACTAAACCGCACGCCGTCTGTGGGTCGATGTGCTAGGCCGGAGGTGAGTTTATCTCGCGACATATCCCTCGCACCCCGGCTGACCGACGTCCCCAACTCGCCCCCGGTATGGGGGAGGGCGCGCATCGTACGATGCGTGCCGTTGTCGTGGCCTGCTTCTGCTAGGGTGACGAGCGGCTCCACCCACCGACGAGCATGTATGAAGAATGAAGCGAGAGTAGTATGTCAGGATCGTGGCAAATGGAGATCCGTGATCTCTGCCTACTCCTATGGGAAACAGGCGTGTTTTTATGTATGTAGGTATGTGTGATATTAGTAAAGTGCAGGAGTCAAACCCCCGCCTTCTAACTTTAGCAGTCGAACGCTCTACTGCTACCCCATAGAAGTCGTCAAATTGTGGCAAGGGCAAACATATTCATTTCATTATTTTGACCTGACCATCAACAGACCATAAAATACACTCCGAACCCCCCCCCCCCCCCCCCCCCCTCCAAAGACGCGGAATAACACCCGAACCTAGGCGAGACCGCAGCCGTAGGTCTGTTGGTAGTCCTGGGACATCCTTTCGGAGGGCTTAGCCGGGGCTACCAACCGCAGGCTATTAGGCGGTACGTGAGGGTCTTCCGTGGGTAGGAGTCCGACATAGCATCCATGAAGGATTTTCCCTCACGGTAAAAAAAAATAAAAAATGTTTACAAAAATATACTTAAGCTTTTTCTTAGTGTCAGAAGACAAAGGGTATGTTTTGGTTCATGTTTATTTTCATGATCATCTCATGTCTGAATATTCATTAGACGTCCTTGGCTACCGTGACCAAACTGTCAGTATGTCACGTCAAAACAAACAGTAGGTACCTACCTATTGCAACAGTCAGACGCCAAACATTTGTAGATATAATTATTGTTTAGCAGCTAAAGGTCAAATATGTAGCCCGTCTCAACGAAACGTACAGAGTAAAGATTTTATTGATATTATTCTGAGAGTAACATCTATTGAGCAAAAACATTCTATGATGCATTGCGCTGCTTCTCTCAATGATTGTACCACTAACTATTCGTCTTGTTTCTAGGTGGTTTAAAAACAAAGATATTGAGGTTCTTCCCTGTTTCTGGGTCACCCTATCGTACAAATGACCTAAGCATTAGCTAGCCAGCAAACATCAAACATCTGCAGCTGAATATCATTCAGGCCACTAGTGGAACGGCGCTGTTTCGTAGAGTAGAGGTTTTGTGCTGCAAGTGGGAAGACCAAAGGCTATTCCTGCTTTGTCTTCTACACTGACGGCACACAAACTCTCTGTGTTTCCAGGGTCGGCAGCACGAGTGTGACTGCCCTGGTGTTGCACACGTCCATAGGCCACGGTAACCACTTACCATCAGGTGGGTCGTCTGCTTGTCTGCCACCTCAGTTGTATAAAAAATTTAGCTAGTTGGCGGCATCATATAAGTAGATTTTCTTAATTTAAGTATGTAGATGCAATGATCATTTATCAAAAAGAGATAGATACGAAAATGAATTAGATTACAACCTTTCACCACGAGAACGGGGGTTTCCAATAAGGGATGAAAGTTCGAATCCATTTATGAAGATTACCGGATTATTATTTGGTACACAGATAGATTAGAGCTTCGGAAAGCCTATAGGCCATATTTGGTCGCGGGGTCATTCGGGGCCGTGGGTAACCGCTAGTCCGTAATAATGAAATAACAAAACACACTCATAACATAAAAATAAATGGCTTTGTACACACTGTTTATTGTTTGTCTTTCTTTCAGTTCATACAAACGATTCGTTACATCACCATATCTTATCTTGTCACTGAATAATGAGCAAAGTTGTAATTAAAGATTACGCCACTATTAATTCTGTATCTGTACTTTCTTTATTCTATCGATAGATACCCTTTTTCTTATGCACAAACACATAATTACGTGTAAATATTTGTATATATATGTTTGTGTGTGTGTGTGTGTCCACATTTACTATAATGTTCTGCCTACTATAATTTTACCGCCTATGTATTAAATAACTGTCACCTGCAGGTCCAAACATAGCCTATGTCCTTTCACAAGCTCTAATCTATCTGTGTCCCAAATTTTAACAGGCTATCTGAAAATACATTATACATACATTTTTCATTCACTATTAAATCCCTTTTTTCACGATAGAACGTAGCCTATTTCTTTTCTCCCCTCCCCCCCCCCCCTTTAACACCTCTTTTCGCGATAAAAGGTAGCCTATTTCCTGTCCCAAGCTCTAGTCCATTTCATTACCAAATTGCATCAAGATCGGTCTAGTGGTTTAGGCGTGAAAAAAATAACTAGCAGACAGACAAGCAGAGTTCCTTTCTCATAATATTAGGAATTAACGTAATCTAACTATTCTAATCGTCAGGGTTGAAAGCTTTTTTTTAACGGCAAGTCTTTGTAAGTGGCATTACTTGGACCTAAATAGCGAGATAGAATAATCTAAGTTTGGTGAATTGGAAATGGTCCTCAAAAGACACCCAAGAAACATAGACTGCGCGTATAGAGAAAATTGTGAGCACATTTTAGGCTCAAGATATTTGTCCCAAATAATTACAGCCGAATAATAATAGTCACAGCCTATGTGGCGTGGCGGTAATGAAAGTGGCCGCTACGCAGGAGGCGCGGGTTTGATCCCCGCTCAGTGAAACATTTGGGGTCTTGCTGTTTGACCAAAAGTCATTTGGCAAATTTACACTTGACAAACAACGTTTGGTAAAACAATGGTTCCGCCAACTGATCAGTTTACTACTTATCATTTTACAAATGACTCACTTTTCCAAATGATCAACGCATAAATATACATTTAATAAATAATTCTTTTCCACAATGAACATTTAGCAACTGAGTTATCTGATAAAACTACTATTGGTCTAAAAACTTTGATATAAAGTATTAAGTGACAAACTTAATCGAAAATCATTAGGTCTAACGTTTAATATATATAAAAAACGTCATTATGGTTACCATCCCGACTCGGATAGGTTGGGTTAGAAGGCGTCGTGGTTTTTTTTTTAACCACCCAGGTATAGGATTTTATTTATACGTTTTGTTTGAAAAAAGAAGTACTTTTATGAAATAACATTTTATTAAATGACATTTGGATAAATGCTCAATTTGCGAAACATTATTTGGTTAAATGAAGAAAGGTCAATTGACATTTTAATATTTAATACATTTGGAAAGAATTGTGTTTATTAATGGATCATTTGCTAAGTGAGTTTTTGTAAGATTATACTTTTGTCAAATGTCTCATTTGCCAAATGAACATTTGTTGAAACGTTGTTTGTCGAATGACCATTTGTCAATTATTTTCTGGTCAAACATTAGTCATCCCAAATATTTGTATGCATGTATATGTATATTTGCATTGGACTGGGTGTTTCCAGGTATAATATGTATATATTTACAAAAAAAAAGTATTTAAGTATGTTAATCCGCATTCTAGATTCCATAACACAAGCTAGTTAAGCTATGCTTACCATAGATCTAGAAAGCGTTTTGTGAAATGTTGCGGAATATTATATTTGGAATATTATCGTTCTTACACTTTTTCACATAACCTCAAATAATATCTAAAAGCTAAACCGTTAGCCTTTACCTACTGGTACACTACCATTACTTATATTACTATTATACCTTAGCATTGCTAATCACATTACTACTTTAATGACATCCTCCCATTCGTCCTATTTTGCTAAGTATAGAGCCTTATACAGAAGGTTTAATTGAATATCAGTGTGATATAATAGTATGTCACAGATGTAGCGAGTAAGGCTGTGGCACGCAACGAATATGTAAGGTAGTAATTTTCAGGGTATCTTCGCGTTTAATGGGGTCAAATATTGCATTTAGTACTTATTACATACACTGACCTTCTACGTTAATAAATGATTTGCAGTCGAAGTTAGCATCTTATTTTTATTTATAAATTTCTGACAAGTTGACTAAGATGATTTATGATATTCCTAAAATTTTTGCTCTTCTCTTGAGAAGAACATCATAGTTTCCCGTAGGCAAACGAGCTATGAAGAGGGCTATGCTCGGTATTTCCCTACGTGATCGCGTCAGAAATGATGATATTCGCAAGAAAACAAAAGTAACCAACGTAGCCCAGAGGATCAGCACGTTGAAATGGCCAATGGAGCAAAGTTCTGGAATGGCGACCGCGTACGGGCAAACGTAGTGTAGGACACCAACGGCCAGGTGGAAGGACGAACTCATCAAGGGCGCCGGGAAGCACTGGATACGGGCTACTTTAGATCGGTCGTTCTGGAAGTCCATAGGAGAGGCCTATGTTCAGCAGTGGACTATGTGTGGCTGATATGATGATGATTATGATGAGGCAAAGCGAGCATATTTAAATATTAGCAATATTCATACCATTTTATATGTCTACCTTCATGACCTAACGCTCAATGTATGAGGAACCTGGCAAACATTGCCGTATCAAATTAAAAACTTGCTTCATAAATTAAAAAAAAACTAAAATAAAAGTTGTAAATTTAAATAAAACCACTTTATAGATACCTACTTTCTGAAGTTTGCGAATATTACTCGTGAAGTAAAACCACTTTTTAACTAATTATACGCTTTCACTTTCAATGAAACCACTTTTTAAGAAATTCTATCGCTATTTATTTGTTATTATTTATTTATTTACAATTAGAATCTGTTAAAAATGGTTTCATTTCTATAAGTAGGTAATATCTGACAGTATCATGTAGAATATTTCGATATTGAACACAACATACTATACATAGGTATATATATACGTGTTATACATACCGTATATACATACACGAGTATAGCACACGCTGTATAAAAGTATCCAAGCTCTTAACCACTAACAGTAAATTGGTTTTTGCGAGATCGAGTTTCGCGGACAAGGTCTTGCGCAGGGTCTTTGACCTCGCCAGATGCAATACGACGAACCGTTAGTTCACAGGCAAATCAATAAAAATGCTATGCTTCTGGTGAATGGAATAAAGAAAACCCCTATATAAGAGTAGGTAATAAGTATTTAGGAAATTATTTACCAATATTTTGATACCAACCACTCTAGACAAGTGGCAGTTCATTAACCGGTGTTTGATAGAATAGAATGATGAAAGGTATAGGATTTGACTTTTATAACATGCGTTAACGACTGTCAGATACGTCAAATCCCAAACATTTGTCATTCCATTCTATCGAACGCTGAACAACGAATTGCCACTTGTTTAGGCGGGCAGATCGACTATTGATAGATAAAACGAGCCCCCTTAAATCCAACCACATGTCCTGATCGTGCACCTGAATCTCGTGGGGGGCAGACACACGGAAACGAATTTACTGGCGTGGCTAACGTGGAATAATTACGAATAATTTTATAATACATTTTACTTGACATTGGTGAATTGAGGCGATTTGCTGCGGAGGCCATTTTGAAGAAGTTGAAGATAAAAGGGTCCCACTTTTTATATAAATAGGAAACGTCAATATGACTTAGACTATGAATAAGCTGAATATAAAGTCTCGGGAAAGAGGATCCCCATTACAGACACCAACTTTTTTTACAAAGGTGGCCCTAACTTTGACGGCCCCATCAGATTCTTTTTCACGCCCTGCTGGCTCCATTTAAAAACCCCGATACTGTAGGAAATAGGGAATCAATTGTGTACAGTGCCCCGAGCACGAAAAGCATTCGAATTCGTAACGCAAACGTATCGAAAGAATGGAGCATTGCGATTGGTTCACAGTAGGCAGACGACCAATCGCAATGCTTCATTCCCTTGATACGTTTACGTAACGAATTCGAATAATATTTTAGCACTCGGGGCACTGAAAAAAAAAAGAATTCTAAAACTTTTGGTGCGGTACAGAAAACTTACACAAACAGCACAAGGACCTCTTAACTGTCGTTGTCACTTCGTCTAATGACTTACAACCAAATCTGACCAGCAATGAGAGGTTTTTGGTGATCCGAATCGGGTTCGAATCTCAAATTACCTCTTCATAGAGTAGGTTCTTGGCGAATTGGCACACAAAAGCGTTTCAAAACATAAATAAATAAAAATCATACACCTGCTGCTGGTACGATTGCCAGATCTGGCTTATAATCGTGTAGTATTTGCCTACATATTGAATTTAAAATGGCATCATATTTGAGCGTTCAGTTATCACTTGGCTTAGCACACAAACTTACCATGATCGGAGCAAGAGCAAAGGATACTTCGTATTGAGAAAATTCCTGTGAAGAACCACTTTTTTATGGATTCTATCACGATTTATGTGGTATTATTTACGTTTAGCTCGACGTTTCGGTAGCCATGGACGCAGAGTGAGGGTAAATCCCTTAAAAAGATGTATTACAATGAGTGACATACGTGTAAACTTTAGAAAATATTGAACAAAGAAATTTTACAAGTAATATCAAACGCGATCGAACGAAGTCACGGGTAATACTAGAAGCAAGAATAAGAAAGTATTTCTCAATCCGAAATAGTATTGACAGTTATAATAATAATGATGCGCGAAGTGAAAGGAGTTTCAATACTAGTATTAAACTTTCATTTGTTTATTGCGTCAATAGCACTCATTGTCAACGGTGTACGATATGTTGAGAGGATATTCTCGCAAAACTCGCTAGCTCGATGAGTAATTACAAATATACACATAACTATAAATTTAGATCAAAAAAAGTGACCATATAAGACAGGACTTGAACCAGCGAACAGTCCTTTACACGAGTAATGGTCAGACGAAAGG
Source organism: Eilema caniola (assembly GCA_949126895.1). NCBI lineage: Eukaryota > Metazoa > Arthropoda > Insecta > Lepidoptera > Erebidae > Eilema > Eilema caniola. Next base: position 9,108,989 of record OX421462.1, read on the forward strand.
ACCCAAATGGATACATCTTGGATTTAAAATCTATAAGAAACTTTAGCATAGTAATTGCTTCAAAATTTCATTTAATGCTTAGATACTAGCTGACCCGGCGAACTTCGTACCGCCAATATTTTTCCGGCCGCATCAGATCCCGTTCCCGCTGCACCCTCTATTATATTAAACATGTATTTACATATAAACCTTCCTCTTGAATCACTATCTATGAAAAAAACCGCATCAAAATCCGTTGCGTAGTTTTAAAGATTTAAGCATACATAGGGATATAGGGACAGAGAAAGTAACTTTGTTTTATACTATGTAGTGATATCCCATCTCATCATCACCAGTGTCAAGGCCGGTTAAATCCAAAGTCTGCACCTTGAAGCCCGGGATCCGCTCTTTTTCTACATTGATTTGTCTTTCACGGAAGGAAACCTGATTTTGAAGAGTCTCGTCCATTAATCAGTAATCGACCGGCTTGCAAATGAGGTTAGTTTGAGCCCAAAGTCCTTGGTCCCAAATACCCATAATATTTTACTACACCATACTGCTATCTCCACAGCCTGTGATATTTTTGCACGGTTATGTTTGAAAAACCGTTCGGTTTTACTTTTTTTTTATATCTCGGATTGATTAATAAGTCGGATTTCTTAAAACTAATATCATTATCTTGCCCTTATCCCATATTTATTTAAGGTCGGCACAATATTTTTTTTTCCATAGATCTCTGGTTGAAGTCATCTCATCATTTACTCTCTTCCTGGCCATGCCATCTTTCACATTCACTCAATCCATTCATCTCTCCTCTTGTAATTGTCCACTTCCATAATTAATGCCTTCCAAATAATTCTCACGAAAAGCTAATTATAAAGCTCATTTAAGTACAGTAGGTACTTTATTTAACCACAAATAAAGTACTTTTCTTTCCTTACATAAATGAATGCTAGGCAAAATAAAAACAACAACGAAACGCTTTCAATAGCTTTTACTATGAATAGTCAACCCAGTTTTTACTCTAACGTACAAAAGTTTTACTGTTAATAGAAAAACGGAAATTGACATTCTTGTTCGTAACCTGACCTGAATTTGGCCGCACTTTAAAAAAAACTGGTCAAGTGTGAACAAATGGTTCTGTACCATTAATTAGCCTAAATATTTAATATTGGTTGTTATAGTAACTACAGAAATAGATCCACCTGTGTAAAATTTTACTATCTAACTACGGCATACGGCCTGGGTGACATGGCAAACAGGCAGGCGGACAGTCTTAGTAATAAGGTTCTGTTTCTAGAAAGCGTAACGGGTATGGAATCCTTAAAACTTTCGTATTTAAACATTTGTCCTTTAGAAAGGTAAAATTATACTGTGAAATAAATAAATATGACTCTTATAAATTAAGCAAGCAATCTTTTCCCGGACCACTACCGTTGGCGTTGTAAACATTTCCATGACAAATAACTCGAATTGTTTTAACATTCGATTCTAACAATTATCTCCACCCTAGACCCGGTCGCATATGATGCTTTGACCGCAGAATCCATAGCCCGGTTTTTTTACTTTCCGCTTCGCAATGTCTGGGACATCCACGGTAGTAAAAATATTGGTACATGCGTATCAGACCTGTCCGATTAACCTTTTTTCGAAGCGGAAATCCTCGAATTCAAATGGACTATAACCGCATTAGGTCTTGGGCCTTCAGATGTGAGATTGCCTATAACGCATGTCCACGGAGGACAGAATATGATGGGTGTATCCCTCACGCTCCGGCTGACCCAGGGCCAAATCCGGTTTCGACATGGCCCCCTCGGATGGCCTGCTTCTTCACCTAACCAATAATTTAAGGGCACGAATGACACCAACTACCTCACCCCGCTTGGCTCACATGGCAACAATACGTGCCTTTCATCACAATCGATGTTACCAGATGCGTGAAGTACAGATTCCAGGTACTTGACCTGGTCCATGCCCTCGACCAAGTCATCACACACAGGTTTACTTTAATGTGAATAAATTAAAGAATGCCAATAATATTTATGATAGATTTTATTTTATTGTTAATGTTATTTACTGGTGACTCGACCTTGCTAGCTAGCCAGCTAGATAATATATAATGTTATGGTCTACGTGATGCAGAATGAAGTAATATCATAATCTGCCAAACGGCGCCAAATTCGGCCAAAAATTTGAAATCCGTGGTCTGGTCTCCTACTCCCCCGTAATTTATTTTACTTCTTGTTTATTTATTTAGTTAATTTCATTAAAAAAATTAATAAAATAAAAGCCGTCGGAAATATTTTTCTAAATAATAAAAGCACTATATATGCCTCGGCCGAAATGACAATTGCCTGTCGCGTATCATTGAAGTCCTCGCTCCGCCTTCAAACTCATACTCGACCTGCAATTGCCTATTTGGCTGCCTTTGCAATAATGTACTATTCTTAAAAAAAAAGAATAGTTCAGTCAAAAATTAATAAGATCCAATCATAAATATCGCGACGGCCGCTCTTTTTCCCTCACATTTTAGTCTTTCAAAGAAAGTTCTAGACAAAAGTTGAGTTTTAAATCAAAGAATATATGCGCCAAGTTTGGTGAAAATCGGTTAAGTAATGCGTCCTCTAGACTAGAACTGAAAATCATACTAGTTTCGGCCACCTTGTTGAATATATCAAAATTTGTGAAGATTTTTCGTATGGATTAAGAAAGGAAAAAGTGAATCGCTCAGGTGGGACTCGAACCCACGATCTTTCCCTTACAGGGGGAATGCTCTGACCACTGAGCCACCGAGCCACACCGGAAGCTATCCAAATTCTCCCACCTGAGTGATTCACTTTTTCCTATCTTAATCGATTTGAAAAGTTAGCATAGTAAATGCTACAAAATTTTATTAAATTTTTCGTATGGTTATTATTCATTTACTAACGCTCTAATGGCTGCACAGATCTTGCTGAAATTTGAAATTTGTAGACAATTTTCGGGCCTGGATAGCATTGTGCAATTTATTCCAGCACTTTATTTTTATATTCATAACACGATTTTAAATTTACAAGTACCTATCTATCTCACAATTAATTCCGTTCGATTAATTCCTAAGACAAAGCGTTATCTGAGAAATTAATGATGACGCTCTCACATTTATCTAAAGTCTCTATTGTATGGATCTATTGGTAGGTACCTTTTGTTTCCAACTTGCAAGCCGGGCTACCGTTACCTATGCGATGCAAGCTGCATACTAATAATCCAGCCGATGATGGCCGATGAAAGCCAACTCCAGTGCAACAGGAAGAAGAATAAAACGCTTAGTTTATGTTTAAGGGTTTCTTCACGGAACAGAATTTTTTTCTCGAGGAAACCCACAAGCTTTCCTTAAGTCAATTGCTTTGTTTTTTATTTATTAGAGCTGTAGATTAAGGAAGAGTCTTTATTAGGTGGGATCGAATATTGATGAAATGTGGTTTATTCACCTCTATTTAACACCTCTGGAATATGAGTGTGACATCATTGTCTGTATGTTATTAGTACCGATTTTAGTTAATACTTATTAGTATCAATGCCATCAAAAGTAAAGACAGTTTGCTTGGGTCTAAGGGTATCATAATATGTATTTACAAAAAAAAATGTAGGTGGTACTTAATATTTTTATTTATCGGCATTCTAGACCCGATATTACATACATACATATAATCACGCCTTTATTCCCGGAGGGTTAGGCAGAGGTGAATTAACACCCACATTTCACCAATCTGTATTAGGTACCACGTAATAGGGCGTGAGCATATTGACGTATTCCGGGCACTATTGTTGATTCGAGCAATTAATTACAAGCAACGAATATACAATCGAGTTGTTTGTATATATGTTGTACGTAGTATTTATGTTATTACAAGCTACGCTTAGTGTGTGTGTTTATTGCTGTTACTGGAGCTTTTTATACCAAACGTAGCAAACGTACGGCCTACATTGCCATGTTAATAAGAATACCAATTATTCATTTTCTTGTAGTTTAGAAATCGATTTGAATAGCACATTTAAATAAAGAGATAGGTAAACAGACACACTAACCACATTTAATATTCATATTGCGGATGAGTGTACCACTTATAAATGTATACGTGAGACGACGGTAAGTAGTTTCTACAAACTACCAACTATATAACAGAAATAGATTTTGAACTATTATTAAATATATTCATTAATTATAAATTATAGTCTTTACCTAATGCGTCTTTGTTGTTTAGTTTGAATATAAAAGGTAATGAGTTCTAGTTAATCACTCCCCTAATTTAGTTTTGATTTTCTATTTTTATGTGCAAGTGGTTACGGAAATTCCTTTCTTCGTTCCCGGGTTCCTTGCTCCAAATTTATTATCTTTTAAGCTCTTAAAAAAGTAGGTAGGTAAATCAGACAATCAGTTGTAATGTTGTCTGACCCACCTAGCCATTATCCATTAATCCATTAACCATTATCCATTAATCCGAAAGTGTACCGGCTCGGAAGACTATCAGAGTCTAACGGACACTGCATCTAAACTCCGGAGTCTAAACATCCAGTTTAGACTCCGAATGTCTTTATTAATGCTCACCTCATAAATCCTACATCGACAATAAAGTCTTGCCAAAGGGCACCAAAATGTTTTCGTCCTTCTGTAAAAGCCACAATCATAGTAACAGATTAATTCTCTTGTCCAACAGGTATGTTTGGAGGGCGGTGTTCCCGGCGTGACCCCAACGTGGATGCATGTCTATTGCGAAATTTCAATTCCCTCATTGAGTACCTGAAAGGTGGAGCACCCGAGCTTGGCATTGAAGAGGTATGTTCTTTACGTTTTGATTTATTGATAAAATAACGAACAATTTTGGAAATATAAAATCTATGATAAAAGCCTTTGAGTCATGTCTTTTTCTTGTGATATCGATACCCTAGAGGGGAAATTTAATATGATACATAACCTTGTCTTGGTAAAATATCCCAACCAGATGAATAAGGACAGACAAATAACTGTTTATAAAATACTAGTATACTAGTAGCTCCGCCCGCGTGGATGTCGGTTATCGCGACCAAACATAGCCTATGTCCTTTCTCAAGGTCTAATCTACCACTATACCAAATTTCATCAAAATCGGTTCAGTGGTTTTGGCGTGAAAACGTAACAGACAGACAGACAGACAGACAGTTACTTTCGCATTTATAATATTAGTATGGATGTTTACTGAAGATTATAGTTGCGATCTGACAAGTACGGTAATATTTACTATCTGTATAGTAGGTAGTATTCATTATCAACATCTTCATCTAAGCGTTGCCGCATTGTTCCTAAGACTTACAACAAGCCATACCTCAGAGCCATTCGTCTTTGTTTTTATGGAAACCACTGCCGTTTAATGTCTCAAACCCAAAAGTAAAGACTGCGTCTAGGTCTCATCCATCAACTAACATATATACCGGCTCGCGGGTGAGGTTGGCTTATCCTGAAAGCCTTGGAGGATCCTATACCTACCCTTTTATAAGTACCAGAAATAAGTATTACTTTAATGAATTCTGTCGTCAATTCAGGCGGTAGGCCGCCTTATTGGTACTATACCTTTTTTGCTCTTCAACAGATGGCATCGTGTCGTTTACATCTGCCTTATTATAATAGACGACGTTCTCTAAGCAACGTATTCCATCAATTCCAGATAGTATGTTGTTGTTGTTAGATTAATTGTATAACTTAACATGCTCAAAAGATACTGAAGCAATGAGCAACTTCAACACCTGTAGTTTAAGGCTGAAGTCAAATGAGCGTTATTTTTTGAGTCGGTTAGATAATTTCTGTTCTGTTTGATTCACAAGGCGACGCAAAATGAGTTGTCTGCTTACACGAGTTTCTGTAAAATCGAAAGCAGTGGCTGAAATTGCGCGAACCGCAACACCAATGAAAATATACCTCCTGATGGAATATAGAACTCCTCCTGTTTTGAAGTTGATTAAAATTACCCTCGTTAGGCTTCAGTCAACACACACCAAATCGAATAACAAATTATAATAACATAACGCACCTAATGGCCCTACCAATTCTTCGTGTAGTGTACCCGTAATTTCGAATTGTATGCCAAAATTGTACTGGCGTTCTAGTACACTTTGTCTTAAAAATCAACTTAACACTACATGTTTCACAGTAGCATCAAAACGGTGTTAGCTTGACCCTGTCCAAGACACTCAGGGTCAATATCTCTCAATGAGACCTTAGCATTATTTGCAATCGTGAAGATGTATATTTTTGGTACATTTTTGGTGCTATATTTGCAGGCCGAGCCTTTACAAATAGATGAGTTGAGCATTGCATTAGGAGGTGGTCCGGATGGGTACCGCGCGAGCTTCAATGATATAAAAGCAACTGGTGCCTCCAATATGACTATCACTAATGTCAGGTAAGATTTATATTTACTTTTAAGTATTTTGGTAATCCGGCTCAAAGGACCAGTGCAGGACATACATACGCACTCTTTGCTTATAATGATACTTATTTATTCAAAATACATGGTTTTACTGAGTGCGATCGAAATTCTAAGTTATCGATTTTACTAACAGTGGCAATTTTTCATAGGTCATCTATGTTCATGCAAAGGTTTACTGTGTGTCATGGAACATGGCTGCTATCCTTAATCCCTTTATACGACACCCACAAGAAGACTTTACTACAGAATAGATAATAGTACTAGCGTATCTTTAGTCATTAGGTGGCCCTGTGTTTCGAAAACAACGTAAACAACGTAAAACAAAATACAAAATGAATAATATTGAAAAATAATGAGATTCGAGTGCATCTCATTGATGCCAATCTCATGGATATCATTAATAAATATTAGCAGACAATTTGTAAAAGTTTATAAATGAATAAAACTTTCAAATATTAGTAATGAAAATATTAGTCAGCTAATAATACATTCTGTTCACGTTCATCGTTCGCTGACTTCCACACGAGTTTCACGAGGGTCAAAGAGACAAAGAGTTCTCACATTAGCAATAATATGATGACTTCAAATGTGAGTAGCGAGTACAGGGTTAACGTATTGAAAAGAATTTAAAGTGAACCTAACTTTGTCCATTGTCATAATAGTGTTCACAAATTGTTTAACAATGTAAAGGTTCTTTACGCCTTTAAGGTTTAAATTAAAATGAAGGACAGTTCGACAAATAAGTATTACATTATTAGCTAAAGCTCGGAATGTATTGGAATGTCATATTATATTAAGAACCTTCGCGGATATTAATAAGAAAGTTTTGACAGTTTCTAGGACAAACGCAAGTTTATGGAAGAAATAGACATTTTCACCAGTGGTCGAGCTGGATAGGATAGGATAGGGATTCTTTTGTCCGGACTTATCTTTTGGGCCATTTTGCGTAAAGAATATTGGCTAAAGCAGCCAGCCTAGCTCCGCCCAGAACCGCAGAAGCTTACTGGGGGCTTCACAGGCTTCGCGGAGCGACCTCACTATGGCGAGGATTTGGAATCTTTGAGCCGCTACTGCCTTGCACTCCAGTATTACGTGGGCGCCGAAACACCCCCTGTGAAGGGGCTGTCCATGTCCCCGATGGTATATAAGTGCTTGTTGAGGTGACAGTGACCCGGTATTGTCCCCATAATTGTTCTGTCTAATCTTAGGAGACGTCTCGTTGTTTTCGTACACTGGTAAAAAAAGGACTATATAAAACATTATATGTTGCGACCTAATACGCAAGACAAACACGAGACAAGGGACTTATTTCATGGCGCGTACTCTATGCCATGCCGAATTGAATGATACCTCAATCATAATTATCAGAAAACACGAAAAAGTTTTCACCTTTCTCATCTTGTTGACTAATCTATAAAGCAAGTTTTTGTAAAGTATTGTAATTATTACTTGCTTGTATATGAAGAGAAATAATATGTTTAGATGCAAAACACAGATACTATCTCGGAGATGAACAACCTACATATTGTGGGCCAAATTGCATTGGAGATAGTTCAAAGACTCTTCAATGCACGACAACGATGAATGTCCGTTCGCACAATACTCGCCATTGTCGCGTCATCTCACCCATTCAAGCTTCCCTCGAAAGATCGCACGACCTACTCACATTATAATTTAATTAAAGTAGCATAACGACTAGCTGTTACCGCGTACCCCTCATTCCTCTCCTATAGGACCTGAAAAATGATTATAATTTAAGTAAAGAGTACTTACTTCTTGATATATCGCCTTCCTGGTGATTCGAACGCCACCGAAGACGCAGCTTTGTTCATACGCGGAGCTGTCATCCTTTTTTCTATATTGGAAATACATATTTAGTCCCCTAAAATCCAACCACACTTCCTGATCGTCCACCTGAATCTCGTGAGGGGGAGCGGACACACGGGAACAAATTTACTAGCGTGGCTAACGTGGCTCTGGTACACTCGACATTGGCGTTTTGCCATAAATAATTTTATAATAAATTTTACTTGTCATTGGCGAATTGTGGCGATTTGTTGCAGAGGCCATTTTGAAGAATTGGAAATTGTAGTTGAATTTGAAATACACGTTTATCTATCTTTTCATCTCCTCAATACCTGCGTCTGTTACAAATTGACCATATGCCCTGCCCTGCCCCCAAGACAAGTGGTAATAGATTGGCCAGCAATGCCAGTACAATAAAATGATGAATGAATGTAAGGTCGGTAGCTTAGTGGTTAAGGAGTCGGCCTTATGATCGAGAGGTCTCGGGTTCGACCCGGCCATTACACTACCGACGTGAACCCACTCAAGCGATTTAGCTTAGTTGAAGGGGTTAGAGGGAATATTAGTAATTTCGGTTGCTAATATTCTTTAAAAAAATTACACTAATTTTTACGTTTTGTATAGACACCTTTAAATTAATAGCTAAATATTAAATTTTGCATACCTCCAGACACAACTACAATATGCCCAATATATCCAAGACCAAAATTACATTTCCCCTTGGGGTTGAGACTCGGCGGCAGTCTTCTTCTCCAACCTAGCGTTAATCCCAGTCGCATCCGAAGATTTTTAACTTGGAGTCTGGGCTTCGCTTTACCAGTCCAACTGCGGATGTAGCTGAACTTCTATATTTTCTGTGAAGCGACTGCCATCTGACCTCCATAACTCAAAGGCGATATCTAAACATGACCGTTTGATCAGTTGTTGGAATTTTAAGGGCTCCAACTACCCGTAACGACTGCCATAGATGTTCGCATGGCAACCGACAGCTAAACGTGCTCTCCGAGGCACAACCAGCCCAATGCAAATATCCATGTTCATGCATACAAATATTTGCATTGAGCGGGGATCGAACCCGAGCTCGGTGGCAGTCGCTGTCATAAAAACCACATAAATCAAATAAAAAGACGAAAAATCTGTAATCTGACTCCTGGCAAAGCCTTGGATGCAACTAGGAAACAATTCTGGGCTGTGACGATGGCCCGTAGAAGCAGATACACGTTAAGCTGACTCTAGTTACACTGTCTAATTATGATCTCATTTTGTAACTATTACCGGCAAGGTCAGAAAATAGACAATTGCTGTAACCTACCTACGAGTAGCCGGTTGTTACTACAATACGGGTCAGACAATTGACATTTCCGTCGAGACATAATTCTAAGTGCATTTCCATATCCAATTTCACTTCTACTCTTAAAACAAAATCCATGTCACTGTCCTCACTAGAACTTGTTTTAATAATTATATCCATTAGTTTTAATAATTAAACTGGCTGCATACACTTCTATATAAATGGAATCCGTTTTCGATTTGTGTTTAGATTCAAATTCTTTTTTCAATTAATCAATTAATCAATTAAATTATAATAGTATAATACTTGGAATAGAGAGATAAGACAGTTAAAATTATATGTAGATGATATTAAATGTGTCTGGCTGTCTGTGTCCAACCTCTACAAAAAGTGGCACAGTGTTGCTTTATTGGTAGTACTTATTTCCTTGTAAAGTGATTTATCATACCTTTTACAGAGGCGACTGTTATCTGATCTCCCAACTTTGTAACCTGCTCCGAAACAGAAAACAAGCAGATGTGTCAATACATCAGTACAACAGTATCTGCATAAGCTTCGTAAAAATTGACAATACCGACAGTAATATCGTGTTTCCCGAGGAGGGCCAGACCGAGAGGGATGGCCCTAGGTCAGCCAGGGTGCGAGGGATATGTCGCATGACAACTTCACCTTCGGCCTAGCACTACGACCCACAGACAGCATGCGGTTTAGTCGGTTCGAGTCCGACATAACCTCCCTCTCCGGCTCCGCACGTAAAAAAAAGTAATATGGTGCTGTAATAAATAACTGATGAAGGTTTATTTACAATTAGGTATTTTCCTGTAGTTAAAATAAATTATTTAGCTGAACTTATTAAATTAAAAATAGTAAAAGAGTGAAAACTGTTGCTTCGGTTCATAATTTATCGTTCTTATTTATTTTTAATTATCCACCCAACCTTTAATAGCAAATTATTTGACTATTAAATATTATGACGTCACAAATAAGTTTTTCATAAAATTTTCCTTATAATTTACCGTTTTGACGTTTAATAAAAAAGTAACTAATTTGACTAGTCAGTCAAATACCCAATTGGAGAGCGACATTACTCGCAAGAGATTTATAGCAAGACTAATCTAAAATAACAATAGCTTTTATACATTGACTCGTATCAATATTTACAATGTTCGACGCTTAAAAATATTCAAAATAATATTTTTTTTTATTGTCTATCTACAAAGATGTGTCGAAACAGGCACATGTCCTTTCAAGTTTATCCCTAACGTCGTGTAGCCGAAGTTCTTGATAATCTTGATGCAGCTGCATGTTATCATCATCTTACATTTATTTACAAAAAAAAAAAAAAAACCCCATCCTAGCGTTATCCTAAATATAAAAAAAATATTCGATTCGCATTCGAAGCTGGAAAACGTGGACCCTAGACTCCGAGGTGAACTATGGGTTTGGCTGAACATCGATATTTTCCGTGAAGCGACTGCCATCTGACATCTGCCCCTCTAGACAAATGGCAATTCGCTAGCCGGCGGCGTTTGGTGGAATAGAATAACGAATGTATGGGATTTGACTTAAATGACAGTCGTTAACGCATGTCAAATACGTCAAATCCCATACATTCGTCATTCTATTTCATCAAACGCCTGCTAGCGAATTGCCACTTGTCTAGAGGGGCTTCCCTGTTGGCGATATCGAAGCATTGCAATTGGATCAGTTGTTGAACTTTTTAGGGCTCCTAGTACCCGTAACGACTGCCATAGATGTTTGTATTATAACCAGGACCGACGGCATGACCAGAACAATACAATTAACCGGATTCATGCATACAAATATTTGCACTGAGCGGGGATCGAACCCATACCTCCTGCGTAGCGGCCGGTTTCACAACCACCACTCCAGCAAATAACTATTAATGTTCAAATGATCGTTTCCCTAGGTCTGACCTGGACACACACCAGTTCCAACTGACGTTATTCGGGCCACACATCAGCGCCCGTGCCCGCTATCGTTCTTCAGGAGTCCTATTGCTGGTCCGAGCGAGCGGTGGTGGCGAATACTGGGGCGAGTATGGTATGTACACAATACATAATATTGATCTTAAATTCTCTCCGTTGCAGAGAGAAATTGCTCCAAAGTTTGTATTCAACCGATGTTTTCTGTATAGACTATAGACATACAAAAAGTAAACCTATTCAGATGTACTAGGAAAACTACTCTCCTGCTCCCTCTAGACAAGTGGCAATTCGTTGGCTGGAGGTATTGTAGCATAGAATAATGAATTAGAAGAATGAATAACGGTAGCCTAGTGGTATGGGCAATGGACTGCTGAGACGAGGTCTCGGGTTCGATCCCAGGTTTTACCATGGCACACACCAATGAGTTTTCGATGCTTTTCGAAGTTATGTGTGTATTTATCGCAGGTGTATAAGTGCCCGGTTAATGGCAATAGGCTCGCCACCTATTACATTGGGACCTTAACATAAACTGGCGAAATATGGCTGCTAGCACCTCTGCCTACCCCTTCGGGGATACAGGCGTGAGTTTATGTTATGTTATATTTGTTTAAACATTAGTTTTCGATTTGTTTGATGAATACTGGAGCTACTAAATAGTTTCGAAAAACAGAAAAAAAATGAATTCGCAAGTAAAACTGTATTGATATTGAAATACAATTTATAGTGGTCTCCTTTTAGTGATCGAATACGCAGTTTTCACAAAAAAAAAAAGAATAATTTAAAAACCACCACACACACAAATTTTGCTATTGGCTAACATTTAATACACAATATAAGCTATCTATTCCAGTATTTGGTTCCGGCTAAGAAAATAATTTTTGCGGGGGTAACGTTTTGAGAATTACTGTAGCAGGATTTGTTTTTTGCAAATATCTTTTCAATTATAATCTGTACAAATTTTGCTATACTTAAACAAATTTTCCTTTATAACACACTAAAAATCTGTAATACTTTCAAGTCTCTAAAGTACAACATTTTGCTGGGGTAACGCACACTTGTGACCTTGCAATTTGGCAAATTTGCCGATATTATGTCCACTACTCTATACTTGTACCACGTATTTGCTCACACACTCTCCTTACGTTCGCAGATGGCGTGAAAGCCAAGGTATACTTCCGCGGCGAGCCGTACAAGCGCGACGGCCGCACTTACCTGAAACTCAAGCAACTCAAGTTAGACTTCACCGTCAAGGACATTCAGATGGGCGTCGAGAACTTACACAACGCAAACTCTGTTCTACGTAAGTATACCACTTAGTAGGTAATTTCGTAAGGATATTGGGAATGTATGAGGCCTATATACACCTATTCTTTTTTTTCGTGTTGAAATTTCCTCAGATATCCCCCCTTAAGCGCCCTGCGGGAGCAGTACCTAATAGCCGTATGCGCTCTTGGGTACTCAGATGCCGGGGGTGTAATATGTCAATCTAACCTGCAAGCTGGCATACAGGCTAATTGATGGATAGGACTCAATTTAGATTAACAAACAGCTGTTACTCCCCTAAAAGAAAAAACTGGGGTGTGAGTGACTGGGGCTCCAGAATGTAAGATTTAAATACCGGTAGAAGTACTTTTTACAAACGGCTACAATTCTTCAAGAAGGGCATTAGAATATTTCTACAGGGTCGGTCGATAGCTCCAGAGGCTACGGTAACCACTTTTCATCTAAAGTAGCGTTATGTGGTTCGAGAATACGCCGGGAAAGGGAGGACTGAATAGTTGAAACGCATGCAGAAGCGATAGTTAAATGAACTTCCTATAGGTGTATTATTAAACAGACTTTTACCCCTCAATGAATATAACTTTTCAAACTTACTAAGGAGAATAAATAGTACCATCTTAGATGAAACCGCTCACAAATATATAAGGGAGTCTTTAATATCTAAATGTGCGCAAGAAAGCCTACGTAATATGCTCAATAATTTGTAGGTCTTTGGTAATTGAAATTAAATTTCTTTGATTTACATTATTAGCTGAATTTTCAGAAGTCAAAGTATGTGCCTACCTAAATAGTTCTTTCGATTTATGTTATTTGAAGATAGCAGAAACAATAAAAATAAACATTTCAGATCAGAGAATGTAAAAGCAAATGTTTGAGTCACAGTTTTACGAAAAATATTATGTCATTCAACTTCTTACATTATAATAATTTCATGATGTACTGTCAACTAGACTGTGCATGGCAAGTATGAACTCGCGGTTAGGTTAAATATTTAAGGACCATATCTTAGAATGTCACTCATCTGAATCGTGAATTATCTGAGTATAGAAATAGGCTAGCATTTTTTAAAAACAAAAAAAAAACATATTATGGAGCCAATTTTTTCTTTTAAAAACTTTAGTATTACTTCCTGAGTACAAAACCTCAGAATGCTGACAGATTCCAATGGAGCTGCAGGCGCCATCTTGAAATAACAACTTTTGGGCTCTTTTCCTTAAACTATGCATTTTTTGGCCAATGTCGTAGAGACCTATGTTCTTAGACTATTTACAAACTTTATAGACTTAAGTGTAATTTCTAAACGTCATAAAATTTGCGCACCTACTACTTCGGTGTAATTTGACATATACAAACATCCCATCACATGCACACATTGACAGTTTAAAGAACAATATTGACATTAGATCACACTGAATCACACACACCAAAGTGATTATTGACGCTGTTTTCTGCGTCGAATTTTCTTAGTAAGGGGTGTCTGTACAGAATTTGGTCTACTCTTTGTTATAGAATAAAATTTGGCACGTTTTTTCCAGTATTTTGAACTATGGTGGTTGATTTAAATAATAATCGCCCCTTACCATCCAACAGAGGCAGCCCTTAACCTGTTCATCAATACAAACGCCCAAGAACTTCTCAAAGAAATGAAGCCAGAACTGAAAAGGGACTTGGCAGAGAAGATGTCTCGTTTCCTAGACCGGATCCTGCAACACATACCTTACGACGATTGGGTCGTCGATTAGACCACGATATATTTAGGCCTTATCAGTGGCGAGGGGTTCCTATAACCCGAGTCCTGCCGGCTTGCTCTGCAAAGGTAAGCCGTGGTAAAGATCATTCTAAAATTCAGAATCTGAAATTCAGCGTCTGAAATCAAAACGTCTAATTTTTTTTCACCGGCTTACCTTTTGACGATTATCACCCTTCGCCACTGGGCCTTATAGGTATATAGAGCATAGAAAGAACAAATTTAGCAATTAAATCTAGCTCCGAACTTTAGTGAAAAGTGAATTTATTAAATACCTACAAGCTAATGCCCGCTTTCTGTACCCATTCCCGTGTAACCCTTTTTTAAATTTTCTCTGCGTAATAACCATTCTCGTACTGCAAGGAATATTTTTTTAAAAATTAGCGAAATCGGTCCAGCAATTCACGCGTATTGGCGTGACCAAGGGAAATAGGATCTACCATCATGAAACGTATATCCAATATTGCGGGCCATTCCGGCAGTCTTTTATCTACTATCCCACCACAATGCAGTATTTCTATGGGTAGGCACAGACAAAATTAATCTCAGATGGTGTTACCTTCGCTCGTGTTTGTCTTTAGAGTATAAGACATATAGGTCCTTATTCTATCGGCACACCTGAATCTCGATATAACTGAGGAAAGATTGACAGATTTCTTTAATGAAAACACTTGTTTTCCACATTATTTAATAAAAAATGAAATAAAAACGAAAAAAAACACGTATCAACCTTTGATAATGCCGTAAGGCGAAACCGGTCAGGAATTTAATAAATAATGTGGAATAGTACAAGTGTTTTCATTGAAGATGTGTTGCAAGTTCCACCAAGTGCCATCAATCAACAGTATGAGCATTGACAGATTTGACAGTTTGTCATAAATTCTGTCCTCAGATAAATCGAAATTCAGAACTGAGTATGATTGCAGAATACGGGTCTCAATATTATGTTTTCTTCATCAGACTTAACTATATTTCCTTGGCGCTTGTGATTTTCTCATTGAGATTTATTTTAAAATGTATATCCGTTGTCTCCCGATTAGGATCATTATTTTTACAGTGAAATGCACTACGCAACATCTTTAATTATTTATTACGCATATGCCATTGCCGGTACATAAAAAAATTGATGAGTCGTTAATTCAATTAAATGCAAAGATTACTTGCGAAGAAATTTTAACCATAAATAATAAATTCGTAACGTAATATTATTGTAATAGACTAAAATAAATACAAAAATTATTCATTCCATAGAAGCCTTTTCCTTTAATGCTACCATTTTATATGAATTTTGACAGCATAATAACACCAGCAATAACACGCCATCTATTGGTATAAACAAGAAGTATGTCTGCTCATTGTTAAATATTTTAGTCCAACTCCGTTAGAAATGTGCCGCAAATAGTTTTATAGAAACTACTTTTATCGTTGACTGTGCGTTTCATGGTAGACCTCCATCTTTACAAAGCGAGCGGAAAACACGTGGCACCTTTTAGTCAATTCCTGTCGTCCTTTCTAACGCTTTCTCGATACTGTTAAGACTAGCTTGTAATAACATCGTTTAAAATACCGTGAGTATGCAATATTGTGCTATTTCCGAGTTGATCGTCAACTCCCTCGCAATAAACTCGCCCGATCGAGGGAGATGGCACAACCAACCGTAGAAAAAAAATGGAAAGCTAAATTTGAACAATAAAGGTATTTCTTATTTCGCGTGAATATTTATTTACAGTGAAAAAGTATAAACACTGCGTATGGTAGTTCTATCCTAATACGTTTCAGTGCCGTACCCTCTGTTTTATAGTGGATATCATAATCATTATTTTAAATGGTTTAGGGATCAACACCTATCGATGCTAAAACTATATTTTCATTAAACATATCATTGTTTTTACGTCGGGAATATTTTTTTATCATTAAGTTCGTAGATTCTACCTTATCTACCCTTATAAAATAAGAGAAATAGTTTAATTAAATAATAAGAACAATTTACAAGACAGAACAAATTTTTAGTTGTAGATATAAGCTATTTATTTAGACAACTCGAAATTAAGATATTTTAATAATTTTGATCTTATTAGGTCAATATTTGTATTATTAATATAAATTCGTTTTGTAAAACTACAATAAAATAATTAAAATTATGTGTATTGTGATTTATTTGCATCTCACATGTTTTTACCTCCTTCGAGTCCCTTCCCAACTTAGCTTTCAACCTTACTACGAAACAGCCAAGCTTCAATATTTTGTATGAAGCGACTGACATTTAAACGTCGAACATGAAAAACATTTGAATTCGTAACGTAAACGTATTGAAAGAACGGAGCATTGCGATTGGTTCCCAGTGGGCAAGTGGACAATCACAATGCTTTGTTACGCTTACGATTACGAATATACGTTACGACTTCGAATATTATTCGTGCACGAGGCACTGTGGCCCGAACACGAATAATATTCGAATTCGTAACGTAAACGTATCCAGAGAACGGAGCAATACGATTGGCCGCCTGCCTACTGTGAACCAATCGCAATGCTTCATTCTTTCGATACGTTTACGTTACGAATTCGAATGTTATTCGTGGTCGGGGCACTGATCTCCATATCCTAATACACAGTCCTAACACACTCCTTTGTACGAAACAGTACAAAAATGTGAAAAAAATTAAAGCCCTCTCTTTAATTTTTATCACACTTTTGTGCTATTATGTAAAAAAAGGGGAAAATGAAAGCGTGAGCACAATGTCAAAACAACAGAATAAATAAATAAAAATAACTGGGTATTCAACAGTAAAATACAAGTGCCAAAGACCAATAGCGACGAATAGACACGGAACTTGGATCAAGGGATTCAAATAAAAAAGGTGGCCACAATATAAAAGTTTAGCTCGCAGAATAAGCAAGCTGAAGTGGCAATGGGCTGGCCACGTCTGTCGAAGGACCGATGGCCGTTGGAGCAGACGGGTCCTAGAGTGGAGACCGCGAGAAGGCAAACGAAGGGTAGGACGCCCCCTAGCCAGATAGACCGATGACCTGAAAAAGGTGGCTGGGAAGGACTGGATGCGGAAGGCGGAGGATTGGGAGAGGCCTATGTCCAGCAGTGGACTGCGGTGGGCTAATTGATTGATAAAAGTACCGTTGTAGACTAGGTTGTTGACGTTTCAGGGTCCCAACTACCCGTAACGAATGCCATAGATGTTCGTATGACAAACGGGATTGTAGGCTGCTTATTATACGAGATATTACTTGCCAATCATAGCTTAAAAGTGGAATTTTTACTGCAGTACTGACCTTGGCGTGGTGATCACTGCGATCGATCGATACTTAAATATTCTCTCTCACTATACTCTTTTTTAATCTTCATTAGTTACTTCCTTCCTTTTGCCATCATTCATGCACTAAAAACATTTCAATATGATTTCACATTTAAATATGCAACGTATTTGCTAAGATATGCAACGTAGGCGCTCCCGCAACTCAATACTTTGAATTCCGTTTTGAAACACCGCCGTGCAGTTTTAGTCGGTGCGATTTCCAATTCACAGCTATCCTCTTTGAGTTAGTACCTGAAGAGATTGCCACACGAACAATAAGCCTCGGATGCAACCAGGAACAACGCTAATAGTAGGGGAGGCGTAGAAGGAAATTCAGTAGATACTCGAGCGCGTCAGATTAATATAAGGGAGGATGCTTTACATAATGACAAGTTCTTCAGGTACCATTAAAAGGTTTCTTTATTTACTGTAGTACCATCAATTGGTATATACTAATTTATGCTATTGCCACTGGACTAAAAACATTAGTAAATATGCTAAATTACACAAATATCTATACAAACAGAAAGACGAATAGATGCTTGTTTTTAACGCAAATGTTTCATTACTTTAATGCCTTAATTTTTGAATTAAGTTTTTCCTTTTGATTACTTAAATCCGTATCCAGTTCCTTACAGTGGCAACACTCTCACTAACTATGCTCCATGAACACATCTTGGACACTCGAAATTCTTCCTATACGACCATTACGACCATTATATCGATAGTAATAGTTAGTTTACTACAAGACCAGAAGTCGAAACCCATCAGCCTCCAGCGTGGAGTGAGACAGGGGGAGGCTACATCCCCCAAACTATTCACCCTCACCTCATTGGAGGACGTCTTCTAGACTCTGGATTGGTCCGGGCAGTGACAAAGTAGGTTCTAAAGTAGCCGACATAGCTCGCAGAATAAGCTCAAGTGGCAGTGGGCTTGCCACGTCAATCGCAGGACCGATGGCCGTTAGAATAAACGAGTCCGAGAGTGGAGATCGCGAGAAGGTAAACGGAAGGTAGGACTCCCCAAGCCAGATGGACTGTCGACCTGAAAAGATGGCTGGGACAAACTGGATGTAGAAGGCGGAGGATGGAATGAAATGGCGCACATTGGAAGAGGCCTATGTCCAGCAAGGGACTTCGGTGGCCTAATTGATTGAGTGATTGGGTCAGTGTACTAATTGCTTTAACCGTAAGACTGAATTATTTGGGCCCTCAGTCCAGACGTTTACACACAATGATATAGCCTATTCGGAGTCAATCATTTTTATTTAATAAAAATAGGAAGTAGCTCTGAATTTCTTAAATATTTTAAGAGATTTCCAATTTTCTATTGGGCCTAGTTAAAGACAAAATCAAAGTTGGATTTTGCCAAAACGTCTAAGCTGAGGGCCCAAGTTATTAAATCTTAACAGTTTTGTCTCACGTTTAATAAAATTATAATTGATTGCTTTAAATTTAACTTTTTTTGACGAATGGCCCTATAAGTCTTATATCGTTTGACAAGGTTTTAAAAATTAGGCCTTCATTACAGATGCTCACTGATTAGCGAGAGGTGTGAAGTAATTAACCTTATTGGATCACCTTACACTCCAGTAATTGAGACTGAAACCACGTCCACTTTAATAAAATTAACTTTAAATTTTGCTTTGTGAGTTCAATAATATTATTTATTTTGTGAATATACCACGGTTTATAATAAATAATATTTGCCATGGTACCATTGCAGTAATGGTATCACGGCAAATAAAAACTGCAACAGCACCAAAAATGGTATGTAAACGCTTCCCCCACCACTGAAAGTGGAAATATTATATAGGAACCATAACTTATTCTTTCTATCATCTATTATACCAATACTAAAAGGTTTCCGCGACGCCCGAGTAACTACATCACGACTGTTATATCTGAACATCACCATAAATGCAATTCGTAGCCGACCGCACAGGTACAGCAGCAGCATACCTACGACCCGCGACCAGTCTCTTACAGGGGACTAGGGGGGACCTACCGAGCTATTTTTCTCTTTTTTTTATTTTCGATTCTCTTCTATTGCACATACCTACCTATTGCCACCTATTGTCTAAAGGGGTGGTTTCCATGTATTTCTGTAAAATACCTCTCGTAACTAACGACATTATTGTCAATATTTGTTTCATAGAAATACATGGAATCAGTGTTGCGACTAGGGATTGCACCCGGTATTTCCCGGTTCTCGAAATCCCGGGTTTCCCCGGGATTTTTGACCTTTTACTCCGTCTTGGTTTTGAACAACAAATCCCGGGACTTCCCGTCCCGGTTATTTTATTATTTCACCACTATTAATTTTAAAAAATTACGCCATTATTACGTTAAAGTTTCGTTCCAACCTAGGTCACAGCACAGCAAAAGCTGTTTTCGGCTGTTTTCGACTAAGTTCGGCTGTACTCGTACCACCATCGCACGAGTCACACATCTAGAAACAGTCAGTGGCACGCGCAACCACATTCATCGCCGCTGCCATTTCGGCGTCTTAGTAATTCCTAATCGCTTGTGTCGAAAATTCAGTAATTCACGTAGTCATTTCGTAAAAAAAATATAAGTACTTATAGTGCTGTCATGATTCCAAAATAACGCAAAAGTGTGTCTTTACCATGATTTCTTTCTACTTAAAAGAATATAAAGGCTTCATTTTATTGAATTTAATTATAACTTCCGTTCAGCTCCAAGACCAGAAGACGAAACCCATCGACCTCAAGCGTGAAGTGAGACGGGGGATGTTATATCCCCCAAACTATTCACCAACGTGACAGGACGTCTTCAAGACTCTGGATGGGACTGGGCGGGGTATCAACATAAACGGTGAATACATTATACTGACGACATCATCATACTTGCGGAGTCGCTGTAACAACTGGGTGTAATGTTGCACAGCCTAAATGGAGCTTCTCGACGTGTTGGCCTCGGTGTAAACTTGGGTAAAACCAAGAATGTTCAACGAAAATGTTGCATCATGACCGATTGCGATCGAAGGGGCGACGCTCGAAGTTGTCCGAAAATATATCTACCTGGGCCAAATTATCCACCCAGGTAAAATCAACTTCGAGAAAGAACTAGCCAGAAGGATCCAACTGGGTTGGGCAGCGGTTCGTAAAATACGTCGTGTCTTCTTTTCTCCCCTACCGCAATGCCTGAAAATAAAGGTCTTTGACTAGTGCGTCCTACTTGTTATGACTAACGGTGCCGAAATGTGGACACTGATGGTAGGGCTAGTCCATGAACTAAAAGTTGCGCACTTACTCTGAAGGATAGAATTCGAAACGAGGTTATCGGACAAAGAACCAAATTTATCATATCATATCATAGAATAAGCAAGCTGAAGTGGCAATGGGCTGGCCACTTCTGTCGAAGGACTGATGGCCGCTGGAGCAGACGAGTCCTAGAGTGGAGACCGCGGGAAGGCAGGCGGAAGGTAGGACGCCCGCTAATCAGATGGACTGAAGACCTGAAAATGGTGGCTGGCACAGACCGGATGCGGAAGGCCTTGGACCGGACGAAATGTTGCGCATTTTGAGAGACCTACCTCTTTAATATTATGTTATCTGTGCCTACGTCCAGCAGTGGCTGATTGATTGATTGAATTATTACTTCATAAAACATGTAAAAGGTTTCAGTTATGTCGGAGTTGAACCGACTAAAACCGCACACACTCTCGGGTCTAGAGTGCCGAGGTGTAAGGTGGCCCAGTAAAACATTTCCTTTCCACTTTCGCAATACCTATTTTATTTATTTGTGTTCAGTAGTGAATTTTCCGGGACTATCCGGGATTTCAGCTTAGTTGTTAAGGAGCCGGCCTTACGATCGAGAGGTCCCGGGTTCGAATCCTGGCCATTACACTACCCACGTGAACCCACTCCTAGCACAAGCAATTGAGCTTAGTTGGAGGGGTTAGAGGGAATATTAGTAATTTCGATAATTTCGGTTGCTAATATTCTTTTTTTAAAAAAAACTGTACCCCTCCTCAGAACCAGGAATTGGAAACCCTAGTTGCGACTACATGTCGCAGTGTTACGTCGTCTGCTGCTGTATGCGGTCAGCTACGAACTGCACCTTAATAACACTTAGTTTTATGGACTGTGTGTCGTATATCACTCGAGTCTATCCAGGAACCATCACGCTGTATCATTTCCTGTCATCTCGACATAGATTGCATAAGACATGTTGTAACAGCTGCAATATGTTTCATTATACACGTACCTACTCATACCTACAAAGAGCCTACGACAAATGTTTTGTTACGTAATTTGCACCTATAGTAACATAGACCATGTGAAGTGTTGTGGCTCATTTCTCTATAGGTGAAGATAGTTGACTATGGAAAGCACTTGCAAAACAATCAGTTCTATCAGATTGGCCGGACCAAACGAAATATGCAAATGTTCTGCTCCGGCGCGGTGGGGGATTGCGTGAGGGTGTTGAGCACTATAAAAAAGGTGTACGACAGTGTACATGAGACCATATAATGTGACCATTTGAGCTATTCAATACTTATTTTCTATCTTTGCACTAAGAAATATGTGCGAAAATAAAATGGTCAGTGATTTTGACATTAGGTTGGCTGACCACTATCAAGTTCTCGTTGTTAAAATTAAATAACTGAAATATTGTTAGGTATTTTTAGGATTCCGTGTAAAAGACGGAACAATACAAGTGTCACTAATTCAGTAATCTATGTACCAAGATCTCATCAAGCCATCCATCTATGGTCAAACTTAATTAGTAGATTATGGTACAAGTGTGTAAAGTTGTATTGTACTGCTGTGGCGGCATGTCGTATGGCAGGGGTTAAATTGGCAATGCAGGATTGAACGACGTGTGGCCGAGGCAAGGGTGCTCATCGGCAAGCTAATCTGCTTCAGTTCGGGTAATACTCGCCCTAGAGTGATGCGCTATGTGACCCGAGCGTTTACGGGAACTGGTATTAGTCCCCAAGAATATACGTCTCGGGTCACAGAGCGCATTGACTTCCTGAAGCATATACTTTCATGGGCAAACCGTATTCGCAGATACAAAAAACGCGTCGATCGATATACCGTTAATCGCATGTTCCGAAGAGACCAAAGATGGGTGTATAGAAGCTGGGAGCGAACAGAGGAAAGTGCGGATGACTTGCGGCGTACGCATGCTGAAGCCACAAATTCATTTTGGCGCAGTATCTGGTCGGTGCCCGTTAGCCACACTAAAGGCATTTGGATGCGTGAGGTTGAAAGAGCATGCGAGACCATACCGAATATGGATGATATATATATATATAGATGCCAATGAATGTAGATGGTGCGGTCCATTCGCTGTCTAATTGGAAGTCTCCGGGACCGGGTGGACTGCACAATTTTTTGCCAAAGTGGCTACAAAGCTCGCATGTTGTTTTAGCTTCATAATTTCAATCTGCTGTTGAATCTGGGACGCTACCAGCTTTTATGACGACAGGAGTTACCCATCTGCTCCATAAAACTGGTAGTACTCTGGAGCCCAATAACTATAGACCGATTACATGTCTGCCAACGATCTATAAACTTCTTACATCCATTCTGAGAGTCAAAATTAACAATCATATTAATAATAATTCTATTATGTGTGCCTCTCAGAATGGATGTAGGAATGGGGCCCGGGGTACTAAGGAGCTCCTCCTTATTGATATGGCTATTAGCCAACAAGCTCACCGCAACCGTAAGGACCTGACGGCGTGCTGGATAGATTACAAGAAAGCGTTTGATTCCGTGCCACATACATGGCTTTTGAGGGTGCTGGAGTTGTATAAAGTGAATGGAACTCTATGTACCTTCTTAAAGTCATGTATGGGGCATTGGAGGACGGTTCTTTTCCATCCAGGGTGTCGTCAGGCTTTAGGTAGTGCCGAACCGATAACAATAGAGCGGGGTATTTTTCAAGGGGACAGTCTGAGTCCCCTTTGGGTCTGCTTAGTCCTGAACCCACTTAGTACTTTACTAGTGAATTCAGGGTTAGGGTATAGGCTACGAAAAGAGGGTCAGATGGTATCCCACCTGCTTTACATGGATGATTTGAAGTTATTTGCCCACACCAATTCTCAGTTAATGGTTTTACTGAAGGTAACTGAAACATTCAGTAATTCCATTAAAATGGCGTTTGGTGTGAACAAATGTGCAGTCATTCATGTAAAGCGAGGGCGGGTGGTGGAGTCTGAGGGTATACAACTCTCTGATTCCACCAATCTGAGGTCACTCCTCGTAGCTGAGACCTATAAGTACTTGGGTTTGTCACAGGCGTTATGCATCAATGAGGCCGGCATGAAATAAATACAACAGGAACGTTTCTTTGGACGCCTAAAAAAGGTACTTAACAGTCTCGTGCTTGTAACAGTTAGGTCATGCCACTCTTGATGTACTCCTTCGGCATACTCAAGTGGACTCAGACTGAACTCGACACCATTGATAGGAAAGTCCGGACTCAGTTGACTGCATTTCGAATGCATCATCCACTGTCGTCAGTCATGAGATTGTACATCCCGCGGAAATGTGGGGGTCGAGAATTTTTAAATGCTAAGACCCTTCATAATCGCTAGGTGTGCAATCTCAGAGACTATTTTCTTAAGTCCAACGTGGATATGCATCGTGATGTAGTCAACGTGGATGTCGGGCTCACCCCGCTCGGTTTGGCTAAGGGGAACTGGCGTAGGCCTACAGTTATTGGCACTGATTGCCGCAGGGAGGTATGGCAGAGTAAGGAGCTACATGGCAGGTTCTATCGGGCCCTCCACAGGCCCGAAGTAGACCTATTAGCATCTATATCCTGGTAACGTTTCGGTGCCCTTTTTGGGAAAACCGAAGGTTTCGTCTGTGCAATTGCTGACGAAGTTATCAAGACGAATTTTGTAAATCACCGGCGGCGCATCCCGTGGGAGATAGCTCCGCAGAGACCCATATATTTGCAATCTAGCCTACTTGCTATCATACTTAGGATGCTGTTAGTGCTGGCTCGCACTCTTTGCACCAGGGATGCGCACCTCTTTCTCATTGTGGCATAGAAACAATCCACACGAGCATCGGCGAACATCCCCGAAGCACTACAGAAGCGCGGCAACCCCATCAGCACCCTATATAAACGCATTATTTTATTGTACTCTAAGGGCGTTGTACGAGCTACGCACGCTGAGCGAAGTACGAAAAAGCGTCAGTTTTAAAGGAAACGAACAGCATGCAAATCTGCGAGCCAGCATGTTCGCTCTCACTGACCTACGTTCTCGCTCAATGTCCAGACTATCACTGAGCTGGGGGGGTTAACATATGCCCGAGATATTTAAAACTGTACACTCTCTGCAATGGAGCCGAACACGGTAATCAACAATACACACGTGTATCTAACGACGTTTTTCATTTTACTAGTGAATAATTATAACGTTAAAATAGATATTTACCCTTTTAGTTTTCAGATAGTAATTATTACATAACGTTTACTTCAATCACATCATAATATCGGACGTTGTACAGTATTTGTGTATATATCGGGTGGTGTACTAGGTATAGTCGACAAAATCGATAGTATATTTACATATAAAGTTGAAGGTAAAGGTGGAACACTATCGATTTTGTCGACTGTACATAAATCCTTTCCTGCATAACTAGTACATATTTATAGATATTTTAATTTATAAATAACTATAATTTCACTAAGACTAAATGACTAAACAGAATGAGGTTTCTTTTTTGTGTAAAAAATGGTGATTATTTATGGTGAATAATAATTTACTTGCTCATAATGTAGCTCTAATCTCACCGAAATTATGTACAGTCAGCATCATTAAAATGTTGCTAACAAAGGTACTCATAATAATCCAAATACCAAAATTCCAATTTTATATTGGTAATTAGAGTACTCAAATAGTTGTAAGTATCCATAGTGGTCCAACTATCTTAACGATCGGCCTTCCAGTATTATGTCAGTTAGTAGAGTATTCATAAACATATACACAATCACGCCGGTCGATGGTATCCAGACAAGTAAAATTTTAAAAAATCTAGACATTCATACTTTTCTCACTCACAATTGACACATTTTGTATCTTTCTCTTACTCATATACTCATCCCTTATCATCACG
Source organism: Eilema caniola (assembly GCA_949126895.1). Lineage (NCBI taxonomy): Eukaryota > Metazoa > Arthropoda > Insecta > Lepidoptera > Erebidae > Eilema > Eilema caniola. Next base: position 9,134,903 of record OX421462.1, read on the forward strand.
CCATTGTGTGAAAGGGATGGCTTTAGAAGTAAGAAAGGGATACAAAATGCGATTAAATGATTGAAATGAAATTGTTAGCTACATTTTAATGATGCTGACTGTACATAATGATACCTATTATCAAACTGTGGTTTTTTGATTGTTATTAAATCACTTGTGGGATAATTACTTTTTTTCTAATTTTCTTGGTTGAGTTGCATTATTCTTAAAAAAAAATTAGATAAAAAAGATCGTGTTCAATAGAACAAATAAATTAATATACCTACTTATTGCTTGTTCATTTCATGCAACTTCGTGTTTAAATAACTTACTATATTTATTTACACAATTCTGTTAGTAGGTATCTTAGACACTAATTTAATTATAATAATAGCTTTTGTATAAAAACCTAGGTTATTTCCTCACCACAAAAATAGATACGATGAGTGACGGGTGGAGCCGCCTGTCACCCCATCAGAAGCAGGCCGCAGCCTCCCATACCGGGGACGAGTTGGGGACTCCGTGGTCCCCCCACCCGAGGAGGGCCAGATCGAGAGAGACGGCCCTGGGTCAGCAGGAGTGCGAATGATGTGAGTGGTTTTCAGTTGTTCAGTAGCTATCACAGAAATATAATTAGGATACAACGGCCATGTGAGCGGGAAACGCGTGGCAACTTTTAATTCAATTCCTGCCCTTTGAGACAGGAACTTTCGAACGCTTACTCGGTACTGTTAAGACTAGCTTGTAATAACATCGTTAAAAGTATCGTGAACGTGGCATAATTTGACTATTTCTAACTGTAGAATAAAATTGGAAACCTAAATTTGAAAAATAAAGGTCTTTCTTATCTCTCGTGAGTATTAATTGACTTTTTTTTTACGTGCAGGAAATCCCCACGGATACCCACCCCTCCGGAGGCGGAGGGGGAGGTTATGTCGGACTCGAACCGACTAAACCGCACGCCATCTCTGGGTCGTAGTGCTAGGCCGAAGGTGAGGTTGTCATGCGACATATCCCTCGCACCCCGGCTGACCCAGGGCCATCCCTCTCGGTCTGGCCCTTCTCGGGAGGGGGGGACCACGCGGCGTCCTACGATGCGCGCCGCCGCCGTCGCGTGGCCTGCTTCTACTAGGGTGACGGGCGGCTCCACCTTTATTGACAGTGAAAAAGTCGCCACGCGCAACATGAAGGTGAACACTGCATAGCCGTTGTATCCTAATATATTTCTGTGATGTAACTATGGTAACGCGAAGAATAAGCTCACGAAGATTGCTTATTTACATTACGTATCCTGTTTGTAGATCATGATAGGTAACAAAAGCCTGAATTACAGGTCACTAGGTTTATACTCATCATCATCACTTTTTTTATACCACTACGGTGGTAGACAAGCACATTGCCTACCTGATGGAAAGTGGTTACCATGGCCTATGGACGTATGCAACACCTGGGGCGTTACACTCGTGCTGCCGACCGTCCGGCAATCACAGCATTTACAGCGTTATATCCCGACTTTTTTTTATACCACTTAGGTGGCAGACAGGCACACGGCCCACCTGATGGAAGTGGTTACCGTGGCCTATGGACGTGTGCAACACCAGGAGCGTCACACTCGCGCTGCCGACCCAGAAGAAATCTTCTAATGTCCTTTTTGAAGAACCCCATATTGTAGTCGCTTGGGAAAACCACAGTAGGGAGCTTGTTCCACAGCTTGAGCGTGCGTGGGATAAAGTTCTTTTCGTACCGCACGGTTCGCACCATTTCTGGTCGCAATATGTGAGGATGAACTCCCTGTCTATGGCGTGTTTTGCGAAGATATAAAGTAGCTGTTGGCATCATGTCAAACATCACCCTTCACTTTCACCTCGGAGTCCGAGATCCGCTTGCCAGCTTTTTCTTCTGCACTTCGCATCAACATCGTCTCGAGTATCCCTCAACAGATTCACACTCTAAGCTTATGAGGTCTCGGAATTGAAGAAGAATGTAACTACAACTTTAATTACGGTTCTAAAATTAGGTCCTCTATTATTGGAGTTCAAATTTGCACTTCTACAGATTGAGGACATGAAGACGTAATTCTGGCTCGAGTTTTAAAGGCCGAGTCCGAGGAAAGCTGTGATGAAATATATTATCTCCCTACTGTAGTTTTTACAAGCGACTGCAATATGTGGCTCTTCAAAAAGGGCTTTAAGAAGGCCGGCAGCACGGTGACCACTTTTCATTGGGTCGATCGTGTACACGTCATACGTCACATAAATGGTACTCATACAAAATGCAATAAAAAAACATGAAGGACGAAGCCTTTATTGCCACAGACAAGGTGATTACTACTTTTGGATTCCCTATCGAAATGTGTCAGGGTGTGTTGCCTGAGAACAACAGTCAGAGCAAACAATTATTGTCTACCAAAACTTGACCATATTCATATAGCTGAGCAGTGCAACAACTTGATTATAATCTTAAGGGCATATTATATTTTATTGCGTCTATTTAAAACCTACTATAAAAGGCTCGTACATTATTAAAACAGACAGTCTCAAACAGTCTAATCATTAAGACGTTTCCTAACCTCGTATTCATAATAACGTTAGAAAATTTTAAAAAGGGATCTATTTTTAGTTACATATTTACATAAATAAATAAAAAGGCGCTTTGCTTATAGCAAGACAGTCAGTAACAACTGGAGGTGTTGCAACTTCGAGACTTGGGTAGGGGCTTGCACTTTCGCAAACGTAATTTAGACTCCGTTTGACCATAGCTCTGTGCAACACAAAACACTTAATACTCTTGAATAATATAAATAAATAAACTAAATTAATTATAAATACATAAGTAAAAGCTATAAAGTTTTAGCTCAGAATTAATCTAGTTAATTCCAATCAGAAACATTAGAGGTCACCAAAAATTGTATTTAAATATTGTTTTTTGTGATTTTGAATGTTTTAATTTAAAATAAACAGTTGCAATAATGCGCCCGCTCAATTTACTCATTACTATAAGTGCCGCTGTGTTGTGCTGTTCACAAGTGACGAATACACAGGGGGAGAAGCGCGAGATCGGTACGTACAAATAAATACTTTTAACTATTAATTTCCTATTGCATTAAACCGTATTTATGCGGCTTTTATGGTACCTAGTGACTGCCGTCTGATCCTGAGACGAAAGCTGTCAGTCGACAAGTGGTACCGACTCACAGGGTGGGGTGCTTAACATTACCTGGAAAGATCGCGAGTTCAAACCCCGCCTAGACCGATTCAATTTTTTCTATTTAAATCGATTGCCTGGAAGTCTTGGTAGGTCCCATATACCCAAAAAGCTGATTTCAATGTAATCTAAATTATATTACTTTTTATTAAAGTACTCTGAGTGTTGTAGCCTTTCATTCTAACACCATACGAGTAAAGTAACGCATTAATCTACCTAAGATCACGTTAAAGTTGTCTTTCAGCAAAGCCTCTAGAGGGCTTCTTCGCCGAATTCTTAAAATACCACATTCATAAAACACCATATTCGTGAAACCCTATAGTCCAAACCTTATGCTGTGCCTGCAGCAGTTAATTAAACCAATATTGTCTATCAAAAATGCTTTTTATTTACCACTATTTCACTTATCGGCAAGTGATGATTTGGTCGATGGTAGAACACGCTAGCTATAAGCTAGCGTAACATGTTCAATCTACTTAGATTTGATGACTTACAGGTTATAACTTTTCGGAAAACAGTCTCAAGCTGGAGAACTACTCCTTAGCATTAGACACGCACAAATATATATTAAATTACGTATTTTTTGCATCAAGTAGCTACTTCCAACAATAAATTGTGGATTTACCTTGCAATATACTACCAAATAGTAAAAACATATGAAATTATTGCCAAACACACAGTGGTTTCCTTCAAGGCAAACGCGAGTGACAACATTATTCCCATTTTAACAGCAGAAATCAAGCCTCTGTTCTTTCGTAACAACAGATATCAGTATACATTTTGTTACTACAGACACAGCCCATTTATTAACGGCCAAGGCTGAATGAGAACCGTTATCTTTTATATAATCGTGACAAAGAGATACTTGGATTATGTGTTGAAAGAAAGGCGATTGTATTCAGTGTTACGTACAATTAAAGTTGACAGTTTCATATAACTGTTAATGTATTCATAGATGTCAAGATTTAAGTATCTATAATACTTATGAATACATAATTTATGTTTATATTCATCCGGAACATTATCCTGTCAGAGTGCAAGTTTTTTAAATAGGTGTCATGGTTCAACAGATTACCTTGCGCATACAAACAAACATATAATTCGCTCTGTCTCAATATATATTATTTATATAATATTAGCATAATAAATGGATATAATTGACACATTTACTTCTAGATAGTTATATAATAACAGGTAGGTATCTGACTGACATTTCTACAACTTAAGAACTAGATTATGTCTAACATACATCATTTTTAGTGAATGATAATATCTTAGCAAAATATAACTCGAGTTTCTGTTGCGAAACTCTCTAAACAAAAGTATTTCCAAGTAAAATTGCGTGGTATGGACAGTGCCCCCGATAGATATAGGTTAGAAGGCTAAGGCGGCAACGGAGCTGCCGTATTAGTCTTCGTGGCTGTTTTTTTATTACCACCTTTATGTTTACGTATTCTATACCTAGGCTAGGCATTGTATATATATATAATATTGTATATATATAGAATACCGGATTATACACATTGCCGGTAACATAAATAATAAAACCCCCAAATTAATAACAATAGCATCCGTCAAAAATAGGTTTATTTCGATTAGATACTTAATTAACTTAGATTTTGTAATTCTTTCGCAAGTTTGTTTTAATATAAAGATAATATTAACATTATTACACACATACTCAACTGTAACTGGAGCTTATAATGTAGTAGGTAAGTATAGTATTCTAGCTCTTTAACAAGGCACTACACATTTACCTACAGATAGGTATGCGAGCCGTTTACTTCCGTACGTCAGATTTTTTGAATTCACTCTTTTTTTAGCAATTATTTGAATTTGTAAACAACCCACAAGTTTTATTTTTGCTGACAATCAATATTTTATTTTTATTTCTTCTGGTTTGGTTAGATAACCACTGGTTGTCTCTTCTAACCAATTTAACTCGATTAACTACTTTCGTAACGACTGTCATTTCAACTCATTTCCTATGAAAAATAATGCTCCTAGTTGAATACCCGGTCTCCTTAAGAGGAGCTCAACTGTGACGGATAGTAATTGAGTTCAAAGTTTGAGATAATCCATACTAATATTATAAATGCGAAAGTAACTCTGTCTGTCTGTCTGTCTGGCTGTATGTTACGCTTTCACGCCTAAACCACTGAACCGATCTTGATGAAATTTGGAACAGAGGTATATTAGAGCTTGAGAACGGACATAGGTTACTTTTTATCGCGAGAAAGGGGGTTTAAGGGGGGGAAATAGGGGATGGAAGTTTGTGTGAAACTTTGTCATTTTTGTAGATATCCTAATGAAATTTGGCACAGAGATGGATTAGAGCTTGGGAATGAACATAGGCTACCTTTTATCGCGAAAAGGGGGGTAGAAGGGGGGGAGTAGGGCCATGGGATGAAAGTTTATTTGAAAGTTTGACATTTTTGAAAATATTTTGATGATTTTTGGTACAGAGATAGGTTAAAGCTTGAAAACGAACATAGGCTAACTTTTGCCACGAGAAAGGGGTTTGAGGGGGAGGGGGATAGGGGATGAAAGTTTGTCAGTTTTGAAGATATCCTGATAAAATTTGGTATAGGGATGAATTAGAGCTTGGGAATGAACATAAGACTACCTTTTGTCACGAAAAAGGGGGGTAGAATGGGGGGGGGGGGGCAGTAGGGCCATGGGATGAAAGTTTATATGAAAGTTTGTTATACTTGAAGATATCCTAATGAAATTAGGTACAGAGACAGATAAAACCTTGGAAACGAACATAGGCTAACTTTTGTCGTGAAAAAGGAGGTTTAAGGAGGGGGGGGGTTGAATACGGGATGAAAGTTAGTCAGTTTTGAGGATAGCCTGATGAAATTTGGTACAGCGATGAATTAGAGCTTGGGAACGAACATAGGCTACCCTTTTTTGTGAAAGGGGGTTTAAGGGGGGTTGAATAGGGGATTGAAAGTTAGTCAGTTTTGAGGATATCCTGATGAAATTTGGTACAGCGATGAATTAGAGCTTGAGAACGAACATAGGCTACCCTTTGTTGTGAAAAGGGAGTTTAAGGGGGGGTTGAATAGGGGATGAAAGTTTCTCAGTTTTGAAAATATCCTGATGACATTTGGTACAGAGATGGATTCGACCTTGAGAATGGATATATGCTACCTTTTATCGCGAAAAGGGGGGTTGAAGGGGGGAGTGATTCCATGAATGTCATTATTTGTGAAATTTGGTACAGAGATAGGTTAAAGCTTGGATACGGACATAGGCTACCTTTGATTGCATAAAAGGGGGTAGAAAGGGGGAATATGGCTTTGGGATGAAGATTTTCATTTTTGACGATTTCCTGATGAAATTTGGTACAGAGATAGATTAAAGCTTGGGAACGAACATAGGTAACTTTTTTATCGCAAAAGGGGGTTTTCAATCGCGCATAAAGGGGTGAATAGTTTTTTTTGGATGATATACTCATGAAATTTGGAACAAAGGTTGATTAGAGCTTCGGAACGGACATAGTTGAGTACCGAGCCAAATATAGAAGCGAGTGAAGAGGCGGGTAGAGATCGTTATAGGGGCGAGTGGATAGGCATGTAGAGGTCAAATAGAAAGTCAAGTAGAGTCGACTACAGGGGCGAGTAGATATGCGACTAGAGAAGCCAGTGGAGTCGAGGGGCGAATAGTGAGGCGAGTGGAAATCGAATAGAGAGTTGAGTAGAGATTCGAGGAGAGATGTGAGTAGAGAAGCGAGTAGATAGGTGAGTGGGGAGAGTCACGTAGAGAGGCGAAAAGAGAATAGAATGGATGGGCGAGTAGAGATGCGAGTACAGAGGCCAATGGAAGGGCGAGTATAGAGGAGAGTACAGATTCGAGTAGAGAGAGGAGCAAAGAAGTCAGTAGAGAGTCGAGTATAAATTCAAGTATAGAGGCGAGTAGAAAGTCGAGTAGAGAGTCGAATTTAATGCTCAATAGTGTCGGCTCAACACTAAGCGATAATCGACATCCACGCGGGCGGAGCCGCGGGCAAAAGTTAGTATGGTTTAATTCCCTCCTAACCTTCAGCACAAGAACCTATTTATTTACTCAATTTATTTTCCATTTAAAGGGTGACCGATACGTTCCTAGATTATTCTATTTCCCATTTTATTTAGACTTTCCTTTGGATTTTCTACTAATACTTGTACGAAAATAAAAGTATCGTACGTCTTATAACTTATAACATCACCTGTGAGCGAAAAAGACACTTGATTTTATTTATTTGTACCTACCAATCGATCGTCAATCAACCGTGTTTGCAAGAATCATTATTATGTATTAACTCCGTCACTCTACTGACTTTACAATAGATTATTGATAAATCAAATAAATCGGTTCTATTTGAAATCACTGCTAAAAATATTATCGTAAAGTTCTATTGAATGATTCAATAAGTAGTAGGTATCTAATGTTTGTCTTTTTTTTGTATATTTGCATCTCTTCCTTCTTATCGTTAATAGCGGATAAATTTCAACCATTATGACAGCCACTCATAGCTATTAGTGGACCCTGGAATGGTAATGACGGCTACTTATAAAACTCGTAACCTGTAGGTACTGTAGGGCTCGTCCTTCATGACAAACCTACTTGTGTTTACCTGGCCATCACGCATCAACGGTATAAAAATAAAAACACATGAATAAAATTAGAGATAGATAGAGAGAATAGAAAGAAAGCAATCGATGGCAGACATTTGGCGTCAGTAACTAATGGTGTAATCGGCGGAAGTTCTTCGAGAGGAAGATTGAAGATATTATAAAGAGTATCAGATTCCGCGACCCTCTTTTCTGTTACAGTAAAATTAGAAAGAAAGAAAGAAAGTAATGTTTTATTAATCAACACAGTTGAGCAACAATTAACAATAGCCTTAAAAAATGTAAAAACAAATCACGCACAACCGTGCTGAATAAATGGCTGCCTCTCAGCTTAAGAGCGTTTTCACATTCATTGGATATCCGATATCAGTGTCGGACGGCGATAGCCGACATCCGATAGCCGATACCTTGTGCTGTTTTCACATTTATCCGATAAAATCGGCCCGATATGGCCATTTGCTCGAAAGCACAGACTAGATAGGGATGCTAGGAGTAAAAAAAAACCTCGACCTTTCGACCTTATTGACATGACATGTGAGTTTTTATTTCTTATATTCGTGATCAGCATCGTCAATTAAAGCGAAAAGACATGTAACTCAGAAAATGCCCGCTCATTGCAAATATTTGTATGCATGAATATGTATATTTGCATTGGTCTGGGTGTTTCTATGTATAATATGTATGTATTTACAAAAAAAAAAAACGTATCTAAGTATGTTTATCCGCATTCTAGATTCCATAACACAAGCTAGTTAAGCTATGCTTACCATGGGTCTAGATAGCATTGTGTGAAATGTTGTGGGATATTTATTATTTATTATTATTATATCTGGCCAAAACAGTGCCGGACAATGTGAAAGAGACATAAATTTGACTTCCTCCGATATCGGATGTCGGATATCGGATATCGGATGAGTGTGAAAACGCTCTAATGCTGCCCGCTTTGTAGTGCAGGCGGCCGCCAATTAAAGAAACCTCGCGTAAACCCCATTAAACTCGTATAGGAGTGCTATATTCATAAATAAATACATTAATATTGACAAACCCTGTTTTATAATTTGAACATCTCAAGAAACTGTGATGTTAGTCCGTGGTAAGAACAGCTTTAACCAGCTAGATCTGACTGCTGGTAATCTTTTCTGGTTAAGTTATTCGAAGCTCGCACTTTGGAGCTCAGAATCCGCTCTCCGACAACTCCAACCCTCAGAGAGCAACTACCATCTGCCTTCTAACCTCAAGAGGGAAGCCTACACCGTAGCCTCGACGGTAAATCACTGTCTTGCAGTACAGTTTGGTTTCGTTCATTTTAGCTCCATACGCCCTATCTAAGCCTACATGTAAATAACACCTATATAGAAAATGCCTTCAATTCAATCAACTTTCCTTCGAAATCCTTGGCATAGAAGCATTTGTACCCGCCATTATATATTCCTACATAATTATATTTACTTTGAATAGATTGCGTCATATAATTTCAAAGGCACCTAGCAGTTCAATCACATAAGTACATGTTGTTATTGATATGGTATCATACCTTGTAAATGATATCAAATTCATTGCTCCATCACATACTATTATATATTTGTGTCGTAGTGGATCATTCTGGCTACCTACATGGGCGACTTTACGAGTATAATAGGTTCGTTCAATATTTGAATTGAAGAGCTTTGTCGGTGGAAGCTCCAAAATTGCTATTCTTCTTCTTCTTTACTAAAAATTACGTTACTAAGCAGAGTAGAATTTGGGCCACCCCTTCTCTTCCCATGTGGTGTCATACAAGGCGACTAAGGGATAGGGCTGATTAACTTTAACATCAGTCAGATATGTACAGCCCAGACTCAGCCTCAGATGCATGGCTCGAGTGAACAATAGTGCCCTGAATACGGCAGTAGGCTCACCCTATTACGTGAGACCGAATTCAGATTGGTGAAATGTGGGCGTGATTATATGTATGTATGTTCTTCTTCTTCTTTTCGTATGGTTAGTGGCGAACTTGTGACAAAGTTGTTCAGGTCGCCCATATAGGTCTCCGTCTTGACCTAACGACTGTTGACGGCCAGGACTGACTTTTAACGTGCCCTTCGAAGCACAGAAGCGCTCAGATGTAACACCACTAAACTGTCACCTATCCCAATGGTAACCTTCGCCTAGGTAACTTAACCTACTGACAGTTTACCAAACAGTGAGCGCACCTAGCCACGAGCGCTTCTACATACATAACACAGTACATTACTGTGTATGTATGTAGAAGTAACAGTACAGTAACAGTACACGGTATACCTATGTATTGACGACATTACTACTATACACAAAAATATAGTAAAAAACTTCCAACAGCCTTTACCGTAACCCGTATTTTAGTATTCACCTCTCTTTTTAGTGGTTCAGCTACAGCTACACCAAGGTACTTAGGGACTCCTCAACAAGTCATCAACGATTCACTAGTCCAACAGACAGACAGATTTATAACTATGAACGTTGACTGATGCAGAGCTGTAAGCCTGTCGCTGTTATGTTAAAATATAAGATGCATCTTAGGGTATACCCCGGGTTCCCTGAGAAAATGCGGGCGTGATTGAACGCCTTGTAAATTTAGTTGATCAATTCCGAATTCCAACACAGCCACTTGACTGATACCTTGTTATAACGTTTAATCATTGAATAAAACGTGATAACGTTATTTAGTATTGTTCGTAGCATTACTCCTAACTTAAGATAGCCTTAGAAGTTACTGACTAATATTTTTTTAAGAAATTTTTATATATTATTTTGTGAATTTTTCAGGACCAAGGTGGTAATTCGAAATTTGTTAACCTAAAACCGATGAACACTGATGACTACTGTACCTCTAAGAGTGTTTTCACACTCATCCGATATCCGATAGCAGACATCTGATATCGGAGGAAGTCAAACGTATGAGATATGTATCTCTCCTTCACATTGCCCGGCCCGATATCGGTTATCGGAGCCAACACCACTGTTTTGGCCCGATATCGGATCACAAAAAGACTAAAACAGCGACTGCAAGCAATTTTCGATCTTAATGACATTTTCTTAGTTACGTGTCATTTCGAATTAATTGATGATGCTGATCACGAATAAAAGAAAAAAACTCATACCATGTCTTGTCAATAAGGTCGAAAATTGCTTGCCTATTTTCTTTTTTTTTCATCCGTAGCATTCCTACCTAGTCTGTGCTTTCGAGCAAAGGGCTGTATCGGGCCGATATTATCGGATAAATGTGAAAACGACGTCGGCAATAGGCGTCCGACACCGATATCGGATATCGGACGAATGTGAAAACGCTCTAATGCGAGCCGAATACCTACCACATTCTAGTGAAGATGATACACGAAACAGTAATCAAATCGTTGCTACATCCCAATCGATGAAACCAACAACGTACTCTTAGCAACATACAGATATAAATATATGTATGAAATATAGTTTTCGTAACGAATGCATTGAGCAAGGTAGAAGCAAGCTCGGCACACTTGAACATCAACAAACATGACGCAAAATGTAGCCAAGGTCAGCTGCAGAAGAGTATTTTGGTAATAGGTTATATGCTACCTAATCAATGTATGCCAAGGGTTTTCTCTGAATTTGATGTGAGATTGATTGATGCCAGTATACCTACCTCGGATAAAGAGTATACTTCTGATAAGAAGTACTAGGATACTGAACGCCAGCATGAACAACTACTTAGTGCCACAAGGGGTAGGAAACCTACATGCATAAACATCGGGATTTTCTAAACAAATTCCAAGTTACCAACCACCCTAGCTCTAAAACCTTATATTGAGACAAAAATTTAAATAAAGTAATTTGTCCTCTGAAGATTTCAAAAATAATAATTGTATACCAAAAATCGTTTGCGATCAGTAACTTCTAATGATGAATATCTCTATAATAAAACGAGTGGCTACGCTCTACTTTGCTCTACTGTCTACCGAAAAGTGGTCTACGTTAACTTTACCCATCATGAATGAGTCGAGATGATCCATCCAGGTCAGTAGTAGGTATAGGGTTTATCAATAAGAATTATTTTCTTTTATTCCTTTCTGTTTCTTTGTCCATCTAGTACATATTACGAATAACAATCGATACTTACATGCTCATGACAATGAATTATAATTATTATATATTATTTTCAATCCATTATTATATTTTTACTAGCTTATGCCCGCGACTTCGCCCGCGTGGAATTCTGTTCCCGTTCCCGTGACGGCTTAACACTTTTTTATTTTTTCTCTGCGTAAGAACCATCCTCGTACTGCAAGGAATATTCTAAAGAAAGAATTAGCGAAATCGGTTCCAGGCGTTGTTGAGTTATGCGCTTACCAACACATTTTGCGATACATTTTTATATTATAGATATAGCTGTCGCCCGCGGCTCCGCCCGCGTGGATGTCGGTTATCGCGAATCGGGCTATAATTTGAGATTTAAACTATCCTATCTCTCAAGTTGGATCGAACTGCACATGGTGTGCGAATTTTATTATAATCGGTTAAGTGGTTTAGGAGTCCATTGAGGACAAACATTGTGACACGAGATTTATATATATTAAGATTTAGTTCTCTTACATACTAAATTCAACTATATAACATTAATAATATTATATTTGCTCGCCACATATTACATTGGGACCTAAACATAAACTGGCGAAATGTGGGTGCTAGCACCTCTGCCTACCCCTTCGAGAATATAGGCGTGAGTTTATGTTATGTTTGTTACTCAACGTGAAGAAAAACAAAAGCCGGTGGCTGTGTGTATTCTTTTTTTGGCGGCAAAAGCAAACCATAGACAATAGATGCAATAGGTAATATAACAGATACTATAATATAATTCTGTAATATCAAAGAGTATTTATGTTGAACGTATGCCTGGAGTAGAGATTACATATAGATAATGTTGAGCTCACTCGATACAAGCTAACAGTAGGTAGGTATAATCAGTACCTACCGGAACGATCTTGACTAGCAAGTATTCAAAATTTACTAGTCAAGTACGACTACGCTGATTGTTCGATGGTGTTGCGCGACAGACACCACTGAATTTCCACAGCCATAGCACGATATAACCACTTACCTAATTATTAGAAATTGCTTGCATTATTAGAAACATAAAAAGCCCATGAAGGGTTCCGTATTAAAAAAACCTACTTACTAGATCTCGTTCAAACCAATTTTGGGTTGAAGTATAGCACGTACATATAGGTTTGATGAAAAAAAAAAATTGTGTTTCAGTTCTAAGTATGGGGAACCCCCAAAATTGACTGTTCTTTTTCTATTTTTGTGTGAAAATCTTAATGCGGTTCACAGTATACATCTACTTATAAAGTTTCAACAGCATAGTTCTTATAGTTTCAGAAAAAAGTGGCTATGACATACAGACGGTCAGACAGACAGACAGACATGACGAATTCATAAGGGTTCCGTTTTTTGCCATTCGGAACCCAAAAAACTGGCGTAGTGGCAGAGTGTTCAACTGTCGCTAACTGCAAATATTTATATGCATGAATAGGTATGTATATTTGCATTGGACTCGTTTCCCAGCCTTGAAGGCTAACGGATAAACTAAGGTTAATTGAATCCACACTTCTAGATAAAAACTGACTGTACCAGCATTATTTAAAATTTGTTAATATATAAAATTAAAAGAGAAACAAAAACCTTTAAAAGTTACTTGAAAATAAATCTACTTTTAAGACAAAAAATAAAGACAATAAAATCCTTTACGGATCATAAGGTTTCAGAAGCAAGAAGTACGTGGATGCCTATCGACTGTAATTTAAAACTCTCTGAGAGCAAAACGTCTCCAATTTAAAAGGACTGTTTGTTCCGAGAGCACAACGTCCTCAATGCTCAATACTTGCAAAGAAGGCCCTGCGAAAAAAGGTCGTATTTTTTTGTAGTCCTACCGGTCATAGTGATGGGCAATCATCACTATGACCGGTAGGACTACAAAAAGATACGACCATCGGGTTTAAACCCAAGCTGGAGTGGGTAACCCATAAGATTCCTCCCATAGGGATTTTATTTGGGTGTTTCAATCTTGTAAAATATATATAGGTACTCATAAATATTTGAAATTTCGGACTACACTTGTGAGTAACTAGATATTCAAATTTCAAATTTGTTGACTTTATTGTAAAGTTTTGACTTTTTTGATTTTTTGGTTTGAATCTAAAGAGTTAGTGGACAAGTTCATTATGCGTCAAATATGTTTTAATTTAATGTCAAGTTCAGATGAAGGCTATTTTTTACTAAAGACTTTCTGAAATGAGGACGATTTGCTCCATGGGTATTTTGTCATAGTAGTCAAATTGATTGAAATGACAGGACCAACTTTTGGAAAGTCCATTTTGCTTCCTAAACCTTATTATCCATATTGTTTATACCGTATTATAATTTCATTTAACAGTCTATAATTTAGTGGTTACTAAACTTACTAACTTTGCAAAGCAGTAAGTATAAACAACTAAATAGAAACGTTTGTTTAGCTAAATAAACTTGGAAAATTAAGGCACTACATTAAATGTAATCACGACCGGACTCAACCTGATTCTTATGAAAGAAAAAAAGAAATAAAGTTCGTTTATTAAACACACACTTATAAAAGAATAACAAAGCAAACTGAGCAACCTTTCAATTAATCATTTAAAAGAAAGAAAATAAGAAAATTCAAGTGTGTATCTAAAACTAAAACGTCTTAACTTACGGCTGGTCTTGACTGTGACACTATTATCTGCACAGCCCATCTAGACAAGTGGCAATGCGTTGTCCGGTGTTTGGTAGAATAGAATGACAAATGTATACGATTTGACATTTATGACAGTCTTTAACGCATGTCATAAGCGTCAAATCCCATACATTCGTCATTCTATTCTACCAAACGCCGGCTAACGCATTGCTACTTGTCTAGGAGGGCTGTGAGTGTGCTGCTGTGACTGTTTAAGTTGGCCCCAGTTCCTAACAAATTATAATGCGTAATCCGTAGATTTTATTCATTTTCAATAGGCTTATTGCAGCCCACTGCTGGACAAAGGCCTCTCCCAATGTTAAGAAGCTTCGGCTTACTGTTTCCACACTAGCCAGACGGGTTGGCTACAGGCTTTCATTATGTGTTTCCTTCTCTCGCAGATATAGTCTGCGTATTTTCCGTTAGTCCGAAGTACTTTCGTCGACTTTAGTCTTTTGTAGATAGGTGTGTTCATTTATAAGACTTGTTTTTGAACTACAATAAACCTAATTAACTATCTACATATTCAATGCTTGTACTTATTCTAACGGCACTGCCAGCTAGTAAGTAGCTTCAACGGTCTGTTTATTTATAAATTCCAATGTCCTTGTTGCCTACTTACGATATCTCAAACGGCTAACTTACAAATATTTCATAAATACATTTATTATGTAAATTGCCGTTTACGTCCTTGACCGAACCGAAATATTTCTTAATACTGACGCATTTTGCGGTCAATGAACGGAACGAATTAGTTACTGAATTATAAAAAGCGAGTCTTAAAAGATATTTCTCCTGGACACCCATCAACACCTCCATTGTTTGTTCGAGAGAATTTATTGCACATAATATTGATCCTGAGGGGGCTATGAAGCCAGAGATGGCACAGGGCGGCCAGGTGCGAAGTATATATTACTGGTTATCGCACCTCCGGCAACTGAAGACCCTAGACGGCGTGCCGTTTTAGTAGGTTCGATTCAATATATCCACCCCTGCCGGCTCCAGCTGGGGTATCGTAAGAATTAACGCACTTCTTCTTCTTCTGCCGTGTCTTTTCCCATTTCACTTTGGGCCGGCCCTCCTCTTTGTAAGGCGCCAATCATAAACCGGATAAAAATTTAATTTAACGGGTACCGCCTGCTATCAAACTTGTTTCGATCTTTTCAGCATCAGTCGGGTGCTTGGTTTTTAATTTAAAAAAAAATTAGTACTTATGTATATACCTATATATATTTATATACTAAAAAGATAAAAATTTTAATTATATACATATATTACAGAGGGAAAACATGCGTTAACGACTGTCATTTACTTCAAATCCCATACATTCGTCATTCTATTCCACCAAACGCCGGCTAGCGAATTGCCAGTTGTCTAGAGGGGCTGCCCCTCTAGACAACTGGTAAATCACTAGCCGGCATTTGATGAAATAGAATGACAAATGGTTGGGATTTGATGTATTTGACATGCGTTAACGACTGTCATATAAGTCAAATCCCATACACGGTAACCTATTGAAATATCGAATTTCTGTTACCCGAATCTTAAAACCCCGAAAACGGTTGGTAGAACTTTTAAAAGACAGATGTAATGAATGACAACTTTCTATAATTCCGTTTTTCATTTCCCAGATGAATCAATTTCCAGGTGCACTAAAACCAAATTTTCAAATAGTATTTTTTTGTTTTCCATATTGTCATAATCCAAATATAGTTATACCAGATTCTCAGAATATTTTTTTTGTTTTCCATCGTA
This sequence comes from Eilema caniola, assembly GCA_949126895.1. Lineage (NCBI taxonomy): Eukaryota > Metazoa > Arthropoda > Insecta > Lepidoptera > Erebidae > Eilema > Eilema caniola. The sequence goes on from OX421462.1 coordinate 9,151,205, forward strand.
CCATTTTCCAAACAAACTATTACCAAATTTTTATAATCTTTTTATTTGGTTCCCATACAAATCGTGTTCCAGCTAAACTATATACAGGTATAGTAAAAATCAGTAAATTTATACGATTTATTTAGGGTGTGTAACGGTTGATATAATAATAAAAAATCTAATGTTCACTTAAGACATAAATAATTTCACTTAATAAAATGAAAGCCTGAAGACTTATAAATATAATATAATTTTGTTTAAATTATTGTTTTCCATGTCATGCATGAACAGTTTTGTATGCAGGTATAATCAATGAATCAGGAAAGCGAGCTCGTGAACACTGCGTACCACACCCGACCCGACTCGCCGTGGTACTTGTCTGCCCTACACTAGAGTGTTATTTAAGAACCGGAGGCGCGGAGGGAGGGGAGCCCCTTATTTCGTAGAAAGAAATTTCATAGAATTTCGTTTCACAGAAAATGCTTCATATAATATTTGGTTCTTATATTTTTATTTCGAATATTATTGTTTCAAAAACAATTTCCTACAATGAAATATATTTCACAGAAACACAATTTTTAATAAAAAAATTTTTGTTTAACAAACTTATCAAGCTTTAGAATTATTTTTAAAGAATATTAAACCACCTTTATAATGTTCCAGATCACATTTTTAACTGTAACATTTACAATTTTAACACCCCGACTCAGATTACCCCGACTCGGATAGGTTAGGTTAGAAGGCTAATGCGGGAGCGGAGCGTAGCGAAGCTCCCGCATTAGGCCTTCGTGGTTATTTTTTTATAAACCACCCAGAAGTAGGAGCCCCGCGTAGCGGGGCTCCGTCGACCTTGTAGACGCATCAATTGTTTAGTTCATAAAAACCATATTTATGATAATATGTTATTCTTTGTAATAAGTTTCTATTAAATAAACAATATAATGATTAAGAATAGTTGATTTGATATTCTATGAAATGATTATTCTAATGTTAAACTTTATATGAAACAAAATTCAATGATTTAAAATTATATTCATCATATCAGCCATACACAGTCCACTGCTGAACATAGGCCTCTCCCATAGACTTCCAGAATGACCGATCCAAAGCAGCCCGCATCCAGCGCTTCCCGGCGACCTTGATGAGGTCGTCCTTCCACCTAGCCGTTGGGCGTCCTACACTGCGTATTAAATATAATGATTATATTGATTATTCTATGAAACGAAATTATGCGAAATATTTTCTGTTATACGAAATTATATTAAACAATTGTCTATAAAACAACGCACACCCGCGGAGGGCTGCGGAAGCGAGCATGGGTGCCCGAACTTTGTTACGCAAGGGCGGAAGGACTGCACTTCCCGCAGCGCCGGAGAAGAGCAACACTAATGCTTGCCTGCTTGCCTGCATGCTTGCCTGCTTGCCTGCATGCATGCATGCCTGCATGCCTGCATGTTTGCCGGTTTGATTGCCAGCTTGCCTGCATGCATGCTTGTTTGCTTAAGGCAACGCGTGTTTTGTTCAGTAGGTCTCCAATTGTAGTTAGTAGACGCCATATGAGGTTTAGTTTTAGGTTTAGAAATCTGGATATTGTTTGTCTGGATATCAATTAACTGGATATCAATTAATTGCATTTCAAAAATTTGTGTTTTAAAAATTGGGCTTTCGTGCATATGGATTACGGTCATCTGGATTTTGTGCATTTAGATTTCGTGTGTCTGGAACTCGTTCGTCTGGATTATAAAACGTCGTACAAATGAATAAATGGGCAAATGAAATTCGGAGTTGCGATCATATGGAAAAGAAAACTTCGGAATTTGAAAAACCGGGATTATGAAAAATTGGCCAAACGTTTTCTGGATTATGATATTCGGAATGTTAAAATTCGGGATTAAGATAGGTAACCCCCATACACTCGTCATTCTATTCCACCAAACGTCGGCTAGCGAATTGCTACTTGTCTAGAGGGGCTGGCTTTGGCAATGCCTCGTTAATTCGGTCAATGTATGTATCGCAAGGTCGATACCGGCTGGGCTGCCCATTCACCAGTGCCTTACATACTACTTGGTGTGTCATTCGCTCAGTACTCATTCGTTCTACGTGCCCAAACACCAACTAAGCTACCGGTCACATCCTGGGATACTGGATAGATTTGATTGATTGGACGAATATACGAAAAAATAGCATATTGAATTATTTATGACGACCTCTGTGGCAGGTCAGAGGTTCGATACGGATTAGATTCTTATTCTTACTTCCTGAATATATCCCGCAGCCTTCTAACCTAACCTATCCAAGTCGGATTGCGCAACTGTCTCAATAAACCTATCACAATTTTTCTGTGAATACACCTCTATTTACCCCCTCGGGGATTTGTTGACTCTGTTATTCACATAACTTCATTATGTGAATAACAGGGTCAGTGCTCTATATGATGTTATCGAGAAGTTAATTGTTAACGGTACCCACGGAATATAAACTGACGAGGAAGTGCCCTTCGTTACTATTGTTGCTAAACTCTCACTTGTTATGAGCTATTAAGTCACACAATATAATGGCTTCATTAATTATAATTATTCAGTTATGATTCTCTTCATGTATTGAATTAATTAAAAATCATACACTACTAAAAATTATGTATAATATACAGATGCGGAAGCTTATAAATGTTTTATAGATGTATACTTACTCAGTTATTGATTAGTTGCAAGATACTGTTCATTTTCCTAATTAAAAAGGAAAAGTTTGTTTTTTTTAATTTCAGATAGAAAAATGACACTACCTGTGTTGCCGGTTTATTGCAATTAAAAATAATCATGTGCCACCAGTTTCAAAAGTTGTCGATAAATTAAATTTAGTACAGATTTTTGTAGGTTATTTTATAGTTAGCTTATATGGATAGTGTACGAAACTACTTTAGTATTATGTTATCTGTGACGAAACTAAAAAGCTTTTTAATATTAACTTTTTTATTAAAATATAATTAAGCCAAACCACTTGTATCTAGACCACAAATATTGTCGATAGTTTCGAGCACGTCACTAAGCATTAAAAGCTGGCCCCCGATTCTGCTAATTTTATATCATAACAACACCACAGTCATACCGCTGACATTGCAAAATATGTCATTAAATTTTAGACTTTATGTCTGCGTATTAAAGTCCAAAATGAATAAAGAAAGACTTTTAAAACATTTTCATTCATTCTACAAGCTTGTCATTTAATTTTAGACTTTAACTGTATGTCTGTAAAGTAAAAAGTTAACTGTCATCGGTTACAGTGTCTGTGGTACCGTAGTGGTTTTGTTATGAAAAAATAATAGCAGAATCAGGGCCCTGGTATCATAATTCCACAATTTGAAATTTGCAATTGTCAATTTACTATTTGAATTAAAAAAACGAGCTATAGTAGGTAATACGAGAATGGTCCCCAATCTTTTAGAGCCCAAAGTCAAAGTATTGATTAGGCAGCTTATTGAATGGATTTATACTGTACATCACGATCACAATATACATACATCTAGCTTCATCCCTGCTCGGCCGGAACACGAACACTTAGGTATGTCATTTTAAAATTGAAACTCTTGCTCTGCAATAAAATTGGTCCACATAGTCACAACTAAGTAACCTACCGTACCTCCGAACGGCTTTGTACATTGAAGCACGTATTATATTAACTCATAGAGAAATAATTAACCTTTTATTAAGGTTACATTTAGATGGAATACACAAAGGTAATTGCGGCTTATTTTGGCCAAGAAACTCGGCTGTAATTATTATCATTAGGCAGTCATTTACATCGTCTTATATTGAAAAACCTGCAGAATCTTCACAAATAAACATGATAAACATAAATTAGAAAAAAATTAAGTTGCAGTACCTACCTATCTAACCATCGCTTCACATTACTTTATTTTACTAAAAACCAAGGATTTTGTAATCAAGAAGATGTGCAAAAACTTACCTTCCGCCTAGTGGTAAGTAGGTTAGTCATCATACATCCTTTTGAAAGCAATTTGCAAAAAAGTATGAATGTATCGTGAACATCATTAGTGTTACATACAAACATACACAGTTCTATTCCACGACAGTCTTTAATCTTTTCCGTGCTTTTAACCCTTTTATCGTTAGAACGTGGTTTTTCTACTTAAGTAGATCTATCGTGCTACTACCTAGTTAGTTTTACCACAGATAATAAATAATAATATATTAAAGGTTACTAAAGGCTTTACAAAAACAATCTCAGAAGTTTTTTATGTTGTATGGTCCCTTTCTGCATGAATACGGACATTTAATGAATATGATCTGATAATCACTGAAAATTATGTTAAGATAAGTTTTGCAGTCTTCAGATTTTAGAGGTAGGTATATTGCGATATTCGAAAAATCTTTTTGTTTTGCAATTTCGTAATTAATTGTGTAAGCTATACGTAAAATGTAAAAAAAAAATACATTTGCGTAAGCTTTGTTAATTATGTATTAACTAATGATGTTTTATGAAATATGTCTATTAATAGTCTATTTTCATTTAAACCTCTCTTTTATCTAATACATCAGTTTTACTCAGCTGAATTTATAATTTTAGGACTAGGTTTCCGACAATATTAGGTATAATACCCAAGGTTCGAACCCATGACCTCTCGTTTGGAAGTCCTTACCTTATCCACTACGCTATCGCCCAATCTCTCAAAGGTTAATTATTATTCTCACTAATTCATTATTTAATGGTTCAATTGTTTTTAAGCGTTATCATAGTTTAATGGTGGGTATGATTGTTATGGTGGTGGGATTTCATTTTTTAATTATCCTTTAGTACCTACCTTTTAACGACAACTCAGTATATTATATACTTAGGTATACCTCAGGGTATATAGGTATCTTATCATGTACCCTAAATGTGCCCTATACGCACAAGAGGTAGGTATTTAAAATAAATAAATAAATAAATAAATTTGGGTGTCTTTCAAGGATAGCACGGTGTGGACGAGCTAAAATGCACCAATCGTCTCAAGGGATACCGACTATTGATTGCGCCGTGTGACGTGTATAATGTCCTTGCAAAGATAATTTGTTATTATTCTGATTTCGTCATACATAAAGCCGCGTACAGACGTACGAACACGAACATAGTGTACATAAACGTCAAACATGAACATTTAATTTGTACTTCCGGACGGCATAGCCTAACACGGACGCGAACATAGTTGGAATTGATCAATTATCGTAAATAGCGGAAATGTTTTTAGTGATTACAGTGATTCACAAGATATTGTTTAAAGCAGATACTAAATGGTTGAAAACTGTTTTGTATAAAAAAAACGCCTGTACCCATCCAAATTCTTCACGAACAGTTATGTTATATAACATTTATTACAACTATTTGAACACCGTCCATACGGAACATACAGATAGGATCACCGCGAACATATTTGACGAACTGGGTGTTCGAAGTTCGTTAGTGGTGGTACACACGTGCGAAACTAGTTGTTGCGTATCCTGGAACGCAACAGATTTGTTCGTACGTGTGTACGCGGCTTAAAATGTTATAAATAACATTCAATGGAAACTTATGGCTTGATTGCAGTCTGTTATTAATTTAATATTCAAACTAGTTAAAAGGCGTTAGTTACTACATACATAACTTATGTTTATTAAATCGAGGACAAGGGCTATGAGGCCTGTTAAAGAAGATTGCGACGTCTTTTGAAATTATCTGACGTTCTCATTGGTTTGCACCTTCCTTACGGTATTGTTAAAAACGACGATAAAAAATTAAAGTTCGTATTCATAATTTTCTCATTTCTTAATGTAAAAGACATGCTTTTCCTAGTTTTATAGCCTCCTGTACTGTACTGTAACGCCATATCGTAATTCTTTTAATGCCTTTGTTTTTACTTGCGGGAAATCCCCACGGATACCTCACCCCTCCGGAGCCGGAAACACACAAGCAACACAAGCTAGCTTGGAAAGAAGCGACTTGTGCCAAACTCTATCGAAAGCTTGGGCGATGTCAAAACTAATTGCCAATGACTCGCCGTGCATGTCCATAGCCTCACCCCAAATATGGTTAACATACGCCAGAAGATCACCCGCTGACCGTTTCGGCCTGAAGCCATATTGCCGGTCATTAATTAGGGAGTGATCTTCAAGGTGACGCATGAGCTGTTTGTTAATTATGTGCTCGAACACCTTGCACAGCACTGAGGTGACGGCTATGGGTCGATAGTTGTTTGGGTCTGAGCAATCCTCCTTCTTGGGGATCGGCTGTACATTGGCCTCTTTCCAAGCCGAAGGCAATGTACCAGAGCTGTAGGACAGCCGGTACAGCCGCGCAAGCATTGGAGACAACTCCGATGCACATTTTTGCAGAACCACCGCCGGAATACCGGCTCCGGCTCCGGACCACTGGCTTTTCGGACATCGAGTGACTGCAGTACTGCTCGAATATCGCGTTGCCTGATACGAATATCAGGCATTGCATGGTCACTGACGGGCAGTGTCGGTGGCTCCATACCACAATCATCGACTCGGGAGTTGGCCGCAAAGAGATTCACCAGCAAATTTGCTTTCTCTTGCGGCTCATTAGCCAGGGATCCATCGGAATTGCGCAGCGGGGGCACCGAAGGCTGGCAGAAGTTGGCTTGCACGGCTGCCCGTGGGATGCGCTACTAGCTCCTGACCAAGCCGCGCTATGCGCTGGGCATCCGCTCTGACATAAGCCCTCTTGCAGGCCTTTGTGGCTCTGTTGTACGCCGCCTTCAGAAAACATCAAAATCTTCCACCCTGTATGCACCTATTGTCTTGTACATACCACAAAGCGTCGGTAGCTCAATAGTTAAGGAGTCGGCCTTACGATCGAGAGTTCGGTTAGAATTCTGGTTATTACAATACCAACATGAACCCACTCCTAACACAAACCATTTAGCTTAGCTTAAAGGGTTAAAGTACCTACCTGTCAACAATGGTGGCACCCAGCTTGACGGCCCCATGAAAAAAGGATTTCTTCACAGCACCGCGTGACACCCACCGGTCCCAACTCCCACTAGTGCTGCGACCACAATCCGCTACGCACTCGCTGACCCCTGAACGCAATGCAACCGAGATTGGATTACCTACTATGGAGGATTTTTCGCAATCGTGCACGGTGGTAACCCGGCCGGAATTTGTGACAAATTGTGCCATCAAATGTCTAACACCAGATTGCTTAAAATCTATCAATTATTACAGAGATATTTCTAATCCTACGCATTTATAAGCTCGATTACAACAATAATGTAAAAAGGTGGGCATCAAACCTAATTGATCAAAAATGATTAGCAAAAAAAATCATTCGTTATTTAGCATTTGACCGTATTGTTGTAAAACCATAATTACTCAACAATTATGTTATCTTAGAAGATACCATCAAAAAATACGACAAGCCTACATAAAATACACACACCGGCAGAATTTGCAGAACACAAAATTATGGTCTGGGGAGGAATATCGCACGGAGTTAGTGGTAGTCGACGGTGGAAATCTGACTGCTGATCGGTATATCAGGGAGATTTTAGAGGAACATGTTGTGCCATTTGCCCCATTTATTGGTAATGCAGGATAATGCTCGGGCTCACAGTGCTCGCTCAGTACAGGCGTACCTAAACCATGTTGGTGTTATGGTCATGGAGTGACCAGCACGGTCCCCGAATATGAATCCGATTGAACACGTTTGGGACTTGCTAAAAAGGAATGTCAAATCAAGAATGCCACCTCCTAACAATCTGGGCGAGCTGCGAAACACATTAGTTGAAGAATGGCAGCGGTTGCTCCAAAACATCTTTGACAACATCATTCGCAGCTTGCCCAGACGGATGGAAACCTTAATCAGGGCACGAGGGGTAAACACTTGTTATTAAACATGTTGATTGTTGTTCCAAATGGAGAGTATGAAATAGTTAATAAAGCTAACTTTTTCATACTCTCCATTTTTGTATTCCGCTAATTCTGCCGGTGTGTGTATTAGGCCTGAGGTCACGTCACGTCACGTCACGACCACTGAATTTGGAATGTTATATGCTTCTAATAAAGAAGAAGAGCTTACGCTTAGTTCTCTAGGGCTATTTAGAGTCTCTCATTCTTTTGATTTATCTTGACCTTTGTGGGGAGTCATCAGACCTCCCAGCCACGAGAGGAATATACGAAATATCCCATCACGTTCTACTTGCTACATTGAGTTATACTTACAATTTACCTTGATAAAAAATAAGGCTTTTAAATCAATTAAGTTAGCATGGTTTCAGAAGCCTCTGTGCCTATAGTGATACAAATAGTGATTTGTTCACGAAATTAAATATCTCGGTTCGGGCGGGGTTCGAACCCTCCCCTTCAGGGGGTTAGTTAGCATGGGGCTGTGCAATACTTTAAAATTTCATTCAACTTTATAAGGCTTTCACTTTTTTGACCACAATTATTTTCTTTTTCAGCAAGAATATTATCAGCATGTAAGAAGTCATCTCCAGAATTTGATCAATGCATGAAGCGAGCGTTTAATAAACTTCGAAACTATTTTAAAGTGGGTGAGTATTTTTCTTTATTTTTTTTATACCACCTGATGGGAAGTGGTTACCGTGGCCTATGGACGTGTGCAACACCAGGGGAGTCAAACTCGTGGTGCCTACTGCAGAACCTGTAAACACAGAGAGTTTTTGTGCCGTTAGTGTAGAAGACAAAGCAGGAATAGCCTTTGGTCTTCCCACTGACAGCACAAAAACTTCTCCAGTGAGCTCTGGCTACCCTACGCACCGCAGGGAACAAATACGAGGTTATTATGGCCGCGGTATTCTATGGGGCAAAGGTACTTCCCCACTCGGACTGCTCAATTGTACCTACGGAAATACAGTCGCGTCCTACCTCCTATAACTTATTAAAACTTTCATTTATTGCCATCATTGTTTATAAAAAAAATGGGATGTACATACAAGCCTCATCCCAACCCAATTTAACCTGTTAGTTAATGCAGGCTAAATAATCGACGAATCTCTAGCATATGCATTCATCTTGGGTTTGGACCGTCACACTTCAATAAAATCAATAAGCAAACCCCCAAGGGTCCAAAGTGCCTTAAAACGCAACTGAGCAATCTCTATGAAGATCATTGTTCCTGCTTAGCCTATTTCTTATAGTTCTTAAGATTTACATAAAAAGGGGCCTCTTTGAAAATCGCTTGTTAGCGTCGTGTCAATGTTTACAACAGTTAAGCATATTTATCTAAGCAGGCTGCTAATTGTCAACCACGAATCACGGTTAAATTAATTCAAACTAATGGGAAGCTAAACTTTGAATACATTCTGTATGATAATTATATTTGATGCCAAACGTAATGGTGGTAGAACTACGGGGTTTTTTGTAGGTGTTTTTTTTTTTATATCTACCACAAGCACCGGCATACCTGTTGGGAACTGGTTACCGTGGCGGTTGGACGTATGCAACACCAGGGGAGTCACACTCGTGCTGCCGACCTTGTAAACACAGAGAGTTTCTGTGCCGTCAGCGTAGAATTCAAAGCAGGAATAGTCTTAAGTAGGTAGGTATTGGGTCATTCAATTGCAATTTGTATAATCTATGATTGGTGTATTTAAACTTCTGCACCGCCGTAGCACCCTGTTCTATCCTTAGAATCGACACCCAAAATCACGTATACCGGGTGGAAGGGGAACGCTACCGAAGCCGTAGGCCCTGGAAAAAAAAAATTACCAAATCAAAAAAAAAAAAGGCAAATATATAGTGTACCCGGAGTACTACCAGGGGCCTTCCGCTTCGGAAGTACCTACTCCCCTTACACCCGGTATAGAGCACATTTTGGGGTCAAGATATATGCTGATAACTATACCTACCTACATCGTAATATAGGTAGAGCTACCTTAATAATTATAACATAATCAAATTAGTGTTATGTTTGTTACTGGATATGGGCCTCTCCTAATATGTGCAATAGCACCTTCCCCACCGTCAATCCAAGTCCCTTTATTTAAGTCATCATCGTCAATCTGGTTGAGGGATGTCCATCCTTTTCCGATTCGAGATCTCCTACTGATAGAATAAAATGTTTTTGCCCAGGTATACCAGAGATGGGCGTGGCGCCCTTCGACCCTCACTTCGCGAAGGAGGTACGACAGACGCGCGCCATCAACGGCGTGGGCTACACCCTGACGCTCAACGACGTGTACGAACGCGGCTGGACACAGTCTACTGTCACTAAATACAAGTACCTACATTATTACCTCGAATTAAAGCATTATACTAAGTACTTGTAGATATGTAATATGTCTGTCGCCGCCGACTAGCTTCATCAGCCGTTCAATTAACTGACTAGGCAGTTAACTAAACGGCGCCATTTAATAAAAGGCCTGAATGGTGTTCAGCCATTTAATTAAACGGCTAGGTAAATACCTTGGATTGATGACGTTTAACTACTTGCCTATTTAATTAAACAGTTAGAAAAATTACTTATTTCTGCTTGGTTATAAAAAAAAATAACCACGAAGGCTTAATATAGAAGCTACGCTTCGCTCAGCTCCCGCAATAGCCTTCTAACCTAACCTAACCAAGTCGGATTGCGTAGCTATCACAATAAACCTATCACAAATTTTCTGTGAATACACCTCTGTGTACCCCTCGGGGATTTACAGGTGTAAGAATATGTATGAATATGTAATTTTCTATCTTATTTCGAAGTAGTGCCCCATCTTACGATTGGCCTACCTAAGCTAATGCTTTTTTTTTTGTAAGGCTAATGCCAGCCAGGTTATTAAATGATGTAATAAATGAGACGGCTGAATATCATTCAGGCCGTTAATTGAATGGCGCCATTTAGTTAACTGCCTAGGCAGTTAATTGGACGGCTGATTAAGCTAGTTGGCGGCGACATGCCTTCTATTACTAATATGCAATCATTTCCTATTTTTAGAACGGATTGGGAAAACCAACGCATTATTTATTCGCAGTACTTCCCAGAAAAATCGCTAAACGGAGACTACGAATTCAAGGTAATTATTTGACTCATCTACCTGCTCTTATCCCAATTATTTAGGGTCAGCGCAACATGTCATTCTTCTCCATACATTAGTGTTGGTTACGTATAATAATTGCGTAACCCCGAAATTTTTGGGCGTTGGGTATTTTGAACATTCGGTCAAAAGAACATTCGGGATTTTGGACTTAGGTCTTTTCATCATTTGTACATCAGTATTAAGAGCTTCGAGATTTTGATAGGTAATTATGTAACTTTCCTGTTAGATGTCATTTCCTCAGTCACTCCCAAAACCTAAACCTTGCCATATCCTCTTTCACGCAATCCATCCATCCTTCCTTGGACCTATCTCTGCTCCTAACGCCCTCTACATTCACACTTTGAACCTTTTTTGCGACTGTCGTAGTACAGGCAGTTGTCCTCAATCCGTCGCTTTCAAACTTCGCTTCAAATTGTAAAGAAAATTCATAAGTCCATGATCACACCAGCCGTATTGTAATTTACAATACGGCAAGTCTGACCATGAACTTATAAATTTTTCCCTTACTTATAATGCAAGTCGTAAAGTCTAGACGTAAACAACAATAATAATAACAATGATTTATACCTAACTAGTTTCTTCAAATGAGCATAATTTTATTATAAACACATCTACATATTGTTCACTATCTTTTGCCCGCGGCACCGCCCGCATGAATATCTGTTTTCTCAAGGTCTAATCTACCCCTAAATTTCATCAAAATCGGTTCAGTGGTTTAAGCGTGAAAGCGTTACATACAGACAGACGGAGTTACTTTCGCATTTATGATATTAGTATGGATAGAAAAAACCAGACCAATGCAAATATAATGTACATGTTTATGCATGCAAATATTTGCACTGAGCGGGAATCGAACCCGCACCCTAAGCGTAGAAGTCGAACGCCACAAAGAGTGTGCATCTGGATCGATAGGTAAATATTTAAAACTTTGTTAAAGAAAATGAAACCTGTATGGCTGTCCAATAAGCAGAATCTGACCACTAAGTACTTTAACACGCATTATTTTTTTGAACACATTATATCAGCCATCGCAGAGTAAAATAGTTACGTATTTTGTTCACAATTTGTAACAAACCAATCGTACTGCCTTTATTACCAGGGAGACGCTTTCGGCCTTGGCGTGCTCCGCTCCGGCCGGTGGAACCTGACGTTGCGCGACTACTCGCAGACGACACGCATCAAACGCAACGGCACAGGCGTGGACGTACACGTGGAGGTGGACCACATCGGCGACATGGAGATACACGTCGGCAACCTGCTGCGCGGGAACGGCATCCTTGGTAGTTACTTACGTAAGCTCATTTTGGCCCTTGCATCCATCAGCCTAGGTTATCTGGATTAGGTATACCCTGTCCAACGAATAACTTTCCTTTTGACAGTTCTATATTGTTATGTCCACGATGGATAGAATATGATTAAGTAGCGGAGATGCCACAGTCAAATTTCTCTTAAGAAAACGCGTGGCCAAATGCGGGTGGGAAGGAGACACGGGGTCATGACGTCATACCTCGTCCCCCGTCTCCATCTAGTGCGTCATAGCGAAACCGAATAGAAACAGCTTGTAATTTTTTGTTATAGTTTGACTATTCGCCACTAAGTGCTACACAGGATTCTAGAATGATCTATAATAAGGCAAATAATTTATGAAATCTTTCTTTTTTATATAAATTATAGTCTGTCCAACGAATTATTAAATGGTATATTTAGCAGAAATTGAAAACTAAAATTTAAAAAAAATGGGTCATCTGTCGGTATAAGGCCAAATAATTTAGGGGGCCTAAAAGATTTTGCTATAATCCGAAAGATGGCCTCATTTGTAAAAAATATTTGCCTTAATAAAGATTATTCTAGAATTCTGTGTAGCGTTTAGTGGCGAGTAGTCAAACTACAACAAACATTACAAGACTCGGTTTCTGTTCGGTTTCGCTGTGACGCACTAGATGGAGACGGGGGACAAGTTATGACGTCTTGCCCCCCGCGTCTCCCTTCCCACCCGCATTTGGTCACGCGTTTTTTTTAAGAGAAATTTGACAGTGGCATCTCCGCTACTTAATTATATTCTGTCCTCCGTGATATAATCGTATATTTTTACATTTCTGCGGACTTTTAAAAATTCCACTTAAACTTTATTCATTCCCATAAAAGTTATGCCGCAATAGACAAATCTATAGGAGTAAGCGGACCCTCCATGGATACCCTACTCTCCCCTCCAGAACCGGCAGGTGAGAGGATCCTCTTCAGTCGGCTGAGTCGGACTACTACAACACGCTGTCTTGGGTCATTTCTTATTTAGGAACTAAAGGGTGAGATTGCCTCACGCGGAACGCCCGACTGAGCCAGGACTGACCCCCTTGGGTAGGAGAGTAAGCAAACCCTGGACACTGCTCTATATAGCCAACAGAATATTGTTATTCGTTCACCAGCTGTTGCTCGCGGCTCCACCCGTGTGTAGGTCGGTTGTCGCGACCAAACATGGCTTATATCCATTCCCAAGCTCTAGTCTGTCTCTATCCCAAATTCCATCAAAATCAGTTCAGTGGTTTAGACGTGAAAGCGTAACAGACAGTTACTTTCTCATTTTTTATAATATTGAATATAAAAGTACGGATGCACCTGGCTCCAATAAAATTTTACAGCATTTCTCAATTTCCAGAGCGCATGTTGGATCGCGTCATCAACATCTCCTGGAAGCCAGGCTTCGCAGTGATACGGCCGCTGATCAACGACCTCGTCAGTACCGCCTTCACCGATATTTGGAGCACCTCCTTCAAAGACTTCCCACTAGACAACTTCATTCGAGATTAGACCATGTAGACAAGTTAATATAATTTCTAGTGCCAGTTTGTAAATAAATATTTTTAAGTAGGCATAGGCTCGTTTTAAATAATTTTCATAGAAATTAACTGACTGTGAAACTGTCTGATGTTTCGACAAGGTTACACTGTGCTACTATTACCCTGATGTAATCTGTTAATTCTCTTACGATAGTTTGAAAATTATTACACAAATTTTACATTATTGAATTGTATCAATGCACGATTACAATAAATGTAATTTCAAGTAAATGTGATTAAAACTAGTCATGTTCAAGTTTGATTTGCACCAATAGAAGTTATGTGGATAACAGTAAGGATTTGCGAGTCACTTAGAGGACTAATGAAAAAGGAAATAGGGTTTAGTTTTAATATAAACACATAGATTATATTACATATCTCAATATTATATTTATTAAAAAATATAACCTAACTATATATATGACTTTATATTTAAATTCAATCAACAAATAACTCGCACGGTCGTCGAAACTGGAATAATCAACCTCAGTCTTTCAACACAAATTAATACAAATCAAACAGGCCTCACACCAACAACAAATGGCGCGCTAACAAGCGTATCAGTTACATACCCGAGTTCACTCGATCAGTTCCGAGCAATCGCGAGGTTCCCCGAGTACACCCGATCAGTTCCGAACAATCCCGAGTTTCCCCGAGTTCACCCGACCAGTCCCGAGCTCCCTCGGGCGCTCCGAGCGGCCGGCCGCTCGCTCCCCGCACACGCGGTAACGCACTCACTATACATATTTATAACATTGCACCTTCAATTTGTTACATTAAAAACCAGTTAAAGTATTACACAAAACATGTAAGTCTCGATATACATACGATTCAGAACAGCTATACAATCTGCATCTACAATGAACTGAAACTTGTCCGGTACAACCTGTTCATTGACAATGTTTACACTAGGCTACGTCTCAGAACTACATAAAATAAGTACATCAACTACATATTGAAACTAACTCCTCAAGTATATACTGTCAGTGGTATGTGTGCATCCCGCATCAGACATTGTGAACAAACTACAGATGGCGATGTATCACGCTGAACGTGACGTATCAATTAATTTTAATATTGTCTGTATTGAAATACTACATTAGGACCCTGTGGACCGTCAACAGACGCAATTATGTATGGTTTAAAATCGTTGTAACAGTTATAAACGTTACGATAGTTCGGCGGTTGTTACAAGTGTCCCAGCAATATCCGAGGTTCCACGATGCCGAATATCTCGCCCAACTATCGTACGAACATAATGACTATATTCCAATGCAGTCAGAAGTTAAATTAACAATAAATATACCAAAGCTATTTAAGCGTAATTATATGAGGTTATCTTTTTCTTACAATTTTCCAGAGATTGCAATTGGCAACGAACTCGAATACTGCGTAAAGAGCGTATGTTATGATGTCACACTAATAGGACATGACAAAATTACTGTGACATAAAATCACTGAATATATTAGTAATTACAATATTTGCAATTTCACGCTCAATACGTAATACTCGGAACAACCCCACTTGTCCGCTGCCATCTAATAAAAAACCTATTCAACTTAGTAAATCAGTTTACAAGCGATAACAAAAATGATCCATGCCATGGATTTGAAATAATACACACAATTTAATTTAATGGAATCTGAGCTGACGCCGAATGAGATAATAATCCTATCACAAAACAGTGATGGTGAAAAGGTATTGAATCGTTTAAAAACGAAACATCGATCGTTGTCAACAATGGAAGAAGCGTAAAACCCCTAACTAAATCACGAGATTTTTGTTATAATTTGTACTTCATTTCTCGTACATTTGGCCCCAGAATTTGTGTCGTAAACAATTTTCATTAAAAATGAAATCGTCCGCCATCCGCTAGAAGCGATTTCTATCGAATTAAAAATTGTTTAGGCGACTATCAACCTACGTAGTGGTTGCAGGTGTTTCTAAAAACCGATTTTCAGGTCACTGATAGCAACGTGGACTCAGTAGTAAATTTATAATAATCGATTACATCGAACCGGGACACTATACATAACTAAGTGTCACCAACTAATATTGCAACACTACTGATTTCACAATGGCGTTTAAAGAACTAAACATGAGGTAAATTATGTATTTCACAAAAATTTACATTTTCCAAATTAGGTACTTGATAAGCTCCGCTAAAAGCAAATTCTGTCTATGTAAAAAAAACGAAATTATGTCTAGTGAAACAGAGTTTGCTTTATACAGACACAAAAATTAGAATGAACAAAATAGAATTCTATAAAACCCTAATAAAATCGTATCAAACTCAAATAAAACTTAATCGCAACGACGTTGAAACGAAAAATTATAAAAATTCATTAGTAGCAAGATTTCATTTCATTTAAATGGTTTTAGCACAACAAAGCTAACATATTGTACATGTATGCGGCGAAATAAAATGATCTCTCGGAACGTATTTCTTACACAGTACGCAAATAAATTTATAAATTAACATATCAGTGATATAATACTATTGATGGGATGTCTGGCGGGACTTAGTTGCGTATGTTTTATACAGAATATTTCCGTGCCCATTCATAATGAGAACGTCAGTCACTTTTGATTTTGGATGGATTTGCCCACTTCTATTCTAATAAAAATGGGTTGATAGTATAAATTACAAAGGTTTTTACGGTTTATCTTGGGTATTGATCAGTCCTTATTTACAATATGTAATGGAGTAATTTTAAAATTTGAGCTTTTGTAACGCACAGTTACTGAACTATTAAGACACAAGGAACAAAAATGTTGAAACAAACAGGTCATTCCTTCCCCGCTGTAGCAACCAGGTTCCGCCCGCACGCTGTCCGACACGCCGCACCTCTCACTCAACCGCGCACACACTCCTCAAAATTAACTCTAACATTAAAATTATTTTGATATGCTCTTACCAATAAGTTTTTACAATGACATTTGTGCTGTACACTATTCAAAAAGGGCAGAGCGGTGGCGGGCCAACGCTTTCAGGTAATGTACTTACGGTACAGTCGAGACGAGCCGCGGTTTCGCACTTTGTACTTAAATATTCAAATTTATATTCGTCGCAATCAAAATGTCGACGTTCGCCGCACCGCCACCCTGCCGACCGCTATTTACAACAACTAAACGAACTCATAATGAAACTTAAACGACAGACTCGGGTAATAACTAAATATTTGGCAAATCGTCTAATCGACAACGGAACAATGTGCAATGCGGAAACGACACCCTCGCGGTGTACACGTATGACGTATGGAACTAGAGCTAGCTTTACAAGTAAAATCGAAGGCCGCTAAGATATCACCGTTCATTACTGAGCAGAGTGTACCGCGCGCCGCCCGCTGCCCGAGCATCCGCCATGTTCACCGGACAGCACGCACCACCACAGCCCAGGACCACTCCACCACATACAAGCTAGTGCCATTTTTAGTAAAAAAGCATCACTAGGGTTTTAAGCCGCAAAAAGACTTCACGACAAATTCGAAGGACCTATGTACTCGTACATAATCGAAATTATTGTGAGGGCTTATTACTGTCTGTCGAAATCAACATTTAACTAAAATAATGCATTTTCCCTTGCTTACTGCGCTTCCTTTAACTTTTGCTTTTCCCGAATACGTGCGAGTTTAATGGCTAAAAGTGCTTCTTCGATGCAAATGAAATTGATATAGGTGAAATACCCTTAAATTCTTATAGCAAAATCAGCCATGAAACTCATTTACGTATACTACAGAGAGGTGTCGAATGGTAAAGTACAAGGTTTATTCCGGTATTTTTTATAGTACAGCTATAGCTAATCTCAGTTCTTAATCATAAAGTACAAAGAAAATGGTGGTCAGTACCCTACACCCTCTAAATTAGATCACCATAAAGGAACATTTTCATTATAAGCGTTCAGTTTATTAAATGGAAATATGCCACTGTAATTGGTGAATATATATGAAGAAATGAAATTAGCACCATGTTTTTTCAGATTAGAGTCAAGGTCTTATGTTGTTTGCCTACAATTCAATTAATAATTTTATAAACTGCATTAAATCTAAGCACACTATGAAATGTGTTTAAAGATAATAAAATCTAATCATAAACCAAAATCCCTAGTATGAGATTTTCCTATTGCTACACAGCTACGCTTTATACAAAAAGCATATCTCACAGAAAGTAAATTAAGAAGAATATTTCGTAACATTTATTTTACTTTTTTATAAGCATAACCGCCGGAGACTAGTCGTTTTACTAATCAGAAAACTCATTTTAGGAATACAATTCGTTCAACCGTCTAGTACAATTAA
This sequence comes from Eilema caniola, assembly GCA_949126895.1. Classification (NCBI taxonomy): domain Eukaryota; kingdom Metazoa; phylum Arthropoda; class Insecta; order Lepidoptera; family Erebidae; genus Eilema; species Eilema caniola. Next base: position 9,169,364 of record OX421462.1, read on the forward strand.
TTTAATCACCTCACCATATTGCACTCCTGAAAATATAAATTATCTCAATTCGACAGGACCTCAGCTAAAAGCTATTATAGTATCAATAACAGCACTACACCAATTACAGTGGCACATAACACAATTAGTTAAATACTCGACCTATGTCACAAATTCAACTAAATATAATTTACTTGAAATCAATTCTAATATTAATTTACTGCGCGCGATGTAACGTAACCACACATCTCGCTCGTTTTAGGGAACACTCTCACAATTAAAATTATAAATGACAATAAATTAAATTACGGCTGATGCCTAACGAGCATAATTATTGGAGTTGTAAGTTGCGTAACTTCTGTATTGTAATTTCTGGTGCAATTTGTTTCCTCAGAATAAAAGAATAACTTAGACGGAACGTACAGAAATAGCGAGTGAAGTTGCATATATAGTAATACTACAGTACTACTATTTCGCTCGCACCCTTTCAGTGTGAACGAAATGGTACTACTTTAGTATTGCTTTATGCGGTTTCACTCGCCAGTTCTTTACGTTCCGTCTAGTTATTCTCTGTGTTATTCTTTTAGTCTGAGTCGGTTTCATGAAATATTCATGTTTGACTTACACGGTGACGCAAAATGCGTTCTCTGCAAACCGAAGTTTTCTATGAAATCGAACCCAATGGTCGAAATTACGCGACTAACAACTCAAAAGACTATTATGATTATGTTAGTTGATTATTTTGAATAACCAACACATGCTGTTGTATAAGAACAGTTCTGTGTACCATTTTTTTTTTAAAATTATGTTTGTCATTGAATAACTTGAGAATGCATTCCTTAAATGCAAAAATTATGGACAATTTGGTTCTACTGTCTCCAGTGAGTTCATTCTTAAATGTTTTTATATACCTACAGTTAATTACATAATAAGTATCAGAAACCAGCGGGCTTATATGAAAATTTAATTACGATGAAACGAAGTAAGGAATGTGAGGACTGAAGTAAATGATAGGCTGTTTGTCCACCTCTTTATGAAAAACAATATATATTTGTGATATCATCAGCTAAATATTCCTATTGTGCTGTTGATTCAAGCTAAAGATACACATTAGACGTCATAAATCCTTTACTTATGTGAGAGTGTTTCCTAACCTACCACAACAGAACACCAGGGGTAGACAGAACGAAAGATGTGTAGAATCTCGTGGTATCGATAACGGCACAATAACGAGTCACACACTCAGCACAACACTAAAACTGGAAGTCGAACAGTTCCGAAAGGCCCTCGTCGTGGTCTAGGCAGAACCCGTAGTCCGTGGCCGACATCGGTGGCTCCAACGCCAGGAATGGCTCCAGCTCCAAAGGTTCTGAAAAGCGACATCGCTTACTGTCAGTGTTAACATCTTAAATAAATATAACCATGTGTTGGAATGTGTGTAATGAGTGGAATGGATCGCAGGGCCGACTAGGAAGTAGGTAGTTATCATTGGTTAGAACTTGGATATCTTAATAAATTATCACTGCTGGTTCCAACTACTCAAAAGTGCCTCCACTTTGTTAAGATATGAAATCGGTGCCGGCATGATAGTTAACCGGTAGTTTCTTCAATGAACGAATATATAATATATTCTGTTTTCTTACAATTTAATTTCATATATAAAGCAAATCTAAATTCAGGTTTCTTCAGACCATGTAATCTGCTGGTAGCTTGGAAAAACTTTCCTTGTACAATCCTGTACGTCAGAATATTAAAAATAATAAACCATCTGAATATAAGTTTACTAGTTTTTTGTTATATCTTAAAACCACATAATGATAATTACCAGAAAATTATAAATCGTGTATGTTAAATGTATTAGCATTTTATGCACCCGCCTTAATGACCTACCATTTACAAGACTAGAGAAACACCTGTCACATTAATAAAATTGATTTCTTTAGCACCTGCCGCTGCATTGACGCTAGGAAGGTACAAGCAATGACCTTCTAATAAATTCAGTAATTTTAAACTAACGCCACCTGTAGTGACAAGGTGTGCAATTCAACGACAGCGAGAACATCTGCCATCTTCTGTTTGTCTTCAAACTCTTCAACTTTTGAAGCGTCGGTAGCTTAGTGGTTGAGGAGTCGGCCTTACGATCGAGAGGTCCCGGGTTCGAATGCTGGCCATTACGCTACCGAGGTGAACCCACTCCTAGCACAAGCAATTTAGCTTAGTTGGAGGGTTTAGAGGGAATATTAGTAATTTCGATAATTTCGGTTGCTAATATTCTTTTTGAAAAAAAAAAAATAGGTTCTCTCGATTGATTCGGTATTTAGAGTATTCTACAATATTATAAATGTGAAAGTTTGTGAATATGTTTGTTACTTAATCACGCTCGAACAGTGCAAAGATCTGGTTGAAATTTGGAATAGTAATTTGTATTTAGTCTGTTGCGTTATATGCATGTTTCGGCTACTTCTTATCCTCGGAATAGATGTGAGATGTGTGGGATCGAGATCTAAATTAAACGTGGGTGCAGGCAACAACTAGATTTTATGATAAAAGAAAGGGGGCCGTTAAGTGCAACGATTGTGGTCAAACTGAGGTATTAACAATTAGCCTAGATATAAAGCTATTCCTGAAGCTTAGCCTGGATATAACACAGATTTTTAATCAGTTGTCAGATACTAAGGACCTAAGGGACTGTGCAAATGGATTGCCGGCTCGTATGTCAATATAAAAATTAACGCAATACCATTATAGCCGCTTGGACTGCATAGATAGAAACGCTAGTTTTTCAGAGCCGTGACAATCCTGGTTGCATTTTATAGACTGGGATGCACTCTCTTTCTCCCCCTTTGCTCAAAGATTGATTCATCTTGTCTTTTACAAGAGAGACTGTTCTAAAACTGCTACCAATTTTTTTGTTCCAAACTGCCAATCTAGTAGAAATCAATAAACCGCTGTTTCCATTTCGCACGACCTCCATGTTTAAACAGCCATGGAAGTAGCGTTGTTATACTGGCAGCTCACTTCACACTGTCATACTCTAACATTATCATCGACGATCGTCACTACATACTATGAGAAGACAAAAACTCCTGATAAAAGATCCATCAGGCTCCAGCAGATGACATGGTGGAAGGATGCATATGATTTTTTTAATCAATACGGAATGTTAATTGACTATACCCTGCTGGATGGTTAGTTGTTAAGTTAAGGTGAAGTTGTGACGATAAAGGACCACCATTCCAGATGCTGAGAAACTCAAAATGGTTGTCCCTAGCTAGATGGCCTTGACAGATACTTTTGCACGCTTCTATTGAAGAGGAAAACAAATGTTGATACATTCATATCTAGCTCAAATAAAACATATAATAGGTAACATATTAACATCCGAACAGCACTAAACTCTTAAATCAATAATATTATTTTCATCAGCTTTACAAGGTACCTATATAGGAGTACATTAGTTCAAATTTACTTATACGTGGATTTTCGTCTATTCCAACAAAGTTAGCAGTAAGCTAGAAAAGTTGCTGAACCTTAACAAAATTCCAAAGAATTTTTACAGTTACTGAACGTTCGAAAGTTCAAGCTAAGATACAAAAGAAAATGTTTCAATGCTAAGGTAATCTGTAAATTGAAATTGGTTGAGCGAAAAAATAAGTATTTTTAACTTCGTATTAAACTCATACAAACTCTGAACTAATGTATTTTCCTTTACAATGATTTCAAATGAATATGATAAAGTTCACTCAAGGATCTATTAACCAGTACCAATAAAATACTAAATCTCATATCGAGTCCTTAATACGCAAACCTTGTAACTACCCTTAGAATACCTGCCTTCACTTGGCACGTCGGGAAAGACATTGAAAGTTCTTAACAGACTGGTTGTGCAGACCGTTCTCTCTGTCGTAGATCATAAAGGCTTCCCGGTAGTGTCGTGAAAGGTCACTAAACGATAGTTCAGTCCCCCATCCGACAGAAAACCACGCTAATGAGCCCACTTGACTGAAAGAGGCTCGCCGCCTATTACGTGGGTCCGAAAAATGTTAGTGAAATGTAGTTGTTAATACACCTCGGCCTAACCTTTCAAGGATTTGCAGGTGTGAATCTTACCCGGAGTCTCTATTCTTCCCGGCATGCCAAATCAAACGCTGGGTACTATTTGATGAAATAGAGTTACGATTTTGCGTATTAAGGTCGACGAGGTTTACGTATTCATAAGGTTATTTCCAGAAAAGATTTAAAATAATAATATCCGCCACCTTCGATAACACCTGCAAAATCTGTACAGCCTACAGATGGACATACAGAGCAAGCATTTTGGATTTTGACAGGCAAGCGGAGGTGAAAGACAGTTTACGTTACGTTACTCATAGCAACAAAATTTTTTATTTCGAGATAATAGTTTATAAGGCAATTTGTCAAGGTTATTGAAAAGGTAAAACACGCCATGTTAGATAGTTCGGCTGTTAGGCACAGGGTTAGGGTATGAACGGTTTTTAAAAGCAAACACACCAAACAAGTAATTGCGATTTTTGACTATGAAATAAATCGAGTAAAATGTTACAATGAACATTATTTCTTACTTGGCATATTAAAAATATGTTTTATGGTGATTTAATTTGTATTATTTTTGTATTTACACTATTACCCGACCTTTCGATATCTTTTCAACAACCATGACAAAATATCACAATATAAATCGTCATAAAATTCCTATAAAAATATTCGCGTAAAGTTTCTTCATTACAGTTATTTTTACGGAAATAAGAAAAATTGTTGCAGGTGTATGTTAAAAGTAAGTATTATATCACACACAAAGGAAAACAAACAATTAATAAAATAACTTGTCAGTCTTCATCTGTTATTTATATATATAATTATCACTGAATTTGAACGTTACTGTTAATAAAACATATTATTGACTTTAATTCAAATTAAGTGATTCTACGCCGAAAAATAGCACATAATATATTTCGTACTTTCGCGAAATCACTATACGTTCATAAAATGAAGTGCGTATATTTCGTGTAGTAAGTAGGGAGTAGTGCAAAACATAGTTAGACATGAGAGCAGTTGTTACGATTGCGATGCGTGGTATTAGTAGATGAATTGGCTGTTAATGGCGGCGCAGAGTGAGCTGAATCCCATGGTGCTACACGCCTGCACTGAAGCCTCACGGGATACAGCCCACCGAACGTCTGCCTACCCCCCCCCCCCCCTCCCCATCCTTCTCCCTTCCCGCACCCGGAGACACCGATGAAACCGTGTGAGCTCTCCTTAGCATTATGTACACATCAACAGCTTGATTGCGTGTTTATTTGTAACCTTTAGTATTAAACTGAAACTATTCTTCACTGAAGTGAGAATAATGCGATGTGAACATAACACTAAGCATACGTATTTACAAACGAACACATTATGTGTTTGAAGAAAAACAAATCGTAATGATTCATTGAAAATTAATGTATTTTTAATTAGATTAAAAATCGCATATTTATTTACACATTACAAAGTCATTATTGACCTCAGGAATCATTATTTACAAACAGGAATTGATAATTAGAGATAATGTGACAAAGATTGATGCTGGTTAGAATTAGGAAACGGAATAATTATTAAAATATGAAGCAAAACACCCTTTTACTAACAAACTAAAAAACTTTCGTGGAAATTTTTGTAACAAATCATCCTTTATTCTTTAGTTCCTAATTAATCATTTAAGTATAGACTGAATTTATCTACTAGTAATTCTGCCACACACACACACACACACTTTCAGACCTCTCACCTCAGCTACTTTGATGTTGTTTCTTATAACAAACATTATAATCACGCTATCACGAACCATCAGGTTTCCTTGGCACCGATTGATCAGTCATTGAGGCATGTAGCGCGAATGCACCGCTCACACTATTTCCCGCAGTTATTCTGCTTTAAATATCTAAGACACCGATGAAACTGTGTGAGTAATCCTCCAGTAACAAAATCCCATTTATAAACTCTTTCTCGTACTCTCTTTTATACCTACTGTTGATTTCCAAGCGTAACATTCATTCAATCTTTTCTTAATTCTTCTCAAAAGACTAGGTATCTAAAATACATACATCATATGTATATTTACATAAAAATAAATAATACAGATGAATTTTATGTTCGCAAACATTTTCACCAAAGTATCAATCTTTGTTACAGCAAAAACAGCGCACACATGTTAGAGATAGTATTCAATTAGGTATGTATCTTATTGTTTCCAATGAATGAACAGTTACAAGTTAGTAAAGCTGATGTTGATGACGCGAACACGGAGTAATGACACAAAAGCATGCACAGAATCATCATGGAGAGATATGGTACAACATTGGTATATGGCACAGACAATATACACATTTCACAACAGACACTCGCAGAGTAATGTATAGCAATTAGGAAATTAAAAAACTGAACTTTACACTAGAATCGTGAACCAAAAAATGTTTCATACTAGGCAAAATTTAACTTAGATATTCCTAGACTAAATCGTTTCTAATAATTCAGTATTCGAATTAGAGTTTCATTTTTAGAGAATAACTTACAGAAATGCGTGACAGTCTACAGTGATATGTGTTTCAAGTTCAGATAAAAACCAACCGTGTTAAACATCCCGCTGTCCCTTATGACGTAAAGCGATGAGGCGTAGAGGCGATGTGGTGAAGACTGGGACGCGACTCGCTGGCTAGCGTGGCGCACAGCTAGAACTCTGACTGTGATGTGATGGAACGAGACACAAGTCACAGCCCGAGTCCTAGCTGTGAAGCACGCTCTGTCCACCCGCCACCGCCGAGTGCACCCGTGACGAATGTGCGACTTACAGCTAAAGGTACCGCAAATTGTAACATGATGCCTGACGAACTTACAGGACCATATCTGTTAATATTGCAATTTACGGCACGTACATTACCTGTATTAACTACAGTGAACCTAAAAAATTTATAAACGAATTAAATGTTTGATGCAATTACGTAGATGAAATATTCTAAAAAGGTTTTAAGTTTAGTAAGCTCAGTTGTAAAATTACAACTTTCTAAGGGTTAATGTTAAAGTGAGAGACATCTTGATATTAAAACAGGTAAATCACCTCAAACCATGAAAGCTGATGATGCGAAATATGTGTGAATAATCACGCCTAAACGTAGCGCCGAAACGATTCACATAGTATAAGTATTCGAAGAAGGAAAAAGGAAACCAGTATATTAGACATTCCTTCTTGGAACGAAACTTTCATTCATTTTACACTCATGTTATTTGATAACGTTATAGGATAGTATTGCAGCGTATACCAGTACCCTTAGCTGGCAAAAATAAGGCAGGCCGTCAATCGCAATCCACCCCTTCTCATCTGAAGCATGTCGTAAGAGGCAACTAACAGTAAAATACGCAGCCGATATCACTGCGAGAAGGAAAATTTGAAATAAATCCCTGTAACAACCCATCTGACCAGCGTGGAAACAGTAGGCCAAAAGCCTCCTAGCATTGGGAGAGGTTTATGTCCAGCAGTGAACTGCGACAGGCTAATTGAGGGTGTACGGTACCTGACTCCTGGTCCTCGGTCTGCAGCTGGAAGTGGCCGATGGGCGCGAAGTCGTCGCTGTCTGCGATGAGTGCGTTCCGCAGGCGCCCCCGCGCGCCGCCGCCTGTACGAGACATGTACACGTCAATTCTGCTAGCCTAGTACTTGTTTATTTAGGCTATCGATAAATTATTAAGGTTTGTCAACAAAATAGTAAACTGACCATCAAAATATTTTAGCGGTACAAAAAGTTTAAGATAAGTTTGAACCATCCAGCGAATCAATTCAGTCCAGTGCTTGATTAGATTGTAGTGCTGTAGTGCATTGATGAATGATCAATGTGCTCATTCCAGTGAGTGATTTCCATCCAGTGGATTGTTTAAGCGCGTTTAAAAGCCTGGAATAATGTGAACACAACAATCTAATCAAGCACTGGACTGGAATAATTCGCTGGATGGTTCAAACTTATCTTAAACTTTTTGTACCGCCTTTTGAATGTTGAACGTTCGTTTGGTGACAAGTTCCATGTAGCCTAGAGCGACGTCGCAATTACAACAATGATAACTTTTTCCACAATATTTCCAAAATTTTTATATCATACGAATTTTCAGTAGATGATAGACAGCCTTAGGACGTATGTATCTTTAATAAGTCCAAATATCTCAGTTGGTCAAAATATTTGCCCTAAAAAGATACTCATCACAGATTCAGTAGTCCTAAACATAGATTTTGATTTAAAATTCATAGGGAAACAATGATACTGACTGTCAGGCGTGTGGAGCGTGTCGTGGTGTACGATCTTGTGCTGCGGCGTGCGGTGCGGCGGCGGGTGGCAAGCGTCGCCCGCGGCGGGGGCGTCGTCGTCGCGGCGCGGCGGCATGAGCGGCGGCGTGGCCATCGGCAGCGTGGGGTCCGTGACGCACGGCGTGCACACCACCATCGACGAGTACTCGCCACTGTCGCCGGGCTCGCGCTTTATTGGCGTGCTAAGGGACACGACATTACACTTGCATTTCTTTATGATAGCACGGAATAATAATAGTTGCATTTCTTTGATCTTGAAGAAAGGTGCCGTGTAGGTATTGCCGTGGTTTGGGCGAGTGTCTTATAATTATTATAAAAAAATATAGTTTTTAGGTCTCTTTGGTGATTGTGAAGAGCGCGATGCGTCAATAACGAAGCATTGATTATATTAATCCAATCACAGGCTCGAATAGTCTCGCGTCAATATGATTAAAATATCACTATCAGTCACAAAGTATCAATAGTGTTAGTATTTATGTACCTAATTATTATTTATCAAATATAAATTAATATTACATAGTTTGATATGAATAAAATAGCCTCATTTCCTTATTAACCATTTGTTAGCAGGCTGTGTCTATACAGTGTTGTATAAGGTCTAGCCCCTCGTTAACACCTAAGTTTAAAACATGTATTTGATAAGCTGCAATATGTCACAGGGTTCAATGGAAACGCAAACTTGTATACACCTTGGTGAAGAAGTGTTTGAGAAAGTTTCAATACATGTATAAAACAAGTAATTGTGTTATGATTAGTCTTCAATAAGTAGTGTCGTCAATAAGTTTTTGGTGTAAACGAGGGGCGGTAAAGGAATATGACTAATGAATGAATATGAACTCACGTGAAGTCGGCAGTAATAGAAGTGGAGGGTTTAGATTGCAGGAAGGCTATGAGCGGCGCCAATAACGCCTTATTGTCTTCTAGTAGAGGGTCCGCCGGTAACGCGCCTGTCGCTAGGGAACAAACATTACATTGATATAATATGCTACTGACAAAATGTTGGGTGATTGTTCAATAGTCGCCTGGTATTGTAACACTAAGTGCTGTGATTATAATAGTGTATAGGAAGAATATTCAAACCCTTAATGGATTTCTCTAAAAACTACGCTTTACTAGTGATACAAATCGGTCTAGGGATTTAAATTGATAGTGATAATCAATTGTATATTTAAAATTGATTGTACTAAGAGTACTGAACTATTTTGTAATGACACAGTTTAGGGCAACTCGATCGCAGTTCTTGCATTCCTTAAATTCTTAAATGATTTAGATGGAAAACAATGATGGCTCATCAATATGTTAGGTTGGTTGCATTTCCCCCCAAAAAGATTTGACTCATAATTATGCGATAAAACGCTATTTTAAAATCAAAAATGTTTGGGGGGAATAGCGACTAATCCAATATTCTGTACAATTGATAGTATGGGCACTATCTACAATCCTCAATTATGTCCAAGGTCAACTATCGATAGTGTAATTATCGTTAGTTCGGGCGCACTACTTTCGATGGAGACATAATAAAAAAATATGATAAACTTACCCGAAGCCGGTGACGGGGGACGTTCTTTAGGACAGAGGTAGACTTCGATTTCTCCCGACATGGACTTCAAATGTATCATGTAGCCCTTTTCGTCAGGATGTGGGACCTGTAACGCATTTAATAGCAATTTAATATTCATCATTTTGGTTTCGGAAATGTTTAAAAAGAGGTTAGTCAAATAATCGTTTGCTTTTTTCGTTTTCTAAGGCTTTCAACTGGATAACTCGACTACCTGATTTCTTATCGTGTAGTCTTGGGTGTTTGTCTAAGCAAATATTCCAATTCCACTGTATGTTTTAGATTTTATAGCTAAGGAACAGAAAGACAATACAAAATCGAAAGATTTTCTACGTTCTATGATCTAGATTCCCAAATTGTTTTCTATACTCTATAAATCTAGATTTCCAAATACTGTTATCGTTAGATAGCTCCACTTGACATCACGAGGTTAGTTCAAATAGTAAAAAAAAGTTAAAATTCAAATTAGGAACTGACCGAGAGGCGCGTGTCGGGCGGCGCCTTGATGGGGATGACGGTCTGGTTGCGGAAGTCGCGGATGGAGCGCAGGTCGGCGTACGTGATGTAGGCGCGCGCGCCGTGCGCCGCCGACAGCTCCGACAGCGCGCGCTCCGCCACGCTAACCGCGCGGCCCACGCGCGCGCCCCGCACTGCTAACGCGCGTACCTCGCGCCGCAGACGCCGCGCACGCGCCACGCCTAGAGCTCCCATGGCCGCCGCGCCACTGCCCGCGCCCAAAGCGCCCCCCGCAACCCCCGCCGCCGCGCCGCCCGCGCAACTTGCGTCTGAGGCACCATAATTTTCATTTATTTACTAGCTTTTTGTACCCCGGCTTTTCCAGAACGAATTAATGACAATAGAAGCTCGTTAAGCATGTAAGGACAGAGTCAAATGGCAGACTGTTGCCTCTGCCTATCCCGGAGGGAAATAGGCGTGAGCGTATTGGTTGTGTATTGTTCTGGGCAATCGTTCCAAGAACTTTTTTACAGTTATGCTATGTAATAGCGCAGGAATGTGTGGACCGCACCAAGAACTTCCGAGGTCCAAACCAACCTCGCTAGCAAACAGATACACCTGCTAATTGACGGACGATCTCTCAAGTCAGATTTCCTCTCCCTCATACTTTAAAACCTTAGAGACATGTCCAAAACACCTTTGTACGCGGACGGTGAAATTGTCAACATAATCATCAACATCCCCCAACTGTGGTTCTATAACAAGAAATAGTTTCTACAGTGTGAAGTGAACAACGCGTTTGCGATACCAATACTTCATAGGCCATGAAAACCGCTTCCCATTCACTGTGCCGTAAACTTTTCTACTACCTTAGTCAAATAAAACAAACTCAAACCGAATAATAGAAATCGTCTGTATTAGGAACTGGACGATATCGCTTTCCTTTTTTTTTTCAATCGAAAAATGCAGTTTACTTTTCTTAGCATAGCAATCGAGTCCTAATATCGCCTAATTTAATTTGAGGTGGATGGTGTGCGCCACGTATTTCGCACGCGCCTCTCTAAACCCAAATTCACGGCAAGTTCACTACGCAGTCAAAATCTACTGAACTTCCTGGTTCGGTTCCTGGGACTTCTCATGACGTTGCTTCTGTGACAGGCTTCCGTAACGAAACATTTCAGTCGACTGATTTCAACACAATCACTACAGCGTTAGCCATGAAGTTGCAGCTACTACGAAACTTTGATTAGATTATAATAGGGTTGTGTCTATTTTTTTTAGTAATATCATAAGCTGTACCTGAATATAATGAACTGTGAAAGTGAAATATTCCTATGACAAATGGTTTTAAAATATTTGATTTTGAAAATTCAATTGCTCAAACCGCCCGAAAACGCTCCATACAAAATCGCGGTATGTGGTCACGTCACATCGTACTGGAGTATAGTAAAAATGTAAGGTGGGCAAGAGAATATTGCATTTATCTCAGTCCACGTTGCGTTTACAGGTATACAATGCTTAATAAGGTTGATTAAAAATTTAATAAGGAATCTAAATAGTTTTAAATTTTGCCTTATTTCGATTGGTTGTATTATGTTATGACCTATTTTGAGGATTAAAAATAATAAAAAGTCATAATTTCAGTTTATTTGGACTTAGTTTACTATTCTTTTTTTTTAAGATAAAACTAAGACATTAAGCAGTATTGGTAAGAAACGAAAGACTCAGGACACGACCCTATTGCTACCATAGACCTATCATTCGATCCAACCATTGTAAATGTGAATGACAACTTACCATACTTCCATTGTATATTATTTTTTGATCTCTTCTCTAATATTCCTATACCTTCTAGAACATTTGTGATGTCATAAATACGACGTTTTTGGACCGATAAGTGTTCTGCCGCTATGTTCAAGTCTAAGACTCCGTTAGGCGAAGACTTCAGCAATTCAACAAACTTTTTTGTAAGTAAACCTAATGATGTGTCAAACCTGAAACAATGGATACGATTACAAGATATTATAAGGTGGAAATGTTCTTTTATTTGATTGTGCAACAAACACACTGGTGTTGGAGTCGACTATTGCCTTATTGCCCATCTTACACGCTAGCATTTGAGATCAGACTGCACAAAACGGTTAGATGACGGCTAACCGTCATAGGCTAGCTAGTCATTAATATTTATATTACCTAATTATTTTTATCATCCATACCAAGGTGAAGGTAAGATTTGCGTAACCAGGCAGCCACGCCCGAAAAAAACCTTGGAAATCTGGTACAAACGTTTTGGAGAATCTTTCAACACATGGCTTCAAGTTTTGTACAGTACGAATACGATCAAAGGTTTTGCAAAAGTTTACAGTGTAGTGCTACAGTGTAGTTCATTTGTATTTTAATTAGAAGCGTTGGATTAAAGACTATTCTAAGATGAGAATGCTCATTGTGATTGTATGACCGTAACGTGAACACGCTCGTTCATATCTACATTTGAGTTGTTTTAGTTTTGAGATAGATCTTTCTTCTTTGTGAACGAATCGAAATCCTTCGACTACTCACGTTACAACTGTGATTAAGTTGGTACCAAATAAATTTGTATCTCTGATGCCATTCTACACTCGATTTGCCTGACGATTACAGAAGACCAACATCTGATCGATTTGGTTGTAATGATGGTGATCTTTAACATTTATAATATCGAGGACATAGGTCTCGCTCTATCTCACGCTCGTACTGATAAAGCGGACCCCAGAAACCGAAGTTTTTTTTTGCTTTGGATGCGACTGGGATTAACTCTCAGATGAAGAAGAGGTCTCTGTCTAAGCTATCATACTTTGTATTGTACACTAACAAGGCTTTTTAACTGTCGAAGTGAACTAAAGTCTAAATGATAAGTCGCAAGTATGCAAGGTCGTTTTATAACATGTCGCGGCTACAAGTGTTATCTAGAATACAAAGATGTGATTCAGCCACATTTAGTATTTGAGACTGACATTGTCTTCACAAAGCATAGCTTGAGAATGGCCCCTGTAGTAAAACAATAAGTAAAAAATAAATTACTGTTGAATAAAAGCTGTAACTCGATGTTATTTATTGACTTATAGTTGTAACAGAGCACCACAAAGCAGACTACACTGTACAACTCGATGAAATGATTAAGTTACCTAGTAGATCAAAGGTTACATAGCCAACGAAGGCTCGCACCTTCTTCAACAACTGGAATGTACCAAAAGTACAAAACTAAAGTTAAGTAAGACAGTAGAAGTAAGAATAGGATTAATTCCAATTAAAAAGAAAAACACTAGCATTAAATTGCTGAACAACAAACCGGCGATTTCGCGCAGCGATCTGAATAGTAACACGTAAAGCCTTGAGGACTTTCCACTCCTAATTACAAAACTTACTACTCTCTAAAATGGAAATTTACCTCTCACTGAGACATGTACCTGGAACGTTCGGTGTACTTTTTCATGGAACTGGACGGTCGACTGTATGGCGTGAGAACTTTGACGCGTTTCTGTTTGGGCGTCTTGAAGTCAGCCTTCATGGGCACCACGTGCCCCTGCTGGCTGCCAGAACTGCTCTCACTCAGGTTCAGTCTTCTTTTCACCGCCTACGGGCAATCGATAATACTAATAACATTTAAATTTTATGTCCTGGTTGTCATACGAACATCTATGGCAGTCGTTACGGGTAGTTGGAGCCCTAAGTCTAAAAACTGGCTTAAATGCAATACTTCGGTATCTCCAATGGATTGTTGAGGTCAAATGGCAGTCTGTCCATAGAAAATATCGAAGTTCAGCCGCGTAACTTTTGGCCTGGATGAGGTGGACCCCGGTCTCTCAGGTAAAGTTTTGGATGCAACCGGGATGATGGTGGTGAAGAAACTGAACCAACCATCGACTTGCGTGTATGTGCGAGTAAATTAACCAAAAGACGTCTTTAACCTTTGACGTAGTTTTCATCAACATCTCTTTTGTTGGATGCAAAGGTACCAAATCTGCGGTTGTGTAATCGCCAGGTGTTAATGTTTATGTCTATTGGTAAACGACGTGACGGTTCACAGGTGATGGAATCATCGTAACGGGATACTTTACTTATCAATTACAATTCATGGTCTATACAAGATGTTCGGATATAAAATGATGAAATAGAATGTAATAGGTAATGATTTCATATTCGATCTAGCTTTGCGCAAATAACATGTTCATTGTTCGTAAATGTTCTAATATCTCACTCACACGAATCTACGATGCTTGGAAATCTCTTAACGCGTGGACGTTTTGTTAATTAAATTATTGGCCGGTTCTCTAGTAATTAAAACGCTTCTTGGTTGTGTGTGTGAAGTGACATAAGAACAAAGAATGACCTACATAATTATTGCAATTTAGCGAGTGCCTTTATTAACTCACCCCCAATATCTCCCGCTATGCATTTATATCACAAAATGTAACACAAATATCATCCGATTGGAATTAAAAGTGCTTCAGCACGATAATGTACTTCTCAAAAGTAGCGGACTCGGCCACTTCCACGTCTTAGTACACGAGATGAAAACTACTCACTCTTAACACAAAGTAAGTCATTGTTAATCTCATCAATTACGCTTCACTACAACAACTAAAGCACCAATTTTTAATCAACGCACTTTTACGGAATTACTTCTAACGACTGCTCTCAATTCTAATCTGTGCATTGACCCCATATTAGTTACTAAACACTTGAAATTATTAATTGCAAAGTCTATTTACAGATAAATACTACCCCATAACACTAAAA
Source organism: Eilema caniola (assembly GCA_949126895.1). Lineage (NCBI taxonomy): Eukaryota > Metazoa > Arthropoda > Insecta > Lepidoptera > Erebidae > Eilema > Eilema caniola. The sequence goes on from OX421462.1 coordinate 9,184,486, forward strand.
TACAGCACACGCGCGTAGGAATATGCAAGAGCAATTTTCAATAAGCTCATGCAACAAATTCAATTTCGACATCCAGCGGGCCAAAGCCCCCAAAAGGAAGTGTGTGGGGAGGGTAACCGGTAACAATACATAACATAAATTAGAATCAACACAAAAGCCGGCGAGCTCTCGGAAGGGACCTCTAACGAAAGAATGGCAATTTCTTATCTCGAAATATTTGTATTATTATTAATAGTGAACTAGACGCTATTGTTAATTTGCAGGATTTGTGGGTCTTGCACTTCTTTGTGCAAGTATACCGGAGCAGATGTGACACCGCTTTCGCTATCTCAGCAGATAAAATTATCCCTTACGTCACTGCTTACAAAGTGAACATTAGAAATACAACCCTTGGTAATAGTAATAATAACAATTAATGCAACTCGTAAGGATCAAATAAAATAGATCAACTCCTTACACGGCTAAAAAAAGTATTGTCGTTTGAGATAAATTAAATCAACCCATATAATAAATGAATGGGGCCCTAACGTGCGTCTAAGGTTAGCGTCAGGCGTTGAGTACAATGACCGAAAGTGTGCAAAGTACATGTGTGATGACAGGAAGTAAGTACCTGGCCACATGACCTCCTAGTGTTAGATGTTGGACCCACATGGCGCCGTGCTAACGCCACTCGAGATAGCGACATGACAAACTGCTAACATGTGTGACTTCTGCGCACAGTTGTGCCAGCCATACTTATGGTAGCTATACACGTTTCCACAAGTTTAAGGTTATCCCTCCAGCTGACATTTCTCATATGCATGAGTGTTGGACGATTTACAGTAGCATAATAATGTACTAAATCTTCTATTAGTGTCAGGAAACGTGCATGATAACAATGTACGAGTTCGCGTGCAGACACATTTATCTCGTTGCAGTTCATGTCGCGGGTAAAAAAAAACCTCAAACCCAGAAATAGCATTCAAGGGTGGTCTGACACATGCACATGCAGTCATATCAAATGCTTTATTTGATTCAGAAGCAAAAATCATACAGTCCTGGACATTAGAATCTATTGCATTCAATATTTCAACTAAGTTAAACCCTTCCTAAAAGGTCAGTTGTATATCTAAAACTGCAGCTCCAATTGTAGTTTCATGTTCATCTCATTAATAAATTCATTATAATAATGATTACGATGTTATTAGAGCCCTATATCGACGTTGACGTGAAGCGTCATCCATTTTGAACCTTTTGGCAGCTAAAGGCCCAAGATAGAGATATTCGAATCCTTACTGAAGACAGGAAGGTATATTGTTTATCCAAAACTGCAGCTCCAATTGTAGTTTTACGTTCATCTCATTAATAAGTTCATTATAATAATGATTACCGTGTTATTAGAGCCCCATATCGACGTTGACGTGAAGCGTCATCCTTTTTGAACCTTTTGGCAGGTAAAGGCCCAAGAGATATTTGAATCTTTACTGAAGACAGGAAGGTATATTGTTTATCCAAAACTGCAGCTCCAATTGTAGTTTTAGGTTCATCTCATTCGTAATTCATTATAATAATGGTTACGATGTTATAATAATGATTACGATGTTCTAATAATGATTATGTTATAAGAGCCCATATCGACGTTGACGTTCGATGGATGGCGCTTCCATCCATTTTGAACCTTTTTGCAGGTAAAGGGCCAAAATAGAGATATTCGAATCTTTGTTGAAGACAGGAAGGTATATTGTATACCCAAAACTGCAGCTCCAAATGTAGTTTCACGTTCATCTCATTAATACATTCATTATTATAATGATTACCGTGTTATTAGAGCCCTATATCGACGTTGACGTGAAGCGTCATCCATTTTGAACCTTTTGGCAGCTAAAGGCCCAAGATAGAGATATTCGAATCCTTACTGAAGACAGGAAGGTATATTGTTTATCCAAAACTGCAGCTCCAATTGTAGTTTTACGTTCATCTCATTAATAAGTTCATTATAATAATGATTACCGTGTTATTACAGCCCTATATCGACGTTGACGTGAAGCGTCATCCATTTTGAACCTTTTGGCAGGTAAAGGCCCAAGAGATATTTCAATCTTTACTGAAGACAGGAAGGTATATTGTTTATCCAAAACTGCAGCTCCAATTGTAGTTTTACGTTCATCTCATTCGTAATTCATTATAATAATGGTTACGATGTTATAATAATGATTACGATGTTCTAATAATGATTATGTTATAAGAGCCCATATCGACGTTGACGTTCGATGGATGGCGCTTCCATCCATTTTGAACCTTTTTGCAGGTAAAGGGCCAAAATAGAGATATTCGAATCTTTGTTGAAGACAGGAAGGTATATTGTATACCCAAAACTGCAGCTCCAAATGTAGTTTCACGTTCATCTCATTAATACATTCATTATTATAATGATTACGATGTTATTAGAGACCTATATCGACGTCGACGTGAAGCGTCATCCAGTTTGAATCTTTTGGCAGGTAAAGGCCCAAGATGGAGATATCCGGACGTAATCGACTCCTCACTCAGCGCATGAGAAATTGATTATTACATTTAAATAATGATATTAACTCAAACATGTATTCATGGTATGTAATCTATTATTTACAGACGTAAATAAATATTTGGTAAGTTTTCGTCCTGTCCGTGCCAGTCTCTCTTGCAAGCGATCCTTATATGGGATGCCATGAATAAAGATTCTGCAGAATATCGAATATTCGGCGCGGCAGTTCTTAATATTCGACTGAATACCGAATAGAGAAAAGACCAAATGTTGCCGTAAATGCGTGGCATCATCTTTACATTTGGATAAATCAATGAATATTGTTGAAGTATAGGTGTAAATGTGTGTGTAATCTTCCGAGGACAAATTAAATAAAAAATTGTTCATTATTTTATGTACAGTTTTAGAGCTATAAAGGTAGTCGGTAAAAAAATAACTCATGGCGACTGTACAATGCTATCTAGATTTTGAATCCTACACTATAATGGGGCTATTGATATCAAAGTTACTCATATTCATATCGCCTGTGGATTTGATCAATTTAGTTTTTAACAAACGCTTTATTCAAGTTTCGGACATAATCTCTTTAAACTTGATTGATTAGGAACGTGGGTACCGTTAAAAATGAAATGACAATTTTATCGTAACTATGTTATCAACAAACACGAGACACGTTACACTAACGAACTTTTTAACTGAATAAAATATGTGAAAAACGTCGTTAAAAACGATAATCTCGAAACTAAATCATGCGAACTTGAATTCCAAAATAATTTAAAATATTACCATAACCGTTAAAAAAATAAACGATAATAATTGTTATTATAATTAGATATTTATCAAAAGAAAAATGTGTAAGAGTGACAACGTTTAACGTTAACGTTACTGAAATAAACTGGTTGAAGAAAACAGTTAACCTAATTTTATGTATAGCAGTTTGGGGCAGCGTCTCTCCCGTGATTGGCCGTCGGTAGGCGCCCCACGTAGGGTCCCTCCAAATAAAACACTTTTCAGTTTACTTGCTACCGTTAGACACTCAAAATGTGTTACCTACGACCGCCATTTTGATTTGTGATTACAAATCGATGTTTATAAGAGAACGCGAATCTGATTTAATAAAAATAAATAAAATAATATCAGTACATATGACTAGTAAATACTGATAGTAGGCTGAAGTAGTTAAGTATGTCATGAATTGCTCATAAATTGAAGATGAATGATAACAATTTTATAAAATTCATTGTTATTTAAATGATTTTCAATTGAGTTTCTCAACAGATTTAGTTTGTTTATACCTTACTAGATTTTGCTCGCGGCTCCGCCCGCGTGGATATCGGTTATCGTTATAAATTGTAGCGTTTATAATTTTAGAAGGCAGTAGGATAAACAAGAACTTATTACTACATTTACAAGTCAAACCCATAAAACAATATGCTCACAATCAAAAACATAGGACCCCATATTAGATATAATGTAAGCTTCCAGAAAAAATATATTCTGGATTAAGCTTCTACAATACTATTTGCAGAGTTCAATGACCCTTTAGGGCTCAATGACCCCATGATAAAGGTTTTAGGCTTCCAGGTCTCTTTAGGAAATGCAGTGAATATAACTAGATATCAGTAATCCTAAAAGATAAAAGGATGACAATACATATACCTTCCTATTCCTTCATAAACACTTTTAAGTTTTTAGCTTCAGAGCAATTAAGTTGCTATCCCAAAATATCAAAGAAAAAATTATATTCATTAATGTTAGATTTCAAAAATATAGATTATCTTTATCTCTCAGACCAGTGATTGATTATTTTCATGCAAATGATTCATTAAGACTAATTAGCCAATTATTTGCAGCCATATATGTGTTGTACACATGCATTATAGCTTGACAAACGCATTAAATTTAATATGAAAACCCTATATAGTTAACCTTCCATATTACATTCTATAACAGCTCTATTCATTATGATTGCATCCACAAATATAGACATCCTAATGAAGATAACCTATGAATGTAAAATACTCATTCAGCGCAGAGATACTTATGCAGTTTCTTATAATTTGATTCTCTCTCACTTTTACATTTGAATAGCATACTTAGATAAATCTGTTTTTGTAATAAAATCAAAATAAATAAGTAGTTATTACAACAAGTTTTAATCTAAACCCCAGTGAAAAGAACAACTTGCTTACACCTTTCAACAACATGTGTTTTGAGTTTCTAATTCAATAAATTATCACTTTCATTCCCATTGAAGTTACTTATTGTACCAAATATTTACTTAAATGTAGGAAAGAAAACTAAGAGCTAAAAATATCACTTGTCATGAAGACAGACTCAGTGATGTAATAAAAGTATTCAGTGCAATGTTCATTTACATAAAAATGCCAATGATGTTGATTTGATAAATACTTAAATGCTTGATAAACTATTTGTCTTTTCATAGTGTTAACATATTAATCTTGCATTGTGAACAATCTATTAAGAATTTCATTAACCTCAGTATAGTCTTTACTTACTATAGTTGTAAGTCAAATCACATCTGAATAGTATTTTAATGTAATGCAAGCATAGCCACACAACCACAACCCAGTCACACCTGCCCTGCTTAACATCATGCTAACTAATAACCATGTCAGCATCAATATATAAAATTCCCAAACAATTTCATCCCCACAAGTCGCAACTGGAATGACTGTCATATGTAAATATATGAGAAAATGTAGACTTGAATTAATCATTCAGCAACCATATTAGATCATGGTCACAACTGTTGGACGATATCTGCTGGACCTGATCACGGATATGTGGTATATAACACGGATCTATGATTAGATTGTCATAGATGTGTCCGTATGCTAATATGATTGATGATCATAATAATTGGAGTTTTTAACATAAGACTAGGAACAAATCATATTGTAACCATATTGATGGGATCCTGGTCACAACTGTAGCAGTATATCTGCTGGACTGAATTACATCCCCGATGTTTGACTTTTATTACCCATCAATGATTAGGATTGTCAGAATTGTGTCAGTATGCTAGAACATAATTGATGATCATAATGATCGAGAATATTGTCATGCGATTGCCTGGAAATCTATCATTTTAACCGGGTCACTTCCAATTACTTAGAATACTCTATTATAGGTACAAACTTACTTCAGACGTCTTCGGCGGTGCTGTAGGCGCCTCACGCCTGATCTGATGCTGTGGTGTAGCGCCATAACCGTGGTCGAGCAAATGATAGCTGATGGGCTGGCTGGGGCTGTCGTCCAGGAGTGTGGTATGCGAAGGAGACGCCGCAGCGCGTACTACCACCTCGGCCTCGCCCTCCACCGGCCCACGCTTCACCCCTCTCGGCATCGCTGTTAATTAACATCAAAGACATTTTACAAATCAATTAACCTTATATTCACCTGAAGTAACAAATAGTAATCATCACAATTCAATTAGTGAAGAGGTTAGGGGAGCCGCGCGCGCGGAAATCACGAGTGAGAAGCCTCCGAAGCGGAATGGGTCGATAGAAATTTATCAAACAGTATGGAATACCGAAGGTCTCTGGCTACACTTCCAGCTGTCCAGTTTTGCTTACGTCACTTTTTTCAACGACATTTTCCCCAAAATATCGACAAACTAGCGGCAATACCTAGACATAACCGCCTCTAAACCCAAGTGCACATATTCAAGGATTACACACAAAATACCCACTGTGAAATAATTATACTTACAAAAGGTGTAAGCGAACGATATCCGAATTTATAACCATAAAACGACATTAATGTTTTCAACGCAAACGCTACATTATCGAGTACTCAAAATAAAATGTCCGCCGCTTTGTTGGTCCCGAGTGAACTCGTGGACATCGAGACGCTCGATAATTTTTTGATACTACACACAGTTTATCCAATACACATGATATTTATTCACTGATTACTTCACTCATAACAGAAAAGAATAAAAAGGTTCTAGTCCACATTTTACAATAACTTATTAGATAAAAATGCGGAGCATTGGAACGGCGACAGGAAGCTTTTCAGAACATCTGGCTTGCAAGCGACGTAGCAGTGGCGCGAACTACGTGCGCAGGCGCGAAGCGGCCGAACGAGCAACCCCTAGCGGACGCCGCTTTGCGATCCAAATTCCTCCCCTCGTCGAAGAAGCCATAAAAAATATAACGAATTTTTGAGTTCCCATTGTTCGACCGGTTTTTGGAAGAAACGCTGCACCTTCAACGCAGTCGATAATGCGATAGATCCCTTCCCTCAATGTTATTGTACTTACTGTAAGTTAAACCTACATGTAGTATTGTTTTTCATCATTACCCTGACGTAATTACGTGAGTTCTTATAAAAATACTTTATATTAGTAAATCAAATGAAATATTTAAAATCGCCAGCTACTCTTACATGGTGTAAACTGATTTAAAACAAAGTGGGCTAAGATTTCGCGAGTTACTTGAACTTGATACAAATTACGGCATATATTTAAGATTAATAAATGAAATAATCATTTATTTTTATAATAGTACACCACAAATATACCTACCAATTGTTTTAAATTATCAATTTCATGTGATATTTGCTCTATGAAGACTTTTTCCAAGGAACGATGATTCCTTCACTGTTTAAACCAATCTAATTGTGTATTGAAAATTTATAAAAAAAATTATAGCTAAAACGTTTTCCTAGATGTTGGGCTCAGAAGATTGAAGTCTGAATTTAGTTTATAAATTAAATTGTAAAACAGCTGTTAAGTAGCTAAAATTTAAAATAACATATGACAATTTGTACAACTATATAGGTAGGTAAAACACAATGTTTGACACTATCAATTTCAATACCGTAAGAACGAAGTTGTATGATTCATTATTTTAATGGATTTACAAAGTAATTTAACTAATTCCTGATTTTTATATTCACTATTTGTAAGCCAAAGAAACAAGTATTCAATAATATAGCAAATACCTACAACAAAAATTATGAAAGTTATGTATCAGAATCCTTATGAATAAGTTGTTTTTCAAGTGCAAAAATATTTTTATATTATAATTTGAATTAAGCACTAACACATTTTATTAAAAAAATACTATAACATAATATTCCGTCATATTATCCTGTAATACGGATACGGAAACTTGTGAAACCGCGAATATAGCGGAAATGACTGTACATTATTATAGAAAAGTTATCTCTATCATAGACAACATTCGTTCAGAAACGTAACTTGGTTACTTAGTAATATCAATATAAATGTAATTAGACCTTTAAATAAATACCAATGTTTGATGACAAATAATAAAATAATTAATAGCCATATAAAATATATTCTTGAACCGTTGTAATCCATAGAAACTTATAGACAAGCTTGCATAGACTGGTCTACGAGGAGGTAACTGCTCTGATGTCACATAACTATCGCTATAATGCCGTGTCTTCTAGCCCGGTAATCCTAATAAGATACCTTGCCCATCACGATCAGTCCATCTGAACTTTATCCTTATAGGGACCCATCGGATCGCTGTCCTTTGCCAGTAATGTTAGGTCCACACACTCCACTCAAACCGGATCCTAAGCTTAGACAAATAGTGGCCCAGCCCAATCCATGGCGTGGATTGAAATTGTGAGGCAGAGCAGATCGTTGACCGTGCTATTTGCGCAGGGTTTTCCGTAGCTTATGTTCACAGACAAGGTGTTCAGCTCGTGCGGATTCAAACGAAAACTTTTATTGTGCGATATAGAATCCATAGTTATTCAACTTGTGATTACCAGGTAAGATGATGGCATACTCATTCATATTTTGACCTGTGATATGGGATAGGCTAGTGCAGCGTTTCCTATTTGCCGGGTCGCGACCCGGTACCGGGCCATCAAAATAAAATACCGGGTCTTACCATTCCCGCACTTTTTGTTAAATAAAACCTACTATCGATCGACGCATCGCATATTAATTTAAATGAAGCTCGGTTTTCAACACTAGTTTACTTTAAAAATAAAGAAACCGACTTAAAGTGGAACCAGGAACCTTAGGATAAAAAAAATTTCATCATTTTACGCAAACTTGGATTCTTTAGTAAAAAATAAGCAACAGCTCTATGCTTCGCATTAAAATTTTGTGACTAAATAGGTGATACCAAAATATTATATGTACCTAGTATTAATAAAACATTTTTACTATTAATAAATGTGTAAACAAACTTTTTAACCCAAGCTGGGGTTAAAAAGTATTCAGTGGGTCACGAAGGGGCAGTGTGAAAATTACCGGGCCATGGCAGAACGATGTTTGGGAAACACTGAGCTAGTGTAATACAATCCCTTGCCTGCTCTTACTCTCCACTGTGCCAACCGCTAGCCAGAGGAAAGTCTCTGAGTAGTACTCTCTAGGGCCGCTCCCGCTTCAGCCGGAATTTACCGAAGTTGTCAACATCTCCCCAGCGTGCTCCGCGTGAAGATTTTGGACCATGAACCCCAAGCTGATCCCGGCGCGTTGGTAAGTATATCGGGATAAAAGTATCTATCCTTTTACCAAGGTACTTCTGAATAAAACAACCAAATAACATTGTAAGAGCGTTTTCACACTCATCCGATATACGATATCCGATATCCGCGACAAACATTCGATCTTACTTTAGTGTCGCATTTCCCAGGATACGGTTTCTCGTCAAGGCCAGACTAATAAAATAAAAAGTAGGTCTTGTATGACAAATTGTGAAACTATGAAGTCATTCCCAATTTTCATAACGTCCGGCGCAGCTACAATCCCGGTTCACTGTTAAACCGGATCGTGCAGAAACCATCCCGTGGGAATGGTGTTTCAATCATTAGCATATACTCAGTGGTCGGGCAGTGCTTTTGTAAGTAGCATAATTTTTTTTTCACTCCTCATGCTCTTAAAATGTTACTTTACTCCCTGCATATCGGGACTAAAGTTCCTTTTTAATCTCTAGGGACTAAAGTATTTTTTTTTTAATTTACTTTGATAACTCCTAAACAGCCAATCACGGTGTTTGTGAATGGGAGGATTATCACCTTTTTAGTGATTGTGTAGGTATAGAAATAACCTCAAAATGACATTTGAAAAAATCAAATATCCCATTTAATTTCATGTACGAATAATGATATTAATTTAATTAATTATTATGTAAGTATTAAGGATAAGTCCATTTTATTATCCATTTCCAATTAGTTTTAAATTATTTTTCAAGTTTGAATCTGTTGGCTAAATATTATATTTGCAAGCATATAAACCGTACGTCACTTAACAACAAAAAAAACCGCGGGACAAATTTCTTTGCAATTTGAATTACTTACACCAATTAATTGTGCAACTTAGAAACTTTGTTATTATAAATAAATAAAAATAAATAAATATTCCACAACATTTCACACAACGCTATCTAGATCCATGGTAAGCATAGCTTTACTACCTTGTATTATGGAATCTAGAATACGGATAAACATACTTAGATATTTTTTTTTGTAAATGCATACATATTATACATAGAAACACCCAGACCAATGCAAATACCCATATCCATGCATACAAATATTTGCACTGAGCGGGGATCGAACCCGCGCCTCCTGCGTAGCGACCGCGTTCACTACCGCCGCGCCACGGAGGCTTTACCCCGTTATCGATATGATGAAATTAATATATTCAGGTTGAAAAAGATATTTGCATATTTCTTTTTTTTTTTAATATTATAATTTTGTATAAAAAGTCGCTTTTTTTTCCTCGCATTCAAAGTGAAAAGTAGAGTGTTTAACGTGGGACTAAACAACCATAATGACACTCGAACTATTAGCCACCCTCACTTCGCTCGGGTGGCTAAAACATCTCGTGTCATTATGGCTTGTTTTAGTCCCTTGTTGAACAATCTACTATTATGAAGTCGCGCTTGAATACAACATTTTAGCGCGACAGTGCAGGAGTTCCCCTATCATAATAAACACGCAGTGATAGCTAAAGATGTACTTCAGTTAGCTTATTTCGCGTTTAGTTATTAAAAAAACACAAATCTAACTTTTTTATTTGTTTTTGTTTTGTAGATATAAGTAGGTAAATAATAAAGTTAGGGTATAGATCCCACGTCGTCATGGTCTTCGGAGCTCAAGACACAAACCTGTAGGTACACTAGATGATTGACGGACAAGGCTCTCGCACATGCTTCACTTTCGGAATTAGTAAAAGCCAAAAGACACCAAATTGAATGGAAGGGAAAATGAAAGAGTGGGCTCCAAAATGCAACCAGGATTGCATGGGACTCAGATCCAGAATGATAATTTAAGTTAAGTACTTAGATTGATTTAACGATATTACCCATAGGTCCACCTTCTATTAACTGTCTTCTGCGAACTGAAAAAAGGGAAACTTTTTTATGCCCTCCGCCCCCCTCCGGAGCCGGAGGGGGGGAGGGCATAAAAAGGTTTAAATACCTACCGTATTGAAGAGTTATTTCTGAACCATCTAGTAGCACAAAAGCACCATCTTGAAAGGATTAAGGTGGAATTTCACCAAGAAACGCGCCTTTAAACTACCTATATTTTACAATTTTTGACATTTACGGGAGCGACTATCATCTGAACCTAAGTTGACTATCGGCTCGCTGTTAAGGCTGACTTGGGCCCCGAAGATCTTGGTGGGGTGACGCACACCCCCTTTTTGTAACGTACGGAAATGGCTACAGTCACAGCCGCCCCCCCTCCCCTCTCCTACGGCGACGCTCCTCCGCCTCCTTCTCGAGGATTACTTGCTCGCAGAAGAAGACGGCAGACTACGCGCTCTGCACCATCCCTATGAGCAACGTGCTGAGCTGATTATACAACACATTAGTAAATTAATTTGGTAACAAGCCGTAGCTATACTCTTTCCTAGTTTAGTATGCATGTATAGAAACCTCGGTCCGCTGAGCCTTTTCCACTAGAGCTGCGCTGAACGAGGTTAGATGAATTGAGTAATTCCATTGGCACTTAACAAATACATCCCTCGTTACACATCCTCTCACGTCTTTAATGGAAACGCAGTCTTAGGTGTTTCTACAGAATTCGAAAATCTTCGTAGACTTCGTAGGCCTACATCGTAGCAGGCGTAGCTCTCTACGAGAAAGGGAAATAAAGATTTTTGAGAAAAATCTTTGCGTAATTGTGAATAAATTATGAAACTAACAGTAGAAAGTTAAACAATGTTCCTACAGTCAACTTCTAGATTGGTGACCAAAATGAATATCACATCAGATCGTGTCTCATAGAACCCCTTGTAAGCTGCTTACCAAAAATGGGGGTATACTACATAAATACGAAAAACTTTATTCTGAAAGTCACAATCACGAATTTCAAAATTCCGAATGATTCGAATTCCGAAAGTCAGAAATCCGATCCGATGTATCATAAAGCCTACTTATTGAAAACCCGAATTTCAAAATTCCTAATGTTCAAAACTACGAATGTCAGAATTTCGAATTTACAGAATATACCGAACCATTACAATTTCGAATCCTACTAATATTATAAATGCGAAAGTTTGTGAGTATGGATGGATGTATGTATGTATGGATGTTTATTACTCTTTCACGTAAAAACTACTGAATGGATTTTAATGAAACTTTACAATAATATAGCTTATACATCAGAATAATACATAGGTTATATATATTATCATCACGTAACGGGCGTAGCCGCGGGCAACAGCTAGTTAATAATATCAGCTAATATATATAAAGCTAATAAGATCAAAATTCCGAAACAACACAGACCCGATAAAAACGCCTTGTCAACTTGTTTGTTTTGAAAAATGATTCCTGCTTATAAAAAGAAACATGAAAATAGAATGATTGAACTATTGTTTTCGTCTAAATTATCCTACTGATTACAAAATACACGTTGCTATACAACTTACAATAAATGCAGCAAGCATGCAGGCAAGCATTCAGGCAAGCATGTAGACAGGCAAGCATGCAGACAGGCATGCATGTAGCCATGCATTAATTTTGCTCTTCTCCGGCGCTACGGGAAGGGTAGCCCTTCCGCCCTTGCAATACAAGCCATTGATTTACCTGCTTCTTCATCGTGACGTGGCAAATGAATTTAAACTTTTATCTATTTTTGACACTAATTTTCAATTTGAGCAATGACGTTTTTCGGACTAATAACACTTCGGATTTTTAATTATTCGTACAAATGAAATTCGGAAGAATGAACATCGTATTTATGAGTTTCGGTTAGATAACTAACGTGGTTTTGAAATGACGGAGTTTTGTTTCTTAGGAATTATAAATATTCGGAATTTTGAAAATCGGAATATTGAATCGATGTACGAGCCTGTGATATCCCAAAATCGACATCGAATCGAATCTTATCATTATGCAGTCAACATTTCGATATTCGAATATCTGTCATACAGATGATGATCATGTTATCGCCGTTTCCACTTCGAGTCCTAGGGAACATTTACTCACTCCCTCTTCTCCTTTTGCTTTGACTTATAAGGCTTTTATGAGAGCTACTTTTTTTATACCACTGAGGTGACAGACAAGCTCACGGCCCACCTTATGGAAAGTGGTTACCATGGCCTATGGATGTGTACAAGAGCAAGAGAGTCACACTCGCGCTGCCGACCCTGGAAACACAGAGTTTCTGTACCGTCAGTGTAGAAGACAAAGCAAGAATAGTCTTTGGTCTTCCCACTGACAGCACTGTGAGCTCTGGATACCCTACTCACCGCTAAGAACACAAGACGAAGTTATTACGGCCGCGACATTCTGTAGGGCGGATACTTCCCAAGTCGGACTGCTGGAAATACCGTCGTGTCCTACCTCCCACTGCCGCTAACCTCTAAACCTCATGGGGAAAGTCTGCGGCGTAACCCTCCCCATTAATCAGCAGGTGGATCGGCTTAAAGGTGAGTTTGACTTGGCCCCCAAGGTCTTGGTGGGGTAAATACCCCATGAACCAGAGTCTCGCGTGGAAATCAGCGTCGGCTCGCGCTTAATTACTTAGGCGCCAAAACCTGCTTGAGAAATATGGGTTTATTATATTAATTTAGCCAGATCTGACGATTCAATGATTAATTGGCTACAAAGGAAGTCGATTATTATAAGAACATTAACGATATTTGGAAAATCTATATAATTTACTCCAAATTAGACAATTTGTATCGAATTGTTCATTTTTTTATTATTAAAAATAAATAATACAAATTGTATTTTCACAAGTTATCACTTAAATCTTATCCTAAATAGAAAAACAATAACCTTTTTAGATACTGATGAAACAAAAAAAAATTATGAACACAAAACAACTTCACAGTGGTAAATAATATCACTACAAACAAGAAATTAACAAGTGATACCATAAATACGCGTAATTTGAACTCGATCGGTAACTCGGGACCTGTTATATTTAATATTTTCTTTTAATTAGGGTAAATGTATACAATCAAAAGTGTAAGACACTATTTTAATTAACATAAATGGTCCCACAATTATTTTATACGACTAGTAAGTTTGCACTTGCAGCTTGCAGCAATACTACAAATTGTGTGTCCGTCCGTTAGATGGTACCTACACGTTTAGTCTTATAGCTGACGAACGATTTTAGATAATTATACAACTTGAAGCCGTTACAGTCTATTTCTTACTTTGTAGCGAGATAATTAGTTCTATGTAGTTGACCTCTTAAACCTTTTGGAAGCTAGCTCATAATATATACGATTTGGGAGAGGCCTAAGTCCAGCTGTGGGCTGGACATAGGCCTCTCTTATATATGTATTATATATATATATTGCCGGCAACTAGCTTAATCAGCCATCCAATTAACTGCCTAGGCAGTTAACTAAACGGCGCCATTCAATTAACGACCTGAATGATATTCAGCCGTTTTGTTTATTACATCATTTAATAACCTGGCTGGCTAATGCTATGGCCAATCCCAATCGTAATATGGGGCACTACCTCGAAATAAAATAGAAAATTATATACATGCATACATATACCTACTTACACCTTTAAATTGCCGTAGGTACCCCCAAGAGAAGAGAGGTGTATTTACATAAAAATTAGTAACAGGTTTATTGTGATAGCTGCGCAATCCGACTTGGTTAGGTTAGGTTAGAAGGCTAGGGAGCGTAGCTCCCGCATTAAGCCTTCGTGGTTATTTTATTTTATAACCATGCAGAAATAAATCATTTTTCTAACTGTTTAATTAAATGGCTAGACAAGTAGTTAAACGTCATCGATCCAAGCTATTTGCCTAGCCGTTTAATTAAATGGCCGAACACCATTCAGGCCGTTAATTGAATGCCGCCGTTTAGTTAACTGCCTAACTCCGTCCACTATGTAAATGTATTTTAGACAGCTCACACACAATGGTCGATATAACTTTGTTCTAGCGTCAATACCGAAAACTCCGAAAAAAATTAGGCGCCAATACGTCATATGTCATTGACATCGTCACGTCAGCCAAAAAGCAATTTTAGAGATGTAGCTGGTCGATCGACTGTGTTCTTATTGTAATAACTTGAAAATGTTACAATCGGAATCGACTGTGTCAGAATCTTCTGGCAAAATGGAAAATAGAAAAAAATATGTTAGGTTAGAGGGAATATTAGTAATTTCGATAATTTCGGTTGCTAATATTCTTTATAAAACAAAAAAAAATGTAAATACAATACTGAAGAAATTGGACTAAAACTAAACCATCGTGATACTTTTTAGTTTAAATTCATTTTTCATACATAGTCGTAGACATACTCGTACTTGGGTATTATTTAGAGACAAAAATATATATTTATTTTATTTATATAGAAAATAAACTTGTTTAAAATTTAAAACTTAGTGCCCCACCGGCATTTGGGTACAGGGACCAAGCTACCGATGGTTAGGACTCCAGGAAGAACCTTAACTTCCTCGCTATGCGTGCCGTGTCTAGCAGAACTACCTTCTCAATCAAGCCCTTTGACCCAGCTGTCTATCAAGAGCCTTTTAAATGATTGCGACTGACACCAAAAAGAAGAAGACTATATCAGGCTTATAAGGAAAAACACAGTCCTCTGGTTCATGGTAGCAAATCCATGTCAGTGATGCAGGCGTTGTTTTTTTGTCAGTCGCAACAAGACGTCAAATTTTATGTTTTCCGAGTGTTTTCATTCTTCATTTTAAAACATGCCGAAGGGAATTCTTTTAAATGGACAATCAAGGGAGTTGGTTGTACCGTACAACCAACCAAAATAGACCCGCAGGCCTACAACCTGTATGCCTGCGTGACTATTTTTAAAAAGAACTTCAAAATAGTGGACCACTTTTGCCACTGGAATGTGTGCGGGAGCGTGTGGCAAAGCTGTGCTGTGACAAAGATAACTAAGGAAGCCTATGGTAAAAGCGGTATCGTCTGAAATATGCCTTCAACGCCAAAAAGAAAACAGAGCGGATTATAAATAAAATGCCTACGCAAGCCAATAAAAAGACCGATAATAAACTGGCTTCGTGATCGTGGCCACAACGTAGATGAGTCTATGTTGAAATGTGAGTTGGTCCGTATATTAAAAGAAAATCGGGAACCACCAAGATATGTTGTGAACGAACTAGCAGCAGAAAATGGACACACAGTACTAAGGCTACCGCGATACCACTGTCAGTACAACGCCATAGAATTGATATGGGCAAATGTGAAAGCGTACGCAGCAAGACGGAATACAAGTCCAACTTTTACGGCAAATAAGATGCTGGTTTATCGAATGATGCATGTAGCCACGTCAGTGCTGGAAATTGGGCAAGTGTAGTTGCAAGGAGCAAACAAATAATATTGTTTGACTGGGAACGAGTTATCGCTGTTGATAATGTGGTAGAGCAATATCTCATTATTCATGTCGGCAAAGACCCGTCATCAGATGAAGAGGATATGTCTGTAGACGATGATTAGATTTTGTAAAAACGTTAATACATTTATTGTGCTTGTAAAATTTTCATGATTTACAAAACAATAATCTCCAACTTAACTATAAAAATATTCAGATATTTAAGATAATAATACATTCGTATATTTTTGAAAATAGAGAGTATTGCAAGGATTTTCGTGTGCTCCGAAAGAGTCTAACAATAAAATTGTAAGCGCATTTCTATAATAGCTAGCTGCACCCACCCCGTCTCTCCCGCTCATGTCGAAATATCTACTGCTTTATTATTATGAATAGATAGATAATAAATAATAATTACACATCGCTCGCAGAGCCCTGATATCGGCGAACGTTCCCTGCGTGCTTGAGCCTCCCGGTTTGAGTAGGTCAGGCGGGAAGAGACCAGACGGGCTGACTTTAGTGCCCTGGAAGAATGGCAAGTGCCTAATTTGGGACGCAACCTGCGTCAGCACAGTAGCCGCCAGTCATCTTAGTCGCACCGGTTAGCTTAAGGAAGAGGCTTAAGTACGCCTACCTGGAGCCGCTTTATAACTTCATGCAGGTGGCCGTGGAGACTCTGGGGAGTTGGGGCAAGGAGGCCAAGGCCTTTGAGAAAGAGCTAGAACAAAGACTCAATGAGACAATATGGGACTATCCATCCGGCTCGTTCCTGGTGCAAAGGTTGGCCATCGCAATCCAGCGTGGAAACGCAGTGAGTGTGATGGGCACTTTATGGCGCTATTTAATTAATATAGACTAAATATGTATTATTTGTTTACATTGTAAACTTTTAAAATGACGTGTAATTTTTATTTATAAAGTGGACGAATTCCACACAAAATCATGATACCTATATTTTCATTAATCGATTAATGATTTTTTTAATCTATCGATTTTATCAATTAAAATTTTATTGCAATCACTATTTCCATCTGTCTTAAATAGAATCTTTTACATCCTTATAGTGAAGGGAGTATAGGCAGTTAATTGGACGGCTGATTTAACTAGTTGGCGGCGACATATATATGATGTTGAATTCATGTATACTTTCATTACCCTTAGTTTTAATCCACGTGATTTGCAACTGATGCTAAACGTCAATGACTGATGTTCTATTCATTGATTCTTCTTTTATTACAAAAAGGTTTACTGTTATGTAGTCTATAAAGGTGAAACGGTTGCGCTTTTTCATATACCTAGAGTTGTATGTGAAGGTGTAACTGTATCTCTTTGGTCAACCAAGATATATGATCCGTAGCTTCACAAACTTGATTTATAATTTTGATTACAATCTTAATTGTTCAAATCATTCAGAGTATATACGAGAACTTAACTCAGTTTCAATGCCATGCACCGATTTAATTCCTCAAGCCAGGTGTACTTAAGTACATAATATATATCACAGAGTGGGAGCAAAGCAATATCATAAATAAACCAAACGTGTGCTATAATAATACAAAGATCCTCATAAAATATGAACAAAATATAATTCTTATATGTCAATAATTACGAAAACTTCGTACTTATTATCCTTTGGTTGATCAACGATCTGCATAGCAGAGTACGTGATTGCTTTCACTTCTGTACCCTGAGGATGTCTACCAATCTGAAACTCTTCACCGTAACACTTACATACTATTCTGAATTCTTCCGTGTTAAACTCTGTGATAACTAACTTCTTACATATAAGGAAAGGTTCAACAGAAAAGAGAAATAGTAGTTCGTCGAGAAAGTGGTAGAGGAGGCCCATCATGTCGTCGGCGTTCGCTTCGATTGTGTGGACTTCCTTAATTTGTACGTACTCCAACTCGGTCATATAGCCAAACATCGCCATGCCGCATTGCTCGAATGCTTCTTTTAGCGTGTTTCCCCATGCGTGCAACCTGGAAGTGATGGGAATGTGCGTATTAATTTTTTATATTTAAAAATAAATGCTCTATCCTGATATATTACTGTGGTACCTGCCTTCCAATTTTCCACTAATCCTTTTTTATCCTATTTTCTACTTATTTCATATATGTAAAAGTTTGTGACGCTGTTTGTTATTAGCTGACCGGTCCCTCTATATCTATACAAGAGCAATTCGCTAGCCGGCGTTTGATGGAATAGAATTACGAATGTATAGGTTTTGACGTTTATGACATGCGTTAACGACTGTAAAATACGTCAAATCCCATATATTCGTCATTCTATTCCATCAAACGCCGGCTAGCGAATTGCCACTTGTCTAGAGGGGCGGATCTGGCTATTTGATAAGGAATAGATTACAGTCTGGAATAACACAAATAGGGAACGGGATCTAATCGCACGTGGGTAGTGCCGCGGGCAACAGCTAGTCATGTTATAAAACTCTAACATAGACCTATGAGAAACAACATAATGATATTATATGGAATGGATGAAATTCCAGTGACTCACAAGGAAACGACGCAGCCAATGAACTAGATATAAAAGACTAATATAATACGGCAATTGGGCCGGATGGACCCCACATGAATTTGTGTTCATACAACCACAAAGCACGACTAATATACATCGTGTGCAGAATTCAAGCCTGCATTAGATGCGGCAAGGACGGCGGTCTATCCGTGATGCTCTTTTTAATGGTTTAGTCGTATACCGTCCCATTCGCAAAATTTCCCACGTAAAAAAACGTCCTATTCGCAAAACGCCCCATTCGCACAATGTCCTATTCTCAACACGTCCCATTCGCAAATTGTCCCATGTATAGTGGAAAAAGGTAAAACAATTTTAAATATATTATAATAATTGTATAATCAACAATTGGTTTAGTCGCATAACGTCCCATTCGCAAAATGCCCCACGTAAAAAAATGTCCTATTCGTAAAACGTCCTATTCGCAAAACGTTGTCCCATGTATACTGGAAAAAGTTAAAACAATTTTAAATATATTATAATAATTGTATAAATAATAATCAACTTATTTCAATTATTAAAAATAAAAATACATGCTGCTGTCTAAAAGATCTTAACAAGTTTGATTGCAGAGTGGAAAAATGGGGGTTGTCAAAAAAAAAACATTAATATTAATCGAGTTGGGTATCAAAACGAAGGGAATTTAAAGAAGCTTACATAAATATATAAATGTCATATCACCCATTAATATTCTTTCCGTTTATGATTTTCAAATGAGTACCGCCTGCAATCAAACTTGTAGCAAACTGCTACTAGGTTTTAGTTAGTATAGGAATCGCGACGAGTTTGTATGCAGATCACTTGACATCCCGTATCCTGGCAACTATAAAAGCGCCTACTCGCGTGTGGAGGCGTGGTCGGTGTTAGGTATTTATCCAGGCATCGCGAGTACATTTATCCCGAAATTGGCTCCGAAGGCGATATGTCACACTATCGGTTCAGCTTAAACTTTACAGTCGGAAAACCGACTTTATGGACCCGAAGTTACGGACGTTTCATGGTAGCCCCTTGGTATAATGATATTGTTTCGCAAATGGTGCATCTCAAAGGGTGGTTTGAGGAAGGAAAGAACATGCTTACATGCCAACTGTTGACGCGTGCCAACCTTGAAATTCCCGGAGTACCATTCTCTAGTCTAGAAATACTGTACAAATAATGCTATTCAGGGTTTCAATTATCTCAGTGACAAGTGGCTGCCTATTATTCTCAATGACTGATTTGCAGAATAAAGAATGTGGCCGATCAGAATAAACCATGCTGGCACAATTAATAATACAATTATACTGCGAAAGTAATCTAAACGTTATAAAAAATACCATATCCCTCACAACCCTGGCTGATCCAAGGTCATCTCCAGTTTGAGATGGCCCCTTCGACCATAGCGTTACCTTAAAAGTAATACTTATACGCTAGATTACACATTGACAGTTTCGGCCTGAAGCTATATCTGTTCAAACATCTTGCATAGAACTGAAATAATGGACTATGGGATCAATAGTTGCCCAGTCCAAGCCATACCTTTCCTAGGAATTTAAGATGTTTTTGCCGGCCTCCAAATCTACGCTTCTGAACTTTAAGCGGAAGATATACGGTGAATACGTAAGGATTGGAATCTAATCCACTGAGTTTATTTTTTCAGAACCACTTATATCACTTCTGCATGTTGAGTAACGTAGTAATGCGTATAAGTCACGTTGCGATTCGCCACAAAGAGATTAACGAGCGAATCTGCTGCGTCTTGTGACTCGAAATTCAGCGAACAACGAGAGCTGGAGCATCAAAGACTGGTAAAAGCCTCAGGTGTCCGTAACAAGTTTCACCTCTTAAACGCATATAGGAGCTACAACAGACACTTTGTCAACAAGGAGCGAGGGAAATGCTACCACCCCGTTGGTCAGCGGAGGGGTATGCGTGGGGAGCTACGTGCGAAAAAAGGGACAAAGATTTGACAAAGTCTTGGCGATGATTGAAGGAAGGGGTCTCGTACCGAAACATTGTACGACGCCGTTCCAGATATATTCCGTATATATACAATCATATAGATAGAGACTATGAATGTTTGAGAACGTTTTTAATCGTGCGGAAATCCCCACGGATACACCCCGCTGAAGCCAGCGGAGGTGGTTATGTCGGACTCGAACCGACCTAAACCACACGACCGTCTCGGGCCCTCAGTTGCCGAGGGTGAGGTAGCCTCTGGCATCTCTCTCGCACTCCGACTGACCCAGAGCCATAGAAGGCCCCCTCGTGTGCGGAGCTACGGTGTCCCCATCTTAGTCCAGAAAAGGGGTGGTGTGCATAGCTACGCCGTCCCGGCCTGCTTCTACTAGGATGACAGGCGGCTGCACATGTCACCCTCAGGAAGGGGCTTATGGAGGACGTAGGTCGTTCAACTACCTCCGACGCCCGAGTCGCCTTCACGCGTTGCGGACTATACGGGACGGGAAAGACCTAAGTCCCACCACTCCTTTGGCTCCTTGAGCATTACTTGCTCGCAGGAGGTGTCCAATTACTCTCGAACGGGCCGTGCAAATATGTCTACGTCTGAGGTGAAGGAGAGTCGCGAACAACTGGTGCCTGAAATCGAGACTACTCTCGGGAGTATCCGAATAGCGTCAACTAAACTTAGTCCAAATTCAACCCCACTAAGACACAAAAAGAACTAAGAAAACCCCATTTAATGTAGCGCCGCAATTCCTCGGTACACCGCTTGTCATTTCCTCGAAAATCGGGATGTAGGTGTCGACATCTCAAGCGACGTCCAGTACAGCAGTCATTTCGAAGATAAGGTCAAGCTGGCATCGAAGGAACTGGCAGTTCTTAACAGGGCGAAGCAGTACTTCAGCGCGAGGCAACAACTCCTTCTTTATAAAGCACAGGGTCAGCCTCACATGGAGAACTGCTGTCAGCTTCTTGCCATAGTGCCTGCATGAGGGACTTTGCCTCGCTATGTGTGTTGTGTACCGCCTTTACAATGGTTTGTGCTCAGATAAATTGTTTGACATGGTGCTCACAGCTACATTTTATCATTACAACGCTCGCCATATACAGGGAATTCATCCTCACACATTGCAACCGGAAATGGTGCGCATCATGCGGTGGAATGAACTCCCTCCTGTGGTTTTCCCCAAGTGAATACAATATGGGGTTCTTTTTCCATTTAAATTAGAAAGTGGTATAAAAAAAATTTACATTTCTATTTTTTTAGTTTATAAACAAAATAACTGAAAACCAATTTAGATATGAAACCATCAAGGCCTTAGCCTAGTATGGCATTTAAGGGGCTCCTAAACCCAAAATAATCTTCCGCACTTAAATATAAATTACTAAAGATGTTAACAGATACTTCAATCATACATTATCATTCATATCATACACGTTATTGATTGATTGTTGCTACAAAAATGGCAGGTTTTAAGTACAATGTAGGGTGCATCACTATCTAATCTTCCACTGATTTAGTTTAGTACTTGCTTACATTCAATTATTGCATAAAGTGGCGGGATTATAATATTTTTATTCATTGACAGATACAATAACAAGGCAGTAACCTCTCTGTAGAACCCACAAAAGTGACAACAGGAACAGGAATTTAAAGTCAAAATATTTATATTTTAATTAACTGATGGTTATACTATAACAAATATAATTGGTAATTTGAGATTGGACAGTCCAATAAAATTTACACATACTGACATACGTTCTCGCCTATTGCCCTTCAGGGTATCCAGAGACAACCAGCCCGCCACTTGTTTCTATCCTTAGATACTTCAAGAGCTCCCTGTTCAAATTTATTATTGCATCATATTACGTGAATATATAAATGATATAAAGTATAATTCCAATGAACTTACTGTACGTCAGCCGTGTGATCTAAATCTGTAATATAAATAAGTTACACAGTTAGTAAATTAATATAAGTTTAATGTTTACGATTTGGATTGTTCCGACAAGTGTTTGTACATTATATACTTACATTCGTATTTAACTGGCGGTAAAACGAAATCGTCTTGGGTTAAACCCCCTGCTTCCTCATCCATGTTAGAAGAAAGAAGATAGTTTTAGTTTAATACGAAACAAATCGATTCAATTTCATGTATCACTTTGCGAACACGATGCCAAAATCAATGCTGTTGCTGTTAAATGACATTAATGACATAACTCCATGATATTGACTTTATTGACAAAAATGTAGTCTGTCAAGTGTCAAGTCTTTGACGTTATTTTTATACAAAGGATTAACACAGTTTGAGAAAAATTGCCATTCACAATTTTTTTACATCTTACTTACTAGCTCTGGGTATTTATAAACTTAATATTTATTTAACACTATAGATTTGCATTTTGCGCAAGATTTACTGTCACGAAAATTCTATACAACATAGTTGTTTTTCTTTTTAAATTAATATTTTGGGCGTAACGTTTTAAATAAATAAAAATAAACAAATAAGTATGTTTGAGCAAAATGAAAGTTAAACGGCAAACAAAAGTTATGCTATGTTTATGTTTCAGTCAACTAGGTTAATCAGCCATTCGCTTAACCGCCTAGTTTCTTTACTGAACGGCACCGCTCAATTAGCGACCTGAATGGTGTTTAGTCATTTGATTAAACGGCTAGACAAATAGCTTGGATCCGTCACCGCCACAGAACAGTATTTCTGTTCCGTGGTCACCGCCAACTAGCTTAATTAGCCGTTCAATTAACTGCCTAGGCTCGTACATATATACATTTACTCACGCCTGTAAGTCCCCGAGGGGGTAAATAGAGGTGTATTCAAAGAAAATAGTGATGAGTTTATTGATATAGCTGCGCAATCCAACTTGGATAGGTTTATATGTAATTTTCTGTCTTACGAATGGCTTAAGCATAAGCCTGCCAGGTTATTAAATGTTGCGATGTACGTTACGGCTGAAAATCATTCAGGCCTTTCATTGAATGGCGCCTAGGCAGTTAATTGAACGGCTGATTAAGCTATTGGCGGTGATATATACACTGTATAGTGACGATAGTGTATGAAACAGAAATATAAAAGCGTCACCGTACATTTCCATTTCTGAATGCGTACCGTTGTTGTTCATAAAATAAAAGCGGCCAATAAGTACTTATTAGAAGACGTTTCAATGTGATTATAAAAAAATATTAATCTGTGCAATGTGACACATTCCGAATTTCCGACACTGTCCACATGTGTCATCATCAAAAAAAAAAAACAAATTCAAATGTCAAGTAAAATTGAAAAACATTGTTCCATTTTCAAGACATTCAACTATTTTATTTTTAGTTGTTGATTGTTGATAGTTCAGCATCAACACTAATTTTGTAACTTTATTTATTTGGAAGGACGTGCAATCTTCGAAAATGGCAGATCCCATAGCAGTTTTACAAAGTAGAATTGAACAACTTGAAGCCAAACTTGGTCTTGAAGCTAATTCTCCCATAGAAGGGCAACAAGGTGATTCCGCAACAACTAATCTATTAAATACTGCTCAGGCAATCAACAATGCAACTGCAGGGCACGAGAAACTTGCAGGAGCGATGCAAATGGCCACAGAATTAAATAACTACACTGATCCGAATTACATTGAACATGTAAGAGCATTATTTACTTAAATGCTGTAAATTCTTACTGTAGAAATCATTAACTTTTCTATGCTTACTCCCATATAAAACTTTATTTTAGCTAGAGTCTAGTATATGAAATTTGATAAATATTACAGAATTGAATTTAAGTACATTAACTATTACTACTACAATATTATTAACCATAGGATTCAGCTTAAAGATTAACAATTAACCATATCAGTGTCTAGCTTAGAATTCCACATAGCAGTCTTGTAGATGACTTTCTTTTTTTTTATACCACTTGTGGCAGACAAGCACACAGCCCACCTGATCGAAAGTGGTTACCGTGGCCTATGGATGTATGCCACACCCAGGGGTATTACAGTTGTGCAGCCAACCCTGTTGAAACCTTGAAATGCCCTTCTTGAAGAACCCCATATTGTTGGCAAAACTGAAGCAGGGATTTCATACCACAGCTTGAGCATGCGTGGGATGAACTTTTTTTAATAACGCACAATGCGCGCCATTTCCGGTGGCAGTGTGTTAGGATGAACTCCCTGCCTATGGCTTGCGGTGCAATGATAGAATGTAGCAGTCGGCATCATGTCGAACAATTTATTGAACTCCACCATACCCTTAAAAACCAATACTATCCCCATGCTGTGCTCTGCTGTAGTAGTCGAAATTAATGTAGAACTTGTCTAAATTTATCTGTTTTGTGCTGCAGTAAGTCAAAATAAACATTGTTTTTCTAGTTTTTTTTAAATTATTGAGAAAATGATGTAATGAACTATCAATCTCATAAGTAAAAGATGAATTTAATATTATTAATCTGTTAACATTAAATTTCAGCTTCAAAGAAATCAGATGCATATGCAGGAAGTAGCAGCTGCTGAGCCTACTATACAACACCATTGTCAGTGCATGCAGCGTTGCAAGCAGGTATGGTAAACCAGTTTTTCTTTCCTCATACCTGTTATAGTTGAAATAATTTAAATAGGTGCATTATGATAGGTGCACAAAGTCATAGAAGGTAACTTGGCACTATTGGAATGAAACATAACTATTATAATTTAAGTTAAAACATTTGTGAATATGTAATAAGTAGTAATAACTTATAAATGTATCTTCTTTTTTTTCTTTGCCTCTTCCCATTATTTGGGGTTGGCTCTCCTTGTTACTGGTGCCAGGATACTCTGTCCTGGGTTGTCTGGTCCTCAATATGGAGGGTCTTCAAGTTACTGATAATAGTATGTTTAAAAATTAATTCCAATTATGACACTGATTTTTAATTTCCACAACACCTTGTTAGACAGCTACATTTTATAATTTCTGTTTTTAATTTGAGAGTTTGACTGTAACATTTTAATCATATGGAGATTCTCTATTCATTATGTTAATGGTCAGTGTAATGAATGTAACTTTTGTAACATTTTGTGTTACTTTTGATCCTCTTATAATGTTACCCAACTTAAATTGTTGCTTCTTTAGATGTTACTACTGCCATATTGCATTATTTTTTTATTTTCGAAAATGAAATCAAAAGTAGCTGTGAAAGAAAATAAATAATAGCTATTAACAGCTATTTTATGCTTTGATTGATCCTAACACCTATCCTAATATCAATATAAGATATATTAAAATGATTAATCATTCATTACCTTTATTGTTAAATCTTGCAATCAATTTCCGAGTCACTCCAACCCTAAAATATAATTGTCATAATGCACCTATTAGGTTATTTCGACTATTGTCTAAAAACCCACTGCATCCGAGTAAACATCATATTTTATTGCATTGTCTGTTAGCGGCTTTAGAAAAGGGTTAATTCCAGACTGTAATTAACATTTCGTGGCTTGGCCTTTTCTATCAAAAGACGAGCCTTAAGGCTGTTCAGAGGCAATCGACCGAGGGCCAATGCCTCTGTACATAAATCTTTTATGATCTTTAGAACTCATGAAAATCTATAAAATAAATCTCAGCAGCCTAAAGAGCGTTAAGAGAGAATAAATCAAATTATTAAAACATATGTCAATGACCACGGCTCACTTGCGCCACCGATTTTTATTAGGTGAATTGGTGTGTATATTTTATTTAGTCTAAATTCTCTCAGTAACATTTTTTTTTCTTTATTCTGCATGTTCTAGGCAGCTGCTGTGTTGGAATCCGAACCTATTCAACATGCCCCTCAAATGCAGGAGGTGGTGAACAATATGCAAGCTGCTGCTGCCGAAGTGAAAGTAGAAGCTGAGCAGGTAGTACTCCCATCCCATCCCCAATACTGTACTACCATGTAATGATTATTAACGAAAGACACGCGCGCAAGCAATCCTCTCGAATGGCATTCGCTGCCAGTAAAGACAACAAACCATTCAAAAACAATAAGCCCCCAAGTTTCAACTTAAGACGCTACTGCAAAACAGACAGTTTGCAAAAGGGACGTTTGCGAAAGGGACGTTTGCGAAAGGAAATTTTAGACACAACTGGTAAATCGCTCTGAGAGTGACGATGCGTAACCCCCTTCAATTTATTTTGCAGGTAACGCATGGAGTGCAGGAACTAGCCGAGACTTGTGGGGCAGCAGCTAATGAAGCATCTCAGCAGTTGGCTGACGTCGCCCAAAAAGTGGAACAAGTCGAGCAGAAAATGGGTCCTCGTAGGAGGAATGGACTTGACTAGCTTTAGTGATGCTATGTGATTCTTGGTTGCAAATTCTCGTTTCGAAATACTTGTGATAAATGTTGCTAAATCAGTCATTATTTATTTATACCAATTAAAATATCCTTTTTTATTTTTGAGTTTTTATTTCCGTCTTTACCACAGCCATGGAATCATGAATAGTACTAACGTACCACAGCACAGCGTGCCACAGCACACACATAATGACCACTTTGCAAAAGATGGATCTCGATAATAGCCACCTTTACACGGTCACGCAATCACGCATTCTTGAGCGTTCAGGATTGCGTGGTGGAATGCTCGTATTCATACGTGATTCTTTTTCAAAGTTCACAAGATCTTTCGCGCGGTATAGAACACGTGAAACAAGACGCGATTGGACAGTTCTGAGAAACGTGCAGAGCGCACGTTCTTTCCTTCTCTTTCTCCCAAATTCACGCGGTTATACGTGCGTGCATTCCTCCGCGCAATCATGGACGCTCCTAAGAACGAGTGACGTCTTGGAACATGCTCTTTCAAATGCGATTTTCCACCTTGAAAGACTGTGCTTGTAAAGCGTCCTTTACACGTATATCTATTCCAAATCGTTCTGTCACGCACTGTTCAGCACAAGTGTGAGCGACAAACGAATAGAGCTACGGTTTCTAAATGGCTACACCACCTGGGGTGCTTGCTCCAAAACCTCTACTAGGTGCACCCTGGGCAACTGAGACGGCAGCGCTTCTCTTTGTAGAGTGTTGCTTGGAGACTTTCCACGGTGGAGAACGGACGAACTGCAGAAGCAGGTCGCTGCGCCGCGTGCCACCCTTTCCGATTAAGAGGGGGACACTGAGAATAATATAACCACTACGTTTAACGATGTGCTTCCCACTTTCGAGGGGCCAACTGTGGACCGACCACGAGTGCTGTACCAAGGCTGTACAGTCAGCAACAGGTCGATCACTATGCGCTCAAAATGACCCTAATGCATTGGTTTCCTCCCCTTCCTGTTCACCGATTGTTCTATTTATTTAGTATTCACCTTTAGTTCGGATAATGATACAATTTAAATCAACAAAACAGTTTGATTTGTTCCTATTACCATGGTGTTAAGATCATTCTGAGACTGTAGGTAGTCGAGATCGTTCTGACGCTAACTGTACCACTCCCATGGTATACGCGCGGCGTGGCGTGGGACGAGGTAAAAGAAGATAAAGAAAGAGCGAGATATTTCTTTCTTTATATAGGGCACTTCAATCTGGCTTCACCTCGCCTGGTGGTAAGTTGTAAGTAGTCTCAGGAAAGGGGGTCACCATTACAAACACGTAATAAGTATGTTAAAAACGGTGGCACTCAGCTTGAAGCCCTTATCAGATACTTTTTCATGCCCCGCTTCAAGAACCCGGGCCTGTAGGTATAAGGAAAGACGTGAGCTGGCAAGGAATTCAGGGTCTTAATGTTACGGCAGAGGAAAGAGCCACACAGTCCTATGTGAGAGGGAGTTGATAGGCTGGTACAATAATTATATTATACAACATCCCAACGACAATCGTTGGGCTGCGGCCCGCCAGGCGTGATCACCTTGCCTGGTCGGAGGATCCTCCCTTTCTCCTTCCTTTCGGAGGTTTCTCCACAGTGGTGACCCCGACGTGATCTGATCACGTAACCTTCGCTGAGCATATCAGCAGTATTCTTATCGTCACATCCCATTCACTTGCATACAGTGATCGATGCAGCCACGGTTACCCTTCGGCCACGCCTGCATCTAAGGCACACAGTACACGTACACGCGGTCACGTAAGAAGAGGACATCTCTCCCGTTTACGTAGTCACTCAGCCATTACGCACTTTCGCCCCAATACACGGGGGACTACCTCACCTCATCGAGGATTCGCCCCGTTACTGCCGAGGACCCACCTCAACTCACAGAGGATTCGCCTCGCCTCACTGGTAGCTCGCCGAGGATTAATCTCGACGCTTCAAGCCCCAACTCGCTGGGCGTTTCAACGCAGGACCGCAGCACCGCAGCACCGTACTTGCCCCGCATCTTCGGGACCAGCGGTAGTCCCGACTAACTAAGACTAGCGTGGATGACTGTTCCGTCAATGGAATAAGCGGCGTCCAGATCCGAAGAAACGGAACTACTCAAGACTGGCACTGGCACGCTCCTCAAGAGAGCTAAGACAGCTGACTCATCGCAATCAACCTCCGGTCTTAGAGGGGAGTGATGTGGCGATACCACAAGTACCCAGTGCCATCTAGCGACATCAAGCCGAACTACTACGACACTACAAATCCTGCATCGCGAAAGTGAAGTTCTCGCGCTGGTACAATACATATACAACATCCCAAATCCTAACGATAATCGTTAAGCCGCGGCCCGCCAGGCGTGATCACCTTCCCTGGTCGGAGGATCCTCCCTTAGTGTTGGCGGAACATCACACCCCGTTCCTCCACAGATACGACTTAGGGCCGGCGCTCACTGCCGGCATGGCACGGCATGGCACGGCAGATTGTGCTGCGGAATCCCGCGGCGTTCCGTAGCATGCCGTGGCATGCCGTGGCATCCCGTGGTATCCCGTGGCATCCCGTGGCATGCCGTGGCGTTCTACTGAAAGCCCAGTCACTCTGGCGTCAATCAGTTTTGCTCCACGCGCATTCGAAGTTGGTTGTGTCGTTATGGTTAGGGAGAGTCAAAAAAACGCGCGTAAGCCAGTGCATCTCTCCCTTGCCCCCGCGCACCGAACGAACTGCGCCCCAGTAACCGAAATGACCGCTGCACAAGTTACAACCTTATTTCAACCTGCTTAGCAATCATAATTCCTCGACACAAAGTGACCCATACGTCTCGCAAGATGCAATGGCGTGCCGCGGCAACCCGTGGAATGAAACGGCATGACTCGTCATGCCGCAGCATCCTGCGGCATGACGGGGCGCGTCGGGTCACGCCACGGCAACCCGCGGCACGTCGCGGCATGGTGGTATCGAAATAAAGTAACATGAGCTCTAATTTAATTGAAATAAGATTCAAAATAACTTGATTAGTAATAAAATCCTTTGCCATGCCATCCCGTGCCGTGCCGGCAGTGAGCGCCGTCCCTTAATCACAAGGCTGAACAAAAATCGAGACTACACAATAGGCTATGCCTGCGACCTAACAATCCTAATCTCATTGTTAGCGATAACGGTCTGTAACCTAACCCAACAAAACAAGTCCTACGTATCGTAGAAATATGGTGCGGGGAATTCGAACTACCGGTGAGTCTGAACAAAACCGAGTCAGTTATGTTCGAGAACAAAAGGGTATTAGGCGAATACAAACTGGACTACCCAAACTCTTCGACACTGAACTCCAAGTCAAACTGTCAAAAGAGGTCACATACATTGGCGTTATTCTTGACAGCAAGTACCAAGTACATAGTACTTATTAGTTCCATGAGCCACATTGAACAGAAACAAACTGTAGCTACCTTGACAATAAATTAAAAAAGGCCAAGATTACCTTCTGGCCTTCTGGCAGTGCAGAAGAATGATTGGCAAAAAATGTGGATAGTACAAAAAATCATCCTGTGGCTTTACGAAACAGTGATAAGCCCCATGATAGCGTATGGCGCTATCGTCTGGTGTCAGCACAGTATCGGCTAAACTACAACGGACCCAAAAACTAGCATTCATGGCAACCTCGATGCATGAAAACCACCCCCACCGCAGCAATGGAAGCTATTATGCTTGATGGAGTCCCACCCTTGGATCTGTTCATCCGCCGGGATGAAACAGCTGCGGCTATACGCCTGAGGGCACCAATCTATAAAGCGAGAGAAACACACGACCTACCTAGATACCTATGATAGGAGCAGTAAATGATCGTATATCCAAACAACACTTTTTGATAAAATATACAAGCCACTGTGAGACTTTATGCCCAGCAGAATTACGCATCTTTACAAATGGATCCAAAACAGGTACAGGCACCGGGCCGGCATCTTTTCGGAGGACCTCAATACCTATATCCATTTCAACACCGCTGAGGACCCATAACACAGTATTTCAAGCTGAATGTATGAGTATCACCCTGGCAGCTTCAGCGGTAATGGCCTGGAGAGTGGAAGGCCACTCGATACGCATACTCTCAGACAGCATGACCGAGCTACAAGCTTTAAACCGCCACACTATAAACTCAGAACTAATACTGCAATGCCATCTTAAATTAAACCAAATAGACCTGTTGAGGTTTATAGGCTCCCCTTCAACATAAATCACAATACTCAATGCGCAGTGTTGTAATCACTAGATATGAAGCGAATACAAAGGTACACATAACATAACACACCATAACCTTCTCAGAACTAATACTGCAATGCCATCTTAAATTAAACCAAATAGACCACATCATGAACATATCCTTGCAATGGATCAAGGGCCACAACAGCTAACACGGTAATGCATGCAGCAGATGAGCTTGCCAGGAGGGAATCTGACATGGTCGGTCGCAATAGGACCTGAGCCCATAACACCGATCCCCTTTGTATACCTACGAACCATAGCAAACAAACGAACGAGAGATCAATACAACAGTTACTAGGTAAACTGATAAACACTCCCTGTGCTTGAAAATAGACTGACCAGGCGTCTTCGACAACTGTCCAAACGGTAACTACGCTTGGCTACAGCTGCCATCACGGCTCCTTCAATAAACACCTTTTTATCGTAGGAATCACCGACGTCCGCAACCACTCGGCAACAGATTTTTTTATGATGATGTTTTGTTGCGAAAAAGAAACGAGCTGTAGTCGCACCTTTACTCTGTATCGCTGAAATCACTAATGTCAAAATTTAGTTGTCATTTGTTGTCAGTAGTCGTGGGTCGTAACGTCTTTTGGGCGTAATCGGTTATACGTAGTTTCATAGATATGAGTAACTAGTTTCAAAACCGATTATTTTTGTAACTAGTTACTTCTGTATACAGTTAAGTGTCGGTTAGTTTTGCACCGCGATTATTTTTGTAACTAGTTACTTCTGTATACAGTAGTGTTGGTTAGTTTTGCACCGATTATTTTTGTAACTAGTTACTTTTGTATACAGTAGTGTCGGTTAGTTTTGCACTGATTATTTTTGTAACTAGTTACTTCTGTATACAGTAGTGTTGGTTAGTTTTGCACCGATTATTTTTGTAACTAGTTACTTCTGTATAAAGAAGTGTTGGTTAGTTTTGCACCGATTATTTTTGTAACTAGTTACTTATGTATACAGTAGAGTGTTGGTTAGTTTTGTACCGATTATTTTTGTAACTAGTTACTTCTGTATACAGTAGAGTGTTGGTTAGTTTTGCGTTTAATGAACTTAAATTCTTTCCAATTGCATAATTATATATTTGCATGGGCATATGAAAATAAAAAAAAGACGCAACGATTATTATATTGCCTTCTCTTTTTATCTTGCGTGTAAGCCATACCTATCCTTTACTCTCGTTGTCCGAGTCGTCTTACGTTATTTGGTTATAACGTGTAACCATAATCATACTAATATTATTCTGTTGAACGAAACGCTAACGCGTGTGTGTGTGAACTGCGTACGTAAAATAATCGTTACATTTGTGTCTACGAAACTAGTTACACGATTATCAGCCTCGTAACTAGTTACTGAAACCGATTACGTTAAATAACGCTCACCTCTAGTTGTCAGTTTTCAACTCAATTAAATTAAAGCAAGTGCTCACAGATAGCATTCAGTTCAGCGTTCAAACAAAATAAAAAAATGGGAGATACTGCCGTTGAAACGGCGCCAGGCGATGAAAATGATGATAACTGGCTGTATGGTGAATCGACAGGTGATCAAATAGCAGAAAAACCAACAGACGAACTTCAAAAAGATCAAGAAGAGACTGAAGCTGCGGAAGGCGGCGCTGTGAGTTGATATAACCTCTTTATTTCTATGTGTAAACGTACACATAATACTTACTGGTTTTTCTCAGATACCTTTCTCAGATATACACGTAATATCTAGTATTTCGCTGTAATTTTTTTACAAAATTTCATGATGTTGATTTTAAAACGCGTAGATATCAGGTTAATGTGACCACTTATTTTAACTATTTTTTAGGATGGTGAAGAAAAAGAGGGTGAGGATAATGAAGGTGCAAATGATGATGAGCACTTTGCGGACGTGGGGCGAGATGGCGAGGACCAGAATGGTGACGCTGACAGTCAAAATAATGGAGATTCAGACTCTGATGACAGTGATGATATTAAAGTCACTATTGGATCAATTGAGAAAGCAGCACCACAGGCTTATGGCAGTCTTAATATTAAAGTAAGTATATAAATTAAGATGTAGAATTCTATTTTACATTCTTGCCCTGGATATTAACTTAGTTTCTATTTAAATCTTATGTCAGTTCAATTTTTACTAAGTACTTGTGAAAGTTTAATTGAAATATTCATGGACCTCTTCTCACACACACACACACACACACACACAAGAATACTTAATGAGCCGTACCTAAACCCAGATCAAAAGATATAATTTGTTGGTTCTCTCTGAATCCATACACAGTGAGAATTGGTAATGGTAAAATGTTCAATATTGATTTATTTATTTATTTCCATATATACAACCACTTTTACAGGATAAACCTAATGCGATAGTGTACCCATATTCTTTATTGCCACATATTATGGTGTGCCTGTCTATGTCACGATATTAATGTTATTTATTAGTCACATCATGAGCCCAGCGGATTGCTCGACGAGGTGGGCAAGCTTTTTGAAAGAGTTATTGCCAAGCGCTTCATCGAGCATCTCTCTAGAATGGGGCCGGACCTGGCGAATACCCAGTTCAGGTTCTGCCAGTGGCATTCCACTGTTGATGCCATCACGCATGTGAGGACTCTGGCGGAGGATGCGGTAGCTCGGGGCATGGTGATGTTGGCGGTGTCCTTGTACATCTCCAACGCTTTTAACACCTTGCCCTGGAGTTGCATCAGAGAGGCATCTACCCAAGTTTGACTGGAGTCGGTAGGCGTGAGATGTCATGCGGTGTTCCACAGGGATTGGTCCTGGGGCCACTGCTGTGGAACATTGGTTACGACTGGGTGTTTCGCGGTGACTTCGCTGCCACCGTCACGTGTTACGCGAATGACACGCTGGTGACGGTGGGCGGGGCTACGCACTGCGAGGCGACCCAGAGGGCCACGACCGCGGTTTCGGCACTGTATCAATTCGGGCCGAGAAATTCCGGCTCCACAGGGACATGGTGGCCGAGTGGGAGCGATGACGACTTGAGCAATCACGCGCAGGGCAAGCCGTGATTGCGGCGGTAAGACCCATAATGGGGGAGTGGCTAGAGAGGCCACACGGTGGCCTCTCGTACCGTGAGACGCAGGTCATTATCGGACACGGTTACTTCGGGCGGTATCTACATCTGATCGGCATAGAGCCAACACCTGAGTTCCATCACTGCGACGTGAGCATGGACTCGGGGCTGCACACGCTCACCGAGCCCTGGGGGTGAAAGTGAACAATGAATAATTATGAAGGTTTAATAACCTCAATAATCCTACCAATTATTAGAAATGGACCTCCAATTCAAACTGATATTGAAAAAAATGGAAGAAATGAAACTTGAATTCAAACATCAAACTGAAGTATTAGTCGATACATTTAACACTAATCTCTCTTAAACTATAGACGAAAAATTAACACCACTGATGGAAGAGAATAAAAAACTCAAACAAGAAGTAATAAATTTGAAATTTAAAGTACAAACCTTAGAGAGAGATGCAAGAAAGAACAATGTAATATTACATGGTGTTGCTGAAAATGAAAACAATGCAAACGAACTCAGAAATAACGTTATCCAGATCCTAAACGAAATCAGCGAGAAAATAATTTTACGAAATTATTTTACGTAAGAAATACAAGAATGGGATAAATGGGAAATTGGCAACCTCAGGAGAATTGGAAAGAAAGAAAAGAAAAACAGGCCAATATTGATAAATTTTACCCTAACGTGGCGCAAATATGAGCTATTAAAAAACAATAAAAACTTGCCACCAAATATCTACGCCACTGAAGACTACCCAAAAGAGATACTAACATTAAGAAAGGAGCTGAAACAAAGGAAAACGCAAGAAGAAGAAAACGGAAAAATAGCTGTTCATAAGATACAATAAACTCATAGTGAAAAACAAAGAAGCAACAGAAATAAAAAGGAAAAGATCACCTTCAAAATCACCATTAACTGGAGTTGAAAAGGATGAAGTAACCAAAGAAAAAGAAGCACCCAAGAAAATCAACAAAAGATACGACATTTTTCGCTCCAGATCGATCTCAACATCTAGCATCGGAGAAAAAAACAACTCATAAAAATTGCAACCAACTCCAAACCGGAAATCAAAAATTTATCACAAACGACAAATACAACAAAAACAACCAAACATTCCCCAAGCCGGCTGGTCACCGTGGGGAATTAGACCAATACCCTCCACCTCTACTCAACCAAGTTAATCTAAAACCAAGAATAAAACCAAAGGAAAAAATCAAAGCATTAAAAATCTGTACCTATACAATGTAAGATCACTGGCTTCTACGGAGAGATACATGGAACTAAAACATGCACTTGAAAAAATAGACTGCGACATACTGGGAGTATTGGAAGTTAGAAGATTAGGCGATAAAATAGAAGAATATCACGATCATATTCTACGGAAGGGAAGAGACTGCGAAGCTTGGAGGGGAATGGAGGAGGCCTTCACCCGAGAAGGGATTCCCAGTAATAAAAAACATATTTAACAATAAAAATAAAAAATAAGTTTGTTTAGATTAATAATGTAACTTTATTGCTGTGAAATAAATAAAGGCTTATTATTATTATTTCCTTTATTCATTTTAACAAAACATATAAATTAAATTTTTAAATACATCTACAAAAAAAAATTAAACATATTTAAAAATAGTGTCCCACCGGCATCGGGTACAGGGACCAAGCTACCGGTGGTTAGGGCTCCAGGGAGAGGAACTTCCTCACTATACGTGCCGTGCCTAGCAGAACCGCCTTTTGCATCAAGCCCTTGAGCCAGCTGTCTAACCAGAGCCTCATAAGGTATTGATCGAGGCTCTTGGCGATAAGTCCGTGAGCTGAGATGACTATCGGTACAATAATAGCTGAGTCCACATCCCACATGTCGACAATCTCATGGGCTAAGTCCAAATACTTAATTTGTTTTTCTTTTTCTGCCTTCAAGAGATTCTCGTCATGAGGGATAGTGATATCAACTATTACTGCACGGCGCTCTATTCGATCTATTATCACTATATCAGGCTTATTGGCAACAATAGTCCTGTCAGTGATAATAGATCGGCCATGCAACTCCTTGCTCTTCCATACATCCCTACGGTCATTAATACTCAATACCACAGGTTTGCGCCAATTCTCTTTAGCCAGACCGAGCGGGGTAAGTCCGCTATCCACCATCACTACATCACGATGCATATCCGTGCCATTTTGTAGGAAATATTCCCTGAGGTTGCACACCTCGCGGTTATGAAAGGTCTTGGCATTTAAAAACCACGATCCCCGCATTTCCGCGGTATGTACAACCTCATCACAGATGAACGCGGATGATGCATTTGGTATGCAGTGAGTAGCGTACGGACCTTCCTATCCAGGGCATCAAGTTCCGTCTGAGTCCACCTGAGTATGCCAAATGAGTACATTAAAACTGGCATGGCCCAACCATTACAGGCGCGAACTTTATTACCGCCTGATAAAAAACTTAAGAACTTTTTTCAAGCGTCCAAAGAAACGCTCCTGCAATGATTGTTTCATATTTGCTTCGGAAATGCCTAACGCCTGTGACATACCCAGGTATTTATAGGTGTCGATTGCGGAGAGAGCCCCTATTTTTAAGGAATCTGAGAGCTCTACACCTTCAGATTCCACAATTCGACTTCTCTTTACATGCATGACCGCACACTTGTCCACACCAAACTCCATCCTGATAGAGTTACTAAATGTTTCTGTCAGTTTTAATAACTCTATCAGGTGGTGACTGTTGGGGGCAAACAATTTGTGATCATCCATGTAAAGGAGGTGGGATATAAGTTGACCATCTCTGCGCAATCGACAGCCCAACCCTGAACTCTCCAGTATAGTACTGAGAGGGTTCAGTGCCAGGCAAAACCATAATGGACTAAGACTATCGCCCTGCGAGGTATATCCTCGCTCAATCATAGGCTCGCCATCTTTGCAAATCTTTCGACATCCTGGATAGCACAGAACCGTTCTCCATTGCCCCATACATGTCTTCATGAAGTAACATAGAGTTGCATCGATTTTATACAACTCTAGCACCCTCAAAAGCCATTTAT
Organism: Eilema caniola; assembly: GCA_949126895.1. Lineage (NCBI taxonomy): Eukaryota > Metazoa > Arthropoda > Insecta > Lepidoptera > Erebidae > Eilema > Eilema caniola. The sequence goes on from OX421462.1 coordinate 9,221,904, forward strand.
GCGGCACAGAGTCAAAGGCCTTTTTGTAGTCTATCCAGCATGTCGCCAGATCCTTTCGATTACGGCGGGCCTGTTGGCAAATGGCCATATGGATGTGATGAAATTTTTCCTCTTAGAATAGATGTAAGAAGCTTATAAATTGTAGGTAGACATGTAATAGGCCTATAATTTTTAGGGTCCGTGGTACTATCTGATTTATGAATAAGGTGGGTTACACCTGTTGTTAGGAAAGTAGGAAGCGATCCTGATTCTAGACATGATTGGAATTGTGTTGCCAACCGACCGTGTGAGCTCCGGAACCATTTTAACCATAAATTATGCAGTCCGTCTGGGCCCGCTGATCTCCAATTAGGTAACAGACGGACTGCATTGGTAATATCTTCTTCGATGAGAGAAACCGGTTCCATGGCTTCTATAGTCTCATACGCTCGTTCGACAACTCGCATCCAATCACCCTCAGTATGATCAACGGGTGTCGACCAGATGCTACGCCAAAACATATTAGTAGAATCATAATCTGGTGGACGCATGTCAATCACATTCGAATCAGGTTCGAACCTTTCGTGCGTGGAATGTGCGATTTTGAGAGTAACGATCCACTCTCTTTTTATAACGCCGAATCCGGTTTGCCCACGCACAGACTTTTTTTCATTGTGCGTGTCCTGAATTATTTTTTTTTCTTTCTTCTTCTTCTTTCTTTCTTTCTAATGTCAGTCCCCGAGAAAGCTCGAGTCACAAAGCGCATGACCCTTGGGTGTGAGTTGCCTGACCTGTGGCTAATGAGCTTTCCAATGAGTGCCCTAGTCTCAGCAATACGTCGCTCAATCCTGCATTGCCAAGTCGGAACAGCAGATTTTGACCGGGTAGCTATGTCATTTTTATAAAATTTTACATTAGCCACTCGGCATGCTGCGACGGCCGCGCAATACAGAATTGAATGCGTATCGCAGAGATCTTCGCTACCATCAAAATAATCAGAGAGTAGCGAATCCAGGGCACACACTAGTGCTACATTTTTTTTATGGGTAGGTAATCGCGGTAAGCGAGGTCGTTGGTCAAAAGGTATGGATCGATACTCTCGCATAGCACACTCCAAAGCACTCCTTAATGTTTCGTTGCACACAGTACTTACGTGTGTAGCCCCGATATCCATTACTTCTTCGTTCGCAACAGCTTCTTCGATCACAACAGAGGCAATATTTTGTGTGACAGTTCGCGAAGTAGTAGGGCCACCGGGGCTACTCAGTGAGTCAGAGCGTAGCCTCGCAAGTACGGAGTCATCCAACAAATGACATCGCTGGATGGCCCGCACTTGATCCGATAGCCGCTGCGCTGATAGGTTGACAGCCGGCTCCAGATCCTGAAACAAAGGCAGCATGCGAACACGGTACGCAGTGAGGTTGGTTCCTCCCCCTGTAGCCGCAAAATATGCCCGCATGACATTTTCGATTATTGATGTCGTCCATCTCATGCGGCGCACATTACCACCGGTAGCGGGGGTACTATTCGAGGCCCGTGGGCCTCGGGACTCCATGCAGATCGGTGGCCGGCCTCTCCCTCCCCGAAGCGCAGGTGTTGGTGACGTCGGTGGGGAGAAATACTCGTCACTGGAGCTGCTGCTCGACGCCCCAGGGATTCCACTTGTGGTTGGCTGTGGGGCGGAGCTTAGTGACGAGTCCGGAGATGGTAGGCGTGCTGTCCTTTTTTGGGATCTTGTGATCATTTTTGTACTGTTTTCATGTTGTTATGTAGATTTTTTGACAGACATTAGATGTCATGTCATATTATATTTTCTGTTTTATGGGTATATGTTACACTTACAGTTTTCATTGGATTCTATAGTTATTGGATCTATTTTCGTCATGGAATTTGTTTTAAATGGTTTTGGGAAAGCTAGTATTGTTTTATTTGGTTTTATTGTATATTTTTCTGCAGGCACAAAAATGTCGTCCGTTCGTTCCCAGTGTTGCCGTGTTATACTGCTATTATTATTATCTCTTTATTTACTTTTAAACTACTTATAAATTACATTTTTAAATACACATTAAAAAAAACATAGAAAAGCGTCTATTTAAAAATATAAAAAATAAGAGTGCCACCGATAGCGGGGCAGGGCCCAAGCTAACGGCGGTTGGGGTCACAGGGTGAGAAACCTCCGGACAATGCGTGCCGTGTCGAGGATGACCGCCTTCTGCATCTGACCCTTGACCCAACCATCTAGCGAGAGCCTCTTGAGGTGTTGTTCTAGGCTCTTCGCTATCAGCCCGTTCGCCGAAATGACTATCGGGACAATTATCGTTGAATCAACATCCCACATGGCGGTTACCTCGTGAGCCAAGTCAAGGTAGGTACTTGCTAATTTTGTCCTTCTCAGCCTTCACGAGGTTTTCGTCATGCGGGATGGTGATGTCAACGATCATTGCCCGGCGCTGGGGCCGGTCGACCACCACAATATCAGGCTTATTGCAAGCAATAGTCCTGTCTGTGATAATAGAGCGGTCCCAGTAGAGCAATGCATGACTATTTTCAAGAACCGACACCGGTGTGTACCGATAGTACGGCACCTCAGACTCAACATGGCCATATCGAAGAGCAAGTTGCTGGTGGATGATCCTGGCCACTAGGTTATGCCTGTGCAAGTACTCGCCATTGGCCAGATGAGAACAACCGGAAATAATATGCCTGATTGACTCTCCAGGACGGCGGCATGCCCGACAGATGTCGACCGTACCGTCCTTCAGGATATATTTCCGATAGTTGTTCGTCATCATGACCTCGTCAGCAATTGCACAGGCAAACCCTTCAGTTTCCCCAAAGAGGTCCCCGAAGCGTAGCCAGTTCACCGAGGCCAGGAGGTCTACATCGGGCCCTGTTAAGGCTCGATAGAACCTCCCGTGCAGCTCCTTGCCCTCCCATATGGCCTTGCGGTCCGTGACGCTCAAAACCGTCGGTCTGCGCCAGTTCTCGTTCGCCAAGGAGAGCGGAGCGAGACCCTCGTCTACTGCCACCACATCACGATGCATCCCGCATTCGTTGCTCTGGAAATAATCCCTGAGTCTGCACACCTCACGGTTGTGGAGGTTCTTGGCATTTAAAAAGCCTCGACCCCCCCACCTCCGTGGAATGTACAGTCTCATCACAGACGAGCGCGGGTGTAGCATGCGATGAGTAGTAAGCAGTTGACGGACCTTTCTATCCAGGGCGTCCAGCTCAGTCTGAGTCCATCTCAGTATGCCACAGGAGTAAGTCAGTAGAGGCATCACCCAACCGTTGAAGGCTCGCACCTTGTTGTCGCCCGACAAAAGACTGTTGAGTACTTTTGTGAAGCGGCAGAAGAAGCGTTCCTTCACCGATCTCTTGATATCCACTTCTGAGATATCCAAAGACTCTGACATACCGAGATACTTGTAAGTTTCGTTTTCAGAGAGAGATCTGAGAGTCATTGTCTCAGAAAGTTGCAAATTCGTAGTATTCACAACTTTCCCCCGCTGTACATTTAAGATCGCATTATTATTATTATTATAATAACCTCACTAACATAAATAGGTTTGTTTTGACTGTACCCGCAGTGCGAACATCTATCGTAATAATTATATCGTAAACATATTCTGAGAACAAAGCATTGTGATTGGCTGGCTTCACATACACACAGGTTAGGCGGCCAATTGCAATGCTCCATTCTCTCAATACGTTTACCATACAATTACTATAGTTGTTCGTGCTAGGGGTACAGATCATGCGAATTAATAATTTAAAATTTGACTACTACCTGTTTCCCTAAAGAATGTTACAATCTTTTGCTGGACTGACTTCTTATAACATTGTCTCTTTTCAGCGAGGTGTAGGTTTAGTAGCAGCAGGTGCTGCTGAAAAGCCTCGAGCTGGTACACTCACCGGGGGTAAAGTAACTTTAGAAGATTTGGATGGGCCGGGAAGCATCAATGGTGTACCTGCTTTAGAATTCAATATTGACACAATTGAAGACAAGCCTTGGAACAAACCTGGTGCTGATATATCAGGTACTTATAACTTCATGCGTTATACTGCTATTATTACACCTTTCTTACTTCATTAACAACTCGCAGTCAGTGAAGTAACAAAGGTGTATGGAGCTCCAAAAAGGTTCAGTAAGTTTGAGGTAAGTTAGTATTAGATGATTTTTACTTCGGTATTTCAAATACAAGTTTGTGGGTGGGATTCTAAGTCTGACAACACCTCTGTCCCTGTGTTAGACAAAAGGTAATTGTAATTAAAAATATTAAGGCAAATAAAATCGAAACAAGTTTGCAAGCTCTACCCTACTGCCAAACATAAACCGAAAGAATAAATAATAGGAAATGAATAATAGGTGTTGCTGTCTGTCAACCTTGTTTTGATCTTTTACACAGCAGTTGGGTTAATTGCCATTAAAATGTGCCCAACACTGCTTTATCCTAATTTGAAGGTGATACAGTCAGTTGCTGGTTGGCTTCAGTGTGCACTGGCTCATCAATGGCTTTATATTTTCCTGGGAATAAATAAATAGCTTAGGGACAATTCTTTTTATTTGTAAAATATCTAAGATCTATGATTATACATATTACTGTAGCTAACTCGATGTACAGCTTGTACAACGGTCACTGTTGAAATGAAATGGTTTCAATTACGAAGTGCATGGTTTCAAGAATAATGTCTCTGATATTTGAAACATAACCACCACACTTCCTTGCAGATTATTTCAACTATGGTTTTAATGAAGTCACGTGGAGCGCGTACTGCGAGCGGCAGCGTCGCATGCGCGTCAACGAAGCCGGCGTGGGACTGCACGTCGGTGTGACGACCGCGCGGCCACCGCCGCCTGACATGAGAAGACCTCTAGGTATGCTTCATTTGTTAGTTTTTGATATAAGTGCCGGCAAACGTCTTGAATAAACGAAATATCGCACATGCACTGTACAGTATATGGACCATCCAAAATATTAATATTTGGCATACGCGGTGTGGCGGGGGATGACGGTACCCAGGGCGCGGTACAGTGGTCACAGTCAAACTATAAAAAACGTATCCTGCGCTGCTAGAGTACATTGTCAAGAAGCTTGCCGGTCATTATACCACAGCAGCAGCGACTGTAATTACAGCATTTTTTATTTGTATATATAAGGTATACATTTACATAACACTTTAGGTGCCAGTAAACTGGCCATTATAATACATAAAATATGTATTTCAGGTCCGGGAAGAATGGATGAAATGCCACCACCAATGACAAACAATTATCAAGCTAGAGAAAACACTATACAGGTATGACTCTATTTATCTTTCATTTAGATATAAATCATTTCAATACTATAATGGCATGACTATAGGCATGACTATAAATACTACTCTGCTTACCCTTTCAGAGATATAAAGGCGTGAGTATAGATATTTTTTATATTAACTTTAACTAGATACTGCGTAGGTGATATTGTTACAGAATGTACCTTACAAATGTTTTTTCACCTAATAACAGCAGTTGCAGTAAAAATCTCATTAAAATCAGCACAGCCACTTCAGTGATTATCTGGAATAAACTTACAGAATTAAAAATAATATTGTTTTCTTATACATGTTTTGTACTACTTTGTTTTGTATGAACAGAATCGTACATTCACTCATAATTATGCATTTATTACACTAAATTCATATTAATATTAAAAATGCGTAAGTAACTCTGTTGTCTGTAACGCTTTCACGCATAAACCACTGAACTGATCCTAATTAAATTTAGTAAAGGGACAGATTAGACCTTGAGAAAGGACATAGGCTATGGTTGGTCGCAATAACCGACTTCTACGCGGGCGGATCTGCGGGCAACAGCTAGTTATACATATTTACACTGAATTTGTTTGCACTAGGTAATGACAGCTGAACGGAGAGAGTACGGCCGGAGTGGTCACCAGCGAGAGATGGGAGCGCCTGAATACTTCGGGCCGCCTCCAAATGAGCACTACTACCAACCTCCACCGCATGCGCCTTACGAAGAACCTTGGGGTAAGAACACTTCGTATTAACACAGTTTTACTCAATGTACTTAGATTATTGGCGCTTAGGCATTTTCACAATACTTGCGGTACGGCACCGCATCTCGAGATCCCATCGCATCTTGAAAAATCACGTCGCATCTCGAGAAACTACCGCATCTCGACAACCTATCGCATCTCGACAACCTATCGCATCTCGACAACCTATCGCATCTCGACAACCTATCGCATCTCGACAACCTATCGCATCTCGACAAACTATCGCATCTCGACAACCTATCGCATCTCAACAACCTATTATCTGACCATTATTCACATCATGTTGGATGTTGAAGTCTACTTGTATTCATAACAGTCATTAACTCAAAAAAATTCCAAAAGAGGAGAGGAACCGGAAGGGAAAGCAAATAAGAACCATGTTATGTGTTCTTATCTTATCTTATCTTATGTTACTGGGGTGCGTGCTTTGGAGCTATCGCGGACACTTCGACCCTATTGGATCCTTTGTGTCAACCCCAACCTGGCCTCTACATTTCGGGAGGGATAGCCCTCTCTATTAGGGTGGTTATTCCTCTTATTTGTAGATGCCTGTAATCCTCTGGTTTTGGATAGCCCATCCCGAGAAGATCCATACGATGTCTTCCTAAGGCGTGGCACTCGCACAGTATGTGTTTCATCGTTTCATCGCCCTCCCCGCAGTGTCTGCATTTTGCGTCGTTCATGATACCAATCTTGCTCAAGGTGTACTTTGTGCAGTAGTGGCCAGTGAACGCTCCTATTATTTTCCGTATTTTGTCCCTGCTGAGATTAATTATTTTATTGCTCAGCCTTCCTAATTCATTACTTATGAATTCTTTCGAATGTGTTAGGCCTGGTCTGGTCTTCCGTTCTTTAAGCTGCCTATTCTTGGCCTGTTCTGAAATAGCCCTCTTTAGTGTGGCTTCAGGGAGTCCAACAAATGGTTCTGGACCTATGGGTATTTTTGCAGATCCTTGTCTGGCTAGATGGTCTGCTTTCTCATTCCCTTCTATCCCCTCATGGCCGGGGACCCAGATGAGCCTCAGTTTGTTGGCTCTGCCAACCTTATTTAGGCTTCTTATGCAATTCAGCACTGTTTCTGAATTTACCTTTGGAGAGCTTAGCGCTTTAATGGCTGCTTGGCTGTCACTGAGAATATAAATTTCCTTTTCATTGGTATTTCTATTTATAATCTCCTGAGCGCATTCTATTATAGCGTACACCTCCGTTTGGAACACGGAGGCGTATTTGCCTAGACTAACGCTTATGTCGCAGTCTTCTGCATGTACCCCTGCTCCTGTGCCATCTATCGTCTTGGAGCCATCGGTGTACCAGATTTGTCTTTTTCCTTGATTGGTTCTGAGACCTTGTTTCCATTCCTGTCTAGTAGGAATTGTCACCTTGTAATTTCTATGAAGTACTAGTTTGGGCTGTTGCTTGTCAGACCTCATTTCTAGTAGTTCCCGAACATCAGGTGTTATCCCCATTTTTGTGTAACTTGTCGGTATGCTGGTTATATATCCTGCATCCTTAAGTCTTTTAAGAGCTTTTATTGCCTCCATTTGTACAGTTAAATGTAGCGGTAGCATACTTAGTAGCCGTTCCATCGCTGCTGTCGGTGTTGTTGTAAATGCACCCGTTATAGACATGCAAGCTATCCTTTGGATTTTGCTGAGCTCTTTCGTGCATGTTACAGTCGTGGTTCTTGGCCACCACACTATACGTCCGTATTTGATTATCGGTAGTATCATCATGTTATATATCCAGTACAGAACCTTCGGTTTAAGTCCCCATGTTCTGCCGTACGCCCTGCGACACATGCCGCGGACTCTCATTGATTTCTGTGTGATGAAATCTTGATGTGACCTCCATGTGAGTTGTTTATCCAACATGACTCCGAGGTATTTCACCTCTTCGGCCCACTCAAGTTCTACACCTTCTACCTGAAGTCTTTTTAAACTTTTTAGGTCCCTTTTGCGTGTGAAATATAGGGCTGATGTTTTGGATGAATTTATCGTTAGGTGATTTTCCGTACTCCATCTGTGCGCTATATTCAGACCCTTTTGTAGTAGTTCCGAGACAGTGCCTGGGAATTTACCGTTTACCATTATCACTAAGTCATCAGCGTATTCTATCGTGTTATGTGGTAATTTAAGGCCAACAAGTTCCATAGCCAGCACAGAGAAAGCACTGTTTTTCCCCTATTCGCAAGGCCAACAGGAAGGCTTCAGTAGTGGTTTACCACTGGTGACCGAAATTCATTTGATCATTTGACGTGTGACCAATAAAACTTTAGGCTATTCAACTACTGATCGAATGAACAATGTTTCTTCGGTAAAAGCTCTTTTGGTCAATTTTATTGTTCATTCAATCAGTAGTAGAATGGCCTAATGTTTTATGGGTCACGCGTCAAAATGATCAAATGAATTTTTCGGTCACTAGTGGTAAACCCCTTCAGTGGAATTGTTCCCTATTGGAGGATTTTGCAATTTTTTTTTCAATGTCCGCCTTCATCCCTTGCCGGTTGCCTGTATTTAGCCGTGTGCATACAGTCCTTTCCCGCTTTGTTCATTGTATCATTACCCCATCTTTTCTTATATGGATAAGATTGCTTTTGCCTTTCACCCGTATTGTATCATATTCTCTGTCTATTATCTCCTGTGTTAAGTATTTTTATTCTGTCAAACCACGTTTTAAAACATAAATTTGTAATTGTATACATGCAGCAAATGCGAGACCGTTCCCGACTGTGAATAGTAAGTACACAAAAGACCCACACGTTCACACTTTTGTTTCTGTTCTAAATATATTTACTTATAATTCATTTTTAATGCAATTCGTCAAGGTTTATCCTAAGCTGTTACTATGATGGAAACCAAATGCAAGGTAAAAACTCATTTAACTTGATAATCAACAGCCCTATTCCATTGTTAATTGTTAAGTTAAATCAGTTTCTTTTTATTGGAGGTTAAAAAAGTTACATAAAGTGACCACATAATAATTTTAGATTTCTTTACAACTAACAAAAATACTGCCCGGCAAGCAGTTCTGGGCAACCTAAGAGTTAAGATCCACGTCTTACTGACCTACTTCTGCTGTCGAAGAAGCTCTGGCGCTCGTAATCACATCTAGCCATGCTGCTATACTATACCTTATTAATGAAATCTAATTTAACTTCGTGTAGGTCATCCTGAACAGACCGGTTGGGCCCCCAGCGATATCAAGGAGCTAACACCCGGCCCAATGGGTCCCCCGGCCCTAGGGCCGCCTATGATGGGCCAGCCCATGGGCCCGCCACACATGGGTGCGCCTCCCCACATGCTGTCGGCGCCACCTTTCGTGCCGCCCTACCGGCAGCACCCGCCGCCACACATACATGAGAGAGAACGTGATAGGGAGCGTGACAGGGATCGGGAGCGCGAAAGAGAGAGGGAAAGGATGAGGGAGAGAGGAGAGGACAGGGAACGGTGTCACCGTGATAGACGAGAAGACGTAAGTGGGTTTTTGACAATTTATTTCATCGTGGGGTACATCTACTTGAAGTAATGTCATAAAAATCAAAGTCAAGTCATTTCACCAAAAAGGTTATGAGAACTCATTTTCTTTTTTTCCCTCTGGGGGTATACAGAGACAACAGCCGGCCATCTGCGCCTGTCCTTACAACTCAACGCATGCCATCTGTGTAACTATAGTACTGATTACCATTATCCATTTCTTTGTTTGCAGGAGGATAGAGATAGAGAAAGGGATCGAGAACGAGATCGAGAACGCTCTCGTTCCATAAAGCCGGACCGCATCAGAGAGAAGTAAGTACATATAGTTTCACTATCATGTACCTATAGGAGGATATTTAATTGTGTTCATTTACTTTTTGATATCTCTAAAAAAGTAAACAGGGGAGAATATTTTCTTCCATAAGTAACAAGTGACCTAAAACGGACGTTTTTTGTTTGCTCCTAAGAAAACAATATTTTTACATCCGTCCGGAATTAAACCGGGACCTGATGAACAATTACGCTGCATCATGCATGGAGGCAAAACATTTTTGGCGACTGTTCTAAATTACCAAATATTATGAAACATATACGTCGATTTTGCACTAGTGAAATCATAAACCAGTAAAGAATTCTATTCGTTTATAATGCTTTTATTTTATTTGTGAAATACATGTATTTACAATGTAACTACAAATGTTTATATTTTCAGGTCATACAGGCGGGAACGTTCGCGGTCTAGATCGCGACGTCACAAATCGCGATCACGTTCGCCTCGACCGCGAGAGCGATCCCGCGAGCGCGAACGCTCCCGGGAAAGAGAGCGGTCCCGCGACCGGGAGCGCAGCGTCAAGCCCAAGAAAGACAAGGAAAAGGATGAAGAGAAATAATCATTGGAACATTTGCGCACTATTTTAGTTAATACATACTGATATAAGATCCTCAATAAACTATAAGCACACAAGTGTTTTTCTTATTTGAAAATTAGTGTATACTTCGTTTGCGTGGTTATTGACGTCGTGCTGTAATAACGACTAATGCAACTTTTAGAACCATATACCGGGTGTTAGGGGAACGCTCCCGAAACAGAAGGCCCGTGGTAGTACTCCGGGTATACTACATATTGGCATATTTTTTTCATTTTTTTTTGTTTTTTAGCATTATTCATTGTCCATCGTATTAGGAAAGCTCAATGAAACGACAATTTCATAAAGAAAATCACTACAAAAAAAAGCAAGTGGCGCCCGGCTTTTTAAGAGTATTGTATGAATGTATGTGATAAAGCTATTTATGACTTGATGAAAGTACCTAAATTTTATAAGAAAAAAAGTGGTAAAATGATAATCCTTAAAGTTTGCAACATCGACTATACAATGACGTTGTTAAAATTTCGGATAAGTAATATTTATGTTCGATAAATGTTTTACACAAACATATAAGAAGCCTTGAAGTATTGACCCATACAATGTGATCTGATCTTTAAATATTTATGGTGATTATGAGATGAATTGTAGTACCCGGGTTTCCAGCTTATTAGGAATGATCGAGTCCCTGCTGGAGCAGGCGGTGTGGCTATGTACATACGCTCTCAAAGCCCTTATACAGTCATCAGTATGTCGCCACAGCCACCACCATCCGATGCGGGGGAACATCTTTTGCTGGAGCTGGAACTGAACCACACTAAAGTTTTACTTATTATTATTATTATTTATTTACTAAGCATACAATTTATAAGTGTTGCATCTACTATTGGTACTATCCTTCATCGTCAACAATAAACTATTTTTCCTCTTTTGAAAACTTGTTAGAGACCTACTTACCATCTTACAGACACGCAATATTAACGGGAGATTTTAATACTTGCTTGGTGAAACCAGGGTCATATATTGCACGTGCTACGTCTCTCCGCCGCATTGTTCATTCCTCTAACTTATCTATCCTCCCTCTGAATACTACTTATCATTTTCCTAACTGTACCCCTGGTCTTCTTGATCTCATTCTCGTTCACCTACTCATGTCGCAAAGCATGGTCAATGCTCTGCTGATATGTTTTCTTATCATGATCTCATTTACCTCTCTTACAAGATTCGGCCACCAAAAGAAAAACCTAAAATTGTAATGCAGTGCAATTTTAGTGGCATTGCCTTTGACAAGCTACGTGAGGATGCTCATAGCATTGACCGGAACCCACTGCTGTCGTCCGATTGTATTGATACCAAAGTCAATGTTCTGACTGAGAAAATAATAGAGCTCTACGATGTGCATGCATCAATCCGTGCCATCAAAATTAAGCATTTACCTGCACCTTGGCTCACACCTGATTTTAAGGAGTTAATGTCGAAAAAGGCTGCAGCTAAGGCAAGGTATAAAATTAGATCCACCCAGATTAATCTGGAGAAGTATGTGGCCCTGAGAAATAAATGCAATAGGGTGTGTAGGAATGCACAACGCCAACATATCCATACCTCGATAGAAAGCGGGGATCCGGCAAAAGTCTGGAAATTTCTGAAGACATTGGGAGTTGGAAAGTCACACCAAGACTCAATTCCTAAAAATTTAAACTTAGATAGACTTAATAAACATTTTTCTTCTTCGTTTAATTTTAATGGGGCTACTAAAACCAATACACTGCAATATCTTTCATCTATTCCAACTCCTGATCATTCATCTTTCATCTTCAACCAATTGTCCGCTTGTGATGTTAAGAAGAGCATTTTGTCGATTTCATCGAATGCTGTCGGTAGCGATGCCGTGAGCCGTAATATGATTGTGCCAATTCTGAAGCAAATTCTTCCTATCCTATGTCACGTCTTTAACTACTCCATTTCTTGTGCTATTTTTCCATTCTCATGGAAAAATGCCCAGATAATCCCGTTACCCAAGAAATCTAAGCCATGTTCCTATTTTGACTATCGTCCTATATCTTTTCTTCCTTTCCTATCTAAAGCTTTAGAGCGTCTCATTCATTCGCAACTCAGCTCCTTCCTAAATAAAAAATCGTTACTAAACCCGCTACAATCCGGCTTCCGACCTGGCCACAGCACTGCGACAGCGTTGGTTAATATCACGGAAGACATAAGACTAGGCATGGATGGCGATAATCTCACGCTTTTATCCTTACTTGATTTTAGCAACGCCTTTAATACCGTGGATTTCGACATCTTGCTTGGTATACTCGGCTCTATTAACATATCTCCAACGGCTATTGAGTGGTTTCGTAGTTACCTGTTTGGTCGCCGGCAACGTATTCGCGTCGAAGAATCAAGCTCTTCCTGGTGCAATACGACCGCCGGTGTACCGCAGGGTGGCGTTTTATCTCCGTTACTCTTCGCCATATTTATAAATACAATCTCCGAAAAATTACTTTCATCCTACCACCTTTATGCTGAAGACCTACAAATTTACACCCAAGCTACCCCAAACAACTTGTCCAATGCATTTACTGTGCTCAATGAAGACTTGGATCGGATTTGCGAATGGAGCAAGAACCATGGACTCACTCTAAATTCTTCCAAGACACAAGTAATTGTTATTGGTAGTCCAAGGTTGACTCCAAAAATAGATTGGGCCCAGCTTCCTCGGATTACTATGGGTGGAGCCGTCGTGCCAGTTAGTGATAATGTCAAGAATTTAGTTATCTACATGGACAAAACATTTTCTTGGAATATTCAATTACAGGAAACGAGTCGAAAGCTTTTCGCGTCAGCGGGTGCCTTACGTAGGCTCTGAAACTTCCTCCCAATTGCCACTAAAACTGCGCTTGCACAATCGCTTCTTCTACCTGTTCTAGATTACGCCGATGTCAGCTATCCCGATCTTACAGAGGAGCAACTAGATAAACTTGAGCGACTTCAAAATTTTTGCATACGATTCATATTTGGTCTTTGCAAGTATGATCACGTGTCAGATTTTCATTTTCGTAAACAACTCAAGTGGCTCCCAATTCGGCTTCGCAGGAATGCCCATATTCTATCAACTCCACCACTCCCTCTTATCTCAAAGAACGATTCCAGTTCCTCTATGCCACACATACAAGATGCCTGAGGTCTTCCGAGAATTTGAGGCTTAGAATGCCAATGCATTCCACTGACTTTGTTGATAAGTCTTTCACTGTTAAGACTGTGCGCTTATGGAATGCATTACCATTAAATATCAGACGGGCACAATCACTAAATGTTTTTAAAAGAATGGTAAAGGACCACTATCTATTATCTAGTTCATAGCTCGCTGTTAAAAACGCTGATTCATTGCTGTGATCCTTCTTTCATATTATTATGTACTATTTACTATTTATATATGTACATATTACATTTATGTGTTAAAACTGTTTATATCTATTTATACCTTATTATACTTCACATAAAGCCGTATATTTATTATTTCATTTTATTTGTACTTCTCTCTCGTACATTTTTGTGTTAATTTAGTTTATTTGATAACTACACCATATCTTCTTTTTTTGTCACATTACTGTCCATCCCAAGGTTGCCTGGAAGAAATCGCTTCCAGCGATAAGGCCGCCCATTGTACATTAAACTGTATACATACTATCTACTTGTCCTAGTGTAAATTTATTGGTGTACAATAAAGAATTATCTATCTATTTATCTATCTACCCTTTCATTGCACAATACTATATATACTACTATACTACTTTGACTTTGACCCTTTCACTTAACTGCACAATACGTCATTTTTAAATAAAATTATGCGAACTCTTGAACTTACGCTTGATTGCTGGCTCTAGCAGGTCATCGTTCGGCATTTAGCCTTAAGGCTATGATGAAATGGCTTCACTTCGCTTGCGTGTATTGGGTTTCTACTATGGAGAGTTCCGCGGGGATTTCCCGCACGTAAAAAAAAATGCGTTTAATTCTATGGTTGTCGGCATATACTCGTCACTCGGAATCATAGATTATTATGTATGGTAGAGACTCGGAATAATCTTGTATTAGCTTGTCATGGCTGGGCCTCCGCACTATCGTTTACTTCAAACCATAGACCGATTGACAATTTTTATCTTTGGCGATCTGCGTAGTCAGAATGGATGTTGCTTGCAACTTACAACAAATACGACACAAATGGTCAAAAGCGCAAAAGAACATTCCAAAATGCCAGATGCGCAAGATGACAGGACCGAGCCTGCGCGCCATTTTATGCACATGGTGTCTAATTACCTTCTCCGCCAACATTTGCATATTATATTGCGTTATCTAAAAAAATCATATTACGTTTCTTGCACATTGACAATTTTAATCCGCTTACAAACGTCACGAGGCATTTGCCACGTATAGTTCTTCTCGCATGCCTCGGACTGTGTGGGCGTGTGCTCACTGAGCATTCGCGTCACTCGATGGTTGCGAACGCTGCCTTAGGGCGAGACGTGCGCTCCGTGTGGACGGACATTTGCATTGCGCTCTCATGCGCCCTGGACGCCTTGTGGTTGTTTGCGTGCTCAGCTTGAGCATGTGTCGTTTGGGTGGCATGCATAAATTTATCGTCATATGCGTTTTTTCTGTTCCGTGGTCGTATGCTTCTGTCAGAGGAATGGGAGTCGAACCATTCGCGGCGCATGTTTCACGTCTGTGCGTGGCTTTAGATTTTTTGTGTTTTGACAACTTCTCGTATTACATTTCTGGCATTTTAATATGGAGTTTCTGCTAAGCGTTTCTGGCATTTTGAACAACTTATCATATTGCGTATCGTCCATTTTAATCTTAAAATAACCAATCCAGTGAACAGAGTTCTTGATATTTCAGCAACAACACAACAGTTGCAAACGTTTAATACTTACGTAACGGCACAATACTGTCTCCTGTCTGGGGATATAATATTGCTGTGGTGTTATCAATAAAACGACAGATGCTTTGTAATATTATTACAGAAATGCTTTATTATAATTAATGTCTAAATAGATGGATCATCATATAAATGTTATCTAGTACAACCTACAAGGCGCGACGTCCAGAGCCGCGGTCAGTCTTACCTCGCTGCTCTCGACGCCTCGTCTTATTCCATCACATACGGGTTTTACAAATCATTTTGTTAACATTTTTGTACAGCCATATACAATAATTTTATTTTCAATTACATCTAAACGTAAAAAATCTTGAGGTGTCGTAGGAAACTACGCTTCCTATAAAAATTAATTACACAGGGGGAATGAGGAGTAGCTACGCTTGTGACGTGCGACCGGCAAGGTAGACCTCGGGACTACAACTATCAGTACAGGACTTTACAATCATCACTATAACCTACGCGCGCAGGACGCAGCGCCTACACTAAACATAAGCATCGCCCACTCGTCGGCGCTCGCTCCGAACATTCTCGGAGACTCATTAACTAAATAACTTAAATTAATTACATAAAAATATACAAAAATATCATTTTCACAAAATTATAATCGACGAACTATACATTCCGGCACTAAAAGAGATAAGCTATGTACGATTTTAAAGCCGGTTTATAACTTAAACGAGAGCTTGACTTGAAGAATAGTACAAAATAATAATATAATAATCACGACTATAGTGCCGATTGTCCAGAACTGCCTGCGGCATCTCTTTATCGCTCTAGAAGATTCAAGGTCCCCTAGCCCAGCTAATAGTAAATCTACAACGAGCTAAAATTACGGAAACACCGGGGCCCGCGGAGCCGCCGTTTTCCTTCGATTCATAAATTACACGAGAATGAGAGACGTTCAAATATTTATACATAGATTCATACGAACAACGAATAATACTAGAACACTTAAGAGCTAGAAACGCAATGAACGCTACGCCGCGGTGACGCGACGGCCGAGCACCGGAGTCGGCGTCGACGCTGTACAACTATTGTTACTTGTTACAGTATACCGTATATCGTATCGTTCTGTACATCAGTCTGCGCTACGTATGTACAGGGGACGAAGCGACGAGCTCTATAGTTACAAATGTACAATCGCAAATATTCACAAAATTTATAATAGGCGGGGCGATACCCGCGCCGTCGCATCAGGCTACTTCCGCGGACGTTAATACTTTACACCGACTGGGACTACAGCACGGGGTTGGGCGGCGGCGGGCCGATGGGCCCGAGCTCGGGCGCCTTCATGAAGAACTTCTCGAGCTTGGCGATGATGTGCTTGCCGTACGTGTACTTGCGCAGCGAGCCGATGTGCGGCCGGATCTTGTGCATCAGCACCTTGCGCTGCGTCGGCTCCGCCACGTCGATCATCTTCTGCACCACGTAGTTCGCGTACTGGTCCTTCATCATCACGTGGAGAGCGCTGCGCCAAAGTAACACTCGTTACATCACTATAACTTATAACTAACTGTTCAGTAGTCTTGGTCATATGGCTGTTCAAAGGTGTGCCCAAATCCAAACCACAAAGCATACACAGAGAGGAGGCGATCTACGTCGCCGTAGCTCTTTGGCCTACCAACTCCTGCAATGTGTTATGCAAGCTCAAGTGGCTTATGGTTTGCTTTCTATGTATTTAAATTGTATTTTTGTAAATGGTAAAAATAAAAAAAATAAAAATAGGGAAATATAATAACCACACCTCCTCTCTGTATATGCTCTGGGGTCAAACCACAAGGTGGATAGTAAAGAGCGACATTCATAGGACAAATAGTCGCTAGATTAGTTTATGTAGAACTGTCGTTGAATCCTAAAGCTGCATGCTGCGTGTGGTTTGGCACGTATGATGACCGCAGATTTCAATATATATAGTATGCATATTGTCAATCAATTTAACAGGTTTCTTTAAATTATCGCATAGATAGAGGATACCAATTAATATTCCATATTCCACAACATTTCACACAACGCTATCTAGACCCATGGTAAGCATAGCTTAACTAGCTTGTGTTATGGCATCTAGAATGCGGATAAACATACTTAGAATACATACATATATATTATACATATAATTTGAAAGACAGCCCTGATGCGCTCAGATGGTTTTGTCACCATCACAAGCACAAATTCACCATGCGGAGATATGGTGAATTTGTGGTCATCCATCGCCGTAGCGCCCCGTGCTATCCTAATAAGACACCCAAGAAACGTGTTATGCGCGTATAGGGTATGAGTATGGCGGCGCACTCACTTGTCGTTGAAGCCGCACAGCTCGTCGATGAGCAGCGCGCGCTCGTTGCGCGTGGCGTGCGTGACGCACTTCTCCACGACGTTGGACGCGAACTTGTGCTGCGACAGCTGCAGCACCTTGCCGCGCACGCCCGCCACCAGCCGCGAGCGGTCCTCCGCCGCGCCGTGCTCCAGCACGTGCTGCACCACGTAGTTGCCGTACTGGTCCTGCGACACCACACGCGTCATGTACCACCGCCGCGAGACCAACGGCGGCCTAACCAACGTTTATCCAAACATTGTTAGGTGGTAATCCGAAAAAAGGCAGGGCTAATGTCAGAACATCGAATTTGGATAAAGATATTTAAATACGACCTTTTGCGTTTGAACATGCTTACAACATCAGAGCGAGGCACATAGCAGATAGCATTCGCCGCGTCGACACAAAAGAATGCGCACGCTGCGTATCTCGCTCTAATTACGGATATTTCAAAACTTAAGAAAGATTTAAAGATACAAGTAATTGCTATCGATAAATGTGCTCTGATTACCCCCTATCTATCTATAATTTACATGCTTCATACTTATTTGCTATTCGTAAAAAAAATTGTACCTTGTAATTCGACAAATTACAAATCAAAATGATTCTACTTCATTCCAAAAAGCATGTTGAATTTAGTAAATGAAACAAAATGTTAGAGGACTTTTCTTTTGCATAACATTAACTCATTAATGCTATAGAATTTCTTAATGTAGATTTGGCAAAAAAGAAATATTTAACAGTGATAGGTATGTCCTGAATACAGGGGGCGCTGGATTACCACCGGAGGTACAGTAATAGTACAGTATCCTCTACCGACAAGTGAAAGATAAAATACAGCGCGACACCAACATTGTATAATACCTGTATGAGCTGGTCGGTGTGCGCGTGCAGCTCGCTGAGCACGGGCGCGGTCTGCTCGGGCGTGCAGTGCTCCAGGATGCGCTGGATGACGCGGCAGCCGTACGGGTGCGTGGACAGCGCGTACACCTGGCCCGCGAACGCGTTGATTATGAACTGCAGTGCCGTCGGTTCCACACACTCGATACATTTTTGTACCTGAAACATTACGATACCACATTGACAACATTTATTTGGATAACAAATACGGAAAGTAAGGGAGCCCTAGAAAAGATTTTGGTATTAGTCGAGCGCGTCATAATAACATAACGAGGAAAACCTTGTTCTCCTATAGTAAGTTCCCAAATATGTCCCCTTTTATAAAGTGCGCAAAAATACATTGCATTTACTCGAGAACGTCAAATTACCCCAGGGCAACTTCACACAAGGTGAAATGCACACTTTTTCGTGTGTCATTTCATTACATGCAAAAAAAATGTGCATTTCAAATGTATAAACGATTTACACTTGACAAAGTCACTAGTTTTGATCGTGTCCAAATCATCCGATTAGAATTGGCGCTCGAGAAAAAAAAAAATTTCCTTTCATGCTAACCGGCGGATTAATAATATGTCTCCGTTATCAGAAACACTTGGGGTGTGTACTTAATCTGAGGCGGTTTAAAATATCTAATAAAGATTTTTTATTTGCATTTTTTAAAACCTGTCACCCTTTCACTGGCGACTTTAGCGTGTACTGGTTTTAAAGGGCATCATTGGCCATATTTATTTTCTATTTATCGTCTTTAAAATAAGTAATAATAGTAAAACTACAGCAACTACTTGGACTCGCTAGTTGTCTACTTAAATTTTGTTAGCAGGCTGTGTTCATACAGTATATGGTCTCAACGTACGTAATAACTTGGATTAACATTCTGCATTCGGAAGATTTAAGTTAAAAAAGTGATATGAACTTACAACATGATTGCCGTTCTGATCCTTGACGCACTTCAGCACATGCCCGTCGAGTTCGCGCACGACCTCTTGTTGCTGTTCGGCTGGTATTGACTCAAGCGCTTTCTGAATTACTCGACACCCGTACATTTGCAAAGCCAGGTTTAACACATGCCCACGGACCTAAAAAGTAGAATTGAGTATTTAAAAGTCTAGTTAGTTAAATATATTATGTACTTAGTAATCAAAACAACCCCTAACAGATATCCATAAAATTATTACGACTATTGTAATTAATAAATGCCCAATGAAAATCATACCTTCTGTGCCAACGTCGTTTTCTGTTCCGTCGTTCCAAACTCAAAGAATTTTTGTATTACATAATTTCCAAAAACATCTGTCATTAGACTATATGCGGCGCCGATGATTTCATTGAACACCATTTGTTTTTCTTGAACTGTGGCTCTTTCTAATTTTTGTTGGATAAATCTGAAAAGATAAATCATCTTAAATTTATGATTTCAGGTTACATCAAACATTAATAAAACTATAATATTTACTAAATATAATTAGACTGGCGTGAATGTATTGTCACCTAAATAGCTAGCAGTGCATTCTTACTGGCGTATTTAAAGTCAGCATTCAGTCAGCAAAAATAACCAGTCAGGCAAACATAGAAAAAAAATCTTTCGGAATTTGTTAAGGAAGGTCACAACAGTCTAAATTTCGTTTTGTGTGGTTTCAATTCGCTGCATTATCCATCCCATCCCATGTTAGCCATAATTATTTCAAAGTGTGAATTTTTCGTGTTTTGGATAACTCGTTCTTTTTCCATTTTACAAAAAAAAGATAATTACGAGGTTGGCTAAAATTACATTTCCTACAATTTTTTTCCTTTAATCGATATTTTTTTATTTATACTCACCCCGACATGAGATGATGAACTTTAGTTTCATTAACAAATGCTTTATTTTTAATTTTAAATCAAAAATTACCCGAAAAAGAGTTCAAGCTATCAATTGATAGCCTAGTGCCATAAACGAAGTAGACTGCGTGCGTTTTAACCAGTTCAAGTCCGACATAACCTTCGGAATTAGTGGGTATTTTGCGCATCATAAAAAAATAAAAGATTGACTAGTGCTTCCGATCCTCCAATTTGCAATCCAATCACCTTTTACAGGTAATTAGAAGTTTAAAGACAAACCGTAGAAGGAACGCCCAGATAGAAATAGCTACTAGAATTTTTCCAGGTCCAATACTAATTCAACTGGGCTAGTATGAGAAATGCCCGGTTCACGTTATTGCAGTCAAGTAATTCAGCGAATCAATCCAGTCTAGCGCTCGACTAGATTTTAGTGTAATGCGTCACCTTGAGGATCACTCGCTAATTTATGATCGGCAATATGGCTTCAGGCCGAAACGGACAACAGGTGATCTGGCGTATATTACCCATATTTGGGGTGAGGCTATGGACAAGCACGGCGAGTCAACGTGATATGAACATCGACAGAAGTATATGAACGCAAAACAGTGCAAACTTACTCTCTTACAGTCTACATAGAGATTGGCTCATGAACAATTTTTTTTTCAGTGTACATCTCTGCATGCCATAAATTTGTTTAGCTCAATGTAATATCTCATCACACACAATTTACTAAACAAATAAATTGTGCTAAAAAAAATTTTTAAGTTATTTAATTTACTCTGAATCAGTTTCTTTGCTATTGAAGTGAAAAGTCGTTTCTTTTTAACTTATGACTCAAAGTTCAAGATAAAGATGTAGGTTTTCTGATATTTAAGCACGCGGGAGCTTACTCACAAACCAGGTAAACAGAAGGCGTAAAAGAAACTACATCCCACGCACGCTCAAGTTGTGACATGAACTCCTTGCTTCGGTTTTCCCAATCAACTTCAATATGGTGTTCTTCAGGGAGATGAGGCATTAGAAGGCTTCTTCATGTTTGGATGCACGAGTGTAACGCCCCTGGTGTTGCATATGTTCGTAGGCCACGGTAACAGCTTTTCATCTGGTGGGCCGTGTACTTATCTGCCACTGAAGTGATATAATAAAATGGTTTCTTACCTGGAGCCGTGTTGGTCCTGGGAAAATTCTACAATGTGGTTGGCGAGCTCCCGTAATTGCAAGTTGGGGAAGCGGTTGTTGCGGAAGTCCTCGAGGAGCCGGCTGCGGCCCGCGGGCGGCTTGTCGCCCACCAGCGCGCCCACACTCACGCCACCCACGCCCACCCCGCCCACGCTCACGCCGCCCACGCCCACTCCGCCACCCACCAGCTCTGCAACCAAACAAACATACAAACATTAACGAAAGCATACGGCCGTTTTTATGTTCATAAATTCCCTATTAGTGTTACCAATTGGTAAAGACTAGACATCGATTTATCCGTTAAATGTAAACCAGACGTGCCGAGAACTAAATGATGGTACAAGAACGATAAACTAAGAATAACGTACACCGATTTTGCGATATACCACAGCTAAAAAGTTAAGTTTGATTGTTTTTAAAGAAATAACAAGGACGTAACGCAAATTGATTGGTTTATATAAAGTTAATGTTCAAACGATTTATTGGTGAAGAGAAGTAGAGCTCTTTGTATTTGAAATGATGGCGGGGGTGTCATATTGTCCAATCGTACTAAAAGCACTTTTTGCATTTCGGTGGAAACGAGTGCCGTCTTTCCGTCATACCAGTTTAATATAATAAATATTTTAGAGTAATTACAGTTTCAAAGAAATGTGTGTGTATCTTAACACTAACGATGTTATTGTATTATGCACTAGCAAATTACAGCAGCTATTTACACCATTTACAAGGTCTGTGAACAAGCGCTGTGCGTGGTACCCACCTGATATAGTTCCCACTCCACTCAGTTTGCTCAGAAGTGATGATGAGGAACCGAACATTCCGTTCGATGTGAGACCTTGTGCTAAACTGCTTACACTTCTGAAAGACAAACATATAGCTATTGAAGGAAACGGCCACTCTCAATGAAATTGTCTCAAAAGAAATGATTAATGCACATGCTCAAATGATGTATCTGTACAAAATTAACGACTGCAGTGTCTTATAAACAACGTTGGCAAACAAGTATTTACAATATACAAGGTCGACCACTCAGAGCGTCGCAGTGCACCCCTATCGCGTCGCTTCTGTTCTAATTTGGTAACCATTATAATGCACCGGGCCGAGAAACTTCTGTTTCTCAGTGTGGGCGTCATTACACTATTGTTTTAATTTTTTGTTAAGTATTGGTCATTCTTTCCGAACAGGTGCTATTTATGATTAAATAGCCTATTCACAAGTGGGTAAATGGTACAAGACAAGATAATATCATAAGTAAGAAGAAGCGACGCGGGGAGTGCAGGCTGTGTGATGGGCGTGTGTGCACCTGTACTTGGCGGTCTCGGCGCCGGGCGCGGCGGACACCGAGCGCAGCCCCACGGGCCCCAGCGCGGCGCCCAGCGGCGGCGACAACGGCGAGGGGCCCCACTTGCGGGCCGCGTACTCCTGCAGCGCCGCGGCCGAGCCCGCGCCGAACTCCAGCGAGTCGCGCCGCGCGCCAGACCCGCCGCCTGCAACAGGACATACCTCCACGCTCCAGCCCCACCGTAGGCAGTAGGCACACAGACACGCGCACCGGGGGATCGGTGCTGCGATACTGCCACTCTCTCTCTGGACCACGACACGACTCATATGTACAAGTTTTATCAAGTCTCGGAAGGTGAATACATTGTGGACTACGATTACTAACTTATCTACATAAAATACAGATGCTGCATACAAAAGATACAACTCGTTAATATATTAGGTATTAGATTACACAATGTGAAGTGGGTACAAAAATAGTAAATACGCACTAGCAACGCATAAAATAGGCGTCTTCGAGCGTCACAAGTAAGTATACCTATGTTTCTAGTTAGTATTTCTTTGGTATTGCCAAATGTGCTGTTATTATGAAAAGTGCTTACCAAAACGGTTAATTGGTCGTAATTAGTATTTGTATGTTATTAATTAATTCGATTTATATTTTAAGTACGTGTGCATAAATTAATGTGTATTTTAATTTAAAGTTCTAAAGTTTTAAAGTTCTCTATTATTTTATTATTATAAAATACGATGCATAGGTTGAATACCGTTATAATTATGAATAACTAGATCCGTATCAAAATTTCAATAAAGTTTGAATAAAATCATCACGTAATATATGGTATGGTAGGTATGCCCACTCTTTAACAAAGTTACATTGACAGTTTTTAAAATAGAAAAATAATGAAACACTTGTTAATAAATAGAACCCATCTCTTTGTTATTAATTTGACAAGACAATACAAACTGTTTACAGGTAGTTAAAAATGCACTCAACTCGAACCGAGCGAGAAATGATTTGACGTAGGGTGCATTTCATGATTATAAGTAGCAACTTAATTATATTTAGCCTTCCTCGATAAACGAATTATTTATTCAGCATAAAAATAATTTTACTAAACCTACTGTTCTTCGCGTCCAACCAAACAAATAAACTCTTATAATATACATAGTAGGTATATATTTCAAAAGTACTATTAAGTTTAAAAACCTATCGCCGCCGGCTGCTGGAAGCGGGCAACCAGCTTCTTTATGTAAGCACCCTTATATAATACAACGTGACATCGCTATAATTGAAATCACATGTTTACTTTTTATTAATATTATAAGATCAATGATTCAGATCTGTTCAGTGCTCCAGATCAGTGTTCAGTGATCCAAACTTCTGCATTTATAATATCTGATATTCATATAACAGAAGGTGAATTCCTTTGCTGTTTTATTAACAAATAACAAGCAAACACAAATAATTTAGGTAAGTTACGACCTGAGACCGTAATCTGACGGAAGATTAAAACGGACGGAGGATTACTGCCACGTCAGGTTGCAAAGTATACTTAACAGAGAGGACATGATTGTTTGACATCGTCACAGGTTTTAAAATGTGTATACATAGGTATGTAAAGGTGGATATTTCAATATAAAGTCAAAAATCAATGTTTAAAAATGATTGAAAAATCATTCATTGGTTCCGATAGTTCGTAAGAATGTCGGTAGATGCTCAACTGTCGCCTCAAAGACGGATATAGAAGGAGAAATTTGAATTAGTTAGGGCGAGGTCTTGCAGCTTAGTGGTCAAAGCGTTGCCCCTGTAAGGCAAAGATCGCAGGTTCAAATCCTGCCTGGACTGATTAATTTTTTTCTCTCTTTAAATCAATTTTAAATTTTGATATAGTCGTATGTGGAAAAATACAATAAAAGAAAAAGACTAACAAAAGGACCTGCCTTCTGTTGAAGCTACTGTGAATTCGTGCATAAAGGCAATAGAAGAGATTCGTATTTAGTCACCACTGATTCAGTGATTTGAATAACGTTGGGAAATTAGCAAGGAATGTAGGCAAGCTAGTTGTCTTCATTCGGAAAGCAATAAAATACTAACAAACGTCTAATTCGGGTTTTGGCTTCCTAAAGACTATAAGTGTGACCCCCAATCCCTAGTATACAGAAGGCTTGTTTATTATTGCCAACGTTCAATATCTTGCCTGTTGGTAAGTGTTAATGTGGTCGATGATGATTATAATATATATATTTTGGACCTGAAGTCTCCAAAATATCGTCACTGATAGTGACAATATTTTAAACTAAGAAACATGTTGACGATCAAATTCAAATTAACTTATAAAAAATATAAAAATATAAATGTTTGAAGTAAAAGACTTTCTCTAAATCCATTGGAATAAATTCAAGATAATGCTACTAGTATTATAATATAAATATAATCCATTTGTACTAATAAATGTTGAATGTACTAATAAATGAGTGAAAGTTTTTCAGGATGTAGGCATGTGTGCCTGTCGCGAGAGCGGTATCTGTATTGGATCGGAAAAGAGCCAACGTCGAGTGCCATCACTGCGACGCGAGCGAGGACTCGGGGCTGCACACGCTCACCGATTGTCCGGTATGGAAGACGCCGAAGCGGGAGCTGGTGGCGGACCTGGGAGTGAGTTCTCACGCTCGCAACCTTGCTCACGGCGATGGTTAGCTGTGCGGATGCGTGGGCTGTCGGCGCGCGGCGCCTTCTGCGAGCAAGTAATGCTCGTGAAAGGAGATAGCGGAGCAGGAGTGAAGGAGAATCCTAAACCGCGCGGCCCGCTAACTGAGGCAACTCGAGCATCGGAGGTCGCTTAATGACCTTCGTCCATGAGCGCGGGTGACGGACCGAGTCGCCTGTCACACTAGCAGAAGCAGACCGAGGCGGCGGCGCACATTGCGCGCCACCCCAAACTCGTGGACGAGTTGGGGACTCCTTGGTACCCACACCCGAAGAGGGCGAGATTGAGAGATGACCCTGAGTCGGCCAGGTTGCGAGGGATATGTCTAAGACAAGACTTTCCCACTGGCTCCGACTCGAGGGGGGAAGGGTTAATTCGTGGCATTTTGCGCACGAAAAAGAAAGGTATGTGTCTCTGTGGATATCTGTTATCTTATCAACGGTTTCACGTAAAAACGGCTGAACAGATTGGCATAATATTTGGCACGATAGATTATAGTTCGGAATAGCACACATGCTACTGTTCATCTCGGCAACGCCTTCAAATTAGAGACGCGGGCTAGTTGAGCCACTCAATTTTTAGAAGCGCAAAGGCAGTGTCACTGTCGTGGAATGAGTGAATTGTTATTGAATAAAAACTCGTTTATTTTCAATTTTACATAAAAATGAAAGTTGTTGGATATTAAATTTCCTACAATTTTAGCTCTTATTTTGTTTTTCTACAAAATTGTGATAATAATAAATAACGCGCACTAGTCGAATTATCGAAATAGGTCCAGCCATTCACGTCTGTTGACGTTGATATAGGGAAATAGGATTTTTTATAAAACATTAATAACAATTTGTAAATTTGCAAAAAAAAATGCAAACAAAGGTCACGTGTACTATTGTCAATTCATTTACCTATAATGATCTATAGTTCTGTCATGTCATGACTCATGAGGCAGAAACACCAATAATATATTATGATTTAGATACACTGTTAACGTAAACAAAAATTAGAATCTCAATGTACCTAGTAACGAAGTTACGAGCTGTTTTCTATGTCACCTGAATCATATTACGAATCCGGAATATCAAGGTTGAAGTAAGGTCAGTTTATAATATTAAATATATATCAGTGTATCACCAATTTTAATATACATTGGGAAGATTCAATTGATAATGTTGTATCTCTGGGAAAGAAAAAATCCTTTGGCAAACAACCAGTCAGACATTGCAGTTGTATCACTAGTAACATTTAAATATTATTTATTTAATAAGAAATAAACCACATGAATTTACAAGATGGCTGCAAAATATGTTCTCTTGAATCATTCAAACTAGACAGGGTGTAATACTGTATATTAGTTTAAAGTAGTCATCATTTTACTAATTGAACGTCATTTCAACACATTTACCTACTTAAAAACACTTACTTAGTTTTACTTTACATAAAATCAAAATTAGAGTATTTTTTCAATAGAAATTAATATATACATAAGGGTAAGTGAGAATATACTTTAAGGTTATCGCTATTCACATAGAGACAATTAACATATATAGTATTATATACACTCAGGGCACATTTAAAAGTATAAATAATAATATTACTTAAAACAATATGATATGATATTAAATTTATAGTTACAATTAGGCGTCAAGCAAACAGTTCAAGTGTCAAAGTGTCAACATGACTGACACAACGTAAGAGACAGTGAATATTTGCATAAAAATAAAATTCTATAATTTGTTAAATCAATACAAACTACATAATGAGTACCTACTATTGAAAACTGTGAATGTAAATGTCAGATTAATTAGTTGTTCTTGTTATTCTACGAAAGTCCATAATGATTATAAAATATCTCCTAGTTCTAAATAATGATAAAAATAATTAGACTACTTGGTCTACGGAGTAGATATTTAACCACGCCATGCGCCTTCTTTAATAATAAATACGTTATTTGTAATATAAAAAGATTTATATACATTGTATTAGGTATTCATTAGCAACTGGCTCACTGTTTCAAATTTTCATCATCATCATTATAATCTATTGTTTGGTCGCGTCTAAATCGTATCGAATAATCGTATTTCTTGGAACAATCTATGCTGTTTCCTTTTCTATGGAGCATTACAGCAAATAAAATTAATTGTTGTGTGAGAATTATAATACCCACTAGTGCTATACCACAAATGCTATGCCCACTACTGTATACGTAATTTTTGTGTTGATATAAGAGTAAGGACACAAGTAAATAAAAATTCGTAAAAATAAATCATTTCACAAAGTGTGATGAAAAAATAATAATAATGTAGAATGCAGTGACTGGTCTAAGGTAAAACCATAGTTTTATGATAAAAAGAAATATTTATTTTTAATAAACATGAAAAAAAAAAAAAGATAAAGTTTTATCTTTCAATGTGGTTTAAGAACTTTGTCTATTTTTTTTTAAATATGGTGTGGTGTGAAAAAATTTTGCTCAACGTATTTAAGCAAAAGATAATTTTAATACAGTTCTCTAAAACGAACAGGAAAAGTAAAAGAAATAATCTTATTAGATTGTGTGTCTAGATGGAAAATTATATGCACTCTTATATATTTAGTCGGTTTATCATAACGAGGCAAAAAAAGATTAGATAGAAAGCCGAGATCGAAAATAAATGTACCTACTCATACAAAAACTAACCATAAATTTTTTAAAAAGAAAAAGGCAACTTTAATCACATAGACAAAAACACCCCCACGCAAAACATGAAAAAGGAAGAAAGTTTTCACCAAATCAACAGCTACGGTTTGTCATGTTTGCTTGCCACATGGCAAACCTAGTATGCTAAGTGTGCCAATAATTAGTATTCGTTATTGTTTACATAATGTTTTGATTACCTACTTGATAAAAACGTGGAACAGTGAGCGTGTAGTATCAGAGGAGTTCAGTCGCAGAACTTCCACTTCGTAAAATGTTCAAGATAGCAAAACGTTCATTACCTATGCAGAATTTAACTTTTGCAGAAGTCTCTTCCGAACAAAATGACCTCGATAAAATTACGTACGGAAAAAATTAAAAGTAAAATGTTGTGTAACGTGATTTTTTTAAGTATGCAGGACAGCGATAATATAATCAATCATACAAGATAGAAGTAATAAAACAAAAATATCTAACAATAAACGTAGCAAAAATGCAATAATGGCAATAAAATAAATTGTTTCATATTTTTAATATGGGCAGGTAATAATAGAATATCTACATTCTTCGGTCTATTTTCATACCGGATGTGAAAACCCGTAAATAACATATTTGTTTTCAACTAAAAATGTATTTCTTTATTAAACTGAAAATCAAGTAGCCATATTTGTATAGGGGTAGTTTATTGCAATATTGTACCGACTTCTAATTGGTACCCGATGTATGCGAAAACCATTCGAAATGAACGACTTTTGACGGAATTTGAAAAAAGAAAAGGAATATATTGCGAGAGAAATTCTGCAACGGAGAAATTTTAGTGTTTATATTACGATAGCAATTAATTATATATTCTGCGAAGTGGAAGTTTCACGAAAGAGCCATCAGTGTGCGCAGTGAGTTGTATTACTTACCAGGTTGCTGTTGTGGCTGAGGTTGAGCGGCGGTAGGCGGCGCAGCGGTGGCACCAGGATGCGTGGGCGCAGGTTGGTATTGACGCGGCGCGAGCACACCGCCCGGAGACACGAGTCTTAGTGGCGTCCCGTTCCGTCCGCCCATGACTAGCGAGCCTGGGTCGTAGTACGGTATCACATATTGTCCCTGCCCGTTCACCTGCTGCTCGCCCTGTTGCGGCGTGAGCGGACGACGCGGCTGTTGCGCCTGCTGTTGCGCTGGTTGCGCTACCAGACCAGGGTAAACGCCCCACGGTGCCGCTACACCGTAATATGGCGGCACGCCCGCTATTAGTGCACTCACATAGGGCGCACCCTCTTGTCCTGCATTAATAACATACGGCGCTTGTGTAAATGCTTGCTGCGCCGCTAGCTGTTGTTGTAGTTGAAACTGTTGTTGTTGCTGTTGTTGTAGAAGCTGCAGTTGCGCGGCTGCCGCTTGTCCACCTGCTGCCGCAGCTTGTTGTGACCGGAACAATTGCTATAACAAAAGAAAAATCTTTATTGTAGAATACAGTTTCGGTTCTAGTAACCTTGTGAGCAAAGTAATATCCTAGCGTGAGATTATCGCAGGGAAGAATAGACAGTCCTATGCTGAGTCTTTCGAGATATGGTCAATATGGTAAATCATTCAACAATAATTCTTATTGCTGACTACTGGTGCTGACTTCTAGAGTATGTGGTCGTACATACACTTCAAAGATAGGTGACATCAGTCACCTGAGAGAGCTCACCACCGAAGCTCTTCTTAGTCAGAAGCTCTAGTCGCTAGTAATGGCAAGGCACTTTAACCGTTATAGTTAGAGAAAAAGGTTCCTAAAAGACGATCAACTTAAGATATTCTGAGCTACATTTACAGATATTGAAAAATCGTAGGTACGGCTATGAACAATTTTTTTATGCTAATTGAGATCGTGAATAAAATAATGCAAATAATAGGTAAGCGGACTATGTAAAGGAAGAAGGGACTAGAAACTTTAAAAGATAAAGACGATTTACTTAGATTCAGTACCTATATCACTCCAGATATCACGTTTAATCATTCATTAGAATTAAGTTAATTTTGATCAATATTATACTTCCAGAGAAATCAATGGACAGTTTGATCTGCAGGTAGATCTGTATTTTATTTTGGCATTGAACACAGAACGATGTACTGGTCTTCCTGCAGTTCGCAAAGGTCAGAGGAAGATCATCTCTTCGATTCTTTCTTATGAAATTTGATCAGCCAGTGTTCACTAAATGGATTTGGAACTTGTATATTTGTTTGATAGCTGCAGGTAGCATTTAATTCTATACTATTTACTAGCTGTCGCCCGCGGCTCCGCCCGCGTGGATGTCGGTTATCGCGAATCGGGGTATGAAAAATAGATGTTGGCCGATGCTCAGACCTACCCGATATGCCCACAAAATTTCATGAGAATCGGTCGAGCCGTTTCGGAGGAGTTTGTGAACGAAAACTGTGACACGAGAATTTTATATATTAGATTATTCGGTATGGCAAGAAATAATTAAATGTTATGTCGAAGTAAGCAGAAGAGTTCAAACGACGATGTCCGATGACAAATTAATTATGGTTTGATTATGAATATTATATGCAACCCTTAAAAAATCTAGTAACGATTTAACGTTCATCTATCAAGTCAAGTTACGTACCCGATTCTCGCACGCGACAAGTAGGGATACATGTATAAAATAATATGCGGAAGAGGTTAAAGAAGTAAAAGCACATATCGTGATGCAAACATAATTTCTTCACATGCACGTAGCACAACTTAGCATATTTATTGTACCTAGTTCTCACCAAATACGACTAAAAACTGTCTAACAAAGAACGGTGTGGTATTATGGTGCATATTGCAGAAAACTGTTGTGTGTATAAATATTGTAATTCCATAATATGCAGATGACACACGCTTATTGGCGAAGCAAACGTGCATTCATCGTAAACGGTTTAATTAATAGTGGAGCGTATTGTGTATTGCAATTTTTTATCTGTGCACTATGCGGTCCAGTACAGCGCTCGAGGGCGACTACTCGTGAAGCGCTAAT
Source organism: Eilema caniola (assembly GCA_949126895.1). Lineage (NCBI taxonomy): Eukaryota > Metazoa > Arthropoda > Insecta > Lepidoptera > Erebidae > Eilema > Eilema caniola. The sequence continues at coordinate 9,253,087 of OX421462.1, forward strand.
TAACACAATCGTTTTAAAAGTTAATAATGAACCTCAGTGTCCTATGCACGTGCTACTTGGGAAAGTAGCATTAAGTTTATCTAGCTCGTAAACTAAAAAACAAAGAAAATGTTTAATACCTACCTACTCTTGAAACAAAACAATTGACAGATAAACAATGAAGTGATAGAGTTGCATAAGTGTGAAAAAATATTTTCAGTGACCTAGTAGTAAGGAGTATTTTGAATGAGATGAATCACAATCCGTGTGAGAATAGGTACGGGAGTGTGATGTCATTATAAATGTATGGACTTTATCTAGGTACCTGTTGAGAGACTATTTGGCGTCCGTCCAGAGATTCTGTCAGACCGTGGTACTGTAAGTAAACATAGTGAGCAGGGCGGCCCAACAGTGAGAGCGGCGCCGCGCCGTGCCACTGTGTCTGTCACTATTATAACACCTGACGCCCCGCTTGTATTGGATCATCGGACACCGTTGCCAACACGGCTCGTTCAATCTGGCAAGATTTTAAGTTCACAAAAAAGTAAACTTTTTGTTTTTGTTGAGTTACGCGCTCGTGGATTCCCTAAGCAAGCGTTTATCATTTATATATACAATATCAGATTGCTAAATTTCTCTTTACATAGCATTAATTTAATTTATTGACTTTATTCACGACTTAAAACAGACGCCAACGCGTCATCGTTGTAATTTTAATTACGGTAGTACATTACCAGGGCCTATTTCATTTTTCATTAGCTAATTGATACAAAATGATTATCTGACATCGTAAAGTTTGGTGCGGTGCCCCTGGTAAATCGAAAGTCTCATTCGTAGGGCGGGGGAATAGCGTTTGATCTCCTGACGCGTCGGTCTCCCGATGCTATAGCAATTTAATTCAGTGAGACGGCGTAATTGAACGGTGTGCTGTTGTAGATGTACGTAGTCGGCATGCAGCCCGTGCACGTGCGCAAAATAGACTAACTTGACCGCAACAAAATTAAGTCGTTCAAACTACTGTGTCACTGGAAGGTGGAGGAGGCGCGGCGGTGAGGAAGCGTCTCGCATTCAATTAGACGTACAGTAATCCGGCGGCGGCGAGCTTCGATACCAATTACAGGGTTATTAGTGACGGAATGCGCGATCGTGCTTAGCTCAACCCTTGCTACTATGCGGGTTGGAATGCCACACCATGCGCCTTGGCGATACACTATTTGATTTCTATAAAGTTACAACTGAAATATAATATTATTTAGAACCTACGGTTATAGCAAAAATGCAACGTAGTGAATATTGTGAAAGTATGATGTATTAGATATACCTATTTAGTTGTTATATTCACTAGTAATGTAGAGCGATTCATCAACATTACCAAGACATGGTGCTGAGTCACGGGTGGGCGCATAGAGCAACCATTGCGCGAAGGCTACCGTGCGACAGCGAAAATAGGGGCGGGTGGTTTCCAGCAGTGGATGTTATTTATTATTTACAATGAAGATGACGAGAGGACGCGCCTCTGCTCTCGGGCTCTCCCGCGAGAATAGCACGCTCCGCCCGGAGCCGACAAACAAATTACGCGACAAAGCAATCAATTATAAGGACAAGAACGTAGTTCATGCCTCTTGAATTGAACGCTATGTCAACAAGAAGCTTTTAGTGGCGTCGACGAGGTGCTACGTGCTTCAAGCAAACTCAACACCTTCACGTCTAATGCCTTCTACCGTTGTTTTCCAAACAGCCAAGAGCATCGCAAATTGAGATAAAAGCGTTTTGTTCTAACAAATTAGATTGTCGATCAAGTACGTACAAAAGGTAATTTGGAGGGAATCGGAAACGACGGGGTCGGGAGTCACAACGAGATTACAGGGATATCGTCGGCAGTGGCGTGCGCCGCTGCCACCACTGCGATGTCTCTGTTAGCGTATCTTGCTGTAACGAGTTTATCTGCCCCGCGGGCTGTGACCTCTGCAATGTTCATTTCTTTTCTTATCAGCAACTAAATTTAATCAATTTACAGAGTGTAGGTTGAATGATACAAGCGCCACAAAGAGGGCTAGTTATGAAATGTATAGGGAACTGCTTTTGTCTTTATTTTTAGAGCATACATAAAGAAATATTTTGTTTTTGACTTTTAAGTGTTATCAACGTAAACGTTATCTTTAAATGATGACGTAGGTTGTTAGTGGTTTAAGACAGGACTTTAGAATAGAAATTTAGCAAAAATAATTTACAAACGGATTTTTGATATCAAATACCAGTAGCTTGGTATTTATTTACATATAGAATTTGTGTTTTGTACGAGTGAGTGTTTGCCAAAAACAAAGACTCCATTTTAATCCTGATTACTTAGTTGATTGAATACCTACACGAAACAGCGCTTTGAGATTTTCAGCGAAAAGGTGGCAAAGGGCGAGGGCGTGGCACGGCTGGGCGGAGCACCGCCACGCCCACATTGGCACGCCCTACCGAAATTTCTCCTTAGTTTTTTTAAATATTGATATTACATAAAAGTAATTATTACATTGTATATAAGTAAGTCGTTCATCTTAACGTCCAAGGTACACTCAACTAGAAGTAACACGGGTGCATGTTTATAGACATACTAGTTATTACCTTGTAATAAATTAACATTAATCTTAACTATTTACAGACGAGGAAAATATTTCACCATTCTTAAGTTCGTGTGTGATACATTAGCTATAATTCGTCTCATACGTAGTTGGTACCTAGGTAAGTGAGATGCAGACTGTGATACATATTACGATGGTTAAGCTAATTTAAAATGAGACACAAATCATGTGCATATAATTTAATGAATAAATATCGTATGTGAACAGTGAGCACCCTTACCCCGCGCATAAGTAACATCAGCTCAACACAACCACACATTTAATCAAAATATAAAAGTTAAGTTCCTAATAAAACTTCTATAAATCTCCAATCAGGCCTCCGGGATGTTGCCTTTGCATTGATTTGTTTAGCCATCAAATCAGCTGTTTCTCAGACACCTAAAGAGTCAAGGGACCTTTTAATGTTGATCATAATTTCGTACTAGTAAGTAACAACGTGCTATTATACCTATTAGTTAAAACACTTAATTTAATAAATGCAGATCTTTAATAAACACTTTAGTTATATTAATATATTATATATTTGTTTTATATCGATAGAATTAACAGTTTTATTTCTATGGGAGACGCCTACATTAGGCAGTGGACTACAATAGATGACATGACAGCCTCCGTGGCGTGGCGGTAGTGAAAGCGGCCGCTACGCAGGAGGCGCGGGTTCGATCACCACTCAGTGCAAATATTTGTATGCATGAATATGGGCATGTGCATTGGTCTGGCTGTTTCTATGTATAATATGTATGTATTTATAAAAAAAAAGTATCGAAGTATGTTTGTCTGCATTCTAGATTCTATAACACAAGCTAGTTAGGCTATGCTTACCATGGATCTAGATAGCGTTGTGTGAAATGCTGTGGAATATTTGTGGAAATTGATTGTTTTTTTTATTTACCCGTATAGGAATTCTAAAACACTTTATTTCACAAAATTTCAAGTATTAATGATTCTGCACATTATTAAATTGGACAGATGGACTACCAATTATTTTGGCTTTAATTCATACTCAACTCGGCGTGATGTTATAAAATAGTAGTCCCTGCTTATAACTTACCAACACCTACATGTAGTTTACCTACTAATTGAACAACTGCGATCAAAAAATGATTACGACGGACAAGCGCGTAGTAAAATCTATATTATATAGTTTCTGTTACTGTAGCTATTGTTTTTTGCGTCGTCGTTTATTATATTCGATTGAATGAAATTCAAAAAGGCCCGCTTTTGAACATCAAATAAAAGCAGGGCCAATGTCTCATTGCAACACAATGTCATTAATGTTATCATCAATTTTCGTAACTTCTTTGTGATGGAATCTATGATTGGAGAATCTGAGGTTCCTTCATCGCCGTTGCACCTAATGCTATCCTATAAGAACCAAAAACGCGAAGGTACACCATAATAGGGTACATTTTGGAGTAACGATGTATGGCCGGTAACTATACCGTATCTACAATAAAATATTAAATCCTTGTACAAATGTAGTCATCGCGGATATACAATTCCATTAAATTTTATCGATATAGATATAGATTTGCCTTGGTTCCTTACAATCACACCTAAGTCAAATCGAACTTTTATTTGGGCGTGGGAATGAGATTGTTTATTTTTTTATGTTAAGAACTCTTATGGGCACTAGATACAACTTACAACTTTAATTTGCAATTGCAAAAGGAAACATTTAGAAGATAATCCAATAAATTCATTTTTACCTACTTAATATATGTGTAATATCCGTATGTGTCTGCACGAATCATTCTCTCGTCACGGTTACCAAACCCCCCCGAGACGGCTTGAGCAATTTTATGGTTTATTTTTTGGGTATATTTATTTGGCAGGTCTGAGAATAAGGTCTTAAACTATTTTTGAAATGTATTAAAACCTTTAGAAACAATATATGTAATAATAAATAATGTTTGAGCTGACCGCACAGCGTTTCAGTAAGTGCATAACTTAGTGTCTAAAGGTCAAGGTAAACTGAATAAGAGTCCAGGCGCATCGGAACGTCAATTAGAATTTAATCTCATAGTGTATGGAGATCTTTATCTCGATGCGGTAATACATATTTTACCGAGATAAGTTAACGCAATTAGGCATCTCCAGTAGCACGTGCATAAATATTAGGATGGTTCGCTTCTACGTCGATGTGCTATGGCTATGATCCTAGATGAACTTAAAATTATTGTCTCCATTGGTATACATTACCATACACATCATATTAGGACCTTGACTACTAGCTGGGTCACCCTGGCGTGTGGCCTCTTAACCTAAGTAGGTTCGCGCTGGCCTCTGGCGTACGTCTACGTGTGCTAGTGCAGAATCTTACCATAGAGTACTTTAAAATGTTATCATTCGTCGCAAACACCTCTGTTATATAACGATTATAAAAGCTAAAAAAAAAAGAACCTAAGTAATGTGATCCCATTACTCACCTCACCTAAGAATAATATCAGTTTCGCTAGAATGGGTATCCGGTACTTCACACCATCAAAAAAACAATTGTCTTAATGTTGGAAGTATTAGCTGTAGTAATATTATTATATTACATACTGATGTCAATATAAGAACACACTTTTTTATACCAGACGATATTAATATAAAGGAAACATGAGTAATTAGTTCCTAATTGTAGCACTACCTACTGCTAAGACGAACATACATGCTAAATAGCTTCTCCCAGATCCCGCTGTCAAATAGTCTTTATTCTAATTATAAAATCGTTAACAGTTTAATTCAAATGAAATTCGAATTTGGTATTATTCCGAGAATATCCTTATAATAGTTAGATGCGTCATCTTAAGCCGATTTATTCCAAAATATTGGTGTAAGTTTACCACATTGAAATAAACCGCAAAAAATTTCAGTATCCGTCCATGAGGTATATATATTTGCGGTATAGACGAGTATTTATTGGTCGCAGTGGTGACGGCGACGGCCGGGTGCGGTCGGACGGTGCTTTTATCAAAATTAGCAGGCGCGCCCGTGCCACGGCGCACCCCAATCGTAAAAACACCATCACGAGCTCGGTAGCGACGACGGCACTTGCGCCACACCTAGCTGTCATTCCCTAACAAGTCACCCCATGACTGGTTATTATCTACCTAACATATTTACCCAAGGATGATATAAACATTTTTACCTCATTCAATACCATAACCCATTTAAGAAGTACGACTATAAAAACGGTTAAGTGCTTGCGGAATTGTTATAAAGCAGATTTTGTAACACAGTATGCCTACTTAAATGGATCAGTCGGCCACCGTTGGCATACCAGCTTTCTTTCGCCGGACACGTTCTCAGCCACAAACTACTCGCAAATGTAAGTAAATAAGATTTACAGAAACTGCAAAATTATGTTAAATATTCTCAGCAGATCAAGTGCTCTATAGTAAGCAGAATAATAACGATCTAGATGCGAGGGAAAAGGGTTTTAGGGTTTTATTTTCGTTTTATAAGCGCGAGTGATACGTGGTGACCGCTTTGCGGCCACTTTCACTTTAATAAGTATTACTCACGGGACCGCTAAGAAATTAGCACAGTGAGGTTTCATGCACTTTCATTTCAATAGAAGCTTTTTAATTTTGTATACACAAATCTAGAAAACCTTCCATGTGTCGTAAGCTGATGTGCAGTAGCCCCGTTAGTTTCGTAATAATAGCTTGATCCTAATTTCAGGTGAACAATAGCCGCTAGTTGATCTGAATGGTAATGGCACTAAATTAATGACCGAAATGCACGTGTGATACAATAAGTTGGTCATGCGGACGAGGTAAGGCTTGCACTACTACATGCGATGATTACACCGTAATATGTATGCATAGCGTCTCGCTGCTGGTTGATTCTTTTATACAACTGTGTGAACAACTTATAGAATATCCACTTATCGTGCCAAGCAGAGAAGGTAAAAATCCTATGGGTGTTTCTCTTTATTGGTAAATAAACACGTAATAATTAGGTTGGGCGATGTAATTTATGTGTACAATTCCCTGGCAGAAACCCAACAAATCAGTTGGTAACTGACACACGATAAAAGCGATTTCGCGAATTAGTACCTAATTAACTTAGTCATTTTACAGGATCATAAGCTATACTTGGGCAATTTATTATTCACCGTAAAGGAACACTGTTTCTTAATGTTTAATTAGGATTGTAAATTATTCTCATTAGAAGGTGCTTACGACATACCTTATACCTTACGGTGCGACGATATGTAACACAAAGAAATTAAAAGAAACGGCAGCGCAATAGTACATAGTAAACAAAGAAGGAAACGAAAAATTAAGGATGCGAAGGTGGTGAAAATGTGAATATATTACACGGCAGTGTAATCACACGCACGCAAGAAGCAGGCGGTGGCTTATAAATGTGGCGGTATAATGCTCCTAAAACCAATAATTCACTTTTACAGACTTTAATTTTGAGCAATTCTCAAAAAAGTTATATATTACTTAGAGAAAGTAATAACATGAAGTATTTAAAGGTAATGTATGAATGTATTAGTTTTCGTCTTTACAGAGTTAATCTAGTAAAACAAATGGAAATAAAAACATAATGTGCTCGTAGTTGCCGCGCGAGTTCACCGATGGTATATTGCTGGGGCCCTATCTGATGGTATGGACATAGGCGGGTAACGAGGCCACGTAATGAAGTGGCACGTTAGGAGATGGGTCGCACCTTCACTCCAATTTCTCGCTAACTGAACCCTTAACGCAACGACCTCCGGGCTTTTACTACACCCACTTGCTAGACAAACTGCGCATATATCTTTTAACTAATTCGAGATACGATATACCTGGTTAGCTGAGATGACAGTATTACGACCTATTTGATTTCTACACCGTGAATTTATAGCTAAGTACATATCGTGTATAAGATCTAATCTCAATTAAGAAAAATTTGTCTTGTTCCTGGTTAGAAAAAAATCGTAAGAAAAGAAGCAAGCTCATTTTCGAAAATAAACGAAAGGCGAATGAGCGAAGTGAATCTAATTATGCCGCTTGACATAGTAGAGGGACAACGAAATAGCTTCCTTAATTCTTCTTTTATCACAGAAAACAAACTTCTATTTGAGAAACGATTAAGCAAAGCAGTTTAACCTGTCAAGTGAGTAAATAATAGACACAATAGGTAAACAATAGACTCGCGGTGCGATCGCACCGCTTGGGATCTTAGACTTTAATAGCTTATCAAAAACAAAAATGGTGTCAAAGAAGAAGTGTCAGTTTGTAAACTATAGTAAAATCAAATTAACGTTGTTAATGTCACTTCGTAATTGACGCATCTTACAATATATATAATAATAATAAATAACAATAAAAATAATAAAAAACAATTACTACACTTCCCCTAACCTACGACTTATAAGAATGCATATTAGATTAGGATTGTTTGCTTAAAATCTATACTGACAAGGAAGGAATCTGGATTTGCAAAATAATGGAACTGTAAAACAAAAAGTTCTTTTAACCGTGTTTGGTCAACAAACGGATATTATAGTTCGACAACCTCTAACGGTATTTTGATCCAAATTCATTACGTTAGCCAAATTCTCCATTTAATACCTACAAAAGATGTTTTGTTCTTTGTTATAAATACTATTTCCAACGCGAGACATGATATAGTCACCCGCCGATAAAAAAAAAAATACTGTTTTAAGTTCTACCTCGATTATGGTTTTTGGTTTAATACAGGATATGTTGATTCCATTTTCATAATATCGATGACCTAAAAATGATAACTAGTTTTTAAATTTCTTTAGATATTTTTTTGCGATCTTGAACGGATTTATTATAATTTTATACAGATAAGGTCTGGCAACATACTGCCACAACACAGGTAAAGTAGGCACGGAGAGATGGGTGAGGTGAATGTACGCATGAAGTGTGCCACGCGCCGGAGAAATGCTTCGGAGTGGATACCGTTAGCGGAACGCGGTCAAGCCGGCAGCAGCGGTACACGAGTTCGACACTGCGACTTCGCCACCTCACCGTCACCTTTCATTCAGTTATAACCTACATGCATTAATAGAGTCCTAAACTGTTGGCCACATTTTTGTTTTCCAAATCAACAATAATCTTTTTTACCCCTATCTCCTATGCGTAACATCGTAATGTTGCCCGAAAATAAAATATTCATTAATTTCTAGTTGTAAATTTTCAACCATGATTTCTGAAAGTAGTCATAAAAATATAGTGAAGATATCGTGAAGCCCCTCGGAGGGACGACGACGTGGCGGCTGCGGCGCGACTTGTCTCAGCGTGGTAATCGGAGCGTTTCTAATACCCACGCTTTGACTCGGTTTCACCGCACGCTTCTTGCCTCCGTTCTTATTTATTCGTTTTGCGAAACCGTTTGAAATATGATAACGTTCAGTCGATTGCCGAGCTGCTCTAGGTTCTCACGAAACTTCACACGAAGTTTTTACAGCCAGTTCAGTTAGCTATTGAATTCCCGTGATTACAGCAAACGGCTCAACAGTAGACGCAGATATCGGTTTACACAAGCAAGAATACAGGGTGAAGAGTATTGCAAATAGGCAAATAGTAAAAAGAATGTTTGTGTGAACCGAAAGCGTCATTATGTTAACAAGGAGTCTAAAGCGCGCAAATGAATATTTTTCACAATAATTGCGATGGTTGCAGCAGGTAAGGCGCGAAGCACAGGCGCGCTGCGGCGGGCGCAACAATTTGCATCACAAATGCGGGTGGCAGTCGCGATGCGCCGCATCGCGGCGCTGGCCCTGCGCCCGGTGCCCGTGGTGGCACAGCCCCACCCGCACCAGACAATGTCACAATCAACATCGCGTGGACGCTTTTTGGACACCACGTGATTGCCGATTGTAGAATACCATAATCACCAAGAATGAACGCATTTTCAACGTAGGTGCCCAATACAATACCTACAGGTAAGGGTAGTAAGTGTAAGGACCAACGATTTGCTAATAATTGTGATTTTAAAGTTCAGGTACAATCGCGAAATTTACTCTTGTTCCACACTTTCCGTAATTGTGTCAAAGTTATTCGATATGGTAACGATGAATACCTACACCAAGAAATTTTCACGTACGTTTTATGAACATTGAATGTGTACCTGGTCAAAGTCTTATTAATAAATTCAATTTCCTTACATTATATTATCGACTTATCGTACATCATTAATGGTAGTAGGTACATTCTAAAATAACCTTTTTGATATGCACTGTTTTTCACACTTTACAAGGAGTAATGTAGGAGGTGACATACTGACAATAACATTTTCTGCATAGTATTATATAATCTAAAATGGTACGTGGATTCGCGAAAAGTAAAGGCTCTAAGCGAGTAAAAGCGTCCGAGTTGAAAGGCAGTGAATTAATAACGAACTTTTCCCGCGACGCGTGATGACGGCCAACACGAGTAGCGCATTAGATGCCAACATTGGAAATTTGTAAAGTCTTTATATAATTATTCCTTCATACTTCTTATATACAAAAAAAGTGAATTATTTAAGAAGTCTACAAAACTTTTTACTTAATGTCTCTGTCTTTAAAATGTATGGCAAGAAACGGTAAAATGCCGATGCTAATTATTCGTGTCAATTTCACCACGAATATAAAAGTCGGTTAATTGAAAAGAACGAACGACGAACGAACATTTCTCTCATAACTATACCAGTTAAACTCTTTGGTATTAAAATAATCACTAATTAATTTAGATTACTGCATTAAAAATCATCAAGTGAAAAATTATTGTAACCATCTACGTTTATGAGTACTAAAACATGCAGTATCGGCAAACACGACAGGGTACACGAGGTGGAAACAAGGGCCAGGTCTAACAAATAGACTCAATTTGTTAGATTGTAAGTCAAGAGATTCTGCGTTGAAATATTAGGACTATTTCAACTAAACGATGCAATCACTGGAGGATTTGAGAGATTTCACCTCGCTGCCGTCATTTTTACCCTTTTCCTAAAAGCTGTAAATCCTCGTTATAATCGAATTGAAACCAATAATATTACAGATAATCAGAAACATAAACACGACTGACTGATAATAATTGTCGATTTATTATATTTTATATCAAAACAAGTGTGTACGAGGGGTATTCTATATGGAAAGGAACAAGTCTGTGAAGACGTGTACGATATTGAAATAAATCTCAGGCGGAATGAGTCTTTTCGAAATTAACCAGCGCGTCGTATAGAGCGTTAGCTTGGGAGGAACGAGCGGTAAAGCGGCTCTTAATTAAATCAAGTGACACGTCTCGTCGCAGGTTACCTCAATCACACGACCCCAATAAACCCATGTGCCAAACGGAAATGTTTTATATCATGTCATATTACCTCGAGAAGACAGTTACCTGAGACAAATTACACAAATTGAAGAAAACCTATGGCCTTTCTGTCGTCTCGTCGTAACCATGGTGAACAGCATTACGTGAGCAATACTTTTTTGAGCTTAATATTCGTAAAAGTTGAGCGCCTTAAAAATTCTAAATAGAAGGAATAGCATGACAGATTTTCCCTGTTAGAATTTGGATACGCAACATAGAAGTAGAAGAATGTATCTCAACCTCAATAATACGAGTCTATTCATATATTTTATATTATAAGTGAAATTAGATTTTGATCTCGTTTATGCTGGAGCTACAATCTACATGATTTTTTGAAATTTTTGGTACGGTGATTCAGATAGGCCGACAAATAAGTAATTTTTTTGCTCCGATAATAGTTAAATCCTAAAATTGTACAATTCATGGCAAAAATTTTATTTATATCGACGATTTTCAAGTTACCTTATTCATTCGAGAAAGCACGATTAGTAATTAATGTTTGAAGTGTTAAGTTAATATATTATAAAACATTAACTTAACACTTAAAACATTAACAATTTAATACTAGTTGCAAACCGTACCCTCTCCCTTTCACTCTCCCTCTGACAAACGTTTCATGTTTACAAATAAACATGGAATATTTCTCCCCAAGTCATCACAACTCATAAAAGTCTAGGATCGGATATAACAATAAAGCGGCGGGTAGGCGTGGTGGTTGCCTTCGCGGAGGTATGGAGGTACAGAGCAACTTGTGCAGCGGCCGGGTGGCTGTGCAGCGGTCGCACTCATTATTTTCATAACAAGCTCGCGACGGCCGCTGTTCGCTCTCGGTTCCTGAGTCCCGGTCACGGCAATTAATTAACTGGCTAAACGGTATCGTGTTTTACATTCTGATGTTTACGTAACTCTCCAGCGATAATGTCGCTGGGTATCGGAATGACAACGCCACCGCTACTCATATTAATTAATAAATTATTAACGCGGCCTACCTTGCTGAAAAATTAAAGAGCTTCATTATTGAGCTCGTTATCGTCACTAACGTTCCGTGCATACAGATTGCTTATTTAAATAAAGAAAAGAAAGAAAACGTTTGCTAGATAGGTAGACTGTTACCTTTCTAGTATGTGAGACGGTATGATAGTAAAAATGAGACAAATGTGATCGGACGAGTACGTAAAATACAAACTTCCGTGAGTATGAAGCAGCTATAAAACGAAAAGTACAAAATTTACTGTTTTAAGGCCTCGTGCATCACAGGACTCATAATTCTAACAGCGGAATGTTTGCTATTAGCGATTTTATTGCAGTTTTATGTTCACTCGACATTACCTATAGCATATATATACCTAAAATGCTTGATGTCCGCCTCGCATGATAATTAACTAATCATATCGAAGTTCTCCTATGAACCGCATCTATACAGTGCGGTGTCGTAACAGCTGGCAGTGGTTGTTACTTAAATTAGTTAACAATGACACATTTCGCTGGCAAACAAACAGAGAGGACTCCTAAATAGCCCGCGCGCTATTCTCGATCTGCTGGCGTCACACGGCACACCGGTGCTGACTCACACACACACCTCAAGGTGATGCCTGCCGGGAACGATCACCACTCATAAGTGGGATATCATGCGCAACCTATTCTAGTTCCAACTATGTAATGAAATCATCTCTCGGCAATATTTGCGACGATGTATAAATGTGTCCGGTAGGTACGACCAAGGATTTAAAGACTATTTTTTTTTAATGAAAACATCTTTAGAATACGGGTAAAAATAAATTTATGAAAATTTACAGTATGTAATTTAAAGTTTTCTGTTCGCTATAGTTTATCTTGTTAAGTTTACAACGATGTGTGATATTATTATGCAAGGTAAAGGACGCAACGTGCAAATGTGAACAAATGTAAGGATATTTACACGTCAGCCACATGTTGGTGTATATGATATGTGTAAAAACGATCTATCTAATGTAAATGAGTGAACAAGTTTGTTCGATAGCATGGCAAATAGTAAGAAGCGACGAAGGCTCACGCACGAAGCATGCATGCGCGTCGAGCGCGGCCTAGTTGCGTTACGCAACAAATCGCGCTCGGCGCCGACACACACCAGGACGTTGATCTCGTGCTTGAACTTGAAATAACACTTATTTATACTTGAAGCGTATCTAAATATTAACAGCGCACATTTTCGCCAAATTCATTGTCTATTCTGATAGACAACAGCAGCGGAAATGTAATTATTAGACCACTAAACATTGCAAAAAAAAATAACGAGCTGTCGTTCTATGCTTTGTATTATTTACGTGACCGTGCGCGACGCCCAAGTGAAGATATTAAACATCATTACGCACCTTAAACTGTATAGGCATCGGGATTTTAATTTACATGAAAATTATTTTCCTGCTCATCAACGTACGAAACGTTGGCCGGAAATTGTAGGAAATTGCAAGAGAAAATGAATCCGACCGTTTGAAAGGTCCGGCTGGAAGTAAAGGTCTATGCGAAAAGCATTTAGCATTTCCCATGCACAGAAATGTTTCATAAATCATAAACTTTTTCAGACGAGATGTTATGTTGTTATGATAATGAAACGTCACTTATGAAGACATCAACGAGCTTATCAAATAATAGCGACAGACTTAAGGGCACGAAGTTATTGTTGATGTACAAACAGCATTTAACACAAAATGAACAGTAAAAATAAAGAGGTCTCCATCAATCACAAGAACAGAGCCGGCGCTTCCGGACGCGGCCTGGTCGGGCGAAACATTTCTTTGAATAATGAATGTAGTTAGGTATCGTAGCCGTAACTGGACGTGATATACGCCGTCGTCGGCCGCATGCATAATTTCACTTATTTTATGTGGTTAATTGTCGAAAATGACCGCTAGTGAAATATATTATGGCAAAACGACGCCGACACCGTCCGTGGCGGCTAATGTATTCCTTAGCCTGTACACTCCGCCCGCCCTCACCTTCGACTCGACGTCTTTGTGTGCTTACATGTGGCTTAATACTATACAACACACCATAAACGTTAATCAAACCACACTAACACGCGTACAACGTTTTGTATACGAATTTTGGATAGCATGTGGTTTTAATATACGATTCCATAAAGACCAACAATTCAGTCTTTTTTTTTTGTTTCGTACCCGTGTTTTGAAACGACAAATTAAAATATTTATTTCTTTATTTACTACCTTGTGATGTGGCCTGAATGGAAATTTTGTAATGAGAATTGTAATTATGACAGTACTGAAAGCTCGTAAATGTGTAATAACAGAAGCAGATGGCGGTGGGACATCTCTGCCTACCCGAAACTCCCGAAAGGAGAATGCGTGAGTATTATGTACGTATAGTTCATATATTAAGTAATAATTCATTTGCGCGAATTTTAGATAAATATGTGATGTAATTAAAAATTGCTCACAATACCTACTACGTAAATCATGGTATTGTAAAAAACTATGAAATACGAGACAACAACATAAAATGCAAAATCGTTAAATGACGTCTCCGAGACGTAATAATTCACTAGCACCAGTACAACCACAGGACAACCTCAAGCATGTTACATTGTATGTAGGTCAAAGTAATGTGTGAAGATTAGATCAAGTGAAATATACACATTATACAAGCAGAGAACATAAATTTGTAGGTGGGGATAGGTAGGTCGTCGTTTATGTGCACAATCGCGGCAGCCCGCATCTACAATGCCGCTGCATTACAATTTTTCAAAGCAGACACAGGCGACAGAGCGTAACAAAAGAGCTAGGAAGTCGCAAATAAACGAGCGCTGCGGTGAACCAAGTTGTACGCACACTATGCCTACGCCGTAGACTCGTAGACACCAAGAGCGCTCAACCAGACACGTCATTTTAGTTTCTTACCCACTCGAATGCATCCCGTGATTTAATTTCGTGTATGATTTTAGATAGCAAAATTTTATACCGCGATGTTGCTGAAAAGGGGATGCGCACTGAATACCATTGAAATACAAAGACTATCCAATTTGTGTAATGTAAGTTTCGGACGGTAAATGTGAACTCTCAAAAAGCTGGAAGGTAAGGCGGTTGGTTTGACTATCTTTACATTTAGCGCTTTCCGGCGCAGCGATGAATACGGGGAGATCGGGCGGCGCGATATGGCCGGCGGCGGGCAGCCGACCGCGTACGTCTGCGATGGACGCGCGCTGGGCGGACCAAGTGTAAAAAACTGTAAAGTTGCAATCATCACTACCTACATCTACGGTGGTTCCTCTACGCAAGTGTATCAGTATTAGGTATTCGTTGTAAGACGACATTTTTTGTTACTCGACTGTTAAATCAACCACTAATTCATATCACAAACTTGTCGAATGATTTGTGTCATCAATTTTATACACCGAGCAAAAAATAAATGATTTAATTTTACTCAAACATTTGCCGACTTTGCTCAAAATTCAATTCAAAATTCAAAAAATCATTTATTCCATAAAAATATTAAATTTGTTTGGAATCGTCATTATTTTCTCCCCCACCGTGCAGTGCGTGACATGGCAACTACTGAGAAACACTGCCAAAAAAAACTCAGTAGGAATCCTTTTTAAAAAAAAAAAACGTCGTCATGTATGTACAATCGTTTTCTTGTGTTGACTTAGAGCTACTTAATCCCAAGCATTTTTGTCATTCAAGTAGTCTGAAATGTTATAATATGGGCCCTGCTACACAATTTGGCCTTAATTGTTGTTTTAAATTTATTTATGGACAATGTTCTAATGCAACTCTTATGAATATCTTTTAAATAACCATCATTAAACGAAGACTTCTATAATGACGATCGTTACAAATGTCCTTATTTGCTAATTATACGGATGATCTGTAAATGGTTTTTATTTATAGCCCAGCAGCGATAAATAGGTACCCAGAAGACCTTACAACATAATTAATTGTAATATCATGCATATGTTATTAGGAAGTATTAGTCGCATACGTATGTTGTATTATAAAAATACGAAATCAAGACATCTAAACACCTTGACAGGTATTTGTTTACATGCTCATTTATATTCTTGTGACATATAATAGGACCACCTCAAACTCAATTCATTTAAAAACCTTATAGATATATGTACCTAAATCGATTTAATTATTTTTTTAGTAGCAAGAAATACTACGAATGGAAAAAAACATACTCCTATCACAAAAGCATAAGTAATAATTATAACGCACTTAGGTGCCATAAAATAGATATCCTAATCTTCGTCTATTTTAAATAACAGCGGAGTCTCGTATTACAATTTGCAACAATGTTAAGTTGCTACAACATGCACATATAAAAATAACACTTATTGTGGACTGGCTGACCATCAACGCAGAAAACGAACCGCTTCCTTAAATCCTTTACGACAATTTTTGGAGGATTGGAAAGCTGTAACTCTTCTTAAAGTAGGTAACTTTCATGTTATGCCCAGTTCACATTATTCCAGTAGCATTCCAGTCCAGCAAGCGAATCCAGTGCTAGAATGCTACTAGAATAATGAGAACCATGAACCATTACTGGAATGTGCTCATTCCAGTGAGTAGGTACCTACTACTTTTACACTAGAGTAATGTGAGCATAATCCATTCCAGCACTGGACAGGATTGATTACTGGACTGGAATAATGTGAACCGGGTATTAAATCGAAATATAGGTATTTCAGATTTATAACAAATTTTCAAACATACACATTATTCGCGGCTACAATACTATCATTTTCTGTTGCCCATACATTCATTTGAGCATTTCGTGTGCCACGCATTGTGGGTTGTGGTCAAACAACTGGCTCGATTTGAATATTTTTTGCCATTTATTATCTATTATTTACTGATTTGTAGATCAGTAATCGTCTGACCGAAGATGTTTCGAATAAAGGTAAAGTATATGTATTTATTAAGATTGTTTAAGCGGAAGTAGTTGCAGCGAAAAGCTAGTTCATGAGAGAATAATACAACACAAAATACATGAATTAATCGCAGGTGATGGTCATACATATTTAACAATTATATTAACGTCAGGCGAATTAGATCGCTTCGGTCATTTAAATTACGAACCTATTTTTATGTATTGATGTAGTGAAAGTAAATACCAGGGTTCAAGTTATTTTTATTTTGTGTTTATGACATACGAAATGTTTTCATAATAAGCATTTATTGTATTATCATTACAATATGCCTATTATGCAAACATAATATATAGGTAAATATAAATCGAACAAGTTTGCGATACTTATTCTTCTTTTTAGCAACTATGACATTTTATGATATAGAATAATGACGAAAGAAAATAAAAGCCACGTTCTAACCTGTCATAGAACACGCGACACAGCTTGTTTTAATAAAATGTATACTACTTCATGGCCATATCTTTTTCTCCGTAATACAAAAACTGAAGTAGGTAACGATGTACTTTTTCTGTAAATAGTGTAAGATAAATTTGATTCAACATTATTAGATTTGAATCAGTGTTAATTTGAGTAGATCGTTGAATACTACGTAATTATTGTAACAAATCAGTCAATAGATACATACATATTCAAAAGCAGTATGTACATACTTATATAGGATTATTTCTCTTTATATAAATAATTCGACTCGACAATAGTACAAATTTAACTACAGGTACTGTTTTGGTGCTCTATGCTCATTTCATTTGAATAAGAATACTGGTCTACCTATATACAGCTTTCGACGCTTTACATTTTATTTTTTACTAGCTTATGACTGCGGTTTCACCCGCGTGGATGTCGGTTATCGCTATAATATCGGTTATCATTATAAATTGTAGCCTATATGTTATTCTGATGTATAAGTTAAATTATTGTAAAGTTTCATTAAAATCCATTCAGTAGTTTTTACCGTCGCTTTTAGCCGCGATATTCCCGGCAGAGTAGAATTTGGGCCACCCCTTCTCTTCCCATGTGGTGTACCCTGTTAACATCAGACATATATGTACAGCCCAGACTCAGCCGCAGATGCATCGCTCGAGTCAACAATAGTGCCCGGAATACGGCAATAGGCTCGCCCCCTATTACGTGTGACCGTAATCAGATTGGTGAAATGTGGGTATTAATTCACCTCTGCCTAACTCTCCGGGGATAAAGGCGTATGTATGTAATTTTTACGTGAAAGAGTAAGTAAGACACATCTATCTATCCATCCATCCATCCATACTTACAAACTTTCGCGTTTTTTTTATAATATCCATCCTATGGTTGCCTGTAAGAGATTGCCTCAGTGCGATAAGGCCGCCAATTGTGTACCATGTGAATTGTACCTCTGAGTTCTAATTTATGTTTTCTGATGAACAATAAAGAGTCATATTATTATATTATTATTATTATTATAGGATTACGTGGGTAGCGATAATCGTTTATAAATAAAATGTATACTACAAAGAGTTACTGTATGTATTCTTCGTACGCATAACTTACTGTCGTGCGAAAGAATTAAAAAAAAAGTAAAATAGTAGTCTGGCGAAATTTTTGCGACGTAATTGAAATTACGCAAGTCTTGAAAACTAAAATGACTAAGTTTCATACGATATGTACCAGTGATGTTGTGAAGAAGAATCTGTTAATAAATATAAACAGCGCTGCGCTTGTAACTTGAGGCACTACATATCGATGAAAAGTATCCCCAGAAAATGTACACAACTTCTAACAAGACTAACTGTGATACCTGCCGTGATTTCACTCCGTTAAGGGGTATTTCCAAATCACAAGACGGTGTCTAATCCTTTTTTTTTACTTAGATGAATGATTATAGTTATGTACCTACCTAAGAAATCTGTTCAATATTTACTTTTTAAGATTATAGAAGAATCTACAATTCGCAAATATCGTGAGATTAGTTAATGATGATATTATTTGAAAATGAGTAGGGTAATAATAAAAGTTCGAGTTTTCCTAAATTCCAAGTTTATTCAAGCTCACAGTGAAACTCCGCATGCAATTGTACCCGATTTCATTTTGACCTAGAAATTCTAGTGGTTGTGCTGTCCTATCTATAAAGGTGAAGTGGACCTGTATTACTGTTGGGAGCAACATCAACTATTGTGAAACTTATGCGCAAATTTTCTAGTAGATGCCGGTGCTGAGGCTGTGCTTAGAGATTATGGAACTAAAGGGTTAACTTTCGTGCATTTGGAATTTACTTGCGAATTTAATATAAATCTTTCTTCCTGCACTCAATAAATGCCTATATTATCTTTAGCAATTAAGTGAATACATCGAACCAGAGTAACCCTATATATTAAGTAGTTTAGTTTATTTGATTGAAGTTAAGATTTTAGTGGTTGGGGGGATTTCACGAATAAAATATAACAGTTCAATTCCTAGTATGGTACCAATAAATGTACTAGGTAATATACAAAGAGTTTTGTGAAAAATAAACAATATAAACAATAATGAGTAAGTAAATAAATATAAAACAATAGAAATCTTACGATTTGTAACTTGAGATCTTTTCCTGCGGCTGCAGCAGCTGTGACAGAGGTCGTCACCGGTGATAACCACTGGTGTAAATTAATATAACGTTTTGGTAAAAGTTTTAGGGAAACATCAGCCTGTGCATAAGCTCTTTCGAGGCACGCGGCAGCCGCGCCGTCCAACGCGAGCGCCGGCTCGAGTAGGGCCCCACCGCCCTCTAACACCACCATAATAACAAAATATTGTCACTTCAAGTTTCAAAACAACACTACACCTGAGTCACTCCACAGTTGGTAAGCTCGGGTCGGCGCTACATGTCTCCCGCGAGGTACGTAGCGTTCGAACAGCGAGAGTCGCGGAACTGACGCGGCGCGCACCTGCCGCCGGCCGCGCCACCCGCGCCCCTCTCGCGCCGCCTACAGACTCGTCAACAAACACCGTTGCTGCAGCGGCCGCTCTGCATCCACAAAGCTTTGCAGACTACTTTCGTCCCACTTTTCTACTCTTGAACAACGTCATAGTGTCAACCGGTTCCACACTGACACTAAATGGGTATACACGATATAGATTTAAGAATTCCATGTATTAGAATAACAACAATACATATGAAACATAACGCTCAAAATATAGACATTAAGATCATTTGGTTTAGGTACGTGAACTAACTTCAAACTTATGCAAGAGAACAATCCCGACATCATAAGCCATTACCTGGAGACAAAGGCACAGCCAATGAATAAGCTCCTGGAAATTATTTAACCCAAGTTTTCCATACACGAGGCGTCGTTATTTCCGCCACGTGACCAATTCTACAGCCCCTCCTTATTTCAATAATTCAAAGGTTTCGTCGTCGCTAAACAACTCCGACTTCCGAACAATTACTGAACTCTCAATAATTAAGATTCTATAAGCAAGTTGGAATAGCTAAAAGAAACCCGATGGATAAATGTATAATTGTTTGAATAACTTTCTTAAAGCAAAATTCTGTAAAGAAAATGTCATCGAAGTGCGTGATTCAAACTTGAATCCAATTTACGGGACTGTCCCCTAGAGATATTCCGAAACAATGATAAAACTTCACAAATATTTCGATTCTATCAGTCCGAAATACATGGTGAAAACTACATATTATCCCAACGGCAACAGCAAACTAACTTATTTTTAAAGTTGGACCAGAGGCACATTTAATAAGTGGAAAGTGTATGCCGCAGAAATTAATTTGCTATAAACACTGATATTAATAGACGCGAGACAATAAGCCACCCCCAGTGAACTCCTAGTCAGCTACCTAATGTTTCGCAGCACGCGAGCTGCGTTGTCGACGCACACCCGACCTCCAAAACGTGGTTTTCATTTACATATATATAACGGTTATACCTACTGAAGATGATGTTACAAATAGCATGATTTCTAAAACTAACTAAATGCTAAACTAAACGTCTAAAAAAATCATCTAGTGATAAAAATACTAAAAATTCAGAGTTATTGCTTAATTATAAATATCACTAATCATATATTTATGATGTGTGTGTTCAAAAATTAGTTATTTACGTTATACACTTAGTGGATCATGCGTAATGGGCAGTTGCCATGGGTATAATCAGGTTACATTAATTTACTGGATTATAATGGCGATACGTTTGTCTTATTTCAATATTTACAAAATTTCTGACAGTTCAATTGCTTTGCAGTTTATATTTCATCATGGAAAGACTTAGATAGTGGTCTTCTCAAGTCGTGTAGTGACCAAAGATTGCAAAGATTCTTCCAGTATTCACGCCTGTTAAAAAGCAACCGTAACGTCAGGTATATTGTAAATGGATGGATTGCTTGAAAGATGATATTGCAAAGAAGGGAGAAACTGAGGAAATGAGATCTGACAGATATTTATGGAGGAAAATGACATGTTGCGCCGACCCCAAATAGTTGAGACGAGAGCAGGTAGATGATGATGATGATGATGATGATGATGATGATGATGATGATGATGAAAATAACAATAATATATCGCTATTTACCTACTCCGATAAAATTAGTTATATGTGTAATATTTGTAAAAACTTTCGCTACTAAAAATTTGTGTTCAGTCAGGCGGATTGAATATTTACGAATGATAAACTGCTTTAATTTTTTTTTTTTACCGAGAACGCTCAGATACAAAAATATACATACATCAACGAGAAATCAGTAAGATGTATGACAATAAACAAATACAAAAGTAACAAGAGTATCTAGCAACAAAGTCCGCATCATCAATTATTTCACGATTCAAAGGATTGTAGGAAGTAAGTAGGCCATCTCGACAGCAACTGTCATTCTAGCGAACGTAATTAACTTTCTTTTCCTCTGGCATTGGTATAAATGAACTTTGTAATTGTTTTAGTGTAAATTCTGATACCTGCGTGTAAACGGAGTGATTCAATGTTTGAGAAATCTATATTCTGTAGACATTTTAATTTTCATGATCTGCTTGTCAATGTTACAATTTTCTATTAAGAATAATTTACAAGTGGTACATTGGATAGGTCGGCAGCGGGATCAGTCGGTCACACAACGAATGCATGGACAGACTGACACTTAGCTCTGTGTCGGCTCAATTATTCACAAGACACGCCCCACCCACCGCATCATCCGCTTGCTGCCAAATTAAAAGTAAATAACGAAATGAAAACAAGCGCCCCGCGCCGCGAGGGACTCGCAAACCTTTTACCGCTGTCGAGTAAACAACTAGATACAGCTAAACACACTTTATCATTCTATCGGCTATCTATTTGCGAATGCAGATAAAACTGCTGAATGCGAAATATGCACTGTAACATGTAAACATACCGGAAAATAATCTTTTACGTGCGGAAATATTTATTCTATGTACAGGCTGTATTTCTACTTTTACCCTTTACTTTTACCAAGTTCACAATGCGTTATACTTTAATCACAAAAATATATATATTTGATATCTCCATCATACGAAACAAAACTCACGGATATGAATATTGACTCAACATCGTCGTTACGCTACAGGTTCTTGCGCGCTCTCACTCACGCTCTTAGCCAAAATAAATAAAAATAGATTCATATTCTTTTTATGTAATGCCGATTTTCTAACAATACCAATTCGGCAATTAAAATTATTTTATAATTCGTTATAAAATATAACAATATTTAATCAAAGTAAAATTTCTAGATTGTTTAAATACTGCGTCGGTGAAAAAGCAACTAACAGCTAAACCAAAAAGCACTATTCTCAGCGGAGAGCAATTTCGAAGAACAATGAACAGGGATGAATGGTGGCGCCGAAGTAAAAAGTCTATTTACATCATATGCATATTTGCTACCACAATGTAAAAAAAGCTGCAGATACACTGTTGTTGAGTACCATAAAGCCATACAATAAGCTGAGTAATTAGTTAGTAAACACTGGGATTAGATGGAAAATAAATATGTCTAACATAAAAGCTTGACAAAAATGTTTTGACACGGGATCATTAGTGTAAACATCCAAGCCCTTGTTGGGGTTAGTACGTGGAAGACAGGTGAGACAGTAACGAGCGGTTGCCTAGTCATCGTCAGGCTCGAGAACAACCCCTTACGGCGAAAATTGTGACACACCAAACTATGTCACGGGGTTGTATCATTACTTGGACATATGTACATTACGCTAACTGACGCCGCAAACATTGTTCCGTCATACAAATTACCAAAGATATCGAATGAAGGAAAAAGGGCGAAATATATATTTCAAAGTGATACGAGGTTTATGTAAATGTCAATAAAACATATTCACATGTCAAACAAATATATAAACAAAAATCATCAAATAAATCTGTCAAAATATTACAGTATACCTGCCGGCTGATTTTATAGTCGTTCTTGAGCAAAAGATTTTGGATACATTGATTTTAGGTTTCATTGTAAGTAATTTTATTTCGGGTTTACTACAAGATTACTATTATACAGTTAACAAATAACACACACATACTGCGCAACATATGCCTTTCTTTACTTTCACCCGATTTTCTCTACGCTACAACTACGGGTTTAAATACTTGCAGATAAGTGCGTAACTTTTACAAGAAATAAACAATCTAGAATTAACTGTATTTCTACCAATAGAAAGATACTGATAGATATTATGTGCGAGTACTGTTATGAGAAGCGACATGTGTTGAAAGAATGTAGGAAGTGATGGTTCTCGAGCAGTAAACAGCAAACCGAGCACAACACAGTAGGTTGAATGGCCGAAGATGCACCGGAGCATGTCGAGCACGGCTTCACACCTCACGCATATACTTTAAGTAAAACTAAGTCGTCCATACAAAAAAACAGGCAAGATGGTTATTAAGTCAACTCGTATATTAAACAACAATTGCGAAGATGATTATGAGAATTTAAACTTCCGAAAAACCCGAAGATGACTTGCTTTCTAATTTAGTACATAACACAACTAATGAATCTGGATTATTAACAATGAAACCAAGTCTATACCGACAATAAACATCAACTTAACAGATTTATGTGACAAAGCGTTTTATAACACAACAAAACCACCGATTCGAAAGAACAATTACGCGAGTCAAAGCAGGTATCTTGGAAAAGCGCGGTGAGATATAACAAATCGCTAGCGTAACAAAAGAGGCTTTCTCGCGGCCATTACGACGGGATGCACAGAGAAAAGCGAGGCTCGAATACAGCCAGCGGTGGCACGGCGGGTGGCCGCCTACGATTAGCGTATGCGGCACAGGAGGCGGCGGCGGCGGCGTACCCCAGGGACAAGCCCAATTTACGATTGCTGCAAAGAATATCTTCGACATGGCATTTTTGCGAGCCGCTAGTGACCGCTACCTTCTATCGGATATACCGCCATAGGTTATTTCACTAAGAAAACAAAACACAATATTTATTTGGATCGATTGAATAAATAAAATTTCACAGTAGGTCTTTGAATGTGAGGTAGACGACAGGTCGGTGTGGTAACCGTAATAAGGGCTACCATAAAACGTTACATTAGGTAACAGCGGCTTCTGGGGCGGCTATAAATATCTCTGTTCGGAAGTAAGGCCAGTGTCCCGTGGGAGGACGACACATCGCCGAGACGGGCGGCCGTGGACGTGTTGGACGAATAAAAACATCTCTCTCACCTGGCGTGCTCTTGGAGTGAGCAAACGCGCGACCTCACCACCGCCAATCAATATCACTTAGCAATAACTACGACCTCTCATATGTGGACCATTATCTTTATGTACCGCGTTACTGAAAATACGACTACTGCAGCTTCATTACAAATTCATTCAACTATAGGTTAGGATATTAATTTTATGTTACAAATAAGCTGCTTTTATTGAGTCATTAAAATATTTAGATGCTACGAAAGGGGGAATATTTCGCATAACGCATGTTTTTCACGATACTTGGAAGGTTGCTTTGCAATGAAATGTTATTTAAGATTAAACGATGTTATTTTTAATGATTCTCAATATTTAATTATTTAAACACTGTAATGAGAGTAGATCACTGCGAGTATCAAGTTTTTAACCTAGTAACTCTTGTGTATATCAATTATCTATAAGCGTTAGGGTATAAAGACTGGTTGTATGGCTTTCGCAAGAGAAATGTTCGTAGTTTCACTTGATGGCTGTTAGTGAAACCGAGCTTTAATATCAGTTAGTATAAACTTACGCTCATTCTAGACAAACCGCAACAACATGTATGTTTTTGTTAAAAATAAACAGGGTAAAGAATTGTGTGCCGTTTCTTGTATAAGAATACCGGGAGTCACTTTAACATTTTACGAAAGAAGCAGTGCAAATGTTACAATTTCAATGTAAGTCATTAATAATTCTTGTAGCGGACAAGAGTACACCGTTCCTACTTGGGTCAACACGAAATCCAACAAGTTGAATAAGTCAAAATCATCAAATCACCTTAGTAAAGCAAGAATGTAAACAAGGGGAGACCCACAAATTGCTTGCGTTATTAGACGGACCTTAAAAGTTTAGGGCGGGCTTAGTTTACAGAGGTAAGCTCGAGGTTAGACTAGGTGAGTTTGTTTTGCGGCAATGTCAACATCACATGACCAAGTAACGAACCAACAGAATGAATAAAGAGACTTGCATATTTTCATTTGAAACATGGGCTTGATATTTAGTATCCCATATTAAAGATTGCATATAAATTATTCAACTGATTTTAATTTTTGTAATTCTTATGACAATCCGCCTAATTAAATAGTCGACATTACTGCATCAAATGTACATGCATACGGACGGAGTCGATGTTAGTTAAATGAAGTCCCAAGCGACTCCATGTACGCTTGGCGTATGTCCATCATATGTCACAATCAATTACCGCGTCGACCCACCCGCCTCACTCTCCGCGGATGCCTACAAGGCAAACCGCTCATCGTGGTGGCTTTTAGCTAAAAATATAATTATTGCAACCTATTACAATAAGAAAAAAAACTGTTTTAGCACTGCAATTGTTGTAGGGTTTTATTTAAAATAGAAATGTAATTAAGTTTATTCTTGTTTTCATAACGTCAGACGCAACTCAGCTGAATAACAATCTGCGAGCCGGGTAAGTGAATTTTAAATAAAATAGCGAGATGTCGAAGAACGAGGGTGGCCGAGGCGGACCCAAGTTTTGTCATTGTTTCTATATTGCGCGGGGCAATTAGCGCAACTTGGACTCGGTTCGGCTATACGCCCGTCGCGTTTAACCAACACCGTGGATTTGCTTCCGCCAATCAAATTATGATAAAACCGCATTCACCCTCGTAAACGTTCCGTGTCTCAACATCGACACTTCAGTTAATTATTATCAGAGGACGTAGTTAGTATTAGTAGGTTGTGTCGAGGTTGGCTGTTAGGGTTTGGGAATTCCCAACATTTTCAAGATCCCGGGACTTGAGGCAGCTAACGAACAAGTCCCGGGACTCGAAACAGCATAATTTAAATCAAATTCATTAATTTACTTGAAAAATGCGAAATTGACCAAGTGGATCAAATGCGAAGCGGACCAAATGCGACGAAACGAAAAAATCCTAGGTCCCTCTTATAGTAGTTTCCACCAACTGTGTGTCGCCTCAAAGAGATATATAAAAGGAGAAGAAATTTGGATTTGTTCGAGCAAGATCTGGTAGCTTAGTGGTCACTTTGCCCCTGTCAGGCAAAGATCGCGGGTTTAATCCCCGCCTAGACCGATTCAAATTTTTCCTATATTAATCTACCGGGTGCGGCGATTGAACTGTCCGTGTGAGGATATAAAATATTTCTGTTAATTTTCAATATTTATTTATACACTTTTGCCATGTAAAAATAGAAAGTTTAAAGTTTAATTATGACTTATTCCGAAGGAATAAAACCGCCTTTGGCCTTTACTGAAACGTCACTACGTCACTTAAACAATTCCATTCTCGCGTAAGAGTCACTTTGAGCGCTTCCACCGAAGTGTGTTTATTTTAGCACAGGCCCTGTGGCCTGTAAAACACCCCAAATACAAAAGTCCAGCGGATTCAAGTCGGGCGATGACGACGGCCACATATCTCGGTCGATCAGCGCTGCAACGTTTGCTTTCAACCAATTTTTCGTTCCAATTGCTCTGTGCGATGGTGCCGAGTCTTGCTATAAAGTCCAACGCTCAGAACCAAATGTGTTGCGTGCCCACGGTATCAGCACTGGTCGCAAGACTTTGTCTCGATAGATTTGTTGGTTTATTTTGACTTGGTTGCGACCCATTGGAAGAAAAACGAGCGGAGAAGGCCTTTTTCAGACACCGCCGCCCAGACCATGATTTGGTCATCTCCTTGGCGTCGAGTGACTTGCAATTCGTCTGAATGGTCGCTGACACATCCCTTCAACCAAACACGGTCATTTTTGTTTGTTTAAAAACTGGTCGACGCAAGTTTTCTCATCTCAAAACACCAAATTGGGAAGCTCGCCAGAGTCGAGCAAGCGAATCAGCTATTTCGATCGATCTAACCGTTTGCTACGCGGTAAAGTGAGTTCCTGAGAAAGGTTTATTTAATTGGTTTGACGACTTTAAGCTTTTCCTTCAATATGCGACGAACGCTGCGATCGCTCACCTCGAGATCCTGAGCGAGCTGGTGTGCTGAGCGCGCTGAATTTCTGTCTAATCGATGACGCACCTTTTCGACAACTGCTGGCGCCGTTGCAGTACAGCGTCGTCAGCTACCGTAGCGTTTCTTAACGCTACCAGTCTCATTATAACGTTGAATAGTGCGATGCACAAATTTCTCGTTCAATTGAAGATTTGGCAGCGCTCGACGTATTTCGATATTCGATTTTCCCTCCAAATCAAGAGCAATCACTGAATTTCGTTTTAAATCCATTGTTCTTAATTCGAAAATGTTTCTCTCACAACAGAATCACTTCAAATGATGATAGAGAACATGTCAAAGACAAACATTTAAAATTTTAGCGGCGTTCGATACAGTGGTTCGAATTTTAAAACAGTTAGATAGAGACGCACAGTTCAATCGCCGCACATACCGGGTGCGGGTATAAGAATATAGGAATTGACAATTGAATAATGAAAAGTTTTGTTAATCTCGTGAAGATCCTACTGCCTTATGTTTATTCCTGGCGTATAGTGTGAATATAGTAGTAGTAGTCGTAAGCGGTAATTACTAAGCTGGCTGTACCCAGGAGCGCGCGACATCGCCGCTGCACACGGCTATGGGGCGGTAATTACCACGCTTCAAGGGGTTGGGGGGCACGGACTCTCTCCTGTCAAAAGGATCGCGTGCCTAGCGGCGGACGCCCGTATTAAACGCTAGCGAAGAACCCGTGCCCCATCAGATAACATGCAATCAATTTTGCGATCTACATGCCTCTACGTCGGCACCGCCCCTGGACTGACGTCACACCGATAAGCTCATAGTGCCAGCTAACCACTTGGTACCACCTGGTCTAGCACACTCTGATTTCAATGCAGTTTAAGGACTGTATAATTAAGAATTTAGAATGTAAATGTAATGTTATCGATAGCATTAAATTAAGCTTTAGTCGATCGAAAAAAGACATCAGTTTTAACTGTTGTTTTTATATTTCGCTGTTTCGTCTAATCAAGGCATTCACAGACGCTACGGCACGAGGTAAGTCACGCGATCGTTTTATCGCACACCTTCTTTCTGTTTTATAGACAGATAAAGTTTGTTTAAAAAGCTCGCATGTTTTTACTACATTGATGTCCTTGTCGTGACAAGTGGTGTAACCCTCGACATCCTAATATGAACAAAACAATGCTTTCAGATTTAGTAATAACGTCACTTCATTATTTTAATTTGGTTTATAAAAAAAATATAACCCAATTACAAGCTTTTTATTTAGTAAACTTAGTATTAATTACATGATTTAATGGTCATTTAAAAAGATTATCATTTTCCCAAACATGAAATCCGCAGTCCGATTTAGGCATCATCGGGTGTGACTGAAAATGCGAAATAACAAACTTATTTTTTCCGAGACTAAAGGAAGTGATG
The DNA here is from genome assembly GCA_949126895.1 of Eilema caniola. Classification (NCBI taxonomy): domain Eukaryota; kingdom Metazoa; phylum Arthropoda; class Insecta; order Lepidoptera; family Erebidae; genus Eilema; species Eilema caniola. The sequence goes on from OX421462.1 coordinate 9,281,956, forward strand.
ATTTGAAATTGATAAAATGAAAATTTTACAACTTAGCAAGATAATATAAATTAATTTCGAATTGTACTGATCAATATTTTTTCTACAAGTGTTATTAAATGCTGTAATTGTGTTTCTGGAATGGTGAGCTTATAGAGTTCAATTTCATATAAATAAAGAAAACAATGCTGAACACAAAAGCTCGGGGCACGAGGCAAAAATTCTCGGCAAGTCAATTTGATATTATGAGGTAATGGAGAGTAACGGGCATGATTTACGCGGCATCGAGGAGGTTCAGGAGCGAAGCGTCCGCGCGCGAGCACAATTATCGGCCCGCGGGCGCTCTCAATTACGAAGAGGCGCGCCCGTGGGAACACCTCCGAACCGACCGGGCCCAACCACAAATCTTTTAGTCTTACTGTCTTACGCCCGACCCAACAAGTTGCAATATAAACCTTTGTTAACAACGATAGCTATGTTGGATAATTAACTGTTGTTTTGAACCAATGTTAAAAGTGTTGGTAATCTGATAAACTCATTAAACAGGACCTATTTCATTATGTCGAATAAGTATTTTGTTGGTATCTTATTATGTGGAAACTACAATGTAGTTCTAGGATTGTTGAAACTATTCATAAAAATAAACTCATTATATTCGTACTTATCGCTGATATCAAATATGCAACAATATTTATTATTGCGACCTGCCCGCGATTGAAGCATGGTCCACTTATTCATAAAATAATTGGATGATTTTTATGTATAATATTGGAGTGTCCCACTAAAATCTTTCACAGTGGATGAATGGTGTGAAAAGCACCAGTGAATTTGCACCAGTGAATGAAAGATTGGGACGCCTATCATTTATGAAAAGTGATGTAGTTTTTTTTTTTAATATTCAATATACCTATATTTAATATTCATGAATGCAGATGCCTTTAGTTGTAAAGCTAGGTGTAAGAAATGATGAATTTAGTATGAGTGACTAAGGAGATGACATCTGACAGGAATGTATATTTCATTTATGCCAATTTGGGATAAGGCACGTAGATGATTCACCTCAAGAGAAGGCAAAGGATAATAACGAATTACATATAGAACTAGAATCATGATTTCGTTAGCTCAAAACGATCATTCCAACTAATGAGTTCTGCCTACTTAAAAATCTCGTTGTAATATCTTTTTACGCTCTCATTTAATGTACCTAGTGTCACAAACTATTTTTTACATTAATTTGTTAAATAATAGGGGTTAAAGTATGAAATTGCCGTTTCATTGTAATAGGTACTTCGAATTGACATAGAACCTTCATGGTTTGAGATTTTTGAGTGAAACTTTTTCCACATGGTACCTATGTAGTCCTTCATTTAAAAATGTGCAACATTCGATTTTCGACTTTCAGTTATTTTTTTTATTCAGCTTAGACAAGAAAGATGGATACTTCGAAAATTCGAGTGATTTTTGAATACGAGTTCCGACGCGGAACTAACGCGGCAGAAACAGCTCGCAATATCAATGTTGCGTTTGGAGAGGGGACTGCTAGTGAACGCACCGTGCGATTTTGGTTTAAACGCTTTCGTGATGGAAACTTTGATTTTAAGAACGAACCACGAGGAAGGCGTCCACACAGGTGAATAACAATGAATTGAAAGACATGGAAGCCGATCCGAGCCAAACTACCCAGGAATTAGCTGCATGGTCTAACGTTCCCTTACCAACAATATTGACTCATTTGCGTCAAATCAATAAAATAAAAAAATGTGAAAAATGGGTACCTCATGATTTGACTGATCTGCAGAAAGAAATGCGTGTTGAAACTTGTGTTGCCTTGTTGAATCGATACAGAAATGAAGGAATATTGGATCGAATTGTGACATGTGATGAAAAGTGGATTCTTTACGATAACCGTAAGCGAAAAATGCAATGGCTGACCCCAGGTGAAACGCCACAACAGTGTCCTAAAGCAAAGCTTACCAATAAAAAGGTAATGGTAACTGTTTGGTGGTCTCAGCATGGTGTTATTCACTATAGCTTTCTACGATCTGGTCAAGCAATAACGGCAGATGTCTACTGTGCCGAACTCCGAACAATGATAGCAAAACTAGCAGTGAAACAGCCCCGACTCATGAATCGATCTTCACCATTATTGCTCCATGATAACGCGAGACCTCATACAGCACGAGAAACCGTTTTAACTCTACAGGAACTGCAATTAGAAACTATCCGTCACCCTCCGTATTCGCCAGACCTTGCTCCAACAGACTACCATTTTTTTCGTGATTTGGACAATTTTCTATGTGATAAAAAGTTTTCTTCTCAGGAGGCAGTACAAAATGCTTTCACACAGTTTGTCGAATCTAGATCACCAGAGTTCTATCGCAAAGGCATAAATGACCTTCCTACTAGATGGAGCAATGTATAGATAATAATGGTAATTATTTTGATTAAATAAATACGTTAAATTAAAAAAAAAAAACGAATTTCAATTTGTCTGTACAAATCGGCAATTTCATACTTTAACCCCTAATATTATAGACAAATTTAAGTGTATAAAATGTAGAGAAGATATACAGGAGAAAACTGTATATGAATAAATTCATGAAACGTGATACCTCAAATTTAAATGATTGTTTTTAATTTAGTAGTTGAAACGATTCATCCGATAAACGAATTGCAGTTTGAGGACGCGATCGGGTCGAGTGTCGCGTTTTAATTTGCGCGACGACACACGAGTGGTCTCTGTGCCATGGTTTGCGGGGAGCGACGAGTCGAGTGCCCTGCTAATTGCAACGCCACGCTATCCTCGACCAACACCATCCGCAAGGCTTCAACCAATCAGCAATACCTATTTACCCTTATGTTTACAACTGCAACTTAGGGATATTTAACGCAGAATTGTTTTATTGTTGCAAGGCATAACATAATTACACTTGTGCGCAGTGAAATGAATAAGCGAAGTACAGTTATCTGTATCCCACGCCATGAACATCTCCCAACGGGCAGGCTGATAAGCTCTGACCAACCGCAATCATATCGGTGTGAACATTAATTACCTGATTTGACACTACAAGCGAGTGCGACAATAATCTTATAATTATAACGTTACGTGCCCGGTGGCAGTGAGTCGTTTCACTCTCTACAAAGGGGCGACTTTGGCGCTATTCTAAGACGGCCTGAAGTAATTTCTGAAGAAACAAATGAAACTGCTCCCCTCGCGTAAGAAAACGTTTTACAAACCGCGCGGCCCATGTAATCGGATAATAAAAAGGGCAAACGCGGTAAATATAAGATGAGGAAGACAGTTTTACGAGCAGCGCCTAATTAAGTGGTGAAAGCAGCAAGTAAATGTTGAGAATAATATAAGCACCACGGTAATTGAACTAATAGGAAAAGAATTGAGATATCAATGGCCAATCGTTCATATAATTTTGGTAACAAATATTAATAATTATAAAATTTATTGCTGGGCCAGAACAAACAGAACTTACGACTATTGTGGATATGGATACAATTGATGTGCTAAGGGAGAATAAGACGACGTTATTCGAAGCTTGCTTACATACATGTTAACAATCATAACAAATAGTTTTTACTAAATTTATTTGTTTGTTATTTTAAACAAACTGAAAATAAGAAGAAAATCAATCATAACGAGCGTTTATTTTTCACTATAATCAGTTATCTACGTGGTACATTCTAGAATATGAACAATATGAATTTATATTTATTTAAATTTAAAACAATTGTACGCTTTCTCGTTTTAAATTTGCTCACACTTTAGTGTTTAAATGAATGAACATAAACCTTTATCTACAAAAATAATTTAAAGCATAAAGTTAAAAAATATTTGCTTGTTTTTTTTTTAAGTAGATAGATACATATAGATAACTATTCTACATAAATTATGTAATATTTAGTTTCCGCAATAACAAAAGAGCTATCAAATCCAGGAATGTTTGTGCAAATAGCGAGTGTCTGCCGAAAATAAAATTAGTTGCGGTGATGATGCGGGACGGGCGGTGCGCATGAGTATTTTGGGCGCGCAGGTAGGGCGGCGCGCGCCGGTATGCGACCTCACCTGAGCCACTGATTCACTCGCGCTAAATCAGTGAGCTCAACATATTTATTAGACATCACCTACTTCTGATGCTACATTTAAACAGCTTAGCAGTAAGTCTCTTAAAATACAGTGCGTATGCGTGTGCGTATGCTCGAATTTGAGAACCTATCACGGAAAGAAGAATCAAGAATGTAGAGATGTGTTATGTAAAGATGTAGTATTAACCAATTCACGGAAATAGCTCCCTTCATTATTAGTTTTATCTGTACTATATCATAACACTAATAAAAAACAACAGAACTCGCATAACAATTTGATGTCATTTCAACCAATTTAAGTACTTTAGAAGTTAATTAATTAACCAAATTGAACAAAGTATTTTAAAGCATCTATCATAAAACCTTGGCAATGAATATCAAATAACGTGATTAACGATTTATTTGCAGGTCTGTACCAATTTAAGGGTGTAAACGTTTAATTCAGTGTGGGTCGAGCGTGGACACGGGTCCAGCCCGGGGCGATTCATTAGCTCGACCGCGTCAGAACAAACAAATTAACGCGACGGGCTTGTTTTACTCGGTGATAAAAGGGCGCGAGGGCGATGGGCACTGCGCCAGCTGCGTGCGGCCGCGCGATAAGTCTCGGATACTAGCGGGTCACTGCAGGAGCCCCCGACGTCTCTAGTCACTAAGACTCTTCTGGACACTCTGACCTGCCTCTCTAGACAAGTGGCAATTCGTTGGTCGGCGTTTGATGGAATAGAATGAAAGATGTATGGGATTTTACGTTTATGATATACGTTAACGACTGTCAAATACGTCAAATCCCATGCATTCTTATCTTTATTTTCGGGCTGGGTAGTCGCAAATGCAGGTTGGAGACTCCATTTGCAGTTTTATTACTTCCATCAGGTGTGCGTCCTTTACTCTCAAATCAGAAAATTTCTGACAAACAATACGGTATATTGCATTGCGTCAATCGTATGCCCGAACGCCTAGATACATGCATTATTATTGACTTGTAGTGCTGTTTAATTGTATTAAGAATGAGGGTAATGTCAGTGACCGATGCCATATATTACGTGCTGCAGTCTTGATCGCTTGGCGGCAACGCATGCGGCCCAGTGCGACACGCACGGCGTGAAGTGACGCAGGGAGTACGGCGCGCCCTATCCCCCGCGGCGTGTAAATGGCTTCAGTTAATTAAGTTTAATCAGTGCCTTTATGACTGTAGTGCGGTCGGCGACCATCTGCCCCGACTATTCACGCCCACATATACGGTTACAAAGCAAACCACATGTCCTCGTTTATCAAAGAAACCCTATAGCAGATAACTATTACACATGATTATTCCATTGGTGATAATTACTAACAGGACAATATTGACACGGAAGTACTGCCAAATTCGATAAAAAATGTTTTCCATAATAATTTATTCTGTATTCATGTATTGTAGAGACTCATAAAATATTACTGTTTGCTGATAAATGATTGTTTTAAATCAGATAACATTTCATTGTTCAAAATTTGGTTCCAATTTTACGATTGACAATAAAATTAGTACAAACTACAAAGGACATTCTTATTAATAAACAGAGCTATTGAGTGAATATTTGAAAGCGCTTGTCATATGCCAGTTGGTCACTGCCGGTCACTATGGAAATAGTAAACTTTCAATTTCAATCTACTAAACTAAATACGAGAGCTGAAATGTTGTTTACACTGAAATAATTTCTGTTCTCACCAAGCTCCTCTTCTAAACTCCGATAACATTATCTCACCAGTAATTAATTAATTAACATTATGGTATCTAAACTTTCTAACAGATTGCTCTGAAATAACCGTAATCTCTACACATTCAACACATTTTTGGTAAGTTATGCTCTAACTCTATTTTTTCAAATTATATGCTGCCTATATTGGTCAACAGTACAATCTTTATTCGAAAGTTCCTTACAGTTTTTTTTGCAATAAATATGTACGTGATTAGTTTAAAATAAATGGTTTTGGTGTACATTGTCTGTTACGAATCGATAACTAAAACGAAAATAGCGGTGCAAGCAGATAGTCAAGTGTGGCGTGCTGTGCTACCATTAACGCAGCGTGACGAATCGTCCGGCAGAGAGCGAAGTGGGCACAGGGTTGTCAGTCGAACTACGTCATGTCGTCCTAAACATGGATGATCAGAAATTATTTAATCAGTTTCATTAAATTAATTCTTATTGTATTATACGTAAACAACCGATGACCATGTCTGTACGTATTTTGCTTTACTATTCATATTTCTCGTTTTGCTGACTATGTTTTCGGTCACTTGCACTTTCTCCAAACTTAAGAATATTTGTCTCATTCGAGCATAGAATCGGTGACCGCAAGAAATACAGCGATCGCACTCATTAAAACTGCGCAACCGAGGCAATGACGCCAATTACGTATTATGTTTTTATTACGTTCCCTTTGAAACATGCTAAGAAGGTTGCTTTAAACTATGCTAAATCGTGAATATAATAAATCACATAGGCACCCAGCGTTCCGAAATTAACTGTCATGATTAATATCACAAAGTACATACTGCGTGGACTTCTTTGTACATTACGTCAGTTTGTTCGAATACATTAGGCAGCCCTGTGTATAGGGCGGCGCGGTGGAACGTACCCGGTGCCCGCCTCTCACGCGATCTTATCGCGCCTTCCGCGAACATCGCATCGCACTGCCCGTCTGTGTCTATTCCGTGACTGCCTTACCCTATTCACGATTACTTGTCATAAATTACATTTAGTTTTAGGACTTCTGCTAAATTTTAATTTGGTCCGACTGACTCTCTATAAAACGCAATTAGTTATAGCACAGACACAGTTTCAGGTTGACCGGGATGTTGGCAGTGCTCGTAATGAGCGTTGCATCCTTTGACCGGCTGCATGGGAGCCGCGCAAACGCTCAGCTAATTAGGCGGTGCAGATCTGAAGCCGCGACCGAATTAGTGCGATTGTATTCCCGGATTTAACGGACTGAGGGTGATCCTCCTGATCCTAACTAGTGTACATTTATTATACTAGTTAGTGAAAATGTAATATAAAAAATAAACAACATGATGTTGTAAAAGGTTCCGTTATTTTCACGCGTCGCCGAAGCTTTCTTCAGTCCCCAAGCTATGCAAATATCAGTGTGAACTTTAAATGTCACTATCCATGATTCGTGACGACGACAACTAAGTCAAATGTTTATTAGGGGGTTACTGTTCATAATAAATGGACCATTTTAACGAGGTCACCTTATGAAAATGTTTAAGGAAAAACATTGCAAATATTCATAATTGTTTTATTTAACCAAGGTAAGGTAATGCACAAGGCGGACGACTGGTGAAGCGCTCAAATATAGTTAAGTATAGGTTTTACACATAATAAAAACGAGTTAATTTATGCCCTTTTAAAATAAATTACACATAGATTTATTTTCTAAGTAATTAATTTTACCGTAAGCCAAGAGAATTTGGAACGCTGGTTACCTATAGTTGGTATGGCATGGCAGTGTACTTAAGCTACAGTTAAGTTTGGAGTTCTTGCTTAGTTACTCTATACTAGCATACTAAGTTATAAACCTTCTTTTACAAGGTAAACAACTATATTAAAAATGTTTACCGTGTAACATTTGTGAAACAGTTACGTAAATATGCGAAGAATGAGATCCTTATAGTACAAGTTTATTATAGTTCTAAAAAATATTCATGAGGTTTGTCCGAGACATACAAATGAAAACAAGTTGTGTTTGCTGCAAATTTTATGCAGTAAAAAGAATTACTCGTTACAAGATTTTGTTAACTTCAGTTGTCGACAAGGGAGCAATATCAATGAAATACCTACCCTAAATAATTTGATCCCTGAAGTCAATAGAACATGTGAAATCGAAACGTGTTAAATTTCTACGTGCCTATTGTAAACTTCCGTCCCCATTTCTATTAACTACAACTTGTTCACGAATGGCTGCTATGTAAAGAAAAACAGTGATTTGTACACGCAACATAAGTGCAAATTAATTGGACATTATGGCTTCTGTCTGAGTAATACGTAAGTACGACTTGGTACTTCACGATACTAAGTAACATCAATTAATTCTATATAACCACGCATCGATTTATTACTCGATAGAAAAGCGGAAGCGCTTGGGTTGGTATTGCTGCTAGTTGCTGGGCAAACGTAACAAGTCTAGTGTTAGTGTATTTAGTTCATTCAATACAATACAAAACGTAAAGTCATTCATAAAGCTACAAGCTAAAAGAAAACCACGCAGCAGCAGGGCTCAACTCATTAATCTGGGTTTCTAACATTAAGCTGGGATGTGCCAATGGTGACAACGAAAATCCTCACTGCGGCCGCGGGTCGGCAGCGGTAAATCCTTTTCTGAAATCTGCTTCAAATATAGAGATTCCGACCCTGCCTACATCAGTTAACTCAGAAGTGGTTGGTATGGAATTTGATGACATCTAATTTATAACTTTTAAACAATGTCTGTCGTGTAAATTGCATTAAATTAAAACAGACGGTATGAAGAATATTAGATTTGTTTTGTTTAGGTTTAGTTTAAAGCATATTTATTACATAGTAACCATATATAAGTATGTTAATTCAGGTCATACCTAGGTCAAGTATCAAAAAATAAATTCTGCGTGCTGAATTGCGTTGAACGTTTTAGTTTTGATTACAAAACGGAGTATTTTATAGAATACCGTGTTATAATTGCGCGTACCATGTTATAATACAGTTTAGTTGAGCTGTATTTACGTGCTTAATTAACTAAATTTTAAACAAAACAAATGTGATGTTAGTAATTATAAGGAATTTCTGCGTTAGCATAATAAGTCGCAACGTGGTAACACCTCATTCAACCAACATGGATAAAATATTGATGTCGTTGGTAATTTAAACACGTTTCTGGGTAGAACACTAGGCGGCGATCGCTCACAGCTGTACCAAAACGACACAACAGCACAACACGGCCGACGTGAGCAAACATAGTGGCCATTGTGCGTGTTGGCGCCTTGTTGGTGGAGCCAATGTTTCACCAGAGTTTGCGACTCACCCCTGAGTCAACAGGCCCTGTTGTGGAGACCATATTGTTATTAATAGTAATTACAGCCTGACCGTTAATTCGTCGCTAGGCTATTTGGACAGGTACGGGCGTACGGCACTCACAAATGATATCAGAAAGTAGGTTTTAAAGTCAGGAGGAGCGGAGGGGTGAATTATCAAAAAGGGGGACTTGATATAAAACAATAGATAGTGGAGACCACACTGTGCAAGTCGGTCGCGTGACTGTCTCGCGGGCGGTTTAAATGACTTCCTTTGTTTCTTCACATAGCTCGCGTCGCACACTTTCAAAAGCCGAACATAAATCACAACTTTTGTAAAGTGGCAATTTACGTGGCGCGAACAATATCACTTATGCCATAAAGCCTTATGTGAGTGACGATAGTCCTTCATGAATGACAATTAAATAAAAAACTATTATACTCTTATAATATTCTTAATCAATTTAATAATTTCTTATGTAATATCTGTATCGTACACGGATGTTGAAACTGTTTAAATGCGTCGCTGTTGCTGTCGTGTTTTGGGATCGATTCCTATACAGAATAATTAATTTGCGCGATACACAGGGCCATCTTTTCCTTTTTTTAGACTAGAAGCAGATTTATTGTACCAATGGTAAAGATTCCTGCGACGTAAGGATAATATCCTAAGCGGGCATTTTTATAAATGTGGATGATGAGAGTGATGTGTCGAAATCATAGATTCACCTCATCAGGCTTTTTTGTTGCATTCGGTGCCAAGCTGAATACCTAGGGTAGGTCCACCTTCTAGATATGTTGATGTTGTGTGCTACAAACTTGCAGCAACACAACCTAAGCTGGAAAACACGGGCTGAAACACAAAGGTACTACGGGTAGACGTTGCCACCTAATTCAACAGAAAAGTCTTCATATTTTTATCTTATGAATTAAAACTGTAAATCAGTAATATTTTTCGATCATGAAATCGGTTTTCTTCTTTGAATTAAAATTTAAAACTAATCTAGAGACATACACAAAGTACCTATTATAAAAACAAGACTAGCTCGTGCCACTTCGATACTGCATTATTGATTTCATAAATTGTAAATTTAAATCTACATTTACCCAATACAATTCGATCGCTATGGTTCAGCTGTTTATATGATAATCTATTTCACCATTTGTTTCTTGCACGTGAAGCCAGAATACGTACGTAACCACGTTATGTACAGCGTTCATGTATTTATAACCAAAACACGTGTTCTGTTTAATAGTAAGTCTAGATTTATCAAACAGTTTAGATGTTTCAGAAGAGCTATCTTAAGGGGAATAAAGAAATGTAGCAACTTTTTATTTGCAAAGATAAATAGAAGCAGCGAGGCCACGCGAACGATTAATCTAAGTTTAGAGAGTAAACAAGAAGGTGAAGTGATCAGCGGGAGCGTTGTTGAAGTTTAATAAGCGTTAGTTAGCGGGTGGAGGCGCGGCGCCGGCAATAAGGCGACTTATCTCCGGTATGTTGCCGATCAACAAATTATTGCTCTAGCTTCTCTAGCACCAATCACATAATCGTTCAGTTATGTTTGTTATTACCATTAATTCATTCGATTCAAGTCAAATGGAAACAGGAAGTGTCGAATTTTCCCATTTCATTAATCTTATTGTAGTATCGTATTGTCCTTGAAGGTTTACATTTCCGATAAATGTGGTCTAGCATAATACATGTCTTACATCAAAGGCATAGTGTAAACATCGCGTGATAAAATAGGCAATTAGAGTTTTAAATGTAAGCTAGGCGAGCACAACCTAAAAGCACAACGCGGTGCATGCGAAGTGCGGATGAGGCGGGCCGTCAAAGCGAGAATAATCTCATAACCGAGGTCGGGGCGACACGGCCAGCTTATGCTGAGCGCCCTCAGGCTTACTGAGATCGTTCTTTGTACAAACATTACGCGCACACGCCAGCCTCGTAGAACAAAGCACCTTACTTATTAACTTTAAAATTTATATAATTATTTGGTCGTACTCTGTGCCGGTGAGTATTCGTGCGCATCGAAGCTAACGTTACAATGAGTTCCCCGCAATTTCGGCTTAGCGTTAGCTAGTGCGGACAATTAACCGGCAAGAAGTTTCGCAAGTGGTTGCCAAGCCGCGGCAAGTGTTCCAGCAGTCCGTACACTTCAATTTCTCCGCGGTCGGTGATGCGTGGCGACGCAATCGGGCGCGGCTGAGCGATTCCGATCCGATTCGCGTTTACATCATTGCAGCAACATTCGACTACGTGCCCCTTCCGCTAAGACTAGGAGAATTAAAACGTCACGACAACTATTATTTTCATTTCTAACTGTGATTACCAATATTTACGTTTTCCTGTTTATTGATCACTTCTGCTGTGTTGTATTCTCGTCGTCTACTTGAGTTCGAGCCCAAGCAATGCCATATTTTTCTGACAGTTTTTAACAGCAGAGCGGTGATTATTATACCTATGGTCGGTTTTGTGCTTTATTCTAAGGTATTGTGATTGTCCTGGAGTGATCGTTATTGGTACATGAAAAAATTTACTTTAACAATACCATACATTATTTTATGTATTTAAGTGAAATTGTCACGGTTAGGTTCTAGCGGATACTTTCTAATTTCTATGGTCAGAATTGCAATTCTTAAATCAATAACCGACAAGTATTTACTGATTAAACATTTCCGCCGAATCAATAAACTTTCTTTTAAATTTTATATCTCTCTTACTGTCAATTATTATTATCAACACTTATTTCTGAGACTTTATAGTCTTCGAGAAACATATTTTTGTACAATTTATAGCGATGTATGTTGGTAAACACAATTAGTAAAAGGTATCAAAACAACAATGAACGTGCGGTCATAGGGGGGTAGAGGCACCGAGACAACTGCGAGCACCACACTGATTACAGTTCCATATTTAATGAGCTACTCGCATGGGCTCGCAACTGTGCCAGCAAACTAATTTCAATAGACATCTACATTTTTGATGCGCAGGTTTTACATGATCAAAAACCTAGATATCCTAGTAACAAGATATTATTAATTAGGTTGTCCATGTTAGTGCTATAGTGTCAGTGTTTGCGGAAAAATCGGAAAATCAGCAAGAGAAAGTGTTCATATGTGAAAGAGGGGCGGTGAGGCCAGGCAAGAGGCGGCGGCGGGCGGCAGAAGACGGCTCGCGCACAGTTTAATTTCCCACGAGGTCGATCTCGGCGCCGCGAAGCGCAACCCGCGGGAATTAATTGCCAGTAATGAATAGACAAGTGAACGTCCGTTAATTATGTACAACAGTACTGAAATTTTAAGGTACTATCATCATCTTCAACGACGGTGTCAAAATAAAACTTTATATAATCTGTGTCTACGTGAAATTAGTTACCAGCTATTTTTACACAGGCACCTATTTGCGTTGAGCTAAGTAGATTAGCAGCATTCTTTAGAAAAACGGCATAGCATATTGTCTCATATTTGCCCTAGAACCCACATTGCTATTTTCACACGAATCGCAGGATTGTAACAATACAGGTAGCTGCCATCTGAATTGTCGCTGGAAGTTCAACGACCCTGCAATCTTGTTAGAAGCGTAATTGTGTCGCTTTCAAACCACTTTAGTCTTCTTTAAAGTTTGCAAGTATATAGGTAGACCCGGATTGAGAAATAATTTAAAGACCGAATTTATTTTGGTAAAATGAATGGATTTACAGCGTGTAATAGCATGCCTAACGGCAATAGTCATTCGTCAAACTATCACTTGTGTAACAATTAAATAAAGCTGGTGCAATTGAAACTATTGAGATTGGCATGAATAAAATTCACTGTAGTTGTCGGTTGCCCCTTTCTTAATTGGGTCTTGTTGTGTTGTATTAGAAAGTAAGTGGATAATTTTAACACCTTTACCTAAATAAATATGAGTATGGCAAGAGGTGGTTCAATTTCAATAAAAGTAAAAAAACGTTCGGTACGCTATAACCGCTCCACTGTTATGATAGGAGTCCCCGGCGGCAGTGTGACATGCGACAGCACGCCAATTCGATAAGACATTTATTGACACATCGCATTGTTGGTCGGTGGCGCAGAGCGATCGTGAAGATTCTATCACATGTGTGAGCCGTTACAATCGGTAATGGCGTGTGCAGTTAAGGTATAGGTTTATTACTTCCTTGTCGACGGGCGGCGTGGGAACAGGGCCGGAGATAGTTGCTCGTTAGCGAGCACGCGTCGCGACGCTGCTATAAGTTTGGTACACAACGCTTACGGTAACACTATCACTTATCAGCTGATTCTACTCTCAAGGGTCTGGGGCTCACTTGTCTTTGAACTTTATCTTGTATTTATTTAAAAAACGTTGTTTTGCCATGTTATTAATAACTAGAGAATTTCTAATGTAGATAAAAAAAAACTAACTTATTGGAAGTGTGCAAGGGTACAGATAAAAAAAAAAAAAACAAAATAAAAATTGGTGTGAGCCCCCTTATCACTGAGGGTTTTAAAAGATAGATAGTAGCCAATTTCTCAGTTAAAAAGTAGGGGTTGGTGATAGAAGAGTTAAAATTTAGGGTTGTATGTATTTTTAATGTCAAATAATAAAATAAAAAACAAACAAAATTTAGGGTAGACAGTGGACACCCCCTATCACTTAGGGGTTTGAAAGATAGATGGTGGCCGATTCTCAAACTTACTGAATATGCATAACAAATTTCATAAGAATCGGTCGAGCCGTTTCGGACGAACATTGTGACAAGAGAATGTTATATATTAGATATTTTATTCTTATTTTGATCCTCAAAATTACCTTGAAAACTATTCGTTACAAATATTGCACATTTAAGTGACTATTTATCTCTTATGAAATGAAATGTTTAATGTTAATTCAAAACGTATCATCAAAAAAGTGCCTTTGAATTATAATTGAAACCATAGAAAGGCCTTAGTAAATTTTCGGTTATAAATAAATTCATTATTAGCCACAAAGCTAAATCGCAATTGTTAAGGTTATACTAAAAAAAATTACGTTTGAAATTGACGTCAAAAATGAATGAATAGTTGTAGCGTGACACTGTTTTGCGTGAATGACCCAAGTTAAGTTTGTTTAAAGTGCTGACCGGTATTCGTCTCGATTTTGTCAATATTTGGTCAACGGTGAATTTTGCAAGTGAATTTATGTCACAGTTAACAGTTTTTCCATAAACATTTTTTATAAAACCTTTTTATCCTAAATTAATTAAAATAACAATGCAGGCGGGCAGCAGGTAAATACTGTCATACTGTTTATCGTAAAACTGTATTGACGATTTGTTAACAGAAAAGCAAAAGAACTCAGCGGCCTATCTGCCCGTCTTCCATGATAATGAAACAGGACGGCGTTTGTTTACGCAAAAAAATAATTGATATTTTATTATTTATTTCGTATCCCATAGTATAAGTCCGAGTCATTCCTGTCGTAAAATTAAATAAAAGTATATATCAGGTCATAACCATAATAAAATAGGTAGGTCTCTCATGCTTATTTACTCGTAGCTAATAAAACATTCTATCGTGTATTTTATTTGACTTTTTTAGCTTAAATCTAAGCTAAGAAGTTAAGCAAGTTAATTTACCAGCAAAATACAATACTGGCATCCATTTATTAACAACCACAAATAGCTCACGAGATGCGTACGTATACGACAATGCGATTGCGCCAAACGTAGCGTAATAACAAGCCGCTTTACACACCTGTTGCGATGATAACACAGTGGTCCACCATGAATAATAATCCAGTGCATATCAATTATTTCTAACATAAGTAATATAATATTGACAAGTAAATACACGAATGTAAAACCAATATTAACATAATTTGTTGTTTTATTCATAGATAGTCAACGACAAAAAAAGGTATAGGTGCTATGCAAAACTAAAAATAATTGAATATTAGATAATGAATAGGTGAAAACAAGTAAAGAGTTTTCATAAAACGTGAACGTAATTTAGAAATGTTAAGTAGTAGTAGTACAATTTGATAGGGTTCGCAAAAAAATAAAAGAAACGAAGACAATACATTCGTGATTATTAGATTAAATAAGATGGAATATAGAAAACTAGTCCACATATTTGACATTCAAGTAAAAATCGCAATGATCTATCGATACTCCAGCATTGATTCAATAGGATTCGATTTCGTTAGAAATGAAATAGCACACAATCTGTGCGTAACAAATATTAATTTTCTGATTTAGTACCGAGCTAGACTGCACTGCATTGCTTGCTCGGTTGCGCAAATCGCTATCTATTTCAGTGTATTCGAGAAGTGTAACTTCTGTATTAAACATTATTTTACTTATTGTGTATCTAACTGTACTCAAAACAGTGTTTAAAAACTTTAACACTGCAAAAAAATTCAAATCGATCAACGTCATAGCTTTAATCCTCACCATCATCTTCATGGAGACGTATTTTCCTGATTGAATCCGAGGCCAAGGTAACCGAAACACAGGGTTTGCGAACTCCAAAATTTAAATATATATGTCGCAGTCAACTACCTTAATCAGCCGTTTAATTAACTGCCTAGGCTGGTAACTAAACGGCGCCGTTCAATTAGCGGCCTGAATGATGTTCAGCCAGTCGATGAAACGGATAGGTAAATGGCTTAGATCGATGACATATAATTACTTGCCTAGTCATTTAATCAAACAGTTAAGTAAATGACTTATTTTTCCATGCTTCAAAAAAATATTATCATTTATTATTCATACCTACTTTAATGCACTTAATAATATTAGGTGGTCTTATTCATACTTTACATGGTATCTATGTGCTAACTGTGTGAAGTGAAGGCGAGCATACAATTAAAATTTACTCTGTATGTGCTGTTGTTGACGTTCTCTCACGAGTTAACAGTTATCGATGTTGGGATAAAAAGTCAACGTACGATGAAAATGGCGAAACACGCTAACATCCGCGGCATGAAGAAGTAAGGTACTGTTAGAAAAAAAGAACGTTCAAAACTGTTGGAAGTTTGGACGGAGGTATTCAATTAATTATTAAGTAAGTTGATAATGCGGTATGAAGGTGACTTACTTTACAGGATAATATTTACGGAAATATCACAACAGAAGAGGGTAAAGGGTCAACTAACTCATAATAAATTACGTTTGCCAAACTTAAAGGTTTAACTTTTTGTTATAGGTACTTACTACGTCTATAATTATTATATTAGGTCCTTACGTATTTTTATACGTAAGGACCTCGAGCGTTTTGTCGTACTGATCAATTTGGTCTGAAATATCTCTCTCCTCTTTGTTTAAGAATTCCAAATTCAAATTAAGAAATTCATTTAGCTGGTTTTTTTTTTCTTTGGAATACAGTCATTCATTTGTTATTTTCCTCATTATTTTTTCTTTGGAGTCGCTTATTACCGCGCAATGGAAAACATGAAATATCGGTATATTTACGAGTACGAGTTCTACCGTGGCACCAGTGCTGCAGAAACAGCTCGAAGAATTAATGATGTGTACGGCGCTGGTGTCGCTAAAGACAGCACGGTACGTTTTTGATTTCAACGTTTTCGTTCTGGAAATTTCGACCTTAAGAACCAACCCCGTGGACGGCCGAGGATCAAAGTGAAAAACGAAGAATTAAAGGCTATTGTGGAAGCGGATCCATCACAAAGCACTTCAGAGATAGCAGCAGGCTTCGGGGTAAGTGACAAAACTGTATTAATCCACTTGAAGCAAATCGGGAAAGTAAAAAAACTCGAACGATGGGTACCTCATGAATTGAGTGAATCGAACTTGCAAACACGGGTCGCCTGCTGTGTTACTTTGCTCAACCGACACAATAATGAAGGGATTTTAAATCGAATCATTACTTGTGATGAAAAGTGGATATTGTACGATAATCGAAAGCGCTCATCGCAATTGCTGAACCCTGGAGACCCAGCCAAATCCTGCCCTAAACGAAAGTTGACTCAGAAAAAGTTACTTGTAAGTGTTTGGTGGACTAGCGCCGGTGTCGATCACTACAGCTTTCTTAAATCTGGCCAGACGATTACGGCATATATCTATTGTCAGCAACTGCAAACCATGAAGGAAGAACTAGCTGTTAAACAACCGAGATTGGTCAATCGCTCTAGGCCACTGCTGCTTCACGACAACGCAAGACCACACACTGCACAACAAACAACCACTAAGTTAGCTGAGCTACAATTGGAATGTCTGCGACATCCACCGTACTCCCCGGACGCATTCAAGATGATTCATTTGTGCTTATATGTCCTTGGTACTGCAGTAAGAAATGAACGTCAATATTTAATTATTATTTTAATGCATTTTTTTATACCACTTACTGAAGAAACCTTCTAATGCCCTTCTTGAAGAACCTTGAACCTATTGTAGTCGCTTGGGAAAACCACAGCAGGAAGTTCATTCCACGACCTGAGCGTGCGTGGGATGAAGTGCATTTCAAACCACACGGTGTGCACCGTTTCTGATCGCAATATGTGAGGATGAATTCCCTGCCTATGGAGAGCGGTGCGATGTTAGAATGTAGCTGTGGGCATCAGGTCAAACAATTCATCTGAGCACAGACTATTGTATAGGCGGTAGGAGACACAGCGAGGCAAAGTCCCTCCTGAGGCTGTGAGATTCCACGTCGCCTGTGAGTATGGGATTGGCGACGAGCCTCAATGCCCGTCTTTGCACCGAGTCCAAGGGGTCAAGCTAGTATGCAGGCTCCAGCAAAAAGGTGACAAATGCCACCTGCCAGATGTAGCAGTCTATAAAATAGACTAGACTATGGCTATCATCATATTATATTGGTCGTAGCTAGTTAAGCTATGCTTACCATGGATCTATAGATAGCGTTGTGTAGAATGTTGTAGAATATTTATTTATTATAATTATTTATATCTATACTAATATTATAAAGATGAAAGATTTGTTTGTATATAAGTATGTTTGTAACGAATTGGCTCAAAAAGTACTGGACCGATTTTAAAAATTCTTTCAACATTTCAATGCTACATTATCACTGATTAATATAGGTTATTTTAATTGCAAGAAAAAACACTACGCGATAAGTGACATCCACGCGGGCGGAGCCGCGGGCAACAGCTAGTTAAATATAAACACAAAGCTGTTTCAACAAAGTACGCTGCATGTGAATACTTGCCACATGGGAAAACCATATTCAGAGGTCTGATAAACTGCAGATAGTCGCTAAACATTATAGATTCCTACTCTGGATGAAAACTTTCATCACCTGAGTGGTACTGAGGATTTTTGTTTACCAAAATAATGAGAAATAATTATTGTTACTTTTGTTGTATATGTATGTCATTTGTAAACTTTAACTTTTGAGTTGAATATAGAATAGGTTAAATAAGTTATATATTATACTTTTATTAGAATAGAAAAACTGCTAAATAATAACATTTTGGTTGGGTTAAAGATAGCGTCGATCGGGACTACTGTGGGTTAGAACTTGCAACGATTTATAAAATTAAAAAAAAACAAGCCAAGTGCGAGTCGAACTCTGCAATTTTTTTAAGGGGTTTTTTTTATAAATAGGACACGTCAATTTGACTTCACCTCGCCTGATGGTAAGCTGAAGGTAAAGTCTCAAGAAAGAGGGCCACCATTATATATACATGCCATGTTAACAATGGTGGCACTCAGCTTGACAGCCTCATCAGATGCTTTTTCACGCCCCACTTAAAGGACCCGGGACTGTAGGAAGAGGGAAACACATGAGCTGGCAAGGAATTCCAGGTCTTAATGGTGCGACAAAGGAAAGAGTCACCGAACCGCTTGGTTCTTGAAGGAATGTTCTGCACCGTATAGGGGTGACATCTAAGTCCTGCACGTGTCGTCCTGTATAGGAAGGGGGAGGGTGGGACTAATTAGAATAGCTCTTCAGAACATTCACCATGGTAGAGACGGTAAAAAACTGCCAAGGAAGCAACATCTCTACGCATCTGCAGAGACTCGAGGGTACTCGTGACCTCAGGATTTGCAGGATCCATCCCAGAGATGTGAGCAGCACTCCACGCAGGAACGAATTTGTGTCTTGTAAAGAAGACACCGTTGCTCCGGCGTGAAAAACCGTCTCACTCTGTTCAGGACTCCGAGTATACGCGAGGCTGCTTTGATGATACTCTCGATGTAGTTTTTGTGGTTCAGTTTGCAGCGAACATCCATACCGAGGATATTGAGGTTGTCCTGCAATGGCAGTGGCGTGCTCTGAAGAGTGGGAAGGGGAAGGAAAGAAGATACCTTTGCTGAAAACGCACATGCCTGCGTCTTCTTGGCATTGAACTCGACCAAGTTCACAGAGCCCCATTGGGAAAAGTGGTTCAGGATCCGGTCAAGCTCGGTGACAAGAAGCTGCCTGTTTTCCGCGATATGCGTCTGCTTATCCGCAGGACGTCCATGATAACTCCCGTGCAAGGTGCTATCATCCGCATAGCAATGAATGCTGCCGGTCGATAGCATGTCATTGATATGCAGAAGAAAGAGAGTTGGCGATAGGACAGACCCCTGCGGTACGCCGGCATTTACCTGCAAGAACTCCGAGGCTCGTCCATCACAAAGGACGCGAATACGGCGCTCCTGCAAGAAGCCGGCAAACCAGTCACACAGTCTAGGAGGCAGACCAAAGGCTGGTAACTTGGAAAGAAGCGACTTGTGCCAAACTCTATCGAAAGCTTTGGCGATGTCAAGACTAATTGCCAATGACTCGCCGTGCTTGTCCATAGCCTCACCCAAATATGGTTATACTCCGCACGCCGAATGATGATCCCTATGACGTTTCAACTGACAGTTGTATTAGTTATGCGAAACAATTTCGATAAAATACTGTTTTTTCAGGCAAATGTCATGTCATTCAGCCAGGTCATTCAACATAATAAGCAATATTTATTTATTTTGAAAAAAAGACTACGCGCCAAATCAAATGGACACACGGTAATTCGGTTACCGCCCTATCACTGCCAATATAATGCAATCGAGTTGATATGGGCGCAGATCAAAGGTATCTATATTGTTTATTTATATAATATTATGTATATGCATATATTTCTAAAAATAATTACTAAATGTACAAATATTTTCAGGTCATGCAGCTAGGCATAACACAACTCCGCCATTCACGTCAAATAAAATGATGGTTTTATTGGAAGAAGCTTGCGCTCAAGTGACAGCTGACGATTGGCGAAAAGTGGTCGAAAGAACGAAGAAAATTTGCTTACAAGACTGGGATCGAGATGTACAATACGACAATATCATTGACCAACCGTTAATAATAAATGTCACGGATAGCTGCAGTTCAGACTCAGATTTTGAAGATCCGATTGACCCTGTATCAGATTCAGATTGATATAAATAAAATACAAACTCAAAGCATTTGTTTTATATTTCCAACAAATTATCGATATTTTGTTTATCGATGTGTCCCTTCTTAGTCGATAACAGCTTGACGACGTAACTTTTGCAGCACGTACCATGTACATTTGCATTGAGTTTTTTTCTATTATTTCCGAACATTACGTAATAATTTCTTAATATTCATTTTTATAATTTACAATTGTACACAATTATGATTTTTTCGTCTTTTTAATGGACCTCTAAAGGATTTGATATGATAGGACGTCAGTACAATGTTAAGCGCTAACGAACTGTCATAGCGATCATGATTCAGCGTGCGGATTATAACATACGCCAGAAGATCACCCGCTGACCGTTTCGGCCTGAAGCCATATTTGCCGGTCATTAATTAGGGAGTGATCTTCAAGGTGACGCATGAGCTGTTTGTTAATTATGTGCTCGAACACCTTGCACAGCACTGAGGTGACGGCTATGGGTCGATAGTTGTTTGGGTCTGAGCGATCCCCCTTCTTGGGGATCGGCTGTACATTCGCCTCTTTCCAAGCCGAAGGCACTGTACCAGAGCTGTAGGACAGCCCGTATTAGGTCCTTACGTATAAAATTAGCGTTTTATCGTACTGATCAATTTGATCTAAAATATCTCCTCTTTGGTTAAGAATTCCAAATTCAAATTAATAAATTCATTTAGCTGGTTTTTTTTTCTTTGGAATACAGTCATTCATTTGTTATTTTCCTCATTATTTTTTCTTTGGCGTCGCTTATTACCGCGCAATGGAAAACATGAAATATCGGTATATTTACGAGTACGAGTTCTACCCTGGCACCAGTGCTGCAGAAACAGCTCGAAGAATTAATGATGTGTACGGCGCTGGTGTCGCTGAAGACAGCACGGTATGTTTTTGGTTTCAACGTTTTCGTTCTGGAAATTTCGACCTTAAGAACCAACCCCGTGGCCGGAGATCAAAGTGAAAAACGAAGAATTAAAGGATATTGTGGAAGCGGATCTATCACAACGCACTTCAGAGATAGCAGCAGGCTTCGGGGTAAGTGACAAAACTGTATTAATCCACTTGAAGCAAATCGGGAAAGTAAAAAAACTCGAACGATGGGTACCTCATGAATTGAGTGAATCGAACTTGCAAACACGGGCCGCCTGCTGTGTTACTTTGCTCAACCGACACAATAATGAAGGGATTTTAAATCGAATCATTACTTGTGATGAAAAGTGGATATTGTACGATAATCGATGGCGCTCATCGCAATGGCTGAACTCTGGAGACCCAGCCAAATCCTGCCCTAAACGAAAATTGACTCAGAAAAAGTTACTTGTAAGTGTTTGGTGGACTAGCGCCGGTGTCGTTCACTACAGCTTTCTTAAATCTAGCCAAACGATTACGGCAGATATCTATTGTCAGCAACTGCAAACCATGAAGGAAGAACTAGCTGTTAAACAACCGAGATTGGTCCATCGCTCTAGGCCACTGCTGCTTCACGACAACGCAAGACCACACACTGCACAACAAACAACCACTGAGTTAGCTGAGCTACAATTGGAATGTCTGCGACATCCACCGTACTCCCCGGACCTTGCTCCAACAGATTACCATTTCTTCCGGAATTTGGACAACTTCTTACAAGGAAAAAAATTCCACTCCGATGCAGCAGTCCAAACCGCCTTCAAAGAGTTTATTGATTCTCGCCCCCATGGTTTTTATAGTAAAGGGATCAATGAACTACCCATAAAGTGCATAGACAACAACGGTGCATACTTTGATTAATTAAATATATTTTACAAAAAAAAAACGACTTTTTATTCCTCCCGTATAAAACGCCAATTTCATACGTAAGGACCTAATACTACAATAATAGGATATACGATTGAGTTATGTACCGGGTAAATGGAGGTAAATAAATAAACAGAAAATAAACATGTAAAAAAAAAAAAGTGACATGGCAGATTGTCTTTCTTTTTCTTCAATATGGCTCCACTCTTTGAGTAAATGCCATAGTCAATAATAATATTCTGCAGCATAATACTGATAATTTTAAAAGTCACTATTGCTCTTATAAAATATGCACTTTGCTAGGTTTTGACATTTTTTTCGAATATTACGACTCGAATATTTTTTCGTATATTGATAGCATTGAATGGAGAAAGGTTGTCCCCGGTGACAAACTAGTCTCTCCCATGCCAGCCATGCTAGCCACTTTTCTCCTGAATCGATCTGAGTAGCATACTCCGCGCTCAGAAAGATGACAAGATGCGAGAATTTCCTTTTAAAATACATATGTAGCGATGCGCCCCTATACGGGGCAAGTCATGGACACCGTGGTCATGGGACCTAGGTCAGGCGGGGTGCGAGGGATATTGCCAAGGCGGCATGCGGTTGGTTTTGGTCGGTTCGAGTCTGACATAACCTGCCATGTTACGTGCGGGTATCCGAGGGATTTCGGCACGTAAAAGAGGGGGGGAGGGGGGGGGGGGGGATTGCTAGAGTAATGGTTGCAAACGGGCGTTACATGGGCTAGAAACACCTTTGCAGGGTGCACCTTAGACAGCAAACGATCTTCTTTCCATCGGATTGGTGGAGGCGCTAGTGCTTTTTCTACCGAAGCCGAAATTTCGACACATTCAAAATTTAATTAAAAATCGGCATCCTTTACCGACCTGTGTGGCCACAATGTGCTAAAACCGTGCAAATTATGACAAGTCGAGACAACAGGTTCTCCTACTGATCGGATACTATGGCGCAACTATGGCGCATATAGGAAGGTTACTGTAGCCCAGCATTTTGAATAATATAAAATGTTTGGATTGACTGATAGAATGGTTCTGAAATATCATTGGAAATATGTTCGTAACACGATTTGAAGTCATCCTGTATTTTTGCCTTTACTTGTTAGTTGATAGCTAGATCATTCAGGCTGTTAGACTTTAACACATGTAACACCGAAGGGATGAAAATCAAAATCGTTTCAGTTCTTGTAGTTGGTCGCACGTAAAACACTAAACACTGACTTGAATGTAAATATTTAACAGATATATACTCAATACTGTATAATTCAGAAACTGAACGTAAGACCAAAAAAAGTAATTACTACCAGAATGATGGAATGAATCCATCTCATCAGTTCTATACGCGCAGTACATGTTTCTTGGATGGCTTTTGAAGGCAGCACAGCACGGGTTGCCACGGCGGTAAACGAGCTCAGATTCACCAAGCATACATTATTACAAAACAATCCGCGGGCGCCAGAGCCTCGTTTGTCTCGCGACTAATTCCCGGTTCACATTATTCCAGTAGCATTCCAATCCTACGGGGGAATCTAATGCTGGGATTGCTGAAAACGTAAATACGCTTGCCAGTCTAATTTTACACAGGAATAATGTGAACTTCACAATCCAGTCCAGCGCTGGACTGGATTGATTCGCTGGATTACTGGACTGGTACAATGTGAACATTAAGTTCGAGGTTTACTCAGGTCTGGAAAAATAGGTTCATGACTTTTTGCAAGTGTGGAGCACTAACCTGTACATCGAAGGGCTGGTGGTGCTGGGTCGAGTCGGGGCCGGACGGCACGACGGAGGCGCCGTTGACAAGGCTGGCTCCCGCCCCCGCCACGCCGCCCACTCCGCCGACGCCGCCGACTCCGCCCACGCCCCCCACGCCGCCACTAGCACCCCCTACCCCGCCGACGCCGCTCACACCGCCCACGCCACCACCGTACTGTACACAAAAATTAAGAACTACAAAATCTGTCTACTACTACTGCCAGGGAGGACGCCGTTGACCAGTTGGGTTATCAGTCCTTCTGTGACCTTGGGCTGACAAAGTATCCATTTTCAGCTTACATAATTCTCAAAATTTACAATTGGCTAAATTAACTGCACTTCACAATTTTGTATCCACGAAAAGTACGTAATGTGTTTAGTATAATAATGTGTTTAATACGTAATATTTTTCAATGTTGTATACCCGCTGAAAATGTCCGAATCCCAAAATGTGCACTCTCCCTGAATGTTAAGCTCGTTTTAGTGATAACCAAAAGATAATAGCCACTATATATCTAACAATATTATTATTATAATTAAATATCTTCTATAAAAAAAAAACAATCGAAATGAGAACCTCCTCCTTTTTTAAGTTGGTTTGATAAATACCATAATAGTAGTTTATGATACTGTTGCATAATAAGGGTTCTTATAACACGAGTGTGTTGTAAAAAAACGAGCCGTAGGCGAGTTTTTTTTATAGTATCACCCTCATACACTACTTTACCTACTCTCATACTATATGTAATACATAAACTAATTTATTTTACAAACAAAACCAAACTTTGTTTAATATAAACGTAAAAAAAAAAAGTTGACGCCAAGCCAAGGCGCAAACATCGATTGCGTTTCTGTTTTTTTTCTTCCGTATCGGCCGTTTTTTTTTAGAGGTTCAGTCCAGATGGAGGTTGTATAGGTGTATCGTTATGATTAAAAAGTTATTTTATGATATAGGTGTCCATACAAGACCTGTATCGTAATAAAACTTTTTTTTGGCCTGTGCGTAATGTTTGTCATAAGATCTTCAATGAAATCACTTGTACTGTTCCACATTATTTATTGATTTCCTGACCGGTTTCGCCTTACGGCATTATCAAAGGTTGATACATGTTTTTTGGGTATCAGAGAGATACCCAGGCGAAACCGGTCAGGAAATCAATAAATAATGTGGAACAGTACAAGTGATTTCATTGAAGATGTGTAGCAAGTTCCACCAAGTGCCATCAATCAACAGTATAAGCAGTTTGTCATAAGAGTTTTGATTTCAATTTTATAATCTTTGTATTATAGTATCAGAGTAGATAAAATAAATAATAATACGGTAAAAGAAAAAGATTTAGCCAAAGGGGATAAAATTATAGCTGGCCTGACGGAAATGAAGAGACATATTGGTTAAGTGGTTTTGTCGGGAAAAATGTTTTGGGGAAATGGTCGAACTTGGAAGTGACCATATCATATGGGTCAGTACTGGTTTTGGGCATACATATTTCGGCAAGTGTGTAAATTGGAAAAGGGACATTGTCAGCCGGAAAGGCTTCTTTGTGGGCCCATTTCCCCTATATAATGACTGTCATGTGTGTTCATATGGTATACGGAATCCACGGGTTAACGTCTCGTTCAATATTCATAATGCATACAAATATTTGCATTTAGCGGGGATCGAACTCGTGCCTCCTGCGTAGCAGCCGCGTTCACTACCGCCAACGCCACATAGACTGTCTACAATTTATAAAGCGAATACTTAAAGCGCTTCCCCGACCTAAGTCCTTGAGCGCATATTTCCGAGTAGCCTCGAGACCAGTGAATACTCGCAAATTCGTGAATAGCTCTAATTGAATATAGATTTTAGAGATATTAAACGGAATGATTATTTCTTGTTTCTTTTCCTACTAACTTAATATTAACGACTTTAGACGACGTCACTAGAAGAATTATGCAAATATATACAATATTGGTTTCATATAGTATCGATATATATTTCTAAGAAATAACGAGTACATTACCCGGCATTCGGTTTCACATGTACGCGGGAAGACTGACTAAGATTGGCTTGCTTCAGTTTTGTGAATTCATTCTCTTTATCACACAGTGCATCTCAACATCTTGATATCAGAGTGGTTAAAACCGTAATTAGGAGTTTAATCTACACTTTTTTTTTACGGGCGGGAAATCCCTACTGTTACCCTCCGGAGCCCCCCTAGGAAGGTTATGTCGGACTCGAACCGACTAAACCACACGTCGTATGTGGGTCGTAGTGCTAGGCCGAAGGGGATCTTTGGAATTCTTTTGAATTTTTTCGTTTAGTTGAACGCGCGTATTTCAGGAACTACTATGTACTTTGAATTGAAAATATATTTTTGTATTGAATAGCCAGTTTATCTAAATAGGTTAAAGGCTAAATATCATCACGCGACTACTCAAGGATGAGAGTAGTAACGTACCTCCGCCCTACAGAATACCGCAGCCATAATAACATCGTGTTGTGTTCCCGGTGGTGAGTAGGGTAACCAGAACTCACTGGAGATTTTGACAGCACAGACACTGTGGGTTTACAGGGTCGCCAGCAGTGTGACTCCCCTGGTGTTGCACCCGTCCGTAGGCAACGGTAACCACTTTCCATCAGGTGGGCCTTGTGCTTGTCTGCCAGCTCAGTAGTATATTAAAAACGGGCAAATTCTCATACATCATTTGAAAATGTTTTAAAAGGGTGATACGGGTTTCTAAGTATGCCACGGGCGAAGCCAGGGCGGGTCAGCCATATTTCTAGAACAGTTTTAATACTCCTCAAAGGTAACTATCTGACCGATGTACGAGAGAGAGAGAGTACGATGTACGAGAGCAACCCTCAACCAAACAGAAGCAAGCCGATTAATTTGTGTGATTTTTAATACTTACATAACTGAAATGAATAGTTTATTTTTATTTCTTAAATAAGATGTACCTGTTGTGAGCTTGCGAAACTGTTATTGTCGAATTGTGGGTGTTGCTCCATTTGCAAAACGAGTTCAATGTGTTGATTCATAGAGTCGTTCAATGTCATGCCTGAAATAATAAACCCGGAATTAGAATTTGGTAATATTTAGTAAATATGTTAAGAAAATTAACAACATATTACTTACCAGGGTGAATTTGTGGATGCTGTGGATGTGGTAGACCTTGCAACGGTGCCACGCTTAACATCCCTGGATGGTGCTGAAATAAAAGAGACGTTTAAGGATTGATCCAATTTTAAATACAGGATAAGGACAGGGGAGAAGTGAACAAGTTCAACACACTCTGAGGGCAAAATATTGGAAAATTTTTCGTATTTTCGAGGCAATGAATGCCTTTGTTACACTTTCCAAAGTTAACTTATGATATTTAATGCAATAATAAATTTATACTGTTTGCATGAGGAAGAAGGCAATATATTATCTATCTGATTGGAGGGCCGTCGAGCGTTCCGCTCCAAGGTCAAGGCTTCAGATCCAAGCTTAGTGCAATTTTACTGTATTTCTTTTAAAATTGTTGCTATTTGCCATCATCTTAGTAAGTGCGTACTATTGTTGCCCACAAGTCTTTGATAGACGTTAAAAAAAGTTTAAGTTGGAGGGGTACTGGGATAAGTATTAGGGCTCCGTCCCATCGGGACGCTATAGCGACAGGCAAGTTTGCAAGACTATCTACTCATCACTCATATACACGTTTCTTGGGTGCCTTTTGAGGCCAGCACGGGGCGCTACGGCCCGAGGTTATACCAACGCTTTTAAATTTACTATATTGGCAGACAGTCGCCAAGTGAGTTAACAACCACATATTTGAACAGACTGGATATGAGAAATCTATCTTAGAACTCTGCCTCGCTAGGAAGCCAATAGCGACGTCGCCGGCTGTGTATCCAAGCGGTTAATATTGAAATGTATGGTGTTGCCAAGCTGTCGTCAAGTAAGTTAGGTACTATACATTTCTATTTTAACGGTTCTACGGCGACCTAGTGTGGCAGAGCTCTTAAAGCGAGAGGGAAGGTGGCGGTACCTGCGGGTGCGAGAGGTGCGGCAGATGATGCAGCTGCGGCTGCGGCTGCGGCATGGCGTGCGGCGGCAGTAGCGGGAAGGCGGGAGCGTCGCCGTTGCGCACGCCCGCGCCCGACGCGCCCGCTTCTTCCTCGGCCGGCGACGGCTGCCGCGAGCCCGGTGTACGACTACAAGCATACCCGTACAGTCTAGAATGAATACGTGCCTAATACATCAACAATCATTCAGCTATAGAAGGCAATATATAATATTGGAAGCGTAAAAGTCTCCGTTATAGCACAAATGAAGACATGCGTTTTAGTCGGTTCGAGTCCGACATAACCTCACCCTCCGTAGCTTAAACATATCAATTTTGAGCACAAAAAAAACGTAGTTATGAAAAATTTATACAATTAATAGTTTTCTCCGTTGACCTATCGTAATAATCCATGCGCTGAACCGAGATCGGGGACTGAACATTTAGCATAGTTTGGTTTATAAACTGAAAAACAGATAACCAATTCTTCTTAACTTTATTCATTTCAAAGTATTTTATACTTTTCTCTTTGTTAGAAATTTATAAAAGTATAGATACTTTATCTATGTTCTTTTTTCCTACACTTTTTAATGAAAGCATCTACTGATGTTGTTGCATTGTAATGATTTACTTTCTTATTCAAATTTTGAGAATGCAGGTCTTATGCAATCTGCTTGAATAATTAACATGTTAAACAGATTAGGAAGGAGGTCATAATGAGAATGCATACATGGACAACGTACATTTTTGGTGACCAACATTTTGACAAATCACATTAGTTTTATTATTTTTCCATATTATTACAGCCGTTAACAGAACTATGATTGTGTTAGTTACTTTGGATTTGATGGAAGCATATGAAATTATTAGAAGGTTCTTATTTGTGCCAGATTTGTAATGCTAAGCAATAAAAATTGGTAATTTGTTAAGACTTATGTTATGACTCATTTCATTCATTGATATTAGATATCAGTTCCGAGTTTTATGCACAAATGAACTTAATAGTAATAATCCAGTATACCTAATCTGTAGGCACCAACCAGTAGGATAATGTGTGTGGATAAGATTAAATTATTTTATGCGATTCACAATTTTTTTATACTATCGTGTATGCTTTCTATGCTATGATAAGAGATTACCGATGTACAACGTACACGTACAACAGGTATCATTTTACCACCAGACCGTAGTAGATGAGAGCATAGAGAGCAATGGAAAGCTATCAGTATCTCATCAATCGTACAAATACTGTCCAGACGTCTATCTTATGTGAGGGTGATACCGACTATTGACAATCTGGCCTATTCTAATGTTCACACTAGGATAAAAAAACTGGGTCTGTTTTTACAACAACATAGTAGGAAAGTACTGGGAGACGGTAACTTCGATACAGTTCGATACGATACGACGGATACAAATTTGAAATGAATAGTACTGGTTACAATTACCAAACATAGAATAAACTTTAATATATAGAATTCTTAATTCTTAATTCTTTATTGTACACACACATAAAATAATACAGTAACAGGCATAAATATATTTTGATGTACAAAGGCGAGCTTAACTCAGTATTGAGTTTTCTCCCAGCAAACCTTTGGGGGATAGGAGAAACAGCAACAAAAGGGTAGAAAAACAAGTGTACAAATTGCTGTACTCAATATACCAACTCAAAAGATTAAAAAATTAAGATTTTAATATCGTACTGGGACCAGCTACAGTAGTCTAATCTGTCAGCA
This sequence comes from Eilema caniola, assembly GCA_949126895.1. Lineage (NCBI taxonomy): Eukaryota > Metazoa > Arthropoda > Insecta > Lepidoptera > Erebidae > Eilema > Eilema caniola. The sequence goes on from OX421462.1 coordinate 9,311,746, forward strand.
ATGTGAATCATACTTCGGTGGGGATACGATAAGATTGGGCGCTAGGCGGCCACGCTAGGCTGTGGCGGTGGCGTGGGGGCGAATGGCATTGACAGAGGCCATGATCCATGCGCGCGGTTATTGCCCGCGACGCTCGCCCGCCGCGCTCTCGCTAGCGACTGTAACACCTCAGACCTTTACACTCGTCACACGGTGGCCTTCGTAACGATCTTACGTATCGACTCGTACTATAACTTGTATACCTACTGATAAAGATTAGATATATAAGTCATTCGTGTATCTGGTGATTTATTTTTTGGTCAATGACCTTTTAAAGCCAACAGAATGACAGTTCGATTGTTACGTTCTTTTTAATTTCTGATTTTGCAAAGTACCTATTCATTACCTCGGGTGGCTTCATAAACTTAAATATTTCGTAAATCATAATCCTGTTTTTAAAAACATGTAATTGTTTTGATCAGCATAGACTGAATCTGAACCGACCTTCTTTATTATTTAAATTTTAAATTATCCGTCTGAATATAAATTAAAAATGTACTGCTCAAATAATTGAATTAACTTGAATAACAACAAATTCTCATGCGGAACAACACAGTGATCGTAACAGTCGAAGACCCATTAAAAATGCAATCTGGTTCAATTCTATCCAATAATGGGTCCCGACCGTTATGGTCGCTATGTTCCGCAGAATGTATTATTCGTTTATGTGGGTCATCCCCGTAGTTGTCCCTGATGCGTTCGAAACTTGCACTTTGGAGCCAGAGATCCGCTCTGTTTATTTTTTTTATTTATTTATTTATTTTTACTTTCTTCCACAAAGGTAGGTACACAATTCAATTCTTACAATATAAGTATTCCTAGAATTTAATCCTTTGTGGGAGACTTATATCTGCACTAGGAAGGTCCTGTCACACAGATTACCAGGCTCTGTCATTTTCTCATGCTGATGAAGCTCATCCGCATTTTTAACTTGAAAGAAATTTAAGTTAAAAACTGTTCAAGCCGACTTGAATCTGTTACATTATATATTCTAAATAGAATCGACTTTAGAAACCTAAATAAGGTTATTGAAGACATCATTGTACATATTGGAATATAATTGACAGACTTCGATTTTTTCTTTAATTTTTTTTTGAAAACGAACCGCATGCGCTTCCCATGCAGGCAGCCCACAAAACGGACTTTGGTGGCTTCATGCAGGTACACGCAAGTGTGTTTTGCCTCTTAGGGCCGCTTTCCAGGATCCGCGATTTTACAGACATATAAAAGTCTGCTTCCACATTACATAGAGCGCCACAAAGGTACATAAATGCTTAATACTGATAAACAAATCACCCTTCGTTTGTCGCGCTAATCGCGCAGGCGACTAACAAACAAGAGGAGGATCTGACGAAATGGCACACATTGAGAAAGGCCTATGTCCAGCAGTGGACTGCAGTGGGCTTATTGATTGATTGAATAAAATTCTCTAAAGTATTTTATTTAATGTTTTTTTAATCAATATGAAACGTTAAATATTTATAATTATTGCTCAACCACTGTGATAAGTCATTTTATCAAAGAATACTAAGATGTGACTCTACTACCTAATTGGTCATCCAGCTGTAAGTTTTAACTGAAACAATGTTGCAGCGGCGAAGAATTCACATAGCATGATTCCCGTTAGCTTCACTATTGAACACGCGGTTAGAACAATAGATAATAAATTGATAGTAGGCTACACCTGATAAACTATCTAGAGCTTGCTGGCTCACGTTTTAAAAATATTGATCCTTCGTCACTGCAATGTACCACAATTGCTCATTGAACAACAGGGACGTATTTTTAGCAAATCAGTACGTGTTTACTTACTTGAATGCTTTGTCATCATCTTGTCCATTATGAAGCCCATTAGGTAGAGATCCATGCTCGTGTAGTTCGTGCAAGTCCTTCTCGAAGGGAGAAGCCGACTTGTCTTCCGGTCGCTCCTCAAGGACCATGCCGCGAAGCCCGGCCACCACCCCGGCAACCTTCTCACCTCCGCCTGTAGCAAGAACACCTACTTCTACTTGAGTAACGTACTTAATGGTTGTAACAATCAACAATTGTAAAACTAACACAAGGGAGTTATTTTAAATTTGTTTATTTGACAATTATTATGATTCTAAGGAAATATTAAGACGGGGAAAATAATTAAGACTCAATCCTCAAACTTAGCGTGAGTCTTTACATAGAGTAGTTGGAAAGGTGATAGTCAAAGGAAATGACTCATTGGAAAGAGTGCAAGGACGGTGAGTAATTTATAATGAAACTTCAGCTTAGTTGAAAATGTTGAAAAAAATAATACTTTTTTATATACTTTTGAATTGAACATCTCATTTATACATAATAACTAGGTACTAGTAGTAATAGGTAAGGAAAGGGGAGCTATACGAGTTTGAAATCAATATGTACATACAAACGTTACTGTCATACCTGTCGGTGATCCTCCTAATACATATTCGACCATTTTGACACCAAGTCCGGCAGTGTCCCGAGGTGATAAAATGCTGCCAGCGTCGCCGCCGGGGAATGCCACTCCACGACGCGTACTCATCATTGGTACGCCTACATTGTGTTCCACAGCTATAAAAGAGCAAAATGTAACGCGATAAAAATACTATTAGGGTCAAACACATTTGGGTCAGCCGGGGTGCGAGGGATATGTCGCAAGACAACCTCACCTTCGGCCTAGCACCACGACCCACAGACGGCGTGCGGTTTAGTCGGTTCGAGTCCGACATAACCCACCCCTCCGGCTCCGGAGGGGCGGGTATCCGTGGGGATTTCCCGCACGTAAAAAAAAATAATAAAAAAAAAAGGGTCAAACACATTTTGCAGTTATTTTCTTTTAAATTTAACTATCGAAAATCGTCAAGTACATGATATTTTATAAAATTACATTATTTTAAGACATCTAATGGCTACTTGAATTCACCCAGTTTTACGTTGCTCTACAACTGCATCACCTACCACCACATTATTCTAATATTAATCTTCAACTTGACAGTCTTGAATTATGCATGTACTAAAAGAGAGCGAGCCTTTATTCCCGACTATAAACACAACGTAGAATTGCGTCACAAACTAGGAATCGAACGTAAGGTCTCATTATACGTCGTTACATATAAGCGCAACTGTTGCGCCCCCTTTTCAAGCCTTTACAAGTATCAGGTGCGAAAGACCCTACGTCTAGTCATAAGCTTAAATCTATACAGTGTTACTTAGGCTGCCATTAAGACCAATTTGTAAGCAGTCATCAACATACGTAGCGCCGACCATCCCCCCGACCATCGCGTCTAAATTGCGAGTATAAAACGCAAGGTTTTTATTTATGTGCATGATAAGAGCGAGATCACTAGACTGTTTTATAATTTTAGAGTTTCAAATAAATATTGATGACTATTTAAAATATGGAACTAGTTTTAATAACTTCGGATAGTTTTATTCTATTTTCAAATAAGTAGGTATAGATGATTCTTGTTACATCCTACAAAATTAGCATACCTATTAACTTTAGTAAGGTCTGTCCATGAGTGACCTATTAAAATACTTAGTTTGTATAACCAAGACCTCGTTTTTACCTAGAGCCTAGAGCTTTTTAATCTGTATAGTGACTACCCAATCCAAAGTAACCCAAAAAGGTGTAAAAGTAATTCCAAAGTTCCTATTTATTGAACAGTTGGTTAAATACCTTGTGCAGACCAAGTGGGATCACGCCACATCTGCTCCGGGTTCAACTGTAGCGGCGGCAGGTGCGGTGGACCCTTGCTGTCGCCCCCTGCGCCCGGCCCTTTGTCCCATAATTTTTTTGCAGCAGGTGCAATCTGAATGAAAAAAAAATAGATATTAATTACTGTTAAATGACTAGTAATTGCAAATAATATTAGGGAAAAGCATCGAGAGGCGACTTCATGTTCAAAGGAAGACCGTTAATCTTAGTCGTCATTAAAATAACATTAAAACAAATGATAATGGGTCTTAATCACATATAAACCCTATTACCTAGTACCTGAAAAAACTACCTTTAGATTTCTTGACATCTTAATCGACTTCTACTCACAATAGTGATTTTTAAAATTTATTTATTTGCCTCCAGTACCTACTTACAGCATTAAAACCATTTTCATTTATTCGAAATTAAAAAAGGGATATTTCAAGTAAGAAATCTTCTATTGTGACGTGTATTCAGTACTTAATTATTTGTATTATCCGGATTATCAATCCACGTTTGAATTCAACTTCATTGAATGGGTTCCCAATGCGCATTATACATCTAGATCTCAATTCGGTCGCGATCGTTATATAATATGTAGTTGAAATTTGGCACAATTGGAACGAAACATAAAACTATTATAATTTAAAGTTTAATAATTTATAGGTACAAGGTACATAATAAATAACTTATGTTTAAAAATATAGTGTGACCTATTTCGATTACTTTTTTGTTTAAATTTAAATTTAGAGTAAAAGATAACATTTATTTAAAAAATCTATATTTAACAATCAATTACTGTTCGTTAGTCTCGTTATAACTCGAGAACGGCCGAACAGTGCCCCGAGCACGAATAACATTCGAATTCGTAACGTAAACGTATGGAAAGAATGAAGTATTGCGATTGGTTCACAGTAGGCAGGCGACCAATCGCATTGCTCCGTTCTCTGGTTACGTTTACGTTACGAATTCGAATATTATTCGTGCTCGGGGCACAGATTTGTCTTATCTTCGTCTTGAAATGTTTGTGGAGGTCTAGGGAAGGTTTAAACGGTGAGAAAATATGGGAAATTGCAACTTTTTTATTGGCGGTACAAGGTTGCCGGTAACTAAAAACCAAAGTGACTTAAAAACAAGTACATCAAATTGAAAATTAGAAGCTATTATTAAAATAATATATAATAATATAATAAATATATATAGGAAAATAATGTAAACTATGTCGCGATTATTTATTTCTTCGAAATCTCGTAAGACAACTACGTTTTATGATTTTTATCTCGTATTGTGGCTATATATATTGTCTTAGGTTGTTACATTTTAATCGTATGAATTTTATCTATGCTCGTTACTTTTCGTTACGTTTCATTAAAATATTTAGGAAAAAAAGACAACAATACAGTAATACCACACTATTGAACGGAAAATATTATAATATTATTTGATTGATAGTTGTTATGGCTTATGGTCGCGGGTATCCTAGGCGATACCTCTATCGTTCAAAAGATTTCTCTAACAATACAATTCATATCATCGGTGATACGGCTGGTGAATTGGATAATAATGACCAAATGCGATATGGGTCAAAAGTAACGTGAAATGTAACAAAAGTTACATTCTGGCAACGATACGATTACTCTTTTGTAACTTGAATCGATTATTCTCACAATCGATTTAAGACACTCGAACTCTAGTCAACAACTGCCATAATGTTCCGCATTACAATTTATTATTTGTTTACATGGATTTATCAATCAAGAAACTATTTCATATCTCCGCCCGCGTGCATGTCGGCTGTCGTGACTTTTGGTCATATCTCCGATTCCACTGAACCGATTGCGATCAATCTTACATACGATTTTAAATCTGCCTATCTAACAAAAAAAGCAACTACCTCCGTTCAGTACTTTTGGTTTGGCGTTCATCGCGGATCGAAATTGTACAAGTGACCCATTCACAAAAATATTTGAAGTAAAAATAACTGTTTGTATAATCTATATTTTTTTTATGTAAGACACGTCAATTGGACTTCGCCTTGCCTGACGGTAAGCTGAAGGCAAAGTCTCAGGAAAGAGGGTCACCATTACATACGCGTACCATGTTAACAATGGTGGCACTCAGCTTGATGGCCTCATCAGATGCTTTTTTACGCCCCGCTTAAAGGACCCGGGACTATAGGAAGAAGGAAATACGTGAGCTGGCAAGGAGTTCCAGGTCTTAATGGTGCGACAAAGAAAGTAGTCACTAAACCGCTTGGTTCTTGAAGGAATATTCTGCACCGTTTACGGGTGACATCTAAGCCCTGCTCGTGTTGTCCTGTGTAGGAAAGGAGAGGGCAGGACCAATTGGAAGAGCTCATGAGAACATTCACCATGGTACAACATCTCTACGCATCTGCAAAGGCTTAAGGGTGCTTGTGACCTCGGGATCCCAATAACGCGAACCACAGATCGCTGCAACCTGTCGAGAGCATCTAATGAGTACTTTGCGGAGCCCTCCCAGAGATTTGAGCAGTATTCCACGCATGACCGAATTTGGGTCTTGCATAGAAGACAGCGGTGTCTTCTAAACAAGACCCAAATTCGGTCCTGCCGCATACGTATACCGTCCGGATCACTGGCTTTCCGGACATCGAGTGGCTGCAGCACTGCCCGGACATCGCGTTGCCTGATACGAATATCAGGCATTGCATGGTCACTGATCGACAAGTGTCGGTGACTGCATGCCACAATCATCGATTCGGGAGTTGGCCGCAAAGAGATTAGCCTGCAAATTTGCTTTCTCTTGCGACTCATGGGTCAGGGCTCCATCGGGGTTGCGCAGCGGGGGCAGCGAAGGCTGGCAGAAAGAAGTTGGCTTGCACGACTTTGGCCAGTCGCCAGCAGCCACGGCTGCCCGTGGGATGCGCTACTAGCTTCTAACCAAGCCGCGCTATGCTAACCTCTTGCAGACCTTTGTGGCTCTGTTGTACGCCGCTTTGAAGCGGCCCACGTTAGGATCGCACGTAGCGCACGCCCTCACCCAAGCGCGGTACGCAGAATGTTTATGATTAACAGCCTCCGCGCACTCGCGCCCGAACCAGGGACGCGCACTGCGGACACCGACGACATCAGTGTAGGGGATATAATATTCCACGCCCATACTGATCTCACCGGCGACAGCAGTTGCGCCCTCAGATGGGTTCTTACCTTCAAAGCAGCGTTCAACCCACGGGATGGACGCGAAATAGCCACGCAGTCCATCCCAGTCCGCTGACGAGTAGTGCCAGAGACGCCGTTTCCCCTGCACGGGTCGTGGTGGCGCTTTAATGGGCACCTTGGAACGGACCAGGCTATGGACCGAAACACTGTACTGGTCCGGGCGACTCGTCAGCAGAAGCTCTAGCAGAGAGGGCTCATGGTCCGACCTTTTTGGTATTCTAATAAATTCGAAGCATTCCAGAGCAAATGCATGGGCGGCTCTTGCCGCATGGGTTGTTTTAGAGGAGCCCAACCAGATCTCATGGTGGGCGTTAAAATCCCCCAAAAACACCAGTTCAGCGTTCGGAAACCGCTCCTGCGTATCATCTGCCGCCTGACTCAGCTATTCGAAAGAGTCGAGTTGTCTCGGCATCTCCTGTGTGGGAGCGGTAGAGGCACACATTGATCTAACGCGTAGAACCATCATGGTCTATGTGTACCCAAAGGGTGGAGAAGGATGGGTCCTCTAGGCAGCGCAAACGGCGACAGCAAACATCCGCCCTAACAAACATGCACATCCCGGCTTTGGCGCAGAAATTCTCCTCAATGACATAGCCGGGGTAGAGCAAGTAGGTCGTGTCGTCAGGGCGGCGTATTTGTGTCTCCGTAAGAAATAGCAGTGCTGGTTTTGCCGTCTCCAGGTGTTAGTGGACGGCGTTGAGGTTTGTATGGAGCCCACAGATGTTCGTGGACTCCACCTCAAATAGCGAACCCGTGGGAGTGTCTTGCCGCTGTGTAGCCCAGTATTCTATTTTGCGCTGCCATAAGGAGAAGGGGGAAGGTATGAAAAAAGGGGACTATCGTGGCAGCACTGCGTGACAAATTGCGGGTGATTGGTTTTGTCTATGAATGTGATGTATGGCGAGAGCTGACGCGGCGAGCGGAAGGGCCCCCGTACCACCCGAGTAAGGTCGCCGGGCTTCCTCGAGTCACCAACCGGCACGACGAGCCATATCTGGATTATGCGCGACCTGGTGGAGCAGCCTTCCGGGTTGGTTAGTCCCGATGGGCCCCATGTACTATGCCGCGGGCGGCCAGCGGCACCAACGTTTCTACAGGTCTCCCTGTTCGGCGCCTCGCCCCGCGCAACCTACCACTAGACTACGCCAAGACCCACCGGTCTCGCTAGTGCTGCGACGACAATCCCCCTGCCCGGCTATGCACTAGCTAACCCCTGAAAGCAATCCAACAGACTGAATTACTATGGAGGGTTTTTCGCAATAGTGCATGGTGGTACCCACCCGGTCGAAATCTACTCCCAACTTGAGGGGCCCGGAGGACTCCTGTAGGAAACTACGCAGGTGTCGTGCGGTCCATGGCCCTATACGGGTGCCCCGTGTGTGTGGACACCCTGGGAGCCTCTGCTCCACACGGCGCAGAGGACGGTGGCCTCCAGAGCCATCAGGGGTACCGCACGATATCCTTTGAAGCGACGAATCTCCTGGCCGTATCGCCACCGTGGATCCTGGAAGCGAGGACCCTTTCGGCACTGTATCGGTTCCGAAGGGAGGCGCGAGAGCGGGGATTCGATCCTGGCCGAGTGGGAGCGACGACTTGAGCAACCACGCGTAGGGCACGCCGTGATTGCGGCAGTAAGACCCATCATGGGGGAGTGGATACAGAGACCACACGGTGGCCTCTCGTACCGTCAGACGCAGGTCATTACCGGATACGGTAACTTCGGGCGGTATCTGCATCTGATGGGCATAGAGTCAACGCCCGAGTGCCATCACTACGACGCAAGCGTGGACTCGGGGCTGCACACGCTCACCGAGTGTCCGACGTTTGAGACGCCGAGGCGGGGGCTTGTGGTAGCCCTGAAGGTAAGAGTGTTTACGCTCTCCACCCTGCTCGTAGGCGGCTCGGGCGTCGGAGGGCGCGGCGGCGGCTCTGCCCCCCATGAGCGCGGGCCTGAGGGTGAAGGGTGGAGCCACTCGTCACCCTAGCTGGAGCAGGCCACGGCGGCGCGCATCGCAGGACGATGCCCCCCCCCCCCCCCCCCATACCGGGGGCGAGTCGGGAACCACGTGGTCCCCCCTCCCGCGTTTGCCGCGTGGTTCCCGGGAGAGTAGAATTTGGGCCACCCCGTTCTTCCCATGTGGTGTCCTACAAGGCGACTAAGGGAAAGGGCTTAACTTTATGGATTAACTTTAACGTCAGACAGATATGTACAGCCCAGACTCAGCCTCAGATGCATGGCTCGAGTCAACAATGGTGCCCGGAATACGGCAATAGGCTCACCCCCTATTACGTGGGACCGAAAACAGATTGGTAAAATGTGGATGTTAATTCACCTCTGCCTAACCCTCCGTGGATAAAGGCGTGATTATATGTATGAGTCCGACATAACCTCCCCCTCCGGCCCCGGTAGGGGAGGGTATCCGTGGAAAAAAACGGGTAAAGTTTACTAAGGGTTCACGAAGTGATAATAGCACATAAGTAAAATTAAATAAGTCTTCACAAATTAAAAATAATTTACAAGTAAACTAACTGTTGCCCGCGGCTCCGCCCGCGTGGATGTCGCTTATCGCGTAGTGTAATTCACCTCTGTATCAAATTTCATCACGATATCTTCAAAAATTACAAACTCTCATTCACTATTCTATTTTGGTCGGTTAGTAAGTATAACATTTTTGTTAGGTTAATTCCATAATTTCTAAGCGACATAAAATTCATCGTAGCCGCACGAGGATCGGACCAATCAACGCAGAAAAAAAACCTGGTCGAATGGTATTAAATTATAACTCATTTTCGGTATTTTAACACTCGTCATTGTCTTCGATTACTATTCCGTCTTTGATGACACAAGATTCAGCCGAAGCTAATGAAGCTATCGACATAACCACGTGCTCCTCACCAGTGGAGGCTGAATGTCATTTACCATTGCTCTGAGTATGCCAGTCTTCAAAAGCAAAGGATCGGTGTAGAAAAAGAGAAAACAATATAATTTAATAAAATCTCTATTTTAAGAATAGCTTAGGGATGAAGAGGAATGAGTACAGTAATGTCACTTGAGACAGACTTAACTGATTTCAATCAGCTATTTAAGTATTAACATTTTACAAAGAAAAATTAAGTAAACTAGAGTGGTTTTACACAGACAGAGTGGTGGGTAACAGCTATACTCCATTTAAATAAACTTGTGTTAATTATGTTATGTTTTAATTGAAAACTAAGTTTATTTCTCTGTTTAGAAACTTCTTTAGAAAACTAAAAATGAAAATCACACCGGTAGTTTACTTAAGATAGTTTATTGGTTTATTTATGTATGTAACCTAAGCTAACTTTACTAAAAGGAGAATTAATGTTAACTGTTCTATAGTACAAATCCAATTAAATTGAATATCTTAAAATTGAAAAATGATACATTTTTGACAGAGCTCCAGCCCCTCTAGACAAGTGGCAAGTCATTGGCGGGCGTTTGGTGGAATAGAATGACAAATGTATGGGATTTGACATTTGTGACATGCGTTAACGACTGTCAGATACATCAAATCCAATACATTCTATATTCTAACGAATTGCCACTTGTCTAAAGGGGCAGGGCAGTCTGGCTCGGGTAAATGTTCTTAATTCCATCCTATTCTAGTTCTATCCATTGATGAAATGTCATCAGCATCTCAGTGCTACTTATTTTATTGCAATAACAGTAAATATTATAATATTTCTAATTTAAATCTTAACAGCTCTATGAATATATTTTGTGAAGAATTTGAACCAAAATGTCTCAGCAGATGACAGTAAAACCATAACACTGTTTGAGTTATGAGTATTAAGAATATTAATTGTGTTTTGTTACAATTAAAAATGTATGCTGAACAATTCAAAATAAGGCAACTAGAAGCCAAGTACCAAACTGTAACAAAAGCACAAAGCAAATTGTGATGAGTTTACACATACAAGGACATGCTTATTGCAGCATACAATGTGAAGTTTTATATATATTACATAGTATAGCATAATGCTTACACCAATTAAAGTTGAGGCAAAGAATGGTCTGGTTGCAATAAATATATATAGATTTGTAATATCAAGATCAGTTGAGAAATAATAGGATACTCAAAATAATGAAAGGATAATGTAGTTCTTTCGTTTATTTGATTTATGAAACTGGTCTCACCGCTAGAGATGCCCGAGACCCCTGAGAAGTGGAGGAGGGAAAGTCAGAAGGCTGGCCGGGTGCCCAGTGAAGGCTTCAAAACAATCTGTCATGATGATTTTATGAAATCATTTGCATATATCAAGTGTGTATACCAATTTGCTATAACATCATGAAAATGGGTGGATACCAATGTTATAAAAAATACTGAGTAAAAGGTGATAAAACCAGTTTGGTTTGAGTTAATGAGCTGTACCAAAACAATATTATCACACCTTTAATGTAACCATGTTCTATGGAAATGAAATTTGATTTTACTATCATTGGTGAGATGCAATCTTAGTAACAACATTTTTGAATTAATGTAGCAATAAATGTAAAGTCTGTAAAATCTACTCGATAATAACAACTTTCAAGTAAGTTTTGTAAATATTATATGGGTCATCTGAAACTGGCAGTCAAAATTGTAGCAGCCAAACACATATTATATAGTAGTAGTAATATGAAAATGTTCATGATGAAACATCGGCTGCCAATTTCAAGTTCATGGGGTTTTAGTCTATACCTACATGTACTGATAATCGTTATATGGGTTGTTTTTTAAAACCCAGAGAACAAGAATATTATAATTTTATTATTTTACGCAAGTTTAGAGGTAAGATAAGCAAGATTTCTAGTCAAGCATTGCATACCTAAGCAACTTTCAGGTAACTAATAGGGTTCTAGCACACTATTTACCTTTCCTTGTGTAAACTTACACCTACAAAAAGCCTTTTTAATACATAAATGTTTGAAGTTATTCAGTTTGACGTTATTTTGATTTGTTTGAGATAGCTGTCCACATTAATAACAATAGGGGTGAATATAATGTCATTCTACCAATAGTAAACATGATACGCAATTTAACGGTTTCAAGCATGTTCAATTCAACAACAATATGTAATGTAAACAAATAATACATAATACTACAACTACTGTGAGTACCTAGACACTAGGTACGGCAGCATCTAAAGTTATGAATGAAGTTAGAAAACTATGCTATAGGTACCTAAATATTGAACACACCGCTGTCGGTAAAATAGCCACAATAACATATTACAATATTTATGACGCAACATTTTCATAAATGAACTTTATAGTGTATTTAATTTCGAACAAATTTTCATAAATTTAATAACAAAAATCTCTAAAACATTACGGTACAAAACCAAGGAACACATTCATACGTATACCGGTGGACAAATTCCGAATCAGAAATGGCGGACGCCGGTGACAAGTAAACAAAACAAAAACGGACCTGTTGCTTAAAAAATCAGGATTTCTATCATTTCATGACTTAAAACATCGATCAAGTAGCCTAGTCTACAATATGAAACCATAAAACTTACCATGTCGGGGCCCATATCCTTAACATCAGTTTCGAAAAAAAAGTCGCTCAAGGGTTTCATGCGTACAATCCGCCTAAAGCTCGGTCATGTACTTCAAGAAAAGCTTATTGCAAGAAAAATGACACTTATTTCGTGAAACACTAGTTCAATATAACAAATTCACTATCATCATTAACATTAAAGCACATTCCTTACACTAATATGTTTTTAAGCAGCGAAATAAAACTAGAAAGATCCAAACTCAAATAATACAATGTTGACTTGTTTCGAACAAAGGACGTACGCCGACCACAGCGCCTGCGTTAAAATTCCCCATACGAGGGAGCGTCGCACGGAGCAAAGTTGGTGTTCTGGTTTGATAGATGGCGCGCAAACCAAAAAAATGGGTATCCATTTAACCATAGAATATAAAATATGTTAAGAAACTTTCATCACCTGTGGTACTGAGGATTTTTGTTTATCAAAATAATGAGAAATAATTATTGTTACATACTTAATGTTACAATAATTGTTGTGTACTTTTGTTGTATATGTATTTCATTTGTAAACTATAAACTTTTGACTTAATATTATTAGGTAGGGTAAATAAGTGTTGTACTTTTATTAGAACAGAAAAACTACTAAATAATAACATTTTGGTTGGGTTAAAGATAGCGTCGATCGGGACTTCTGTGGGTTGGAACTTGGAACGATTATAAAATAAAAAAAAACAAGCCAAGTGCGAGTCGAACTCTGCAAATTTTTTTAAGGGGGGTTAAACGGTTCCCCGTATCATGATTTAGTGAAATCACATTTGTTGTATGCCCACTTTAATATTATTTACTTTATTGTTTTAAGTATTTGTTTATCGGCAACACAATAACATCATTCTGTGAAAATGTCAAGTCAAGTGTTTCCCAAAAATTGTTCTGCCATGGCCCGGTAATTTTCACACTGCCCCTTCGTGACCCACTGAATACTTTTTAACCCAAGCTAGTTCCATTAATGACACACATTTATTAATAGTAGATTTTTTTATTAATAGGTACATACAATAAGTTTGGTATCACCTATTTAGTTACTAAATTTTAGTGTGAAGTATGGAACTGTTGCTTATTTTTTACTAAAGAATCCAAGTTTGCGGAAAATGACGAATATTTTATCTTGAGATCTAGTTCCACTTCAAGTCGGTTTCTACATTTATTTTTAAGGTTAACTAGTTTTGAAAGCCCAGCTTCATTTAAAATAATATATATACCTATGTAGCGTCGAACGATGGTAGGTTTTATTTTTTGTTTAAGGGCGGAAGTTGTGCGACCCAGTATTTTATTTTGATGGCCCGGTACCGAGTCGCGACCCGGCAAACGGGAAACACTGTATTAATCTATATACCTTTATACATATGAATGCTACTTTTCGTTGTAATTTTATAACACAAGGAACGGGCTCACCTATCCAAACTAAATCTTTAGGCTTTGTTCGGACTATTTAGAAGATGGTTTATGTCAAGTTTGCACAAAATCGGTGGAAACGTTACATCCACGCGGGCGGAACCGCGAGCAAAAGCTGTCAGTCATCTTATCCTCCTCCTAATTGCGCAGGTGCATCTAAAGTTTACACTATGGCACCCGGAGTGCGCTTAATAATTTTGATCAGTTAATTGGCTTTTATGAGAGCAACTCCCGCTCTGACGTCACGAAACTGAAACAAAAGCCTGCGCTAGAGCTCCATCGTTTAGAAAGTAAGTACACAGACTAGCAAGTAATACAGACTTTTGGGCCCCGAGGGCAATGTTAGGGCCCTGTACCAGTGGACCTATCTCCAAATTAAAATCTCCAGGCGGAACTTGATCCAACAACAATCGTAATATCGTCGGTAATTCGGTATGCTATGCCAGTATTATGTGACCGAGACCCGTTCGGGATTGTAAATTATCCGGTGTACGTGTGAGTTCTGCAATCGCATGTTTTCTGCTGTCGGCTTACCAACGATATTAGTGGCTCAGGTTTTGTGTTATCTAACCTGCACCCTTATTCTGATTTACCAACCGTAACGAAAACGCGCCTTTGTACTACTCGTTTCCAAGCACAATAATGCCCACAAAAGTGCCCTTTTTACGATGGCTATGCTGGATATAGTGGCTGGATTAAGCACAGGTCAACATATTGGAGATCAGTCCACACGTTGTGTTGATTCAGGCCAATGCGCAAACTACTTATAAACGGACGTAAACACGCGCATAAAAATTGATATCGAATTCGTAACCACAATAGAACTGTAGATAATTTGTTTATTTACAACGTATAGGTACGAAACTTAAGTTAGCATAAAAACGAGGTTATCAAAAATAAATAGAAATGAGGCAGATGGATGCTCTCGATACATCGAAACAGAACAAGGTGATTTTTGAGAAAATATAAAGTCTCATTGTTACTCATACCAGCAGCTGATGTCGTCATCATTTCCTAGAAAATATTGGCAATATTGAAATCATAAGTCTTGCAAAGTAATAAACACGTGGCCAACGTGTCGATACGAACTACCATTCTTCCACGAAATCCCTATTCTGTGTTGAAAAACACTCCAATGCCCAACAAAGCGACAACGAACCTTTACATCATGGCAATTAAGTTAGTTATACCATTGGTTTAGCTTTAGATATTAGCCATTCTGAAGATCATGGTCAATGGAGGATACATAGGGGCCACTTTCCACAGTCCCAAAATTGTCTAGACGCGTGTACGCTTTCGCGGCTATGACAAGAGGCTCGTCCGTAATACTGCAGACGTTTGTCATCGTATATTCGTCTTTGTCTGCGTCGTGTCCGTGAAACCTCGCACTGTGGAAACCCGGCATAAGACAGATGCAGTGAATTGCCTGTCCTATCATTTGACACCTTTGGTCCTAGTGATCTACTTCTCCGGGAGATAGAATAAAGTGGACAAACTTGAAAAAAAAAAAACGATTTTAACGCGGAACGCACCCATACGCTTAACACACATTGTGGGACCTAGGTAGCGCTGCACTTTTAAACGCAACTGCGAGGCGCAGTATTTCATAGTGCCTCACGGAAAATAAAAAAAGGCTCAGATAATATATTTCTTTCTTTAAGGATTTCGATTTTTTGCGGAATCGGTCTTTTGGACTAGACTACAATGAACAGATTAGCAAATACATACAACATACATACATAAATACAATAATGCACATAACAATGCAGGTACCCAATTTGAAACCTTCCATAACTCATAGTTCAAAACGAATAAATCTATTTATGAAAATATCGAGCCCGCCGCAGTTGTTTATTTTCAACAAACGTTCAAAAAGCCCGTATTTGTCTTGAATTATCAAAATTTCAAGATGATTGATTATTATTGTTTATTAGCAATATTATTTCATGTCAGGGCTTGTGCTAATTTCAAAAGTTCGTCGCGAAAATTGTGAACCAGGAAGAACTTGGGCGATACAACCATTTTTTTTCTTAGAAAGATCTTGGTTAGACTTAAAATCTGCCGGACATTTGATCGCAATTAATTGAGTAGAACCGGCGATATGACCGAAAGTTGTGACAGCCAACAAATCAACGGGCATCAACTAGTGATGAATAAAGCTGATGCGTGCTATTGATGTCAGTCTAACTAGACTCGATAAGTACTTTATATGACCTTAAAAAGAGACTTCCCAATTCAGGAAACTCAATTGACACAAATTCTTATTCATAATTCTTATCACAGCCATAATTTTACCGCAAGAGCTCAGTAAAGCGGTGGCCGAATGAAAAATAGGCGTCTTACAACGCGAGGAAAGCGAGTTCATTTCCTGATACTTTATGGAACCTGCCCAATTTTCAAATGAGTAACATAGAACAGGAAAGCTCAGGTGACCTCATAAATATGTTGTTTAATATACCTACCAACTCGCATTAGGTCTGCGTGTGTCAATTATGTATGACATAAAATCTTCTCTTGATTGGGACGACAACAACAACTATTATGTGCTCTTTGAGCATTTATGAGGATAGTGATATTCAATTAAATAAACGGTAAGAAACGTTTAGGTACAAAGCTTGTTAGGTGTCAACAATCCAAATTCATCTTTTTTCTGTATTCATGCTTTCGAGGTTGACATTTAAACGGAATATTCAGGTAAAATAAATAAATTCTACTTTTATAAATAGTTCATGGATTAAGTCTGGGTTGTCAGATTGGTTGGACCTGAAATCGTCGTTCTCCTTTCACCCCATCAGGGATAAATTGCCGAATAGACGTGGAATGGTAGTAAAAAAAGTCCGTCATTCTCAAAGCTCTGCTGATTTGGATGAAATTTAGCATCGAATAAGATTTGAATATGTGTAGTATATGTACACATTACTTTCAGCTGTCTTTTAGGTAGCGTATGACGTGGATGACCGGCGCTGGACAGCGATTGCTGGCGCCTTTGGAGGCGGCAATCGGAGGGCATGGGGTCCTACTAAGATCATTGAAACCCAGGGTAACCATAACTCCGAGCCGGTGCACCTGGTGACTAACTGACGAAGCTTTGACGCAGGCTTTCCTCTCGGTGCGGACGGTAATGGCTTCCACAAAAACCCAAGGCAAGCGAAATCGATAGAAAGTTCGAGATTTTTTTTTATGTCAATGAATTTCGTGATTTCTGTAATGAAAGTATGTAATGAATGTAACGCTAAATATTTTATCTAATTAACTAAACATTATAATACATTTTAATTCTTCTTTGTTATTTTTTGTTTATTTACTTTTTGTATAGATTTACTTGTTTATTCTTCTTTTTTTATTGCACAATAAAGAATTAAGAATTCCTTGGTCCACAATCTGCATATAATCATGGCCGACGTGTTAGCCAGTATACTACTACCACTAATTGCTCACAGTCTGACCTGACCTTAACTTTACCGATTGCCGAGGGAAAGGCCATAATCACTCCAATTTACTTGCGAATAATGAGAATAGGAAGAAATATTGCGGTTACCAGTATGAAGAATTAGGTACCATTTGCGATAAATGTGACCTATGTTTGCCAGAAAATTTGTATATAGGACTGCTGAAGGTGGAGGATCAGGTGCTATGGCCACATTGGATGATTGATATATACACACAAGCCTCGGAAAGCACGTAAAACCGTTGATCCCGGTCGCCATCAAAACATTCGTCACGGGTTGTTGGAGCACTAAAAAGCTCGACAATCTGGCCATCTACAAAACTTGGATATTGCCAGTGGGTTGTGGAGGTCAAATAGAAATAGCTTCACGAAAAATATCCAAGTTCGAACGTTACATAGTTATACTAAAAAGCCGACCCCAAAAGAGTTGGTACAAAATAGCGAAAATAACGTTTTGTCACATCAAAACGTTATTTTCGCGGTTGTCAGCCTTTCTGATCAGAGTATAAGTGGTACTGATAAAAACGAGTGGCAAAGTACACTTCTTGGCTAGTCGTGAATCTCGTGGTGGAACTGACAATGAAACAAAGAGGTAAGTAGAAGCCTACCTAGTTCTAAGTGGGAAATGTAGAAATATATCTCGAACCAAACTTAATGGCGGCTCGGCGTTGTGTTCGTACGAGTGCGGATTCAGGCCAATCGTCGTCGTTTTACTCGCTCTCTTTTTTCTCAAACGCCATTGGCCTAAACCCGCACTCGTACGAACTTCCAAGTACCCATTTAGTTTGGTTCGAGGTATACAAAATATGCTGAAACACTTCGTTTGTGTATTGCAGATTAAATAAAAATTAATTGAATGAATCGGCCGCTAATGAAGGCGCAATGGCAAATGCAAACCTATGTGGTAAATAATATACGTAATTGAGAAGTTGGAGATTCAAATGCCGCCACCAACCTGAATCCACTAATCAAACTCCCTCTGTCAGAGCAATCTAATCTGCAAGTCGGTATATCTGCTGATTGACGGACGAAACTGGCGCAGGCTTTGCTGCCAGGATGGCAGTTCAGACGGCAGTCCCTTCCATAAAAACCATTTATAGATATAAAACAACCTCCATGGCGTAGCGGTAGTGCAAATGCTCAATGCAACTATTTGTATGCATGAATATGGATATTTGCATTAGTCTGGTTGTGCCTCGGAGAGCACATTAAGCCGTCCATCTTGGTTGCCATACGAACATCTATGACAGTCGTTATGGATAGTTGGAACCCTCAGGAATTTAAAAACTGATCTAACTTTAATGCTGATATCACCATTGGATTGTGGAGGTCAGATAGCAGTTGCTTCATGGAAAATACCGAAGTTCAGCCAAAATCCGCAGTTAAGACTGGTAAAGCAGACCCCAGACTCCAAGTTAAAAGCTTTGGATGCAACTGGGATTAACGATAGGAAGAAGAAGATATAAAATAGTAATAACGTTTAGCTAGCATGATTTTTTAAATTAATAGCAGTAAGTTATTTTTGAATGATTAGTAAACTAGCTGAAGGTTGTACCAAGATTACACCTGAGCATTAGCCTGCCTATGATGAAACACCAAACATGAGTATAGTGAGTATAGTCATTTCATTGTTTTCATATTTAAACTAAACACTTGTTGAAGGTTCAGCTCTTTGTATTTAAATAGCTTTTAGTTTTAAGCGAACTTAGTAATCATATTCAATGGATTAGTTAGATACTATTTATCATTTGAATGGTAATTACTTCCAAAAGAGACTTCAGGTTGATGGTATACAAAGATTTCTGATTTAGATACAATGAGTGGATGTTTAAAATCAGGTAGGTATATTACATCACCTGGTAGTACAAAGATTGATTTAACTACATTGTCAACAATTTTGGAAACAAGAATATTTAATAATAGATAGTCTAACCTTTACCCTGACCTCACTTCAACACCAAAATAAATAAACTACAGTAATCTCTTTGAAAGTGTTGTTTTCATATCTAAATAGTTGCAACACAATGTGTTGAACATTGCTATTTAGTCATTTATAACTTTGTCTATGAAACAGTATATGTATAGCAGTAAAATAAAAAGTTATTATTGTTTGTTTGCAGTTTGTCATGTAGTCCCACTTGGGTAAAGCCTTCTCCATCTCTCCACCTTGCCCTGTCCTTAGGAGTCTGCATTCATCACATTCATCATACATACACACATTTTTGTATATTATTCATAAATTTGTACATCAACTTACAGTTCTAACTATAGACCTAAATTAAAAATGTTTCATGAAACAAAGGAACCAATTTATTGATACTGAAGAAACAAATTGCCAATTGGTCTCACAATATCAGTGATTGCTCATTCCAATGCTACCACTTGAATTGATCTATGAAATCTATGAAAAAAGATTAATTGAGTCACTTTTAGGGTTCTTCTTCTTCTTATTTTATTCAAATGGCTCCTTGCATCAGTTATTTGGGTGTCGATGATTCTGCCAACCTCAAGGTGCAGAGTAGGTTTAATCGTTTATAGAGGTCTCTAGGTACTTATGGGGCAGTGACAAATTTGGGCTTATCCACAGATTAATATATTTAGTGCTTATCCATGCCGGTCATCACAAGTGTTAGTAATAACATCCTATTAATATTATAAATGGGAAAGTTTGTGAGTATGGTTGGATGTATGGATGGATGTATGTATGGATGGATGTTTGTAACTCTTTCACTTAAAAACTACTGAATGGATTTTAATGAAACTTTACAATAATATAGCTTATACATCAGAATAACACACATGCTATATATCATCACGCTACTACTCAAGGGAGCGGAGCAGTGATCGTTAAGGTCAACAAAGCCAGCCGGCATATACAGAGAAGTGACAGTGTAGTTATTTCTGTTGCTCAGCCACGGCACTGTGCATCGCGCAAGCACGCGGACTTAGTTGTTGGCGTTCGAGCAGGCCGCCAATAATTATTAATAAAAAAAAAAAATACGCACTCAAAATGCTGATACTTGGTACAGGGATGGATAAAGCTTAGGAACGGACATAGACTCCCTTTTATCGCAATAGAAGGGGTTAAATGATAGCGGATGAATGTTTGTAATTTTTAAGATATCCTGATGAAATTTGGTACAGAGGTGAATTAGAGCTTGGGAACACAAATGTCAACAGCTAGTATAATAATAAATAAATAAATATATCTATTGATTTCTGTTAAACACACATGTCAAACTGACATGTGTGTTTAACTGTTATATTTTTAGGTATCTGTGATGGATTAAAATATCCCTACAGTTTTGCATTGTTTATATGAGAGTGTACTACACTACTTTCAATAATTTGATGTCCCATGACAAATTATTATGTCATTTTAAGTTTTACCATGTCATTAAACCCACCAAGAGTTGGTTAGTGTTTTAGTTAGCTAGTAGTTTAGCTGAGAGTGGTTATGGAATCATTAGTAATTTTGGTTACTAATAATAATTACATTTTTTAACGAAGGAAATCATACTAGGTACCTATCTTCATTCTCAAATATTCAATAGTTGAATAACAACTACTTATTTTGTAGGTTTGCATTAATTAAAAGGTTCGCTTAACCGCTGCTAAGAGCCCTAAAGTTATTAGTTTGTGTAAGTCAAGAGTATCATTCATCAGATTGTGTTAGAAAAGGTTATGTTATGAGTTAGGGCATTGCAGAATCCAATACATCTGCATCTTTTTTCACTAAGGGTTTCTGTCCTCGAATGAAAATTGGGAAATATTTTCATTTTCAAGTGATATGTTTTAAAGCACAAATAGGTTCCTAAATATCAGAAACAACCTAAACAAATAAATGATCATTCTTATAGTAGATTTAAGATATAAGAAATTGCTTACCTGGTTTCTGATGGAGACTTGTGTGAGTCCAAGCTGATTTTGTCCTTGAAGAAATTGGTTAGTCCCAGGGGCTAACATGCCAGCCTGACTCAGATACATAAGATGTTCAGTGTTTTTTCCAATGCCATTCATGGCTTGCATAGGATTGCCATGATGTTGATGAATATCATACAATCCTTGTTGCCCTAACTGCTGAGCATTTTGTAGGCCTTGCAAGGTTGGCATCATCACTGCACTGTTCTGAATTGTCAGGTTATTACCCAGAGTAGGATTTTGCAATGGTGCCAGCTGTGTATGAACCATGTTAGTTGTCAAATGTGCTGGGTGACTTCCAATGACTGAAGGGTTCATAGCCAAAGTACCAACAGATGAAGCAATGGCTTGGTTTATAAATTGCTGTTGATTTGTTTGAGAATTCTTGAGTTGCATTTGACCTTGTTGATGCATATTATTCATTGTTATAGGATTAGGATTCTTCCATTTATCTGGATTCTGAAATATGAGAAAGGGCTATTTTCAAATCAAAGAACTGTTACTTTTATTAGTGGGTAAGTTTTCAACCGAATTTATATAATCGACAATAACGACAAAACATTGTGATTTTAGGTTATATTGAAATACGAGAACATAATTTAACAACAAAGTGAACATGTAAACAAACCTCGACAATACTATCGTCTCCAACGGCCCAGCGTTGTTTGGGAGCTAACGAAGGAAGCTCTCCCTCTTGTGGCTCACGTTGAAAAACGTAGTGTACTGTGGCATCGTCCTGGCTTCGAGCTTGTGATGCGCGCGAGCTCTGCAAGCCTGCTTCGCCCGCCTCTTCTTCCGCTCCCGTTCCCGGCCACTTCATTGGGCTACCGTGAGATTCGAGCATTCAGTTTCACAACACTTCAATCCTTCGTAACCGTAAACACAAAATGTCTCACGATCTGCCCGTTTATGATTATTACACAGCGTTATTTTCAGTAATAATGTAGTCAGACATGTAATTAAACCACATTACATTATCCAACAGACTAAACAGGACAAACAGATTTCGTTATTGAAGCCATTTAGTGACTAAATCAGCTAAATCTGTATTTTTGTCTTTGTAATGACAGTAGTTTTATCAAAGCACGATGACAGCCGCTAAAGGAAACCAAAATATTGCATCTACTGCAACGGTCTCCTTGACGGATCGAAACAAAGACAAGAAGTGAAATCAATGATTATTAGGATCCGAGACCGCAGAATTTTCGAATTTAGAAGTGTTATGGGTCTTACTAATGTACTAACATTAGGTTTAAGCTATTTGTCGGCGTCGAAAACTGAACTGAATAAACACTCAAAATAATACACTATTCACACAATTTCTAAACAAAACGAGCACAAATATAATTACTATATGTACACAGAACTATTTACAATGTACAATTTTTACAAAAAACCCGGTTTATGCCATTGGCTGCTGTCGATACTTTCTGATTTAGAAAAGACGACAAACATTCTTCACTGCCTGTCCGCCATAATCGGTCGGTCGGGCAGATGCGATGCGCGCGCAACGCGCAAAACTATACTATAAACATAAATACATAATGCTAAATACGTTCCTTCATATGTAGATTTAAAAATAAATTTCTCGTTTATTTCATGTTTATGCTTGAAATTAAGATATCCGAATAATATATTAAGTATTTTAAAACAAATTATAAATAAAAATATCATGAGCATCTCAGATCAGATGAATTATAACATTCAATTGCATTCCTATAATCATAGTAAGTACAAAAATTTTATAGAATGATGGAAACAAAAATTTGATGCACATTTTTATTTTTTGCTATTTATGAGAAGTTAAATTATTTTGATTTATTTTATAAGAATCATTTTATTTGGTGAAATGAAACGAAATTCTGTTGTCAAACCAACGCACCACAGAGAAAACATATTATTATTTTATCTTTAATCTCTATTGCATCCTCATTGCATCCCAATATTACTATATAACAAAAAGTATTTTATCATATCTTTCTAATGAAGGTATGTATCCAAGAGTATATAAGTATGTATGATGAAAATGTAATAAATAAATGTTAATTGTAGTTGATTGAATTTGTTGAAACTTCTTGATGGAACTTCATTTTACTATTTTTATATATATTGAAACACACTTTACCAGTTCCACACAATTAATTAATTATAATTGTGTGGAACTGGTAAAATGTGTTTCAATAGGTATATATAAAAATAGTAAATGTTAATTGAATTATGTGTAAATATGAATTTTACTTGGTATTCTAAACCTGTATACAATTATCAGTAGGTATTTTTCTTTTAATAATTAAATTATATCTATGAAAGGTTCATTAAAAGTTGGTTCATTCAATCTATGAAAGGTTGCTTACCGCTGAGGAGCGCGTTGGAATTGCTTAACCCCTCGTCCGTGGAGGATCCCATTATGGGACTTTTAAAAAAATGCTTGTCTGTGGCGCGTCCTGTGGTGGGACTCGCCACTTGACCTACCAGATGTTCATTTCGCGCCTTATTTTAACGAGTAAAGACGATTCTTACCCTTTCGCACACGTTAAAAATCGAATAAGAATGAACGACTTTTCCCTCTGACATGCAACGTTACACGTCTGTAGTACGAAAAAAATGATTTTTTTTAGTTTAATCTGTGACCTGCTCAGTCATAGATTGCCGCGCATTTCTTGCTAGTTCGAACAATATTTCCTAAGTTTTGTGTGTGTTTCTACAGAAAAGACGATGGAACAATAAGTAATATTTCAGTTTATTTTCTAACATGGGCCTATTAATTACATTTTAAGTCAAAAACAAGCTTTGAAGCGATGGGCAAGTCATTTTACGAATTGGTAGATGGATTTTGCTTGATCATATTAGGATTGAAACATTATTATAACCGACGCGAATGTGTGTAATCAGATCACTAATATAATAAACTGCAATGTGATTATTACAAAATGCGTGTATTTACGTGGTAAATGCAAAAAATCCAACCTCAAAAATAATATAACAACATAAAGTCCTATTCTGGGACTCGCCACAGATATAGGTTTTAACTCACAAAATGGCTGCCCGTTCATAAAATATGGATAAGACTTTTGAACTTCATATAAAAAATGAAATGATTTAGTTTTATTGATTTGATTTTTATGTAGAATAAAACTGTCGTTAATGAGTTATATATAAATTGTCATCCATATTGTTGTACTAGATAATAATGCTGTTACATTCATCCGTACTGTCGCGTCAGGATCGCTTGACCTTTGAACCGTAACCGACGACTGACGTCATACAACATTAGCTATAGACTGTCTATTTTGCAAGATACGATAAATAGCATCGTAGCTTAGCGGTAAACGCTTCGACTGTAAGTCCCTATGGTTTCAGATAGTACCGGGTTCAACCTGGCCTGACACTTTTTGTGATTATTTTTTCTTTTTGTAATTTATTAATTTCTTCTGACAGAAAATTAGTAGAAAATTAGTGATAGGTTTTATGATTGGCGCTATATTATAGGTATTGTATTGTATGGTATGGTATGGTATGGTATGGTATGGTATATTCTTTCTATCTTTTTCTATGTATATAACGAAGAAAGAGAGAAGAAAATGTTTTCACTTCTGCTGGCACTCCCAGAGTGCAACCCGTCTTTTTTTTATCTTCAAGCATATAATCACAACAGTAATTGTAATATTTGGCTCATCAATAGATAAATAAAAATAAGTTAAAAAAACATACTGATTTATTTTTGCATTTACTAAGTCGTATCCATACTATTTAACCGTCATGGAGCAAACATGCTAATTTTTCACTATGTTTAAGATCATGGTTTTTCATATTTTTCTTCCAAACATGTAGTTTTTTTCAATGGAGTAAACGCCTAGTTTCATGTAAATCTTGAATAATTAATTATTATAACACTTTTATGCACATATTCTGCAAAATCTTAGTATAAATGAGACATTGTTTTTTGTACCAGTTATGAGTCTCATATTTGATACATTATTGTTCAAGTTCTATAGAATGTAACAACATATCATTGCTTAAACTAGTTAGGCGATAAGCTTAAATTATTGTAAACAAAACACTTCTTGTCCCTGACGCCAATAATGCACTGTAAACTAAAGTTAAATGAGACCCACTTAGTGACATTTTGAAGAGGGACTTTTTTCATCAAACTTTAAAAATAGGTGTGGTATAAAAAAAATGTATTGGAACATAATGCCATTTGGTTTTATTTTATTAAGTATGTAAGATTGTATATAAAATATATAATATTATATCCAGCCGGCGTTTTATTTTTTATTAATTAGAAAATAAAAGTTAAGTTCTGGGTAACCCATATTATTTGTCTTATAACGGTTACAAGGCAATTCAAAGTCAAGTGTAGTGTAAGGAATAAGAAAAAGACATTTATTAAAATGATAATTCCAATAGGAATTACTCTAAATTCCAATTAGATTTAGAGAAAATAATGGTTTTCTACTCCCATGTTTGCAAAAAATGTGCTTAAACCCCTATCTGTTGAAAGTCCTGTAATGGGATCCACAGATAGGGCATAATGACATTTTGACACTCCACGGACGAAAGGTTAACTATTGGGTAACCTTACACTCGATATTTGACCTACCTACATGAGACTTAGTGTGATTTTAGCTTTTTTATACCACTTCGGTGACAGACAAGCACACCTTATGGAGAGTGGTTACCGTGGTTAAACCTTGGTCCAAGCATTTTAGTTTATCAATTCGCGTCCCACATTACCACTGACCGGCTTAGCGGGGCGAGCCGTAGTGATTTTTGAACGAAAAAAGTTATACTTAGGTAATTTCGCCTTCTGAACTAAAGTCAAAACCTGCCTACTCCTTCGGGGATTTACAGGCATGAATAAATGTATGTAAAAGTCAGAGTTCGCACATGCACACTCCGATTCTTGGTTGATTGTCAATCCTTCTGGCTGGAGTGCAGTGCATCCAACATCCAACCTGCCGTTTTCTATGTCACATTACATTTGTTGAAGGAATGATAACCGCCCACGTCACCTTTGTCGGATGACCTAATTAAGAATTTAATCCTTCAAAACTTCGCTCTATAGAAATTCTAGCCCGATGAACCAAAAATAATTTGGTGAACAAACCTCCTCGCCTCAGCGTCCACGTTTCGGCAGGCGTGGTTCACTCCGCGCAGTACATCCGTTATATACCTACAGCGAAGTATCCGGCCGAGCGGATTTAAAATTAGTCGAGTGTCACGCGCACGCTCGTGTGAACGCTTGAGGTGTTTTCTATGCTCGCGCTCGGCCGGGATTTGATAAAAACATTTTTTTTTCTCTCTTGATCGTGCCTATTTAAAGTAGGTACCTACCTTAGAATGGACAAGAAAAGAAAATATGACAGACGATATTGTGTGGCGTTCTGCTGTTTGAATTCGAATAGAAATATACCGGATTTATCTTTTTTCTCGCTTGTTTGTTTGTTTGCCAAATTAATAAATCTTAAAATTTTACCAATTGTACCTACCTACCCATAACCCAACCTATCAATACTACTGTTCGGACAGAATGCGTGTCTAGACCAAAACTACTTATTTTATAGGTAGACCACAAAGTAGGCACACCTAGCCAGCTAGATTTTTGAATTGGGGGGGTTATTGGATCGGACCCATCGGGGTCAACGTACTTCGCCGTCACCCGCCCGACGTATTTTTCTAGTTTCGAGTGTCCTTGACGGGCATCGCGCGCTGACTATCGGTAGGTAGGTACCACTGACGAAACCTACCCTACGTAATTTCTGCAGTTCCAAGGTCCTTCTTTTTAAACGACTTCAAAAAAGGAGGAGGGTCTCAATTCGATTTGTTTTATGTTTGTCTCTTCATAACTCCGTCAGTTGTTACTTCTTACCTACATAGGTATGAACCTTCGCGCTCGAAGGAGCGTTAGGTACCTTATTTACCTATCTTATAGCTTATAGGTAATATCTAGATTCTTTGCTTATAGTCCGAGAGCTGAAGTAATAAATTTAATAGGTATACAAATGAATAGCATAATATTTAATATTATTTACCTGAACATGATATTTAGATACATTGGCCAGGCGTGGTTCACTCCACGCAGTACATCCATTATATACCTACAGCGAAGTACCAGGCCGAAAGAAAAATAGTAACAGGTACATAACTGGACTGGTAATCAAATATTCAGTTCTTCACAAGAAGGCAACCCTAACAGCGTAAGAAGAGATAAGAGGTACGCAATAGAAAGAGACGGAGTAGTAGGTGAATAAAATTATAGGTACCTAATGTTGTGCGAGCTGAATTCCACCGTATTGCGTCGGAGCAAGACTGGAATTAATTAAAATCTTCTTGCGCAGTGATCCTTCTGTACGTTAGTACTATTAATTATTCTGTGGTTTCGGCACCGTACCTAAGTCATGACAGGCAGTCAGGAATCCTCGCTACTTGTTATGACTTTAAAATGAGAGTCTTCAACCAGTGCATCCTGACTCAAGATGCACTGATTGAAGACTTTTGTTTCAAAGCATTAGTGTAAAAATGAAGTTGAAGGGTAAGCCCGACTTACCAAATGCCGCGCTCCCAATCGCCTTCTGTCATCTGGTCACTTCTTTCTCGAGCTTATTTCTACCGAGTTGGACAAATTGAGTAGGTATACAGACCTATTTACATATCTTAAGGCGTTTACATTTATTTTCATTTAAATAGCATAATTCGGATCTGATAGTAAAACAGAAAATTGAGTGAAGTAATATTCGCCTAGGTCGGTTGCAGTCGTTGCAGAGCAACTTGTGATAAGATGTCCACATCAGATATCTATATTAGTCTAATTCAATAGCAGTCAGCAGTGGTACTAAAGTTGCAAAGGTATAGTCGGATCGCTATCTAGCTGTCAATCAATGCAGATGCACAATAGCCCCGCTGAGGTGCTTGATCGGGTACCTCTACGTGATCACAGAATAATTAATAGTACTAACGTACAGAAGAATCACTGCGCAAGAAGATTGAAATTAATTCCAGTCTTGCTTCGACGCAATACGGTGGAATTCAGCTTGCACAACATTAAGTACCTATAATTTTATTCAACTACAACTTGCGTCTCCTTCTCTCGCGTACCTCTTATCTCTTCTTACGCTGTTAGGGTTGCCTTCTTGTGAAGATCTGAATATTTGATTAACAGACCAGTTATGTACCTATTACTATTTTTCTACTTATATGAACAATTACAACTTTCAAACACACCTACTAGGTAGGTATGTTTGAAAGTTGACATTTTTTATTTAGATGAAAAAAGTATTTTATTACAATGTCCGCATATTTTAAAATAAGAAGATAAGCATACTACTACATTTAGTATTCTTTGCTACTACACTTTAGTGTATTTGCTAAATTGAACATTATCATTTAGGTGTTTAGTTACATGCGTATCAAATCTGGAATGCCGTACGACGCAAACACGAAACGGCTTAAACTAATCCGAGAGCCGACACCCAAAAATGATGTTGGTAAATTATTTCGATTTGCCCTTTCTAAATTCTCGCTTATTAAATTAAATTGACAGGTAAATGGAAAAATGTTAGGTATTTATCCCTTCTTTTACATGATTTGCACCCATCTACAGCACATAAGGCACCAGATGGCATCGTAGGTACGCGAACGAACGAACGGAGCGATTAAAA
Organism: Eilema caniola; assembly: GCA_949126895.1. Lineage (NCBI taxonomy): Eukaryota > Metazoa > Arthropoda > Insecta > Lepidoptera > Erebidae > Eilema > Eilema caniola. Next base: position 9,340,665 of record OX421462.1, read on the forward strand.
TTAAACAGCGTGCGTGCGCTTCGCTTGCGAAAACCGCACTGAATTTTGGTCCGCAAACGGCCCGAGGCCGCTCGGCCGGGCGGTAGGTAATTATAGCGCGCAAGTATATGGAGTGAAGGAGGCCTGACGTGATGCACCTGCGCAACGGATACGACAGTGACGGTGAGCAGAGACGGGCAGAGGCTATGGGCGGACTAGGCGACCGCCCACGGCCCCGCAGTGCCAAGGGCCTCGCATCATAGCCAAAATCGCAAGCGCCGTATCGAGTTAAGGTAGATTAAGACCAAACGAACATAGAGTTTCTTTTAGGCTTTTAATCTTTTTTAGTGTAAACGTAAACTAATTTTTAGCGTTTGCACCAAAACATGAACGAGCAAGAATTAGACCCAATTTTTGTAGGTACATGTTTTCATTTGTTATGACGATGTTTAGATCAGCCCATGGTATAATAGATCAGCTAAACGAATGCTCATCGCCCATTAGTGTGAATTCTAAGTGGTAGTGCTTCGCAAGTCCGGCTCTGACAGCATTAATATTATAATTTCAGATTTTATTTCTTTGAATTATATAATACTAACATACTTACTTAATTAATTTCAACTCAGACCACACGGCAACCTCTCGTACCAGCTGACGCAGGTGATCACCGGGCTCGAATATTAAGGGAATTTCTTGTATCAGATCCGGAAAGAGCCAACGTCCGAGTGCCATCACTGTGACGCAAGCAAGGGCTCGGGGCTGCACACGCTCACCAAGTGCCCAGCGTGAGAGACCCCGAGGCGGGAGCTAATAGTGGCTGCCCTGGGAGTGGAGGTTCTCTCGCTCACCGTCATGCTCACAGCAATGATTCAATAGGCGTGCCTGAACTGCCTCTATCTCCATTTGCGAGCAATTAAGAAAGAGTCGGCGGGGCGGGACCGGAGAAGACTCGCATCTCTCATAGCCCGCGATGAGCGGATAAGTAGCTCGGTCGGAGGAGGTAGCAAAACAACCACCGTCTTGATGAGCTCGGGCCTGGGGGTGCCGGATGGAGCCGTCTGTTACCCTAGCAGAAGCAGGCCGAGGCGGCGGCTAGATGGAGACTTCGTTGTTTCCACGTCCTGGGCTCAGACTAAAAGTATAACATTCGGAACGCATAGAGCTTGCGTATGAAGCCGCCGAAGGTAAAAGTTAAAGTAAAGTAGTACCATTTCGCACACACTCGTTTGAGTCGGTTCGAGACCGACACAATCACCCTCCCCGTAGACCCACATACTGACATGTGCTACTTGCCCAAACACGTATACACCGGAGGAGTTCCTCTGAGAACACTATCGAGGTGGCTGCACACTAGTGGGTAGGTGGGAACCTAGGTACTAAATATGACGCGATATATGCTGTCGACTCGACCCCCTTTGGGAGGGGGGACGGCGTGGTGATGTATTCCGTGGCAATTTTGCGCACGTTAAAAAAAGGGCCTCGCGAAGTGTACCTTGCCCACATTAAGTTTAGGTTTTGCGCCACCACTGACGGTGAGTCGTTGCCGCAAACTCCGACAGAGGCAGGAGAGGCGCTGTTAGAGGACGGGTTCTTCGAGTAGGTATGGGTGATTGAAAACACCTAAAGGGGTCATCTGAAAGCCGTAGATTTAGTAGCCGTAGGTTTAGTAGGTTGCGAGGGTATTAACTTGTTTGGTCACCTAACACTCTCTTACATTCTCGGGTTCGATACCCGGGCTTTGAAATGAATCTATCGATGCCGTCAAGGTAGGGACTAGAAACTACTGTTATAAGATCTAGCTAGAGACGCAACGTATTTTTACATATTAGGTGATTAAAACCATATAACCATTGATACATTATTGTTACTCAAGCAACCTTATCTCATTCACATTAATGAGATCTTTGTAAGCTTTTTACACCTCAAGTAGTGTGCCTTATGCTGCTTTTTATATTAGTCAACCCAACATCGTTGTATTGCAAGACTTAACTCTCCGGGAAAGTAACTTGAGAAAGGGTCAATCCTCATTGAAAGACCAGCGACCTGCGACAGCCAGAGTTTATTATTATAAATGATTGCGAGAAGGCTCGTGCGGTCGCTCAATGACTGGCGCAAATGCAAATGTGTGTCTGTGATCTCTTTCTTCCGTAGTTAAAGTAATATTTTGCCTCAAAAAGCTGCTGCACTTTGCGTTCAGCTCTCACGAACCGTACGAGTCTATACTCGACACCCGCTTCAGCAGGCTCTCTTTCTTGAAGTCCACTTTCCTCTCTACAATTTGGTTTATTTTTGCTTTCACCAATGCGACTGCCGTCAGACCCTCCAACCCTATGAGATATTCCTACACCCGAGCCTCGTCCGTTGGTCAGTAGATTTACCGCGTCTATCAGGTGACATTTGTTGTAGTTCGAAGATCTTGGTGGGGGATCTCATACCCCTCTAAGTATCTATGAACTAACACCTGTTAGTTCATAGATAATTAGGATGATCGGTCTTATCAGTTAATAAATTTACAAGGAAATCAAAGAATGCTTTTATTTTATTTTTTATAAGACTTAATAAGTATGAACTACATTACAACTTATATAGGTTTGATCTTAAAATGTAGTCCAATAAGTGAGAAAACCAGACATTTAAGATCTTGAACTAAATAGTAGAATCCACGGAGACCTTCTGGATCACGAGACTGATTCACATCCACCAGAGATCCTGTTTTGGATGTAGTAAATGAAATATGCTCTTCACCGATGACTATTTCCAATTCCTGTTAACAAAAATATTTTTATAGATGAAAAACTATAGTTGTAGGTTTGGTCAAGGGTAAATTTTGTAAAAATAAATATAGCGTAAGTAAAATTCTCTCCTGTCAATATGCAATAGAAAGAAGCATCTTAAATCTAAGAGTAAATAAAGTAAGAAACATATGCACGCGCCTTGTCGTGGAGTTGCAGATACCAGCCTGCGATGCCAAGAAACACAGATATCCATATGAGAACAAAATTACCAGATGATCTCCATTTTAGTCTAAAACAAAAGTGGAACTAGGCGGGACATGTGGCCCAATACCAAGATGAGAGATGGACTCATCAAACAACAAAATGGATCGGTCCAGAAGGAAAAAGAAATGCTTAGAGGCAAAAGGATGGGCTGATGAAATAGCAAGCAAAGCAGAAAAGGATTGGATGCAGATTGCTAAGGGTAGGGAAAAGTGGAAAGAAATGGAGAAGGCTTTTACCCAAGGAGGTACACAACGGAAACTACAAACAGAAGATAAGAACATAAATTTTCTTTTACTATTTTTTCTTTTTTTATTTTTTATATATTTACTGTTCTGTAGATAAATAAAGCTATAAATAAAATATAAAATTAAAATTAAAATAAGATGAGTGTGATTTAGGCTGTCTTCAAAAAATCTATATTGAAAATCAAAAAGAAAAATGATTCTTCAGCTGCGGACAGTACAATAGATTTTCTTTTATTTTTATGTATTGATACTGCAATTTAAGAGAAAAGTTTAAATGAGTGGAATATCCTAGCAAGAAAACTGCTAAAATATGTTGTTTTGAAATTTATTTTAAAGAAAAATCTTTAATTTCTCTCACACTAGTAAGACAGTTGTAACAATTTACTGTTACTGAATTCAGAATTTACTTCAACGTCAATATTTAACTTTCTTACTGGTAAAACTTTACCACTGGTAAATAATTAGCGTTTATAATACTTAACACAGATTTTATTTTTCATTTTCATTTTTGAAATAAAAACTGAAATAACCTTTATTTGTCTTAGATACATATGTACATTGAATAATTTAATAATTGTTATAGAAATCTATTCCTAAAAATAGTAACAGGTTTTATTTTTAATTTTCATTTTTGAAATAAAAACTGAAACAACCTTTATTTGTCTTAGATACATATGTACATTGAATGATTTAATAATTGTTATAGAAATCTATTGCTAAAAATAGTAATAATCATAATTCATGAAATACTTTTTTAAAATTACTATTATAATAATCTACATTTAGTCCTCGACTATGAACAGATTCGTTAAGGATTATAAAAACTTACTTTCATTTAACCAAGATATTTGCACACATTACTCACAGCTCACGGAATAGTTTACTTTTAATGAGCATACTTAAGAAATACATAAATAGAGTATAGCACCAACTAGAGGTAACCTAGTTACTTTACAACAAAGTATATTTTTGAGTGCTTAAGTTCAAGTGCACTTCTACTTTTATGATACTGCATGCTTGAATAGCATTCAGTATTTTCATGCAATTCACATTTGCGCAATTGCACAGATGCTAGATTTAGCATCAGAGCGGACACTATAAAAGCCATGAGGAGGATATATTATTGTTCATGTTGAGAAGTCAAAACAGTGTCTTAAGCATGCCTAAATCCTTGGAAATGAACATAGGTAGTTGATACAAGATCCATTACATGCACATATTACCAGGCTAAAGTAATGCTGGGGGATTTGGTTTGGAATACAGTGACAATGTGAAGTATCAATTAATAATAATTTACATTCTAATCTACTGTTATTACATGACATTTTGTAAGTTTTGTACAATCATTTATGCAGCTCCAGCTGCTTTTTGTATTCTTTCACTGAAACACACTACAGTATTTCTATTCCATACGTTTTTGTTATAAGATTAGTCTTAATTTGTTTCCCTCTGTTTTCAATGAAGTTATTGTAGGGTTACTTGAGTCATAAAGTAAATAATGTTTGACATATTTGTAATAATCTAGAGTTTATCCTTCGTAAGAAATATTATTATCAACGCTATCTGCTTAAAAGGGAAAGAGGTTCAATTTAAAGTTACGTACCTGTCTACCAACTCTGTCTGGCTGCGGCCACAATCGGTCGTCTTCGTGCATTATTTCCGAGTCAACTATTATTCTCTTAAGCTCTTCCATAACACAAGGATGAACGTATGCTTCTTTGCGGATCATAGTATCATTTTTGTAGTTGGAATTATTCGCATACCTCAGTTTACCATCAGGGCGAAATTCGAATTCTAAAAACTCGTGGCCAAACTTTCCTTTGTGGCCCACATAGTAACGTATATAAAAATCTGAAGACATGTTGGTGTTTAAATTGTGAATGAATCCAGTTCAAATACTCTAAAAACAGATACTACAGTATCGCGAAACCTATGAATTCTAAGTCTTAAGGCAAACTTTACTGGAATAAACGCTGATGAGATGAAAGGCAACCATTGACTTTGGCTTTGGCGTCAAAATTGGCATTTTGAAACCATTGACCTGAAGGATCTTTTTTTATGAAGTAGTACCTGATAACTGAGCCTTTTGAGTAACCAACTAATAATGTTTGTAAAATGAACATTAGGTTAAATAAAGCTTATAAAGAAATATTTCCATAATTTAGGATAATTTTTATTTGAGAAGTGTAATATGTCAAGGTGAACTTATAATATTTATATTTCTGTTAAAGTAGTGGCGGCGGCGATAACAACGGAAAATTATCGTGGAAATTATAATATAATAGCGCAGTTTAGGCGCTTTTGTGATATGGATGACGTGGAATTTCTAACTTTTCGTTGCTTACGACTTCCACAACCGCTCAAAGTAAACCATATCACACCTCGGAAGCTCTCGGAAAAATGTATGAAACAATCGCGTTGTAATTACTACAAACATAGCTCGTGTACATGCACGGTAGTGTTGATGTGTGAGAAAATTAGAAATGTCATGGATGGCACTATTTGAAATTTGAGCTAATTTTCGAGTGAGATAGCGTGATTTTTCTCACTCTATCCCTTGGTGTCATGATTTACGTCACATCCGACGGAGGCGACAATCCTGTTGTTACAAAAAGTCATATTAATGATTTTTACATTAAAACGTATTTCCATCTTTTTCTTCGCTTCGGAAGAAAAGAATATGGCGATACATTTTGGTCCTGTCAATCAACAGAATTGGCACGAATAACAAAACAATACTACTACGCGACTTTGATATGTTTATAGAGTAATTAAAACCGATTGTGTTTATAAAAACTAGCTTTTTTTCATTAATTATAAATAGTCTCCGTTCCGTTCGGTCTATAGGGCACATTTCTTAACCGATTGGTACCAAACATGGCATACATGTTCTTTGATTTAAAACATAATTTTTGCCTAGAGCTTTTTTAATCGGAGGAAAAAAGGAGTGCCTTTTCTGTCGCATTATTAATGAACGGATATTGATGATTCTTGGCTGAAATATCCGAACATGATTCCTTACAGGTAGTTGTGGAAAAAAAAGCATAAGAAAAGGCGGAGACGTTTGTTGTGGCTTTTTTAAGAACGGATTGACAATATTTATTGGTGAAATATCCAGGGAGCTATAAAATAAAGATACGTAGATATTGTATAAAAGAAATATAAGTGAGGATACCAGATTTGATCTCCAGATGCCTAAAAATGATCTGGAACTCTTTACAGAACTACTAGTATTTATCCCTTAGTAATTAATGCTCCATTGCCAAGGGTGAGGTAGAACATTTCTTTATAAATGATGTTTTTATTACGTACCAAGCTTTCGGAACCTCAACTGAATGACACGGATTTTATGCCCGGTTTTTGTAATAACTATCCTAATACTTATTTAAATTTTGTCAACGGCGAGTAGGAAATTAGAAAACTGGCACTTGAGCACACTTTAATTTAATAGTGTTAATTTATTTAAGTATCAGTTATAATTTATACTAAACGAAAGTTCACGGAAAGATATCTATTTATATTTTTTAGAAACAAATGGTTTTAACTGCTCTATACTTTATAAAAATTAAGAATCATTATTTTGACAGCTCACGCCTATGAAGTGTGGCATTTTTTTTCGATTTGAATGTATCACAATTAATGTCGTCCATCATGGATTCCGTCATTGCAAGGTACCGCCCATTTTTTAACCCTAGAATGGTGTTAATTCGGCATGTCCACCCGATTAAACTAAACTAAACTAAAAATTCTCTTATTTTAGTTTAGTTCAACGCTTTGTCTATTCGGTTTGGCCACCGAACTAAAAATAGTGCATGCATTTTTAGTCAAGGTCACACGACTAAATTGAATAAACCCTTTTTAATCTGTGAATTCAATGAACGAATGACAACGTCCTTGTTGTTGAAGTGTGAGAGAGACAACTTAACTTCTTGTCAAAAAACGTGTTCAAATTCAAACGTGACCGTAAATTAAACCTCTGAAAAAATAAACAAACCAAAACAACAAACTTGGCGGCATGGTAATGGGAATATTACGTGAAAAGAGGAAAAATAAACAATGTATGTGTATGTGTGTGTATGTCACAATCACAAAAAAATCCTCTTCGCTTAATTTAAGGTGATTTTCAATTATCTCCAACAGGAACTTGGCCGCTGATGATCCTAAAGAATTTTCTAAATTTACGGTCGGCCATCTCAAACGGATTTGATGCATCCTTCGACCGAAGCAACCTGGCCTGTTCTTCCCGATTTCTGTAAAACAAATAAATTTCTAACCTTAAAATAAATTTCAAACCCAACCTTTATGATAATAGTTAATTTTTCAATTATTTTATTGTTACACAATTTTTACATATATTACAGATGTATTGGCAAATATTAAATTAAATTTATAAAGTTACTATACATACACAATACTAAATATAATAAAAAAACTAAAACTAAAAGTTAAAATGCGTCGTGGAATTCATCCGCATCGCATGCCTCTTTTGGTAGCGCTCCCAGAAAACTAGCAGCATTGCCACGTTGTATGGCAATAATTAATTTCTGACCTGAAATGAGGCCAGCCTTCTGGTCACGAGAAGCGTCAGCCATACATTTCGCAATCTCCCTGAAGAGATTGCGGGCGCTCGGACCCCAAGGCCCAAACGTTTCGACTCCAAACGGCACACATTCATAATATCCAATAAGATTGGAGTATTTGCGCCGCTTAACAGCCGCTGCAGGAGCTGCAGCGGCATCGGCACAGCTAGCAGTGCCAGTTATATGGGTAGGGGCAATGGTGTCGACGCATGTTGCGTCCCACACCAGAGTCCTACCCATTTTTCAAGGCATTATTGGCATACCATCCAGTCTCTTGCCATCGTCGCGCGCCAAACCGTTTGGTTCAAGCACAGCTGGCATACCAGCAATGACAAGAGCACGGCGGATTATGTCGTTAAGCCTGGCGTGCCGTGGAATTCGCCCCACGATCCTGCAGCATGACAGGCCATGGTGTCCGAGTCGGTCAACTGCTTCTCCACAATGACATTGATGCGTAATTTTTTACTGCTAGGTCAGTTTTGAACAAATAAACACATATTTAGTTGATAAATTTTCTTATTTACCTTTCTTGCTCCTCGAAAAAAAGCAGCCACAAAGCATACGTTCATTTTTCTGTAATTTAAAAATTTCAACCAGCACAAACAATCAGCAGAACAAGGTTTAGTTTAGTTTAATCGTGACCAAAAATATGGCCACTAAAATAAGTCGGATTTTAGTTTGACAGGAATAAAATTTTGTCTTACCGAATAGCAAAATGGAGGATTTCACTAAATTGAATTCGACTAAACTAAAAATAGTTTAGTCCTGTCAAATTAAGTTAGTTGGTGTTTTCCCGAATAAGAAACCGCAATTTGACGTGACTAAACTAATTATAGTTTAGTTTAGTCGGAATTTTGCCAACCCGAATCGACACCAATGGTGTTAATTCGGCATGTCCACCCGACTAAACTAAACTAAACTAAAAATTATCTTATTTTAGTTTAGTTCAACGCTGTGTCTATTCGGTTTGGCCACCGAACTAAAAATAGTGCATGCATTTTTAGTCAAGGTCACACGACTAAATTGAATAAACCCTTTTTAATCTGTGAATTCAATGAACGAATGACAACGTCCTTGTTGTTGAAGTGTGAGAGAGATAACTTAACTTCTTGTCAAAAAACGTGTTCAAATTCAAACGTGACCGTAAATTAAACCTCTGAAAAAATAAACAAACCAAAACAACAAACTTGGCGGCATGGTAATGGGAATATTACGTGAAAAGAGGAAAAATAAACAATGTATGTGTATGTGTGTGTATGTCACAATCACAAAAAAATCCTCTTCGCTTAATTTAAGGTGATTTTCAAGTATCTCTAACAGGAACTTGGCCGCTGATGACCCTAAAGAATTTTTTTAAATTTACGGTCGGCCATCTCAAACGGATTTGATGCATCCTTCGACCGAAGCAACCTGGCCCGTTCTTCCCGATTTCTGTAAAACAAATAAATTTCTAACCTTAAAATAAATTTCAAACCCAACCTTTATGATAATAGTTAATTTTTCAATTATTTTTATTGTTACACAATTTTTACATATATTACAGATGTATTGGCAAATATTAAATTAAATCAATAAAGTTACTATAGGTATATACACAATACTAAATATAATAAAAAAACTAAAACTAAAAGTTAAAATGCGTCGTGGAATTCATCCGCATCGCATGCCTCTTTTGGTAGCGTTCCCAGAAGACTAGCAGCATTGCCACGTTGTATGGCAATACTTAATCTCTGACCTGAAATGAGGCCAGCCTTCTGGTCACGAGAAGCGTCAGCCATACATTTCGCAATCTCCCTGAAGAGATTGCGGGCGCTCGGACCCCGAGGCCCAAACGTTTCGACTCCAAACGGCACACATTCATAATCTCCAATAAGATTGGAGTATTTGCGCCGCTTAACAGCCGCTGCAGAAGCTGCAGCGGCACCGGCACAGCTAGCAGTGCCAGTTATATGGGTAGGGGCAATGGTGTCGACGCATGTTGCTTCCCACACCAGAGTCCTACCCATTTTCCAAGGCATTATTGGCATACCATCCAGTCTCTTGCCATCGTCGCGCGCCAAACCGTTTGGTTCAAGCACAGCTGGCATACCAGACTGAGCACGGCGGATTATGTCGTTGAGGCTGGCGTGCCGTGGAATTCGCCCCGCGATCCTGCAGCATGACAGGCCATGGTGTCCGAGTCGGTCAACTGCTTCTCCACAATGACATTGATGCGTAATTTTTTACTGCTAGGTCAGTTTTGAACAAATAAACACATATTTAGTTGATAAATTTTCTTATTTACCTTTCTTGCTCCTCGAAAAAAGCAGCCACAACGCATACGTTCATTTTTCTGTAATTTAAAAATTTCAACCAGCACAAACAATCAGCAGAACAAGGTTTAGTTTAGTTTAATCGCGACCAAAAATATGGCCACTAAAATAAGTCGGATTTTAGTTTGACAGGAATAAAATTTTGCCTTACCGAATAGCAAAATAGCAATTTTCACTAAATTGAATTCGACTAAACTAAAAATAGTTTAGTCCTGTCAAATTAAGTTAGTTGGTGTTTTCCCGAATAAGAAACCGCAATTTGACGTGACTAAACTAATTATAGTTTAGTTTAGTCGGAATTTTGCCAACCCGAATCGACACCAATGTATACTATTCTAAATCTGCATCATATGCTTTTGAGTTATAATCTTTATAATGTTAAAAAAATAATACACCTATAATCAATATCGGTCCACCATAATGTCACTTAACATTCTAGTTCTAGAGTTATTTTCTAAAAAACCCGGGCTATATGAAAATTGTTATAATTATGAAAATTGTTATAATTAGATTTTTTACGAATTTAGTCATGGGCGAATCTGACATCCAGTTCATTAGTTTTTTTTTATACTGTTCATTGATGACCCTTGGTGGAACTTGTTGTTACACATATTGAGAACACTTGTACTTTTTCTACAGTATTTATTATTGAACCTGACCAGTTTCACAATGTTTATGAACATTTCTAGTCGTAAACACCTCTAGTGTTTAAGATTAGAAACATTTCAAAAACATCAATGTAAACTTTTGAAGTTACCACAAGGCGAAACCGGTCAGGTTCAATAATAAATACTGTGGAAAAAGTAAATGTTCTTACTATGTGTAGTTCATTAGTTATTTATACAAAAAGGCAAGATGCATTTGAGGGTTAAATTTCACTATAGTCATGTGTGAAAGAGAGGACGCCTTAAAAACCGAAGCTAGCCGAACTTTTCACTCTTCTTCCCGAAGTGCCGTTCCTACACATTTTACTGGCGACAACCTTTGTTTTAGGCGCCCATGAAAGCGCCCATGATTTTGACGTACGGGGAGAGGAAATGAAATCGGTGGGAGGGGGTGAGCTTCCATTCTGTACGCTAGTACTATTATCTATTCTGTGACCATATTATATTAGTCAGGCTATAATAATTCGGGGCTGAAAATTGGTAGGATTGTTTATAACACCAATTCATATTCCAACACCAAACGAATTCTAAAAAGACATCATCAACACGATGCCTGGATTTTTTTAAATGCAAAGTCAAACGTCACGAATTTCACGAAAACGGCATTTTCACGATTTAGAGTCAAGCGGTTAGTTTTATCATGAGAATATCTTAAAGAAAATTGGCAAAAATGGATATTTGCATTGGTCTGGTCGTGCCTCGTAGAGCATGTTGAGCCGTCGGTCCCAGTTGCCATCTAAAGCAGTCGATACGGGTAGTTAGAGCCTTAAAATTCCAACAACTAGTCCAACTGCAATGCTTTAATATCACTTTTAGGTTGTGAAGGTCAGATGGCAGTCGTTTAAGAGAAAATATCAAAGTTCAGCCAAATCCGCTGTGAGACTAGTAAAGCGGACCCCAGACTCAAAGTTAAAAAAGTTTTGAATACGACTAGGATTAACGCTAGTATGGAGAAGAAGATCCTTCCATTCCCATTCCCAAATGTTATCTTTCTTAATCGGATATTTGGTTTAGGCGCAAAAGCGTAACAGACAAACCTAAAGTTATTTTTTTATTTTTAATGAGCATCATGCCTCCTCTGAGATTTAAATTAAACTTAAAATCCGAAACCTGGTTTGGATTTTTTTGATTTATTCATCATTTTCTCGAAATAGAAAAACTACAATAAAGGTACTTATATGGTACATGCAATAAAAATATAAAATGCAACGAAAAGATGCACAAGGCTCTTAAAAAGTTAGCATTCGTAATTCAAATAAGTGACATTACTGTTTGTTGAACTTGCATTTGTTTTTCATTGTGTCTGAACGTCCGCGAACTGTGTCTGGTGATTTTTTGTGCAATAATATAAGTAAACTTCTATCTAGGATATTAATTATGTATTGCGTTTAAATTCTAAGCTAAAATTTTGCTTTAAGTGAAATTTGCCCTATTTAAAAGGAGCGGCTTCTAGACGCAGTCCTTTGTGTTCTGACTCAAAAGGAAAATTTAATGTCTTCGAAAGACTATTTCTTGGTAACAATTTACTATAAGAACTTTCGAAGAAAACATAATCTCGTGCGTCTCTGCAATATAATATCGGAGTGTACTAAAAAGCCGGTTTGAGAGGATAATATCTTCTACAGATCGTATAATAGACTATCGACCACAGACTACAGAGTAGTAGAGGTTTTGAAGTTCCGTCTGTCACACAACAAACCTTTTCTTTTCTGACCCAGCCAAGATGGGTGAGTAGCATTAGTTGTCTGATTTTAAATTATATCGGAAAATATCTAGATTCTCGTGGTACTATTTGATAAATTTTCGCGCTAATTTGTTTTGGTGTGAAGCTGTGCGCGAACTTTTGTTTATATTTTGTGTTAATCACTAAAAACACGATTGTTTTGAAAAGGATGATGGGTTGTCCGGGCAGTGTTATGAAAATCTAATCTTTGTGATACAGGTATCAGTCGTGATCACTGGCATAAACGAAGGGCTACGGGCGGCAAACGCGCGCCCATCCGTAAGAAGAGGAAGTATGAGTTAGGTCGTCCGGCTGCCAACACAAAGGTGAGGACTTGGACACTTAACCTAATATATTAAATTGTATTCTTACCATGTGTTAATTTGAAGTGCTTAGTGGATTTGGAGGCATTACATTGCCTAAATATTTTTCTATGTAAGTTCAGTAGCTACAAATCACTATACCACTTTAAAAGTATTTGAGGTTAGTTTCTGAAAGTAAAATGTTATATCGGGTTTTCAGCTTGGAGCCCAGCGCATCCATTTGGTCCGGTCCCGCGGTGGCAACACTAAATACCGTGCCCTGCGTCTAGACACAGGAAATTTCTCATGGGGATCAGAAAGTGAGTAAAATCTATACCCAATCCAGAGCTCGAGGTGAAGATCTTCAAAATGTTCAATCCAACCATTATTTCAGTTGATTTCGACACTACTAATTATATGTGTAAGTTGTTGGCCTTGTAAGCTTTAACCTGTATTGTTGTATTTCAGGCTCTACCCGCAAATCCCGTATCATTGATGTGGTATACAATGCATCCAACAATGAGTTGGTGCGTACCAAAACCTTAGTGAAGAACGCTATTGTTGTAGTGGATGCCACACCTTTCAGGCAGTGGTATGAGTCCCACTACTTGCAGCCCCTGGGCAGAAAGAAGGGAGCTAAATTGGTGAGTAAATAACAACTATACCATGAAAGTAATAAATAGCATTTGGAATAACCACCCCTCTGGGCAGGATTTACACCAAGATACATTTCAATTCATGTAATTGAGTAAACTTAATTGTTTGTTATTCTTGTGATCACATTGTTTAAAATTCTTGCCTCAATGGTGCTACAGTATGAATTAGACGAATGCTACAGTAACTATTGATCTTTATATACCAGATTCTATTCGTAGATGAAGCCATTTTATTCTCCATCTAGTTTTATGTGCTGAATTACGCAATTCAAACACTCGTACAAACCATGCGGGTTGTAAGTGTTTAGGTTGTTAACAATAAGCAATTTGTATACAGTTCATAATATAATTAACAGATCTTCAATGAAAACACTTGTACTATTCCACATTATTTATAAAATTCCTGACTGGTTTCGCCTTACGGCATTATCAAAGGTTGATACATGTTTTTTAGGTATCAGATATAAATTTAAAAAAAAATTATGTCTAATAAATAATGTGGAATAGTACAAGTGTTTTCATTGAAGATGTGTAGCAAGTTCCACCAAGTGCCATCAATCAACAGTATAAACCTTGATCTTGTATCAATACTAGCACTACAGCAATCATATGGCTTCATGTCACATCAAATGTTGGTCCCACTCCCGTACTCCACACCTGGAAAATAGGTTCACTTCTCTATTCGGGATAAAATGTAGCTCATGTCGTATTTTTTGTAATTTAATTGTAATGTTAAGTTGATAAACAAAAGACATTTACTATTTACTACTAGCTTGTTTAATGGTATGTTAAGACTTTGACACTATTCATGGTACACTCAGTGTATACATAGAAGTGTCTCTCTGTATGAACATGAGTGACTCTGATTGCAAAATTTATTGTGACATGAAAATGAATGTCGCATCGTGTTAATACAGGGACATTTCGATGTATAAACTGAGTGTACCATGTAATGTCATAGTCTAAACATACCTAATGCTAATTCCATAATTTACTCCCTACATACAGAACTAAATGATGATAATTGCGTGTCAAATGAGTGATCTGGTGATTCTTTTTTCTTGCAATACCTGAGGTTCCTCATAAGATCCAGTTTTAAAAAAAAGTTTTGATACCACAAAACTCGAAACATATTTATGAATGCAGACCGAGGCAGAGGATGCCATCATCAACAAGAAACGGAGCCAGAAAACAGCCAAGAAGTATTTAGCGAGGCAGCGTACTTCAAAGGTTGAGGGTGCGATTGAGGAGCAATTCCACACTGGACGTTTGTTAGGTAAGTTAAACAAATTTGAAATTAATTCATATTACTGTGCGGTGCTCTGTGCTGTCTATAACTTATTCATCCTGTTCTCTCACTAGACTGCCAAATTTGCCTTCATGTTGTGTACCTCATGAAGATTTTGCCAAAAATGGTAAAATCTTCATGACCTTTTTGATAATTGTTTTTTACATTATGTGGTAGTAGCTAACTCTGGTGATAGTACAATATAAAATTGTACAACTACAACTATACTGATTTTATGTAAGTAAAAAATTGGATGTCATCGGGCAAAGAGTTTATTACTTTACAGCCAGTTATACTGCCCGTCAGTGTGTTTACTTGTGAATTTTATGCAAGATGGAAGGTATTTTGTATAGAAGAAGCGTAAAGGCTGGCTAGAAACCCCTAAGAAATCACCAAAAATATTGCTACTTGTGGGTTAGAATAGAAAAATATTAACCAAACATTGTTACATTACAAGGTAAAAGCATTAAGTTTACTTATTGAATCAACAAACCTCACATTTGGATGGTACTCTATTTCATATAAAGAAGCAATCGCTTTTGAAATTATTACTGACAAATAGATTCTACCTGGAAATACTACCTTACACTATAAAACAAGCATATTCAATGATGAAATCGAGAAGTTTTGAGACTACAAGATGACTGGTACCGTTTTGGGAACAGTCTAGTAGTTAAATGATCCACTCGTCATAGTTACTCTGAATTTTATTTCTCCAATATATTTCATGGCAATTACTGTTGATAGATTCTAATGTGGTGATTTTACTTACAGCGTGTGTGGCGAGTCGACCTGGTCAGTGTGGCCGCGCCGACGGCTACATCCTCGAGGGAAAAGAACTGGAGTTCTACTTAAGAAAGATCAAATCCAAGAGGGCGAAGTGAGAAGTGTAATGTAGAAATAAACAACAAAAAATATTCAGTCTTTTATTTAATAGCATCAAAACTTTGTCTTAGTTATCCTCCTCTAAGGGTCATCCCCCCTCTTTCAGTGGGGGTTTGACTCTAACTGAACAATGGAGTCACAAGATTCCTCTATTCTCAAACTTCTACTATACATACATGGCTACATAATTAGTACATGTACTTCTGCAGTACCGCGTAACTAGCAACACAATACATCGTAACTTAAATTCTACAGAACGAAAAAAACTTAATAACTTCCGCTGTATTTATCAACAGTTATTTCCAGTTGCCCCCACTGTCGACGCCACCACTGGTGTCAAATAGGATTTCTTTCCAAAAAATGTCCCTAAAAATGGTTATAAAAAAAATGCGTGAAGTTTTCAATGAACACTATCACGTAATTTAAGTCATCTGTCACCGCTGGTGGCAACTGGAAACAAAAAGTGATCATTACCAAATCCCATTTGTCACCAATGGTGGCGTCGACAGTTTTGGGGGCAACTGGGAATAATTGATAAATACAGCGAAGTTTTTTTGTCAGGAGCAGATCCGTGTATCAGCATTCAGCATGCATGAGCAACCATGGAGGCTGCTTATGTGAGTTTCTGATGCTGTCCGCCAAAATGTCCAATACTAACACAGAACAGAAAAAACTATTAGAAGTGTGATAGGACAGATTCAATAGCGGAACCAATGTCGCCAAACTCACACATACAACCAGATAATAATACGTTGCACTACTAGTAAACAATTGTTTTGATTGGTCGTATATCTTTAACACCAAACTAGCCTAAAATATGCTCACTGCAAAACGAAAACATACCTTATTCAATCGTTTTAGTGATTACTTTTATATAGATAAAAAAGGAATTTACGACGTTTTGTATCTGGATCAAACTTGCTTCTCACTCTAACTCTATTCCGAAAAAGTTCAACTACTCCCCAACAGATGTCCGTTTATTTCAAGAATGTTATTTAAAACCTTAAGCGTTAGAAATACGGTTGATATTATTTTGAAGTATTATCTCTCTCACTCTAACTCCTTAATATTAACGCTAGACCGGTGACATAAAATTTTGGCAATATCGATAGATTTGAAATTTGTTTTCGTAATGTCAAAGGATTCCAAACGCTGTTAGTAATTATAATCTAAGAGTACTAAAAAAGAGGGATTTTATAGCTTGTTGAACTGTTTTTTATTAACGATTAAAAATGTATGAAGACTTCAAACTACGTATGTACCTATTTAATTGAAATAAAACAAGTGTCCATTTATAGTAGATATTTTATGTAACTGTTGCAAAATAAAAACGTTTTCACACTATCCGGCGCATCCGATATCCGATATTAGTGTCGGCTCCGATATCGAAGGAAATAAAATAAAGTAGAAAAAAATGTTGAAAATAATTGCTAGGATATTTTTTCTTTTTTTCATCCTGTCTGTGCGATCGAGCAAATGGCCGAATCGGACCGATTTTATTGAATATATGTGGAAACAGCACATGGCGACGGCTATCGGTGTCAGACACCAAATATCAGAAAATGTGAAATCGCTTTAAGGATACTTAAAATACGAGTGCGAGTATTTTACAGTATCAGACGGGTATTTTAAGACCATTATACGAGCAGTTTCATACACTACTTTGAAATAATTAATTTAATTTGCATAAAATGAGAAAACGTAGATCACCAAAATCTATTTGCTAATCGCGCATGCATGTTGCGCCGCGTTCACAAACTAGAAAATATCCAGCTGGAAGTGTTCAATTCGGAAGTTTATATTTTTGTATGTTTGTACGCGCATAGCTTCGTCATGTGTAGACGAATTTGCAAAATTCCTTCTTTGTTCGAAAGAAGACTATTCCGGAATGATACCATTTATTTTTTGTAAAGATCCGATAAAGGGTTTCAGAGAGAGACCACGACACACTTCAATATTAGATGCTCTCGACAGGTTGCAGCGACGTACCGTCCGCATTATCGGAAATCCTGAGGTCACGAGTACCCTCGAGCCTTTGCAGCTGCGTAGAGATGTTGCTTCCTTGGCAGTATTTTACCGTCTCTACCATGGACAATGTTCTGAAGAGCTATTCCAATTAGTCCCACCCTCTCCTTTCCTATACAGGACGACACGTGCAGGACTTAGATGTCACCCGCATACGGTGCAGAACATTCCTTCAAGAACCAAGCGGTTCGGTGGCTCTTTCCTTTGTCGCACAATTAAGACCTAGAATTCCTTGCCAGCTCACGTGTTTCCCTCTTCCTACAGTCCCGGGTCCTTTAAGCGGGGCGTGAAAAAGCATCTGATGAGGCCGTCAAGCTGAGTGCCACCATTGTTAACATGGCACGTGTGTATAATGGTGGCCCTCTCTCCTGAGACTTTGCCTTCAGCTTACCATCAGGCAAGGTAAAGTCAAATTGACGTGTCCTATATAAAAAAAAAACTAACTTTTAAACTCTCGCGTCCCATGATATATAATTTAGAAAACGGGAATTAACGCGATCATGGTATAGGTACTTACATACCTTTGATTGCCTGACGTTTCGACCAGGTTACACCGGCCGTGGTCATAGGCTGACTGAGGTATGTAAGTACCTATACCATGATCGCGTTAATTCCCGTTTTCTAAATTATAAAAAAAAATAAACCAGGAAATCAGCAGTAATTGCTGCAAACGCATATTATTGCTATGTCTGTGCCACTACACATCATAACATCACGCCCGTATCCTTTGAATGGGTATGCAGAAGTGTTCAGAATGTTCCGTGATATAAAAAAAACAATAAAACCATTTGACAAAAGTTTATAAATATTTCTAAAAAAAGTAGATATCGATAAAGTTTGACTACATCACTAAATGAATAGCGAAGAAAGTTCTAGAATAAATAAGTATGACATGTCTATTGTGTGTAATCAAAAACAAGCTTTATTGATATGAGGTAAGGTTGATTTTTTATTTTATTTTATTTCTTTGCATTTCAATAAGATTAGTTATAAATTCTGCTATATCCTGACTTATCGATGGTATAAAACGCCTCCATTTCGAATATTTATGCTCCTACTATCATCGGTGCACTACAAAATGACCCAGTAAGGCATATTTCTATTAAATAGTATTAAATAACACACGGTCCAAAACTGTCAAATACACGTGATGACAGATACGACTGAAGGTTGAAATTGTAAGAGCTTGCAAATCTCCGCATATCAATGACACGCGTGCCACGCCTACTTCACACTTCCATCGTTTTTTCTGTTCCGTGAATACTAAGCTGAACAACTAAGGACTAACTACGGATCTTTGGTATACTCCGACGGTGACGGGGAAGGTTTTCGTGTCGCCAACAGCGGAACCACGGAACCGGAATCGTGGTACTTGTCTCGGATTGTGTTAATGTGAGCCTCTAGGATTCATTTTGACCACAGGAACACAGTTGAAGGCTTTGTGCATATCTAGGGATAGGCAGTGCAGGGGCGTGTTTTTCCATCCACGGTCCCGTGTCCGGGACGAAAACGGAAAACCCATTCTGACACACTGAGAGTGAACTCTCCTATCGGATCTGCCCCTCTAGACAAGTGGCAATACGCTTGCAAGCGTTTGATGGAATAGAATGACAAGTGTATGGGATTTGACGTTTATGACATGCGTTATCGACTGTCACAAACGTCAAATCACATACATTCGTCATTCTATTCCATCAAACGCTAGCAAGCGAATTGCCACTTGTCTAGAGGGGCTGGGTTTGGATTATCGTCTCGTGGGACATTTTGTTTATACCACGATAACTGCTACACTCCTGCACCGATCCCTTGCCTTCAAAGACTGGCGCCATTCAGAAATGCACCTTTTCTTGTTATAATCGCCAAAATACGCGATATTGGCCAAATTAGTTCACTCTCGCGGGTTTCACTAGTTGTGATTGTAATAGTCGCAGATTGAATGAGCAAAATGCCGAACTGTGAATTTAGTACGTAGCCAATCGAAATCGTTTGCTTAGGTAATGCTGGCAAAAAAAAGTGATACTTTTGCATTTCCGCGGTATATACACTGTTAGTAACGCAGTATTGCAGTTCCAACGACGATATGTGGAATATTACGTCTCTGTCGGTTTATATTTGTATGGATTTTACATCTCATTAGATAATATGGCGAATGATAGCGTTCAGGATAATGTCATATTCTGAGAACTACTTCTGTATAACTACATAGTAACGAAATTGACTATACTCTGTGGCCGTCAAAACTAAGACCCCAAGCGTACAGCGCCGTCTTGACAGACCCTCATTAGAGACTGTCGGGCACGACCTTACAGCCATGGGGGAAACAAGCTCGCAACAAGGTGAACGCGTATGGGTCTCAAGAGCCAAAAGGAGGAGAGACCGAGTACGTAGAAAGAAGATAGAAGAGAGGGCAGGCCTAACTGAACCTAGAACGTCAACTGGTGTGGCAACAACCACATCAGGGGGCGCAGAGGTTAGGTCGAAAGCCACCAAGATGAAGAGGCAGGGGACAGACCCTGAAGAAAGGACGCAGCAGCGGCCACCAAAACGGGCAAGGCCCGACCCGCGGAGTGAGGGACCACGGAGGCCTACAACGGGCCAAAGTGACCTCTCCGTAGTTATCCTGCGGGGAGATGGCTCGGAGATGGATGAAGCCACGGCTGCGGAGATAAGAATAAGGCTTGTGGACAAGATTGAGGAAGCAGCCATAAGTGGAGTGAGTAGTCTCGACCTCTCATTCTCGGCGTCGGGATTGGTAGCCGAAGGCTACTTCCTAGTGAGCCCGATTAACGAGGGGGCGATGAGATGGCTGCTGAGCTGCGACCTCGGAGAATTCAATGGGGTCCAGCTTACACCAAGAAGGCTAGACGCACACAAGATGTCCATCTGGCTGCCCGGAAACGTGGTGGGGAAACGCCTAGACCCACTGGGCCTAATCAAACTACAAAATGGGCACCGGGCAGACCTGAAGATAGACGAGTGGACCCTCATCCGGAAGGAGGCGATGCCCCTGGGGATGCGACTAGTGATAGGGGTCCCCGAAGAAGGCGCAAAAGAACATGTGTGGCTCAACTATCAAGCCACACAGGTGTATGCCCGAGTTATGGGAAAAGGACCCACTAACCAAGCCCCTGAAGAGCCCCCAGGTCTACCTACACACAATGTAACACCGGAGGGGGAGCCTGTTGAAAGCGGCAGTAACGTCCAGTTGAACACTCCGCAGAGGAGGACCACTGACGAAGGCAGACCGTACCAGCAGTGTCCGAACCCAAGCACCACACAACAAGCGCCAAACACAGAGAGGGCAAAACCTGAAGGCGGGAAACGGGGTGTCGCGCCGGAATCCTCAAAGGAGGACCCGACAGACAGTCTCACACCCCGCCGACAGATACTCCCGGGACAGACCGTCACAATTCACCCCCTCCCTGTGCTACGTAGAGACGGGACCCCCCCGCAGAGCGTTGCATTATTGCAACCGCACTGGCTGGGGGGCACCCCGCCCTCGTAGCAAGATGTGGGGGGGGGGACAATAGACACACACTAAACACACAATCACAAAAACACTAACATATGAACACGAACAACAACACACCACAAAAACACACACACAAAATAAAAATAGTTCAAGTAAATCTCCACCACTGCCGCGATGCCATGATCGAATTCTGCAGACATGTGGTGGATGAGAAAATAGACATCGCACTCCTGCAAGAGCCATACGCTGTCAAAGGACGTATCTCTGGGCTCGGATCCCTGGGAGGAGAAATCATCTACCACGAAAGCGGTGAGTTAACTCCCAGGGCATGTATATACATCAGCAATAGTGCAAGATCGTTAGGCATAATAAAGGCAGATTGTTACAGTGACCTAGCTAGCGCCACAGCAACAATCCAGTTAAACACAGGCAGCAAAGAGAGGGTGCTTCTAGTCTCCGCATACATACCAAGCGAAGTGGACTACAAACCCCCAACACCAGAAATGGAAGAAATAACAAGAAAATATAACGGTAAGAACATTCCTATTATTCTAGGTTGCGATGCTAACTCCCATCATGTGGTGTGGGGTAGCACGGACTGCAATGATAAAGGTGACTTACTATTAGATTTTATTAGCTCAGCAGGCTTTGATATACTAAACGAAGGCAACACACCAACGTTTGTTACCAAGGCCAGGGAAGAGGTGCTGGACATAACAATCGCATCCGACAGGATAAGCCAGCACATAACAGACTGGACAGTAGACAAAAGGGACTCGAAATCGGACCACAGAAGAATAACCTTCAAACTGGGGGCCAGGATCGAGAAGACCCTAACAAGAAATGCGAGGAAGACCGATTGGGCAACATATGCACAACAAATCGAAAGATGGAGTCCAATCGACCCTAACCTACTGAGGGACAGAGAGGACATAGAGAGAGAAACCAATCGCCTGGTTGAAGCCCTGAGAGAGGCATACCATAAGGCATGTCCACTGAAGGAAATAATACCAGGAAAGGGACAACCATGGTGGACAAAAGCACTGGAAAAAAAGAGGAAAAAGACACGGCGAGCCCTCAGGATAGCCCAAAGGAAGGGCGACGAGGACAGCTGGCTGAAATACAAGATGGAAAGAAACGCATTCAAAAAGGACTGCAAAAGGGAGAACAGGAATAGCTGGAAGACCTTCTGTGAAGGGGTAGAGAAATACCCCGACGCAGCAAGGCTAGCGAAGATGTTCCCCAAAAACAACACCTGCAAACTAGGCAGTATTAAGAACGGGGACGAACTGATCTCTGACCCGGAAAAGATTCTGGAACTGATGCTCAATACACACTTCCCAGAATGCGAAGAATACAAGGATCATGAGAGGTCCACCGACACGTACCCAACAATGGAGACGGAGACGGAGGAGGGGACAGTTATCACCAAAGAGCATTTAATGTGGAGTGTCCAATCATTCCAGCCATACAAAGCCGCTGGACTGGATGACATCTTCCCAAAAATGATCCAAGCAGCCTTAAAATATATAGGCGACGATCTTCTGGCGCTATACAACTGCAGCATCAGAATGAATTACATACCAAAGAGATGGAGGGAAGTAAGAGCGGTGTTCATACCAAAACCGGGAAAGGCCACGTACCAAGAAGCCAAATCCTTCAGATGTATAAGCCTCTCCTCGTTCTTACTGAAGACCCTTGAAAAGATACTAGATAGACTGATTAGAGAACAAGTGGCCACGAGCGGATCTCCACTGCACAGAAACCAGCATGCGTACATGGAGGGAAAATCAATTGAGACAGCCCTTCATAACCTGGCCAATAGAGTGCAAAGATCGCTGAGCAATAAAGAATACGCACTGGGATGCTTCTTTGACGTCGAGGGGGCATTCGACAGAGCAACTCCAGACTCAATAGAGGAAACCCTGAATCGGGAAGGTATAAACAAAGACGTATCAGGATGGGTGAAAAACATGCTGAGACATCGACTGATACAAGCAGAGATAGCAGGAATAAAACGCACGGTGATAGCAAAAAGAGGCTTCCCGCAAGGAGGATGTCTATCGCCACTACTATGGTGCCTGCTAATAGATGAATTAGTTGACAAGATTAATAGGAGGCACATTTACACACAGGTGTACTCGGACGATGGTGTGCTCCTAGTCACAGGAAAAGTCCTCAGTGTCATGTGCAACATCATGAACAGGGGGCTTAAAGAAGCACTAGAATGGTGCAGGGGTAAAGGTCTAAACCTAAACCCTGACAAAACCAAACTAGTCCTATTCACCAACAAGAGAAAAATAGGACAGACTGAACCAATTAGAATAGATAATCAGGACCTTGAAGTGGTGAAGGAGGTCAAATATCTAGGAGTAATAATGGACAGTAAACTGACCTATAAGACACACATAAGCCAAGCATGCTCAAGGGCGAAAATGGCCATGATGCAATGCAAAAGAGCGGTAGGCAGAAGCTGGGGGATGAAACCATCCATAGTGATGTGGATATACAAAGCAATTATATTGCCAAGGATATTACACGGAGCTCTAGTGTGGTGGCACAAAGCCCAAGCAGGAAAAAACAAACAAGAACTGAACAAAGTCCAAAGACTGGCAGCTCTTATGACCACCGGCGCGATGAGGACCACTCCTACAGCCGCACTGGAAATCATACTGGGCCTGAATCCTATAGACCTTGAAATAAAAAGGAAAGCAACAGAACAATGGTTCAAACTGAGAAGCACTGGTCAGTGGACTGCCACTACATTCGATGAGGGCCATGCCAGAATCAGTCAAGGCTACGAAGAAAGATTATCAATGGTCCTGTCAAACAATGACCTAATTAGGAAGGAGAGGACTTTTGATAAGAAATATAGAATACATATAGGATCAAGAGAGGACTGGATGATGAATGCAGAAGGCATCATCTGCTACACGGACGGCTCTAGAAAAGAATCTACCAAGCTTTCTGGCTCCGGCGTACACATCAGATGCGAAAACGGAACAGAAATAAATAAAACGATATCTTTAGGCAAATTTGCAAGTGTCTTTCAATCGGAAATCTATGCCATAATGGAATGCGCGGAAATGGTGGACTGCCTAAAAGATACAGGCCAGGTAACCATTTATAGCGACAGCCAGGCGGCACTGAGGGCACTAGGAAAAACTGAGACGACATCTGCACTCGTCAAGGAATGCAAGAAAATCATTGAAAGACTGTCCAGGAAACTCGACGTAACACTTGCCTGGGTGCCCGGACATGAGGGCAACATAGGCAATGAAACGGCGGACGAACTGGCAAGAAAGGGAGCTGATGAAGATCAGGTGGGCCCTGAGCCCAGACTACCTATTGCCCATACAATAACAAAGGGAGTCATCAGCCGAAGCATAGTAGCGGAAGCTAATCGAAGATGGAAGACCTCGCCAGTCATGAGACAGTCGAAGATCTTCATCAAAAGCATTGACACAAAGAAATCAAGCCGACTGTTGAAACTCTCCCGAGGAAACATGAGGCTGGTCGTAGAAGTGATAACGGGACACTGCCGACTAAATAGGCACCTGACACTTATAGGAGTGAAAACTGACCCCAAATGCCCAGAGTGCATGGAGGACGAGGAAACCAGTCTCCACCTGCTGGCCAAATGCCCCATGTACTCAATGATAAGATGGGAAACCATGGGGACGGACACCCTAGAAGAACAAGACCTCGAGGATCTGAAGGTGGAACAGATCGTAAGATTCTGTAAAAAGACAGGTAGGTTCGACGGAACGCCGTGATTGCCGGACACTTCTTGACCTCCAAATAGGAGGAATAGGGGAATTGGGTGAAATGGCCCCCACAAAAGGGCAGATCACCCGTCCGGTCTACGGCGTCCCCCGCTGGAAGTAAGTAAGTAAGTAATACTCTGTGGAATATACTCTCTCCGAAGTATGACTTTCACGGCGGTCACGGCACCGTGGATCCTATTTTTTTAGCCAACTGCGGAGGAGCATATTCCACGATTTGTCACGGAGAAATCTAGAACAAAGAATTTCTTGCCATTCACTGTTAACAACACCACCGAAATTACACCTCTGAGGTGTCGTTAACAAAAGGCGTTAACTAGTGATATCTACCACCGTAATGTTGAGGTAACATCGCTGCAACTGCATAAATGTTTCTGCGGATGCAGAAAAGCTTTGACCACATTAGTCGCCAAGTACGAGTTAAGGTAACTTAAAGTTTTCGAACGACTAAACTACTGGACCTATTTTGAGGACATTTGGTACAGAGATAGATTCGGTTCAAGGGACGGCCAGCTCCACCACCCACCTAAATCGGATCATGTAGCCTATCGGTACTTAGCGGGCGTCGATAGTAATATACACAATCATTGGCACAGCGTTAAATCCAAAGTCCACTGGGGTAAAATGAAACCACGAGACTATGTTCATTACTATAATATCCTAGAATTGAGTGGATCTACCATCTTGCCGGCCATTAGAGCCACATGGATGTTAGCATCCATCACGAAGTAGAGGAATGGATACGTCGCGGAAAACATAACTGGATCTCGATTCGACACGTACCCTGTAATAAGAAAATACAGATTAAAAGAAATTAGGCAGGTAGGTACACGAAAAACATACATAGGCTTGGACACCCTTCTTTCTTCATCCTAGCGTTAATTTGAGTACCATCCGAAGCTTCCACCTCGGAGTCGGGGGTCCGCTATTTCCAGTCTTAAGTGCGGATTTGGCTGAATTTCAATATTTTCCGCGAAGTCACTGCCACCTTCACAACCAATTTACGATATCGAAGCACTTAGACCAGTTGGGACTTTTTAGGGCCTCAACTACCCGTGACGACTGCTGTAGATGTTCCTATGGCAACCGGGACCGATGGCTTTAACGTGGTCTCCGAGGTATGACCATACCAGTGCAGATGCCCATATTCATGCATACAAATATTTGCACTGAGTGGGAATCGAACCCGTTTCAGACACATGGTACCCCTGGCCATACCACTGGTGGTACCGTGGGTCTTTCCAAATTGAACGGTACCACCGACTAATAGTGATGTGATAACAAGCAACAAAGTAATCTTATAACGACAGAGTTATAAGTCTATAAAACTAATAACGGTCTTTTAATGACATTTTACCACACCATTTCACATACTCAAGTGTATTCATATTACGTTCTTATAGTTCTAGGATAGTTATAGAAATAAACTCTCGCTATAACTATTCTTGAAGTAAAATTAAAAGTAGTCTTGAAATAAACTTGGGAGTACAGGTTTTGCTACTTGGGGTACTAAGACTAACTCCTACCATATTTTTATTTATTCTAAATTATAAAAAAATACATTTAGCTTTTATGTAGTCCATACCCTGTTGAATGTCGGTATCGGGTAGAAATAAGAAGGCGTTTGCCAGTGCAACAATTTTTCGCCCATTTTTAGTTTTTGTGCATCCAGACGACTTTTTCTTTTTCCAGATGTTGCGAGTCCAATGAAAATAGCATCCTCGCAATGTAAAATCTGGGCATACTAACGGAAGTCACCATGGAGAAGGGCGGTTCCACAATTTATTTTGATGAAATCTATTCCCATTGACTTCTCTATATCTCCTAGCTTCCATATTATTTTTCAACAAGAACAGTAAATACTCGCAAAATATTATTTCAATTCTCTTATATTTTGAAAATGAAAATGAATTTTAAATGAGATGAAATTTGAAACGTGTAATTATTAAACAACAAAGGTTTCACTATTAAATCGAAAAAAGGCATTCATAGTATTGGAAATGAATTTTCTATAACTTACCTACCTATTTATCATGCGAGTGATAGGCAGGTCAACACATCACTAGGGTCACTTACTTAGTGGTACCGTTTAAATTTGTCACACCCGCGGTACCACCAGGGGAATGGTCAGGGGTACGGTGGGTCTGAACCGAATCGAACCTCCGCCTCCTACGTACAGAGGCTGTCGACAAACGGACTAAATCTTATTCGAGTATATACCTATAAAAACTAATATTCCTGATTCAATTCAATCATTCCAAATTCCTCCTAGTCCTAAATAATAAAAATAAAACCTAAATAGGATAGATAGATAGACAACTCTTTATTGTGGACCAACATTGGAGATAGTCGACCTTACGATTGGGAGGTCCCGTATTCGGATTTTGGCCAACGTAAAATCGGTGGCCCAGGGTCAACCTTACACCCTAGTAATTAATACAGCGTGCGTTTTTATCGAGTACGGGATATAACCAACCCAACGACCGTGCTTTCAGCAAGAAAAAAAAAATAGATATCTACATCAATGAATTAAATAATTGTTTGAGTTCTAAAGTGTTCCAGACTTACACGAGCAGCGAGCTGTTATTTTTTGCACTGTCTAGTTGTTTTATGCTAACTAGTTTTTTGTGCCATCTCGTAGACCTAATTAAAATGAATATTTAAAGATTTATTTAAATTAACGGTCGGTGGGTATGTTCTAACATACTAGTAGATTGTTAACAAGAATTGTGAAATATTTTTCACGATTGTATGGTCACTATTCCTCATTCAGTGTAAGTAGGTTCACCTCAAGCAAACATAATATTTCGGTTCGTTACAATATAATGAGTCTTTACGTTCATTATTATTCTAGTTAATGCTTAACAATTTCTATTTTAATCATATTTCACAATAAACGTCCTTGTAACTCAAATACACGTCAGGACATTCTTATCATAATAATCAAAACTGAATAAGCCAACTGTAGCAACAGGAAACAATCATCTAGTAATTTATGTAATTGAAATGACCGGACTATCTGAAAATCATCATTTTCATCTCGCGATTAGGCATTGAGGTCGGTATGATGTGGCTGCGGCTGATTTCCCTAATTGTTGATGGTGCGAGAGCAGCTTTGGGGCACGCAGCGCGGTGCATCAATGGAGGCAAATGCGCGTGTCGCCGCGTTACGCCACCGACCGGTGCGGCCGCCCGAGACAATAGATGCGGTGTTGAGCTCTCGCTACTTGACACCTCACTTTTGCACTCTTTTGGTAACAATTATCTCAGTCCCTCTGTCGGAAAATGAGGACACGAAATCTACCTTCGCGCATAGTTAACATAAGAATGTTTATATAGCGAGGTGATGGCTAATTGCAGCGGTGTCGACATCATATAATAATTAGGGTAGTCACATCTCAGTCACATCACAACACTACATGATTATAAAATAGCTAAGTGTTTTAACACATAACAGTCATATTGTGGCCTTTACGGTTGTCGATCCGATTAATAATGGCAAATCAATTTTGAAAATTTTCGGAGCGCATCAATGTCACTCAAGGATTTTCCGGCGGTGGCTGACGCGCCACGATGGGTCGTGCGTGCATCGGTCCGTGACGACGAGACCGCCCCGTGTGACCCCAGTCTTACGGGTGACCACGTACGAACCCACGGTCACTGTATCCACCTGTGTAGCCAATTAAATGGATCAAGCCGGAACGGCGTCTGTAGGGCCTCGTTATAAAACTTGCAAACATGTTTTATGACTTAATGTTATATGTATTCATTGTTCGGTTACAGTTAAAACTTTTGAAACGTGCCGTCTGATAGCGTCATATCTTGCTCTAGTAGAAGTCAGTAAAGTAGCCTGATGAAGCTGTTGACGATTTGTCTAAAAATATACCTAGGTACAGTCGACAAAGGAGATACAGTTGCACCTTTACATACAATTTTATACGAAAAAGTGCAACCATATCTACTTTGTCGACTGTACCAAGTACAAACAACAACCAACATAAAAATATTAACTCTGTATAATTTAGATTTACGCGAAGAGGTAGACCATAGACATAATAATAATAAGAGATGCTTTGTTATGTGGGGTAGACAAAGGTATATAATTGCGAATTAATAATTTTCGGCAGCGCAGCGGTTCAGTCCAGAGGGAGACAGATTATAACTATACCTGGACCTTAAACGGGTGTTTATCTCCACCCCTCTCCCTGTGAATCGCAATTAAATCGCATATGCGTGTCGTGGTAGACTCGTCACATGACTTTTCCTACTTATACTAAATATATACTTAGGAGTAGGTACCTTAGCATAAATTACTACCGTATGGTGATTATACCGCAAAAGGATGTCTTAAATATAATGTACACTTCTTACTGTGTTTCTTCTGATCATCCGGTCGATACTTCCGGATGGCGACAGATACAGCCTGCTCTATGCTGCGCACATAAACCCCGGCTTGTTTGGTCATTGGAGTGAAATCTCTTTGGCGAGGCTCGAAAACATCTCGGATGCCTATCTGTAACGAGGAACACACGTTTAATACAAGGCAACAAAATCGTTCAATCTGTTTTAAAGTTTAGTCTTAACGTCCGTTATTATTATTGTTATTTCAATTTGGGGACGCCGGATGGCCGGACGGACAATCCATCCGCGGCTTCTGCGGGCCATTTCATCCATTGACGTCCGTTACTCATCCACTTTTTATCATGACAAAGATTGATTTTATCTAAATCGGAACTAGGTACCAAGTGGGATACATGATGAGTAAAGTGTGTATTGCCTAACACATTGTTTGCAAGCAAAACTAATTATTATGTTAATGTAGGTATAAGCCTCTCTTTTGTATTTTGGGTACAAAAGTGGGTCGAAATTGTGTTGTTTTGTTGACGTGACACAAATTAAATAAGTAGGTACCTTGGTGCCTAGCCGAGGTGCGAGGGATATGTCGCATGACAACCTCACCTTCGCCCTAGCACTACGACCCACAGACGGCGGGCGGTTTTAGTCGGTTCGAGTCCGGTCCGACATAACCTCCTTCTCCGGCTCCGGAAGGGGGGGAGGGGGGTAACCGTGGTGATTTCCCGCACGTAAAAAAAAAAGAAATTCCCACAAATACCCCACGGATGCAGGCCATCTCGCAATAGGAATTGTCTTCGCACCCGGGCTGTGCCTGGGACATAAGTTTCATTTTTTACCAAAGACCACTGCATTATGCTGAACTAGATACACATCAGTGACTATAATAATTCATATGGTGGACAGTGGACACGTCATTATGTTGAATACTTATGTACCTACGTAATAAAGTGCATTATTTGAGTCTAAAATAATCAGAGCCGGTAGAAAAAAAATTGGTAATTTGGCGCCCAAACAAGGTAATCACTGGCTAATCAGACTGTTTTCGAAAATGAAAAAAGTTACAATGTTTTTTTAAATAACTATCCTACAATTACTTAATACAATCCTTTAGTTTGTTTAGTTGATAGTAAAGCGAAGCTCTTTACCTTTTGCAAGTCGGTTGTTAATGTAACATGACCTTTCACAGTGAAGCTGGGCACAATCCCTTTTACTCGTCGCGGTCGCAACACGGAGTACACGTCTGACAAATCTGATTCCCTTGCCATTCGTGACAATAGCCGCCCTATTTCTGGCGCACCTGCCCTGGTTGGTAATATAACAAGCAGGTAGTAGCGATCGCTGTCCAAAGGCAACCGCAACGCTGAGGCCTCTAAATGAGGCAGGTAGGCATGCTCCAACACTGTATCATAGTGCATGTATGTCACCTGTTGAACAAATTGCTCCATCAATTTGCTGGTAACAAACTGAATAAACCGACGACTGTAGCGAATTCATAATACAAATTGTTATGTGGTTACGCTAATCATTATAACTAGTGAGAACTCATTGTGTGCAGAGGGTGAGCGCCGTTCATGAGTTCGCGATTTAATTGTGCAGACTTACGTTACACTTAATATTGGGAGTAAATTAATATAGTATGGTTTACTTACAAATAAAAAATGTAGACAAACAAGGCATCGAGCCACATTCTCTGTTTATCTTTCGCAGTTAAAAACATTGTAATCTGCATTTTACGTTCACTCACGGTGGGCAATAGATATCCATTTGATCTACTTTAATTATTGCTCTGTCATATATAAATGCGGCAATTAGGTCTGTAGTTAATATAAGGTAAGGCAATAGAGGCTCCCGTTATAGCCGATATTATAGAAATAAAATAAAAGATTAAAAAACATACTCACCTGTATACTATTCAGTCCGTTAGCTAAGAACATTTTGTCATCAAAATTTGATTTAGTTAGTTCTGGACCTATATCATAAGATCTGTAATCCAGGTAATCATCTACATAGGGAGGATTTGTGAATATGAAGTCCACTATCGATTTCTTCTTTCGAGCCAGAGTCTCTAACGTTGAATCGTTTGCCATAGAAGTCACAGAGTTAATTGCTGTACTAACATCGTTCATTGACATTGTAGATATTTGTTCAGTTTGCTGACTAACTTCTGTGGACGGCATTATACTATCTGCTGAAGAAATTGTAGAACTATCGACAGCTGACTGACTTGTGCTACGTGTATCTTCAGCAACTGACTGAGTTGTACTTGACGAGGCTTCAACTGTAATCATTTGATCCATATTCATATCGTCTTCAGTATTCATTTCAGGCTCCATTGTTAAAGACGCTGAAGAGACAGCTTCAGTATCCATTGCTAAACTTGGGACAATTGTTGTAGTTGTTTGGTCTGGTGTTGTGATTGCCGGTGTTGTGATTGCCTGTGTTGAGGTTACTGTGGTCGGTTCTGATGTAGTGGCTTCAGTTTGTGGTACTGTATCCTGTAAAGTCGTCACTGTTATCTGAGTGGTCATTTCAGTAACACTTGTACTGGTAGTAGTTTCTGTTGCAGAGGAAGCCACAGGGGTGCTTTCTGCGTTAGGCGCGGATGAAGGACTCGTGGTAGATGCTGTACCTTCTCGTATATCTAACGTCTCCGCATTTGGGTTTATTGTAGTGGTAGTTTCCTCTCTATTTGAAGGAGTAATCATTACGTCACGAACTGGTTGGTTATCTAATGGCATAGCGGTTGTTGTTGTACTGTCCCCGGAACTTGCCGGACTAATGGTTGACGTAGTTGCACTCGTTTCGTTCGAGGTATTGTTTGTTTCGGGCGAAAGTGTTGGCAATTGATCGTTTTCTAAATCAAAACCATAAAACCGTAGAATCTTTTTATATTGGTCGTTAAATGTGACATTTTCATTGTTTAACGCCAGCCCTGCCAAAAAGCCTTCTTCCGGTACGAAGTATGTCTAAAATAAAAGCAAACTCACTCGAATACTTTACCTCATACAAGCTTATCTATACATCTATACATACATATAAATAAAATTGGAGTGTCTGTTTATAATATTAAAATAACCGTTTTTTACTACATGCATATGAATATAATACGGCATCGTATACACCAAAATAACATTTTTTTACAATTTTTGTTTGTTTGTTCTGACTAATCTCTGAAATGGCTGGACCGATTTTTTTCTTAGGCAACTTTTATTTTAGAAAAATAGCGTTGACTTAACACTAAGCGATAACCGACATCCGCGCGGGCGGAGCCGCGGGGAACAGCTAGAACTTAATAAGCTACGATCTATCTGCTTACAACATGCCACCATGTTTACTAATAATATCTGATAGCAGTTATATATAATCAAATTTAGTTTCATAGCTTCTTTTTACTAAGTTTTGAAGTTTACTTAATTTTAAATGTAGTATTAATAGGTATAGGTATAATATGGGTTTCCAAAATAGGTAACGGTGGACACTATAATAGTAACTAAATCTTTGTGCCGTGAACGCTATTTGGAGTCAATTTTTACTTATAGACAATTGCAAACTTCATCTACTAAATTGATCAATTTGGATAAAAACGGGTGATTGTTAGCGCGGCATTATACCTAGAACCGGTATCTGCAATTTTCTTAAACTATTCTTGTGTATTATTTACGCCTTCGGGGTCTAAGCCAAGGATGAGTACCTAGGTATCATTTCTTTTTCGACAGGGGAGATAAGACATCCTATAGACGGAGTGTACCACAGAATTGGAGAATCTCCTCCAATTCTATGGTTCCCGGCAATCGTTACAGCTTATTTTTATCACATTCTATAATAAAATAAGGGTTTCATTTAAAAATTAGATAAGTAGATGTAGGAATGCCTGCCTGCCTATTCATTCGGTCGTAGAGAAACGTGAATTCAGGCATAAACTTTATCACTACCACTGAGATGGCAAACAAGCTCATCTGATGACAAGTAGTCATTTTGGGCTATGATGTGATGACCCTTTTGCAAGACCAGAGCTTTGAAGGTTGCGAAACCTTTGCTTACCCAATAAAAAGCTACAGCCCTCCTACCATAAAGGATTTTCTGATTTATTGATTAATTAAGACGATAATTTTGCAAAAGACAAACCAACATTAACAATGACAGTCTTACAAATGTTTTGTGCTTTGCAAATACTGTTGTAGATACTTTGAGAATTTCGTCTCTTGATCGCGTTTCTTTGTAACTAAACCCTGATCGAAATGCCACCTTTCCAATAAAAAAGTGACCGTAATTGGTCCTTGTAATACTTAGGTATGTATATAGTACCCGAAGAAGTATCATAATAACATACATAAAAACATGACATTATGTCCTCGAATGATTTAGGACATACGTCCCTCATTTTTTACATCGGATTTTTGTTTTACTAAATTTATTTTATTTTAAGCAATTCAAAATGTTGTTGCTAGTATCTATTGAACACGTTTTGCAATTAAAATAAGTAGATACTTAATTGCATCAATAAACTTAAAGTTTAAACGACTCACTTTTAATGTGCGGTGAATGTCTCTGAATCCTATCCTCATCACATTCCTATTCCAGGGAAGTTGCATTCCTCGCTGAATCTGATACGAGGCCTCTCCATCCACCCCCTCGTATAGAGCCACCATAATCCCCATGAGTCCATAGGGTGAAAAAGCAATATTGTTATCATTTAAAAAGTTGTGTTCTGCCAGCACTTTCAAACCAAACTCATTAGTAACATCCACCATGTGAGCTAAAGGCGTTCGTCCCGTGTCCCATAGTTTTATTTCTATGGGAACACCGTGATTGGAAGCGGTGGTGACTGTGATACACGCGCAAAGGAACGCGAAATGCGAGAGAACATTTGCCGTGTAAAAAGCTTCCGGCACGCGTCTGTCTCCACGCATGGTGTTCGCGGTTGTGCTTGTGCAGGCTCGCCGCTCGTCGGCCGTCGGCGTCGACCGCCTCACTGACCGCGGGTCCGCCCAGTCGCTTTGACTTCACTAATCTTCGTATAATTAGCATTTAAGACCCCGAACATTTCGGTGAATGCCCTCCACGAATTCAAGCAAAATCTGTAGGTACATAATAAGTTGTATTGTTATATTTAGGTTGCGTAATTATAGACAATGGATGTTTGCGTTTATGGGGCCTCTTATGGGCCAAGAGCTCTGGGGCCAAGCTCACCTGCAAGCTGGCACACTCCTACTGATTCATGGAGATCGGCTGTGACGCAGGTTTTCCTTTCGGGGTTGATAGTTTAGACAGCTGTCGCTCCCATAAAGGCCGCATAAACCAAACCAAGAGAAGGAGAAACAGTAAGTAGGCCCCGGGGTTCAAAGTGAAAAATGTTTCAAAAGTAGATATTTTTTGCAGATATATCTAAGTTTGCTTTAGAAAAACATTATTTAGGAATTCCATTTTGCGTTATCAAGACTGAAGGAAAGAGCTGATCTCTCAACAAAACCCTACCATAATAGGCCAAAACTGGTTAAGAAAACCTCTTCTTGCTCCACCCTGGGTACTTTTCTACCTATCCTTTATTAATTTAGAAATTAACTGGCCAAAGAGTGGTATGTTATGAACTCGTGTTTAGTAGCATTTAAAGGGTAAGCTCTCCTCCAAAATGGCAGAGTTGCCAGCAATGGTGGTTAAGATCTGCTGGGTGTTGGTGCGAGTACTGCGCCGCAGGCAAGCGGATTCTCCGTCATAGACCTACTAAGATACGCATTTGAACTGATCTTGCAGGATTTGCAGGCGGTCTGATCGGTGTAGCTTACCATTAGGTGAACTGAACCACGTTACTAGGTTTCCTTATTTGCCATCGTAATGATATAAAAGATTTATCGGAAGTAAATAAATTATTTAGTCATTAGATATATCTGTGCTACTTTTTTAATGCCTAATTTAATCTATTACCAATCAAAAGCGTTCAATAAACTGTCGATGAGTATCATTTCCGAACTTAGGTTAGGCAAAACTCGAGCTATAAATATTTATTAAAACTAGATCAATTATACGAAATTATAACGACATACACGAGACGTCAACCCAAGTAGTCCAGTTATTACGGTGAACATTAGTTTTACCGATATAATTTGTAGTAAAACATAGTAGGTACAAGGTGTGTGTATGATGCAGATGTATGTAGTAAAAACTTTGTGAATATAAAATTAACTGGGTTTGACTGACTAGTCAAATTAGTTACTTTTTACTAAACGTCAAAACGGTACGATTTATGGAAAATTTTATAAAGAGAAATTGATTTACATATGGCGTTTATTAGCCAAATTATTTACTATTATTGGTTGTATGGATGATAAAAACTAATAAAAACAATAAAATAGAACCGGCGCAACTGTATTCACTCTTATACCATTTTTAATTTAATAAGTTCAGCTAAATATTATTTTTGTAACAACAGGAAAATACTTAATTGCTATGGTATAAGTGTCACGAGCTAGCGTTATGTGTTCTAGAATACGGATGTATGATATACATACTCAAACACATATTTTTCACATAAAACATAGAAACACAGGCCAACAAAACGAAAATAGAGCTATTCATGCACATACAAATATTTGCACTGAGCGGGAATCGAAACTGCAACCTCCGATGTATATTTAACGCTAAGCCATCGCCACCGAGATTGTCAATTTAGGTACCTAGGTACAGTCGAC
This sequence comes from Eilema caniola, assembly GCA_949126895.1. Taxonomy (NCBI): domain Eukaryota; kingdom Metazoa; phylum Arthropoda; class Insecta; order Lepidoptera; family Erebidae; genus Eilema; species Eilema caniola. The sequence continues at coordinate 9,376,623 of OX421462.1, forward strand.
AAAATCAAATGTATCCCACCTTTACAAAAGTTGTAAGTAAAGGTGGGATACTATCGATTTTGTCGAGTGTACTAGCAAATTTAATACCATTCTTGTAAGTATAGGTATATTATTAAAATTATGTAATAGTTTAGGTAGGTACTTGCGCTTTTATAACGTTATATAATTATAAATATTAATATTATTACTTTCATGTGATTTACAAATTCGTTCTGTAGGTCTAAAAGTCCACTTTATTGGAATCGTATTATTTACACGAAATTGAAATCTACTTAGTAAATTAATTAATTATTGTGAATCTGCCCATATGAGTGACCATATAACTAATTTTGAACAACAAGAACAACAAGAATGAGTATGAATATATCATTACTGACAGAAAACCTACGGTTCAGGATGTGTCTGCCCTAAACAGATTTCAGACCGGTAGCGACCATAGATTGGTCCGTGCAGTATGTTTCTTCAACACCAAGAAAGAAAGACGAGAACTAGTTGTTAAAATTCAATCATTTCAAACGATACGAAGATCAATATTTTGAACTCCAATCAGGACCTTTATATGAAATTTATAAAAGACAATCTCCATAGTGAAGAAGTACTTAGGAAGATGCCCATCGACTACATAAACAATCATCTTGTGCAGAATATTGTAGATAAATATAATGTACTTAGATAAAATTGAAATTATACGGAAGTAGTATCTTTTTTTTTTTTTTTACGTGCGGGAAATCCCCACGTATACCCACCCCTCCGGAGCCGGAGGGGGAGGTTATGTCGGACTCGAACCGACTAAACCGCACGCCGTCTCTGGGTCGTAGTGCTAGGCCGAAGGTGAGGTTGTCATGCGACATATCCCTCGCACCCCGGCTGACCCAGGGCCATCCCTCTCGGTCTGGCCCTCCTCGGGAAGGGGGGACCACGCGGTCCCCGACTCAACCCCGGTGTGGGGAGGCGCGCATCGTCCTACGATGCGCGCCGCCGCCGTGGCCTGCTTCTGCTAGGGTGACGGGCGGCTCCACCCGTCACCCTCAGGCCCGTGCTCATGGGGGGCGGAGGTCAGTTTGCGCCCTCCGACGCCCGAGCCGCCTTCGGGCGCGTGCAGCGATGTCAGCGAGCCTTTCTCGCTCATCGCGCCGCACGGAAGTAGTATCAGTAGCCCACAACAACAACAAGGTGGAAATGATTTCAATAAACGCCCACGGATTTCCAATGTTGGCTCCGAAGAAATGCCTGACGTAACCCTGGATGAAATTGACCTTGCATTGCGGCAATTAAAAAACCGAGGAGCTCCGGGAGAGGATAACGTTCTACCTGAAATGCTGAAGTACGCAGATAAGAACTTAAGGAAAGCGCTAGCCACCTTATTCATTAAATGCTTACTTGAAAACCAGACCCCGGAAAAATGGAACAACGCCGTCATCACGTTGCTGTTTAAAAAGGGTGATATCCGGAAGTTGGACAGCTATAGGCCTATTAGTCTACTATCTCACGTCCATAAACTTTTCACACGAGTAATCGTAAATCGGCTCCAAAAAAAACTAGACGCCTATCAACCAAGAGAACAGGCTGGTTTTCGGTCAGGATACAGCACCTGTGATCATCTACAGGCTATTAAAACATTAATAGAAAAATGCCAGGAATACAATAAAACCATAGTATTGGGCTTCATTGATTATGAAAAGGCTTTCGACTCGATTGAGGCATGGGCGGTCGAAGATGCTTTGGTTCAGTGTAGAGTCGATGAGCGATACATAAGCATAATTAGGCACTTAAGGTCTCATGCTACTGCCTGCGTGAAACTCCATAAGAAGACCAAAAACTTTCAACTGGCCAGAGGCGTACGTCAAGGAGATACCATCTCTCCAAAACTTTTCACCGCATCCCTGGAGGGCGTATTCAGAAATCTGAACTGGGAAAACAAGGGTATAACCATCGACGGAGAACGCCTTACGAACCTAAGACTCGCAGATGACCTGGGTGTTGTTCTCGGACGATATAGATGAGATGCTAGTCATGCTGGACGAACTAAAGGCAGAGTCACTAAAAGTCGGACTGAAGATGAATATCTCAAAGACGAAAATCATGACAAACATCCAAAATGCCGAAGACTACCATTTCCCAGTCCAAGTTGTGGACCGGTATGTATATTTGGGGCATTTTATTACGTTGGGTCTCCAAAATCAGACTGCAGAAGTAGACCGTCGCATAACCCAAGCCTGGGCAGCTTTTGGTGTAAACAGCCAAATAATGCGTGGAAAGCTGTCAATCGCGCTTAAGGCTAAAGTGTTTGAGCAGTGCATACTGCCCGTTTTCACATATGGAGTCGAAACAATGACTTTCACAAAAAAGTCTTCTGAAAAATTCAGAATCGCGCAAAGAGCAATGGAAAGGGTAATGCTCGGAATCACCTTGCGCGACCATAAAACAAACGAGTGGATCAGAAGTAGAATGAGATTGACGGACGTGATGACTGCCATTGCAAAAAAGAAGTGGAGATGGGCGGGACACATTGCAAGAATGGAACCTAGGCGGTGGACAAAGAGATTATTGGAGTGGAGACCTCGTGCAAACAACAGACCGAGAGGAAGACCACCAATGAGATGGGTAGATGACATCCGAAGGCACGCAGGTCACGACTGGATGCAGAGGGCACACGATCGTCAAAAGTGGATGGAAATGGAAGAGGCCTATGTCAAGAAATGGATTCTAAATGGCTGAAAATGATGATGATGATGATAACGAATTTTATAGGAATCTATTGAGATCTACACTGGACATTCATGAAGTTATTCGTTTTTAGCGGAATCGATCAATGTGGCCTTTATAGACCCTTTATAGACCTTTATAGAAAAGCCCGAAATAATTTAATTAGCACATATATATTTTTAACTTAAGTAAGTAAGCGTGAAAATTTCACGATGTGGGTAGGTAGGTATGCCTGACTCGGATAGGCTAAGCAGCATAGTGGTTTCGTCACGTCGTCGCCATTGCGTCGTCGGTCCATGGTGCCGGGGACCAGCTATGTCCTAATTTGAAATCTCTTCTTTGAGATCCCGACCGGCCCTGGCATGACATGAAATGTCAAGTGGCCATCACAGTTAGCCTATATCACAGTCAGTTCCACGCTGAACAGACGGGTATTATATCGAGTTTTCCTTCTTTGCGCAGTGCTATCGTCTGCGTATTTTTCCGTTAGTCGCCTCTTACGACACCTTTCGGATGAGATGGTGTGGTGATACTTGTATTCTGTGCTTTCAAATTCAGCACCATAGATAGTACTGGCGGCTGGCGAAATCAAGAACGTCACCCTGCGCCTATTTCAGTTGACTGGGTGACGGCTAGCCTAAACAGTTTGAAGACGGAGACCGTTCTGGGATCTCCATCGCTTCATTCACATTTTGCGGCACTGGTGGTACGAAAAACTGCTAGACTTTTCCCATTCCTTGCCGCGGTCTTAGCCCGGTAATAGGTAGTAGTTTTTTTTTTAAGATTTCATTGGCAACTGGATAATAATAGGTAACTAGTAAGATTAGTATTGCCAGTTTTAAGTTATTCAGTATCAATTAATGTCAAAACGGTGAATGAAACCGGTTCACTGAAATCAAACTGAAACATTAGGTATAACGTCGTGCATAGCTATATTCACGCCTGTATATTCCCAGTGAAGTAAGCAGAGGTGTAGGTATTAACAAGCACATTTAGTGGTGCGGTGGATAACAACAAAAACAGGAAATTATTAATAAAATCCGAATTATTTATAGAATTCTAGTTCAATATTCTCTGTTTAACTATTTATTTTTTAATTATAAAAAGCTTCATTATTGTAATGTGCTATTCTACGATAGATTGCTGCGTAGCAAATAAAAACTAAATCTTTGCATTCTACTTAGTACCTACTTACATCCATAAATTACGTCACACGTTAAGGGGGAGGGAGGGGATCGACGAAGTGTGACACTGTGTGAAAAGGGGGTGGGAGGGGCCCTAACTTTCGTGACGTCACATTTCAAAATCTATTATAATCTAAGTCAGTGTTTCCCAAACATTGTTCTGCCATGGCCCGGTTATTTTCACACTGCACCTTCGTGACCCACTGAATATTTTTTAACCCAATCTGGTTTCATTAATAATATGTAAACATTTATAAAATAGTAGATAGAAATCGTAACGTAACGATGTACCCGTTTTATTAAAACAAGGTACATACAATATTTATAATAGACTATACGAATGAACTGCCAGCTTTTTGCCCAACAGAAGTATCCAATCCGTAGTCGATGGCAGCAGCTCGGATCGCATGGACATTAAATGTTGGTTTCCCACAAGGCTCCGTGTTGTCTCCGACCCTGTTTCTACTGCATATCCATGATATGCTGTTTGATGACTCCATTCATTGTTATGCAGACGATAGTACTGGGGACACGTGTTACACACGGACCGCGCAAATATCCCTCAGTTCGAGGTGGAGGAGAGTCCCAAACTTGTATCCTAAATCGAGAATACTCTCTCGGGGGTATCCGATTGGGGTCGACTAAACCTAGTCCAATTCAACCCCACTAAGACACAAGTGTATGTTTTTATTGCTAAGAAAACCCCATTTATTGCAGCGCCGTAGTTTCTGGCCTGGGTACACCGCTTACCATTTCCTTGAGTATCGGGATCATAGGCGTCGACATCTCAAGCGACGTCCAGTGCCGCAGCCATTCGGAGGACAAGGTCAAGTTGGCATCGATGAAATTTGGAGTGCTTAACAGGGCGAAGTATTACAACGACTCCTTCTTTATAAGGCACAGGTTCGGCCCCATATGGAATACTGCTGTCACCTTTTTGCCGGAGCACCTGTATACCAGTTCGACCCATTCGAATCGATACAAAGACGGGCTCGATTGAAGGTCTCCCATACTCGCAGGCGATGTGGAAACTCAGCCTCAGGAGGGACTTCGCCTCACTGTATGTGTTCTATAGCCTAATACAATGGTTTGTGCTCAAATAAATTGTTTGACATGATGCCCATAGCTACATTCTATCATCGCACCGCTCACCATAGACAGGGAATTCATTCTCACATATTGTGACGGGAAATGGTGCTAACCGTGCGGTATTAAAGGAACTTCTTCCCACGTACGATCAAGCTGTGGAATGAACTCCCTGCTGGCTCCCCTGGTTTTCCCGAGCGACTACAACATCAATCTTCAAGAAGGCAATAGAAGGTTTCCTCAGGGTCGGCAGCGCGAGTGTGACGCTCCTGGTGTTGCATACGTCCATAGGCCACGGTAACCATTTTCCATCAGATGGGCCATGTGCTTGTCTGCCACATAAGCAGTATAATAAAAATCTGTGGTCTATAGTTTGCATCATACAACGTTTTTTTGTTTTATCATTATTTGTTTGATTTGATGTTAATTTTATAAACAAATAATTTAAATGGAAATAAAACTGATTTCGAACCGCTGTTCTGGAAATAAAAATTTGCTAAATACGTAACGGCACACTAGGGAAGGGGGGGGGGGGGGTGACCAGTATTGACAAGGACGGGGGGAGGGGTAAAAACATCATGAAATTCGCGTGACGTAATTTATGGATTAGCGCAGATATAAGTTTTACATTTATATAAAATCTTGTAGGGTTTTCTTTTGATGTTGGGTGCATAGGAGGCCAACCCAACAATCTATTCTTCGCTTTGGGCACAGACTAGTTAGAGATACCACCATGAATCTTCATGGATACTACATGCTTTGGGGCCCAAGGGCGCCTCAAATTGAAACAAAAAGAAAACCGTCATTAATATAAAGCACAAAAGCCGGCCTATTCCCAGTAGTACTACCGTCTAGTCTTACCAGTAGTACAACTGGGAATTTTCATCCCATTAGACTTACTTTAAAATCTCAGTAGAACTATTGGGAATTTTGATCCCAATAGACTTACTAGCAAAGTTTGACTGTAGACATAATAACATAACTAGACAAACCTTCTTATTGAACCAATTTACATAGATATAAAAGCTTATTGTGCACTTTTTTTTATTACTTGTGGATAATAAAATGTAATTCTTTTTTAATTTGAATTTACAAAAACACATTGGTGTGATTGACAGGTCATTCATTACATAGTTTGTCATTGCATTAAAATATTATAAAGATGTGTGATATTATAACTCTTATAAAACGGCGAAGAGGTGAAATTCTACTATTGAATGGTCACCAGTATTATAAATTAAAAACTTATAATGATGGAGGAATAATTTGGCGATGTTCTCTGTACCGTAAGACTAGATGTATTGGATCGGTAACTATAAAAGACGATATCGTAATAAAATCGAGGCAACATCTACTTACATGCGCTCCAGATCATGGCAAAAATGAAATAGACCTTAAGATACACGAATGTAAGAAGAAAGTTAGTGAATCGGATACTATATCAGTGCCAAGAATCTACAAAGAAACAGTGGCTTCACTAGAAAATTAAGGCATTAACCTTATAAACAAGTTGCCCAAATATTCATCTGTGAAGTCAACTTTATACCGGAATCGCAATAAAACCTTAGAAGTCGAAAAATTATATTTTAAAAATTTTTTGGACGTTAAGATTCCGTGTAAGTTTAATTATTTTATGTTAGCTGACTACTATCGTGATGATGGTGCACGAATTTTAGTGTTTGCTTCTAGTGACGCTAGAGCAATAATGGCAGAAAGAAACGACTTTTTCGGTGATGGCACATGAGTAAGCCCAGTACCATTCCTTCAGTTGTATACCATACATTGCGATCTAGGTAGTTCTCAGGAAACTACAAACATAATACCGGTTATCTATTCCTTCCTCCCAGACAAGACTACACAGACATACATAACATTATTGGAAATAATAAAAAGTCAAATACCGCAATGGAACCCTACGGAATTTAAAACAGACTATGAAGACGCCATGATGTTGGCTATAAAGTCAGTTTTTCCGCAAATAATACCAAGCGGGTGTTATTATCATTATTGTGAGAGTTTGAAGAGAAAATCCAAAAGTTTAAAACTAAAAGAATATAGAATAGTGTCCCTTTGCAAAATGTTGCCATTTTTACCCAAGGAAATGATTTTGGAGGGTTGGGATTATATAAGCGATGAAATGAAATGCACTGTTAATGAAGATAATTTGAACATATTTACGAATTCTAATCTACGAATTCTATGTATAATATGTATGTATTTACAACAAAAAGTATCTAAGATTTTTTCAGTAAATTTTATTAACAATAATTATTTACGATATGTACATTAGAATTATTTAAATAAAAAATATAAAAACAATAAGTACATAATATATACAAACCAGCAGGTTCAGGCGTCAAAGAATTCCTCACCATCGATGTCAACTGGGAGGGTGGCCAGAAGGCTGGCAGCATTGCCACGTTGAATGGCAATACTGATCCTTTGCGCAAGGAATAAACCAGCCCTCTGGTCACGGGTAGCGTCTATTAACCGTTTGGACATAAATAATAGACGGGCACTTGGACCCCATGATCCCAGCGTCTCGACCCCAAACGGCTCAAATATGTAATTATCACTTAAACTACGATATTTGCGCCGTTTGAGGGTCTCTGCCGAAGCAGCAGCAGCGCAGGCACAGTCCCCAGTCCCTGGAAGATGTGAAGGCGCAAGGGTGTCAGCACATGTTGCATCCCACACCAAATGCCTTCCCATCTTCCAAGGCACCAAAGACATTCCATCCGGCCTCTTGCCATCATCGCGCACCAGACCAGCAGGTTCTAAAACGGCTGGAACCCCGGCGGTGACAAGAGCCCGACGGATTATGTCATTGATGTACGCGTGCCGTGAAAGCCGTCCCGCGCTCCTACTGCATGAGAGACCATGGTGTCCAAGGCTACCAACTTCTTCTCCACAGCGACATCGATGCGGAGAAACGCAAGGAGCACCTAAACGAAGGCAAGCAGCGATACGGAAGGTGTTATCGTCCAACATGGTACCTATGTTGGGCGATGGTAGGGCCTGCAGCCAAACACCGGATTCCCATTCCCCCACAGCCAAAAGGCGAGCACGCTCCGCAACATTGGAAGACGTAGAAAGGAGATGTTTTCTTACCATGTTGCAGAGCGGCACGTCCCATTGTCTCTGGGAAGATGGGTTGGCTGGCAAATCAGCGTTTGGGCAAAACATTTTCCAAGCTCTTAAAGCTTCGGCCTTGCCTGGCACTTCTGAAATAGTTAGGCTAGGGGTTAGGATTTTTCTAACTAAATCATCCGTGCCATGCACCGAAGATAAAAAAGCTGGTAGACTTACGTCGGTAATTTTGCGAACGCCGAGCCCGCCTAGACGAACAGGCATGGATGCCTGAAGCCAGACTCGGTCGTTCATATCCACATTTAGAATTTTGCAAAGTGTGTTTTGAATCACACTATCCATTTTACCTAAAAGAGCCAAATACTTAAAAAGTTGAGTTGAACGGAGAACATGTGTAAATTTAGGGACAAAAAGACAATACCGAATTATTGTGAAAGCAGAATGGATGTTAATTTGTTGCAACCGGTCCGAAACTTCATAGAAATTTTGAATTTTTTCTTCTACGAAAGAGTCATATGCTTCCTCTAAGATTGGGGACCCAAGAAGACGGAGAGAAGTTTTTTGAAAAAAGTATCTAAGTATGTATATCCGCATTTTAGATTCCATAACACAAGCTAGTTAAGCTATGCTTACCATGGATCTAGATAGCGTTGTGTGAAATGTTGTGGAATATTTATGTGGTATTTATGTGGAATTACATGATTAAAACTTGGCTAAAAAGTAGTAGTAGTATTGAGAGGATGTGTGTATTTGGCCAACGACACCGCACGACAAATTATTTAGAATCTTGGCATTTTCATTGAATGGTGAGGTTGGTGAGAAAAAACCCAACCTACACCAGCTGTTAAATATTTTACATAGGGATGCATAGTATCAAAAAGTGCGTCATCTTCAAATAAGAAATAATGTGGGTTTTAAAAGAGACATAGCTGAAATTAAACGAGATCGCCTTATTCATGATGCGCAACTGCATTTACTAAATCGCTCAATAACTGTTGGCCACTTCTTAGAAAAGATCCGTAGGTAAGGCACGTAGGCACATATGTTAGTTTGCTAATGCGCTCATTATAATGAGCATTAAATTAAATGTTTTGTTGAGTTTTATTAAACATTTATTTTCACTAATGTCTGCTCATTTATTTCCAATTGTTCCAATTATTATTATTCATATTATAACTCTTTTGACTTATCTGCTGTTCCATTAGGTCTATGTTTAATAACGGTAAGACTAACGGGAAAATATAATACCAGACAAGTCTTACTATCAGTAAGTCTAATGGGATGAAAATTCCCAGTAGTACTACTGGTAAGACTAAACGGTAGTACTACCGGGAATAGGCCCAAAAGCCACATATCCATAGACAAATCGATAATCTTCTCTGCGCTGTCAAGTTGGCTTCCCTGGCGCTGAGGTGCCATTTCGTGTGTAGTATAATCCAACTAAATTTAAAAGTCACAAACCACGAATATTTTGACTGTATTTTCACTTAGCATACTTTTCCGTGAAACCTTGTTAATTTTGTAACATAATACATATGGTTTCTTTGACATGAAGTGACATGCCGTGTTGCTGATTGCGATTAATATTTTTTTGGAATTATCTAATTCTAATTTAACTTGGTATAAACTAAATCATATATTTATGATCTTTCATTCCAGACATTATTACTATTAAGTGACATCATTAGCATTATTGTAGCAATACATTTTGCAGACTAGCATAGGATGGAATGTTGAATCTTCATCCGTTCATCTAAAAAGGTTAGTGAATTATAACACTATTATGATATTTCACGTGAAATGAGATCTTCTACCGTATATTTATTGTTAAAAACTTGATACTAGTAATTTTGTTGAAACTACGCAGATGTATAAATCTATCTATATCGCAATCATCTAAACTAACTGCTATTGTTGTTTTTGAAGCGTCCTCTTTAGCGGGACACAATAAAGTATAGTTGGTCATTTTCCTTGTGATATTCAAGTGATTTAATTCTATTAACATTATTTGAAGGAGTATTTTAAATGATATAGGTGATAGAATAGCACCGAAACTTGAATGTGATCAGCTAACCTTCATGACGTCTATCTGAAATAAATAACTTGTAATGTGTATTTATTAACGTGTTATGTAAAGAAAAATAGTTGCGTTTTATAGCATCTTGAAGTTGGTAAGTGGATATTTTGAATTATTTTGTTACATGTTTTAACAAAAAGAAAATGAATTTTCAGTAACCAATGGTGATATGAACATGACTAGGTAGTAAATGAATGAAATCCAAAAACATATTTTAATATTATTTTTAATAAGGTTCTTCAAAATTACATTTTTATTGATACAATTGTAGTTTAGTGCAGTAGTACAAGTTACTAGTTCATGCCTGCCTATAAAGTTGGTGTTGTGACTTATGGTGGTTTCAGTACTGTAATATCACTTGATCTTAAAGAGTTTTCCATCACAGTAACATATAGCATCATTTGGTGATAGTTATTATTATTTCATTTTGGGGATGCTGGATGGCCGGACCTATGATCCATCTGCGGCGTCTGCGGTCCATTTCATCCATTTCCCCAACCCTTCCCTGAGAGAGAGTTTGGTTTTCCAGCTCTTACGGTGCCCCTTCAAACCTCTTTGTTTCCTTGCTGAAGCTCACGATCCATTCCACCTTCAGATCTCATAGCTCCTCTGTATCCGATCCCAGGAGATTCCATCTGATCTGGGAGTACATGGGGCACTCTGCCAGTAGGTGGAGGCTAGTTTCCTCGCTCTCCATGCACTCTGGGCAGATGGGGTCATTCTTCACACCTATTACAGAACTGTTAGGTGTTTGCTGTGTCCTGTTATTATCTCTATGATAAGCATCATGTCCCCTCTTGAAAGTTTGGTGAGTTGCGTGTCTTTTTCTTGTCTATGCCTTTGATGAAGATCTTTGACTGCTCCATTCCGGTCTTGGATCTCATAGAATCTTGATCACCCACATGAATATAGTTGATGGGCACCAAATAAATTAGTTTGGACACTTAGCATTTTTCTTGCTGACTGTATGATTTTGCCAAAATCTGTGAATACAGTTCAGAATCTCTTAAAAAGTTAGGGATAGTCTCTGAAGAATGTTGTGCTGTAACTATAATGTTTGAGTTATCTGCTCTAACTGCCCCATTTAAAAAATACACCTTGTATAGGTACTACTTTTCATCTGTTTATTTTGTATAAGTTAGAGTTACTCTTTTACACTTGGAACTATTAATTTCTATTTACCCGAATGCCAAGTAAGGTTATTTACTGTGTTCAATTTTGGTATATGGTAGGCACTAGACAAAGACAAAAACGACAGGTCTAAGTTCATATGATCACTAGTGGTAAAAACACAATATTCAAATTCAGGTTTTCCCATAAATATGCAACTAAAATGCAAAATCATTGATAAACAATATGGCTGCTATCCATACTGTTCTTCACCTAATGACAGTTTACACAAAGCATTTGTACTAATTATATAATAAAAACGTGATTAGGAACATCAGCATCACATGTGAGTATGATCTTTCAATTTTATAAGTATCTTTTTACTGTAAAACAAAATTTCTAAGTAATATTGATATTGTTGATCAGTTACTTTGATTTTGAATAATTGCATTACAGTTGTGCACGGAGCAATAAAAAGAAGAATCAAGATAGTTTGTGCACGTTGCAACAAAAGTTTATGACCGTTTTATGGTCATAGACTAGCAAGTGTAGTGTTTCGTGATGGATTTACCGGACTGCCCCCCTGGGGCAGAAGGATATCAAGACTCGGTCACTGAAGTTCCGAAAAAACCTGAAGATCCAAAAGATCCAGAATGCACCAAGGTAAATACATATTTCATTTTATAAAAAATAATTTAAGTAATTTCAGTTTAAATATAAAGTTAATTTAAGTAAATTAAACGTAAATAATATTTTATTGTAAACTGTTTATTATCCTTGATGGTTATGATCAACTAAAAACACCCAAAAATATGTATCCAAATCAATTAAAAATAAGCAATGTTTTTAGTGAACCACATTTATGTATATGTTATGGGCCAAGTGATAAATTGCATAATAATGGCCGGTCATTATGAATAATGCTTAATATAAGAGGGTAATTTGATAATAATTATTGAAATAATCAAATTTACCGGGCATTATACATATTGCTCATCACCTTTTGAGCAGAAATATAAATATGTTAAAAATGTACATGTTTAATAAACTTTTTTTGATTTATTCAACAATAAATTGTTTGACCTAAGGTTGATTGAACAGTAATATCAATTGAGCGGTTCATGACGACTCACGGGTTCGTGACGTCTCACCGGTTCATGTATGGGTGGCTAAATTTTCTTTTTTATAATCACTCATACATGAACCGTATGTGAGTCATCAGTTAGTTAAAATAAAAAATAACCAATGCAGTTGAAATATTCAATCATACAATGAAGTTTAGATAGTAATTAATCACTTTGCCTAATAGAGTTGGGCATTATGAATAAAGCTTAGGCATTAATCATAATGTTCACATTGATCACTTGGTCCACAACATATTATTTAATTGCCAAATCAGTATAATTAATTTGGCAGCAGTATTTTCCTAACTTTGGGGAATGCTCATTAAATCTCATTCTTCATTTATTCCGAAGGATCATATTACATATTCAGTGCCAATTGGGTACCTTAAATATTTTTTTTTTTCATGTACATACATGATGAACATAGACTGTCTCTCTAACAATACACCTTTTCATCACTCTGGAACTGGAGTTATAAAATCCTACAAATATTATAAATGTGAAAGTGGAAGATGTTTGGATGTTTGATATAATTCAATCACAATCTGAATGGATGGCTGAATTGATGTGGCTGTAATTTAGTATAGGGATAAAGTGCAGTCTGGATTAACATATACTGCTAGTACTGTCAGGCTTGAGGCTTCTTGTTATCCTGGGGTGACTAGCCATGACTAACAATTGCACTAATGCACAAAAGCTCAGTCAGAGGTACCCAGATTGGCAAACCTAGACTATAAAATATAGTGTAAGCTTGTGGGTGAAGTATGTAAGGACTGAGGCAAATGGTGAACTTTTGTCTGCCTACACAACAAGCCTAGTTGTAAAATACTTGTTGCACACACAGGTTCCCGAAGTAATTTTAGTGTAGGGTAGGATTTTTATCATGTAGAATTGACACACTCATACTATGGCTGGTTTCAAACAATATTATAGAGTTTAAGTTTAACCATCACATACAAATACCCGATATTACCATCACACAAGGATTTCTTCTATATATTTATTGTTCTTGTTATAACAAATGAATGAAGTTCCAAATGCATCATAATATTTTAAGGTATGCAATAGGTGGTAATGGCATGACCTCCATCAAGCTACCACTACCACAAAAGGACAACTCTCCTGATTGGTTATAGATCAGCTGTAACTAAAATATCTCCGTAAAAAGTAAAAAACACATACAATAGATGCAATTTTTTATTTTCCAAAAATGATTTATGTACCTTCATATTAACCTCTTGGTGTACAATTTCGCCATACTGAATGTCTATCTTACTATATTAGATCCCACTCTCCTACACATTATGGTTGATTGCATCCTCCTTTAAACACGTCACTATTCAGAGGTTCTCCGGACAGAAATGCTGGGGTTTCCCAACCTATGCTACGTCTCGTACTTCCAAAGGGGTGACTCCATCCAATCAATCCTCCATGACCGGCCTTATCGCCACAATTGAGGCACAAGGTGTGTCTTGCGTTCAATCACCAATTTGGTTCTTTCTGGTTTCTACTGTTTGATGAGTACCAGTGAAGCTAATTTCCTAACGTCAGCAAGTCTTAAGGTAAGGACGGGTATATAATGATCCCGCTTTAGCACACACAAATGACGGCTAGAAAACAGCACTCATGTATATGAGCGCTGTTTTCTAGACCTTTTAATTAGCTGATGAGATATCCCTCCTACTCCCACTAAACCTATCTAGACGATATTTTCATAGTACCAAAGTTCACAAAACGCACACTGTCACAACACCGAATTTACAAACGGCAACTGCTTAGTGCCGGCTACTCTTGAGATGCCCTGAGAACTATCCTTTCCGGTTAAGGTCACGGGTTCACTGGGCTAACATTCCTTATCGCAGTATAGAGGAGTTACCATTTCAATCTTTCAGCCTAGTAGATAATTGTGGCAAACCTCGCCCACGCTTCCCTAATTCATAGACGGCGGTTTTGTCACTCCTATAGTACTGGTAATGTAGGAAATTATAATCTTTTAGGTATGTTGTCTGGGTAATCTCCACGGATATGGCCGTCGATGCCATGACAAAATATTTCTATATAATAAATTGATATTATTGAAAAAAATGTCCCACGTTACATTCGAGTTTGTTGATTTTCGACGCAGAAAAATTAAAAACTAAACTGGAAGAATGATTACCCGGTCATAACTGTTTTAGACTTAAAGTCAGTAAGTCACACATGTATAAATAACAATGGAAACCTACTTTTATACAAAAATTCGTTGATATTTTTCTGATTTGCGCAATGTTTCCGAACTTACGTAACCGAAGTCGAACTGGGTCAAACTACTGAAAATTTCCAGACGGAAATACAATAACTCTTGACCCGAGAGCTATTGCGCAGCAATCACACTCGGTACAGCTGGATACAATTATTAATATCAGCGATTCTACAATGGGTGATTGCTACTGTTTCATATTGATGATGACAATAGAGCGAAAAGGCAAACAAAGGGTAGGACGCCCCCTAGCCAGATGGACCGATGACCTGAAAAAGGTGGTTGGGACGGACTGGATGCGGCAGGCGGAGGATCGTACGAAATGGCGAACATTGGGAGAGACCTATGTCCAGCAGTGGACTGCAGTGGGCTAATTGATTTGATTTTGATTGATTGATGACAACTGCTACAACTCGTACCCATCGGTTACATATCAAAAGCTCGAAGTTCATGATACCGATGTATGATAAACCGAAGTTCAAAGTCCCAAATGTTTGTTTGAGCGAATGTTCAAAATACCGAAAGTACAAAATCCCGAAATATTGATTTTTGTGTGGTTTTGTATAGGTGGTCATAAAAAAAAAACGAAGGGACTTCTAATCTATCCAAGTCGGATTGCGCGGGATGGACACTGGTGAAGACAAGTCATTTTACAGTTCTAAATAAAATGATGGGAGTGGTTATAATTTTTAGGAATAATCCGAAATTGGTAGAGGTCTCTAATGATTGTATCTAGGTACTTCAAAAACTTCATTCATATTCAGGAAAGAGCGAGATTTTTAATGCCTTCTAGTCAACGCTTTCCTTCCCCGCGTCTCTCTAAATGCTATCAAAATTTTATTTTACCCCGGAAATTATTTTACGTATTTGATATCGTATTTTATATTGTATTTTAAGCGCCTCTTGTAACTACGACCCCTCCCGTTCTACCACCGTGCCGACACCCAGTGCAAGGCCCCGTATGTTTAACTTATATGGTTAACTTATGAAGTATACAGCTAATGTGAAACAGTATCCTATAAGTATGGAAAAAACAATGAAAAGCTGTTTCCTCAACCTTAGCAGGAATCCAAAAATAGTTTAGTCACTGACTCAAAAAAAATTGAACCAATTTAGAGGTGTTAGATTCGTGTTTAATAGTAAAAGTAATCAGTCACATCCAAAAAGGGATAGTTATTGCGTGCACAATTCTGGCTTTTTCAATAGTGAAAATTCGTATCTGAATTCTCACGTTTTTACTCAATGAAATTATTTGAAAATGGTGTGAGTATATGAACCTATAGTGTTCATTTGGTCACTTTGTACCTAGTTGCCAAGTATATACATAGACTTCACAATGGCATACAGTTTCGTGGTTCAAAAGTTTAAGTTTTATACACACCATAAGTGCTAATTGACAAAATACACATGCAAAGTCCTAAAGTAGTACCAAAATATGTAAAATATTTAGTGCTTTGCAGTTACACTCTGGGATTAAAGATATGATCCCTATCATCACCATCATCATAGGTCCCTATCTACATACCGCTTCGTGTTGTAATGTTTAAAAATAATAAACATTATAATTAAAGACTAATGTCCAATAAGGTATGTCGAGCACCTGTTTGTCTCACCGGTAGAATACAGTGTGGTATTCTAAATAGACGATAAATCTTTCAGGTTACGGCTTCCGTTCTGTCTACTAGTGGATATTTCACATAATTACTGGTATATAGTCTGTATCAGCTTATTGAAAGGCGACTGAAAATGTATTCGCAAGACGAAACTATAATTCAAATTCCTCCCAAACTTTCTCAGTCGTACTTCTTTTTATATAATCTGGTGATGTGTAATAATTATACAAGCACTGATATTTTACAATTTATTTCACAAATCATAAATAAAAAGTAGGTAGGTAATAGGGTTTCAGCTGCACATGGTGACATTGCGAAGAGGGTGTACACTCATTGCTACAACGCTTTGACCCACAATTTACTGACCAAATACCCCAATGGGTGTTTTATTATAGGGAATGTAACATTCAACGGGACAATAGAACAAAAAGTTGATTCAATGCAACTTCTTTAGAGCACTACTACAGAGGTGTATCTAAACATAATTATTACCTTTTTGATTACAACAAAATGGTGTGGCCCCTATGATGTTCCAAAATTTTTCTCGATCTGTTTTTCGGTTTAGTTCTTCAGAGAAAATACCAGTTGCGTTCGTACGTTTATGATCTAGCGCGTTTCGTGAGTTTTAAACGTTTCTTGATGTAAAGCACGAAACTATACTTGTGTTACATTACGGTACGTTACACAGAACGTGTCCGAGTTTCACGGTAAGTACCATGACATAGCGAGACTTCATTTAAACAAAGAAACGGTAAATAAAATAATAAAAATTATATTCCAACCTGTTTTATTTATTTTTAATTTAACCCATAAAAGATGACATTCGTGTGACCAAATTTGCGGTGGTCAATAATATTTTTACTGTACAAAGATACCCAATTGTTAAGACAACCTTATTAAAAATGACCGAACCTAGATCTAGCGCTTAAGTCATTATCATTTTAGCCATTCTCAGTTTCGTCTACCGATTTTGGGCTAATAATTTTTTAACGCTTCACTTCAGTCAAGGCTCAGTTTGGTTCGGCCATTTTCTTACGAATATTGGGTACCTATGTTATTATTCTCCTGTGAAAATTGTTATCGAATGTTTTTACGTGATGGCCGATTTTTCGACTCGTGGAAATGAACCTTTTCTACCATGTGTGTAATGCTGTTGTTAATATTTGCCAGGCTGAGCAAGAGTTTCAAGAACATCTGAATAGTTTGAAAATAAAGCTTGAAGATGGCAGCACACGGCCCATGGTCGAGCGCGCCGGGCGCGACATCTCTGGGAAGTGGATATACCTGTGCTACCCTTGCGCGGCGGTGTGCAGCGGAGAAAGTATATTGCAGGTCAGTTTAGTAATATAAGTCGGTCCGGATTGCCATAGAAACATCTATGACAGTCGTTACGAGTAGTTGAAGCCCTAAAAAATCCAACAACTGGTTTGATTACAATGCTTAGATATCGCCATTGGGTTGTGGAGGTCAGATGATAGTAGGTGTACGAAAAATATCGAAGGTCCGCCAAATCCGCAGTTAGACTGGTAAAGCGGCCCCCAGACTCCAAGGCGAAAGTTTCAGTTACTACTGGGATTATTAACGCTAGGATGGTGAAGAAGCAATTATAGCTGCTACTTACTGTGCATACAGGCAAACATCTTGAACTAAAGTGAGTGGTCAACCAATACCTGCTCTTTGAGCCCGTGACTGGTTAAATACCTACAATGAAATTTTGACCTACAGTATTTATTGAGATAGGTACGTCCAAAAAGGAGATACGGTTTGCACATTTACATACATCTTTATGTGAAAAAGTGCGAATGATTCCTTTGTTGACTGAACATAGCTTGTTGGTTTTTTTTTTTCAAATCAACTTAAATCGACATTTACGTTGAATTTGAATGTTTATATCGAATTAAAGAGAAAAAATTGAATCGGTATAGGGTATTTTTCAATCATTTTTAAACATTGGTTCCGATAGTTCGTAAGAATGTCGGTAGATGCTCCACTGTCGCCTGAAAGAGAGATATAGAAGGAGAAATTTGAATTGGAAAATTTAATTCAAATTTAAATGTTTATGTTCTAGACGCATATATCGGGGAAGAAACACAAGACCAAGCTGGCGATGACAAACGCATGGTCGAAAAGCATATTCGAATTTCATCCATACCATAATCAATCTGCTAAAAACTCAAGTAAGTATTTTCATTTTAATTTTAAGTCTTATACAAATGTAAAGGTAATATGGGGTATATTACCTTTACATTTACTGAACTTGCTATCACCCCTCTGGCGGGTATATCTCCACCAGATGTTCGGCGAGTCGTAGCTTATGCAATGGAGACAAAAGCAACAAAGTGTGCTCCGAGCACGAAAAGCATTCGAATTCGTAACGTAAACGTATCGAAAGAACTTAGCATTGCGATTGGTTAGGTAGTAGGCAGGCAGCTAATCGAAATGTTTCATTCTCTCGATACGTTAACGTTAGGAGGGCCATAGATTCCGACACCCACTCCATAACTACGTAATCCCTCCCGTCCGTTTAAAAATGCCGCCGGCGTTTTCTGAGATCTACTTGTAGTACAACCCCTCAGCGAACAAGAGTGCAAATGTGGACAAAACAACATTCAGCTCCGGCAGATTTCTTAAGATCTAAAGAAAACTTGCCGCCTGGACGCCATCTCCCCTGGCCAACTTTTAATCACCTACGGACCCAAGTTGTCCGCTGTAAGGCAAATTTGGAAAAAATGTAGTTATATAGAAGAGTCACAAGAACCCTGCGACAGCGGGACCCATCGCTACATTTGCTTGTTGCAGAGAGAGAGTGAGGGAGACAAAGATGACAATTTCGGGAACTTAAAAATTGCCCGTAGTAACGTTTTTTTTTATTTTTATATTACATCATGGATGGTTTAAATCCTAGATAGAAAGATAAATATGCTATGAATAGCCTTAAAATGTTATGTTAAAGTTGTTGTTTTTTACAGCTACGACAAAAGTACTTCAGAAAATGGCACAGGCAGTCGAGGCGCACAATGAAGTAAATTGTGAGCTTGAGAAGAAATTCGCCAAATACAGGAACGTGACTTGTCACATTCAAGAGGCGTTAGATGCTGTCAAGTGAGTTTGTTTTGTTACGTTTTTGGAACCTATCTGTATGAAACGCATTTCGCTCGCGCTCTTTGTGTACACGCACGAGTGCGAGCGAGATAGTACTATTTTAGTACTTTACACAGTTTCACATTCTATGGGTTCCGTTTATGTTATTCTTTTAGTCTGAGATGAAATTCTAATAAATAATATTCTCGTGTCTGTTTGTCTGCAAACTCCTTCGATAAGAAATGCACATTTGGCGCGGTTGTGAATCAGCCGTAAACGTATGTTTTAAACCCGCGTGGCCGACCGCAAAACGGTTTTTTTTTCGCAAAAAATTGAACTGTTAGCTAAACTCTGATATGCTGATGTATATAAACTAAAAATACGTCATGCAGTAACATGACGGTTTTAAAAATGGGACAAATATTGCGTCAATATTATTAATTTTTATGAATTATATTATTATTTATATCAATAATATTACTATGATTTCTTATTTATGCGTCGCTGGTAGGTGCATAAAATGATGACCAGTCATCATTTTTTTGTCGCCATTTTAGAGTCCGTACAGCGAATCTACAGTTTACAGTACAATATTGGATATAAGTACTTCGTACCTTTTGCGGACCCCTTTTGAAACATATCTTTGATAGCATTTGGGTGTATAGGACGCCACTATAAGCTTCAGGGCTCAACAACCTCACCTGCAAAATGGTAAACTTGCTGATTGACGGAATAGGATCTGTCGCAGGTTTTCTTCTCAGAGTTAGGAGGTACAGACGGCAGTCGTTCCCATAGGAGATAACATAAACCACTGCTTAGAAAGGAGTACGATAGCAGTCCCTGAGCTAGGAAGTATAAGTTATAGACCTAACTGGTTTAGGTGTACGGGTGATGATGATTAATATCGATATTTCTAATCCCAATTAGTAATAATTAGGTAAGAGAGAAAATAGGCCATACCCTTGGTTATTTTGTGTTTGTCAGGGCTCCTATAGTTGGACT
Organism: Eilema caniola; assembly: GCA_949126895.1. Lineage (NCBI taxonomy): Eukaryota > Metazoa > Arthropoda > Insecta > Lepidoptera > Erebidae > Eilema > Eilema caniola. Next base: position 9,396,935 of record OX421462.1, read on the forward strand.
GGAATATCTGATCGAACACCCTCCAGAGGACGGTCTGGTCTGGCCCGGCTACACCTGCGTGTTGTGCTCGAAGCAAGGGCAGCCTGGCACCATCATCAACCATATGACTTGCTACTGGCACCGATACCACTATATCGTTAGTACCTACATTATTAATCTACCGTTGTCGTTATCAGGGCCCCACTGATAGGGCTGGAGTACTTTATCGAGCACCCTCCGGAGGAAGCGCACTACGAGCCCAAGTACATCTGCGTTCTGTGCTCCAAGCAGGGACACCCGCGCACCATCATCAATCACATGACTTGCTTCTGGCACCGATTCAACTATATTGTTAGTATAAAATGGATTTTAACAGAAACACAATTTACTTATCGAGACAAGTCGGCCTTTGGGTATCGAGCCCATTGTACCTATATGAAACAACAGCTAAACGTATCTGGATGAAACGTGACGTAGCGATAGGATATACGGAAATAGTTTCCTGGGAGTCACAAAAAATGGCCGTGGGCAACAACTAGTATTGTATTACACAGGGTGTCCCAAACTTATGGGACATGTAGGGGAAGTACCTTAAATATCGTAGAAAGTGTATTTGTGTTTTTTTAATTAGCAAGTAATTTTTAGAAAATCTATGAATGCAGAATATGGTATTTGACAAATTTTGGAAAACCATTTTAAATTATTCCTTAGCATATAATATGCACATCGATATTTCAAAAAAAATCAACGGATAAAAACAAAAAATCGATGTTAAAGTTTAAATTTTCAAAAATGCGCGAAACACGCTGTCACCTTGTATGAAGCCGATTACGTGATATACACGCAAATAAACATTTTGTACAAACTTAAAGCAGTGAAGTCAAAGTAAATAATAAAGTTTTTCTTCAAACTTTGTGAATAATATGGTGTATAAATGGTGTGTAGTTGCGCAATGTACAAATACGTCTATAAATAATCCACAAAACTGTTTGTTTCTGTTCTGTTCTGTTCTGTCACAAAGCCGTGTTTACTTGCGTGTGACGTCAGCAGTGCTGTGATCGATCACAGAGCGTTTTCGTCACAGATAAAAATTCGTAAAATTATTAGATATTTTAAAGCGAAATTCTCAAAAAATATGCTTATTTTAGTTTAATTTATAGTTTTAAATGTCTTTTTACGCTAGTATCTGATAGGATGACCATTATTTGTAGTATTTTTTATTATTGTCAAATAGCGTATTACTAACTTTTTAAAATAGCATAAAGTTTTCTTTCAGCAAAATACACTATCTACGATATTTAAGGTACTTCCCTTTCATTTCCCATAAGTTTGGGACGCCCTGTATAACAACACAAACGTAGATGTTATGTCGGGCTCTTGGCTCTTATAAGACACTTACAAGTATAGGCAAGGTTCGGATGCGATTGGGATAAACGCTAAGATGATGAAAAAGATGGGCAAATGTAACACATGATAATCCGCTTCTGACTGATCCGTCAACTTCGATCTTGATGGTAATGGAAAAGCGTTCGACTAAATAAGAGGTCGCGGGTTTGATTCCCGCTTTGTGTAAATGTTTTTATGCATTCATGCATATATCTATTCATATTGGTTTGAATACGTTCATATTTAAAAAAAGATCTATGTTGTCCATATACAAACTATACTTGTTAATGTCGATGGGCCAGTCTATAAACATCCTATGATATATTTTATGCTTATTTTTAACTAAAAAACCGTTTATTCGTGACTAAGAAAATGATTAATGTTCGTAGCTGCGGCACTTTCGCAAAGCGTGTACGGTGTTGTTGCCGTACCGGGGCCAGATGAAGTACCGCGATGCAGTGGCCATTGTGATCAACCGCCTCGTGAAACGTATCGAGGACAAGTATGGACGTATGCGACCCCTCAACATCGAGAAGGAGGAATATGAAGCAGAAAAGTAAGTGAACACAAACAATAGTGTAATGTTAGCGGGAATTAACGCCGGCAGGGTGATGCCATGATGACGTTTCGACTTATATCCCTAGCACGAAAAATTATCGTAATCGTATCGAGAGAACGAAGAATGGCGATTGTCCGCCTGGCTACTGTGAACCTGTGTGTGTGTGTGTGTGTGTGTGTGTGTGTGCGCGTGTGAAGCCAGCCAATCGCAATGCTCCTTTCTCTCGAAACAATTACGATAGCCTTTCGTGCTAAGGGTACTGGTTACACTCGGCGTGGTCACAGACGGACTGAATGTCAGGCAATTCAAAGATATGTCCCTTAACAATGATCGCGTCAATTCAACATTATTTATATCATAGAACTCAAAAATTTAAAAGTTAGTAGAAACATGCTCATGATTAAGGACTCCGGTCGGGTCCGACACTAGTCGGACGCATCCTGACGATTGACGTGAGTACAGCCGTAATAAATTAATCGAATTGAAAAATGGCTCACGATTGTTTCTATACGAAAGAAACTATACTGTCTCGAAATAAGCGGTTTGGGACTTTGTTCCTTGTCGCACGGTACGTCGTAAGGCCCCTATTTCTTTATACAATCACAAGTAACCCATATAGTTTTGTATATTCTGTGGACAATCGATTATTATCTATATTATAAAAGTCACAGCCTGGCCGTGGCGGTAGTGAACGCGGCCGCTACGCAGAAGGTGCGGTTTCGATACCCGCTCAATGCAAATATTTGTATGCATGAATATGGGTATTTGCATTAGTCTGCATCGGAGAGCACGATAAGCCGTCGGTCACGGTTGCCATATGAACATCTATGGCGGTCGTTACGGGTAGTTGGAGCCCTCAAAAATCCAACAACTGGTCTAACTGCAATGTTTCGATATCGCCTTTGGGTTGTGGAGGTCAGATGGCCGTCGCTTCACGTAAAATATTGAAGTTCAGCCATATCCGTACTTAGACTGGTGAAGCGGACGCCAGACTAGCTCCGGATGCGACTGGGATTAACGCTAGGAGGAAGATCATAAAATTCGGCATTATAATTATTATTATTTTGTTGCATCCAGGGACCGCATCCACCAATGGATTTTCAAAGGAAAGCACTTCGAAGAGAAAGAAGGCTGCACATTCGAAGAGGTGGTAGATATCGGACTCATCGATTCACTGCACGGTTAGTTGAATTTTATTACATTCTTCCTTTTACGTTTTTTCTTAGAATTCAGGTAACTCCATCTGTCGCCCTATTCATTATTTCTAATAGAATTCGAGAGAATTGCTTATTAAAACATTTTGTATGTTTACAGATTCATCTCACAAAGACGAAAACAAGTAAGTAATCCGGTCAAAGTAAACAGTATTATATTAGTGAGGTTACAATAATTCTCACCCGGCTGAAAATTACTAGGATTGTTCAAAACATCATCTGAAATGAACTGTGAAGTACTCATAATTCCTACACCTGGTTTTTTTTTTATTCAAGGTCAAACGTCACGAAGACAGGATTTTCGCGATTTACAGCCAAACGATCTATTCGATTCGACAATATCTGAGACAAAGTTAAAAAATCAGATAATTATCAACAAAAAAAATTTTAAACATGTTTTTTCCTAAGAGCCGCCGTTTTCGAGACCTAAACTATTCTAAAAAGCTGGAAAAATGGTAATGGCACTGGTTGCATGCTCGAGAAGGAGACAGCAGAGCGGGCGCGGCGCGATGATCGAGACAGGGATGGCCCTGGGTCAGCCGGGGTACGAGGTATATGTCGTCTGACAATCTCGACTTCGGCCTAGAACAACGACCCACAGACGGCGTGCGGTTTAGTCGGTTTGAGTCCGACATAACTTCCGCCTCCGGCTCCGGAGGGGGAGGTTATCCGTTGGGATTTCCAGCACGTAAAAAAAAACTTGATACCTTCACGCATTTTGGAGGAAAAGGTATTTTATCATTTTTAACTCTTGCCAGTACAACTCTTCTAACTTTCTCAAATTATTATATCTCTGAAACAGTGGCTCTTAGGAAAAAAAAAAATTAAACATCTACTATAGATAATTATCAGATCGGTAATTTTGCCTAAGATATTTTTATGGTAACACGTACTGTTTGGTTGAAAATCGCGAACAACTCGTTGCAGTGACATTTGATTTCAAATAAAATAAAATCCAGGATCGGATTTTTCAGCAACAACAACAATCCTACCAAGTTTCAGCCGGGTGCGAATTATTATAACTTCGAATGTTTATCTTATGGGGTAAAGTTTCGTAACCTACCGTTACTATAAATGGTAGTTATTAACTTCATAGTTCATACAATGTATTTATCTTATTTGCTAGAAAAGAACCGTCGCCTCCTGTCGTTGCAGCACCTTCAAAACCTCATTTCAATCATTTTGCGGTAAGTTTCATATTCCAAAAGTATATTGACGACTTCTTTATAGGAATAAAGATTTAAGCGTCTAAGGCCAAATGACGCGGCCTTTCTTACGCACACAAGCAAACGACGATTGTTTTAGGATTTGTTGTATAAGTAGAATGTCCGATCGAGCCATCGAGCAAGACATCCTCTTGTTCTACACAGTATGTCAGCGCTAGTCCATACGCAAACCCTCCTTGGATTTATCATGCGACAAGTCGACCGCAAGCTCTAAGTTTACGAAAAAGTCGTCGTTTTTACATAGATGACACTTGATGTGGTGGGGTGCGTCATTTCAGTTTAGATAAACTATAACATGGGTACAGTCAGCATCAAGAACAAAGTACTCAAAATGATCTTAATGCCTGATTTTCCCCCTTCCTGTTGACTTAATTTTTAATTTTAGTCAATTTAAACACAATAAAACAGTTTGATTTGCTCTTAAAACCTTGTGTGTTAAGATCATTTTGAAACTTTGTAGTCAAGATCGTTCTGGTGCTGACTGTACAGTAACTATGCTCCGATTAACTAAATACAACAGTGGTACAATATATGAATATTTTCAGCGCCCTGCAGGCCGTCAGGAGCGACGCGCCGGCTCCATGGACTCTTTGTCCGACATCAGCGACGAACCCGACACTGACTCCCACAGACCCCCGAAGTTTCCTCGCCGCTCCAAGTAAGCTTATAGCATAGTTACATCCCACGCACGCGCAAGTTCTGCAATGAACTCTCAGCTGTAGTTTTTTCCAAACGATTATAATATGGGGTTCTTCAAGAAGGGAATTTAGGTTTCTTCGGGGTCGCAAGCACGAGTATACCGCCCCTTGTGTTGCATACGTCCATAGTCTTTCCATCAGGTGGGCCGTGACCTTGTCTGCCGTCTAAGTGGTATAGAAAAGAAGTTACAAAAAAACAATACAAAATAAGTACTTGTCTTACTGGTGCCCGTAACATGACATGCAATCTAAAAAATCTATTTTTAACATTCAATGTTACGATTTTATATTCAATTAGGTTTTTTATCATTTCAATATTTACAAGTTAAATATTTGCATCCGAAATATTAAACAGGCTTTCAAATTGTAATTATTGGCAAAATTTTGTGACGGCAGTGTCTCAAGTTAAGTTGATATAGCTGAGCTGCTTCTTCCGCTATTATTCTTCTGTAATGGTAACTGCACTTCTAAGACATACATAGTTGAAATATATTTTTATTTTCAGAGACCCGGTTGTCGACAGGCGGCGTGCTGCGTCGCCGATTCATACGCGATATCCTCCAAAAAATAGTACAGCAAATAGATCTCAACAAGACAAGGTAACTATACTCAATTAGAGTACTGCAGTCCACTGCTGATTATAGGCCTCTCCCAATGTACGCTATCTCTCCCGATCCTCCACCTTCCGCATCCAGTCTGTCCCAGCCACCTTTTCCAGGTTCTCAATCCTTTTACCTAGAGGGGAGTCCTAATTTCCGTTTGCCATCTCGCTGTCTCCACTCTAGGCCTCGTTTGCTCCAACGGCCTGCGTTCCTTCGAAAGATGTGTCCAGCCCACTGCCCCTTCAACTTGCATATTCAGCGAGCTATGTCATTACGTGTAGTTCTTTGTTGAATGACCTCGTTGTCTATCCTTCAATGAGACTCCAAGCATGGCTCGCTCAATAGCAGGAACTATATAAATATGCCGTATTTCTACGAATATCTCGCTTATATTAAGCAAGTATTTCATATTTTTCATTTACTCATTTCACGTAAAGGGATGCGTGAAATGAGTAGCAGCCCACGCAGGTAGAAATAATTTATTGTTCAAGCGCTCAGTTCTACATAATATCCTTCTGCATTCGCTATATAGATTGACATTAAAATAGCACTTTTAAAACGGTTAGTCAAAAACCTTTGGAGCTTAAACAAATTATAATATAAACAAACATGCATGTATATGGCTATTTGCATCTGACGTGCTACAGCTTACGAAAAAGTTCAACGAATTCTCAATAGATGTCAGTTTATTCTAAGAAAGCTATTTAACACTTAAAAACTTAAGGATACGGTTGACATTACTTTGTCGAATGTCGAAATTGTACACTCTTGCAAACCTCCGCATATGAATGACACGCGTGCCACACCTACTTCACACTTCCACTGTTTTTTTCTGTTCCGTGGTTTAGTCGTACCACAGAAAGAACGTTATGCCGTCGTTCCCGGTTTCATACGAACATCTATGTCAGCCGTTACGGGTAGTTGAAGCCCACAAAACTGCGACTAGTCTAACTACAGAACTTCGATATCGCCGGTTGGTTGTGGAGGTCAGGTGGCAGTCGCTTCATGGAACATAGTTCTGCCGCGACACAGTTAGACTGGAGAGCCGATCCCAACTGATTTGGGAAAATTCTTAGAGAGAATGATGAATATACGCAAATCTTGTTTCTATATGCATACAATATCATGAATAATGAGTAAACATACAGCCGAAGACAAAGTGCCCGCAAGACGGCAATAGGCTCGAAACCTATTACAATACGCGCCACACAACTTTGCGCCTACGAAGTTAGCTACATACTCAAGGTTGCGCAGGTACCGTCGCGAACAAAAGTACCATGTATTAAAGTACATCTTACATACTGTTTGCGTGAAATATTGGTTAAAGATTAAGTAGGTACTTTAATTGTTTAGTCTAGAAACCTCCTTACCGTAGTCATTCTCATCTAATTGAATTATGTTTAATATTTAATCTATTCATGTAGCAAATTACATAAATAATTTACCTGAAGTAATTAATCTTTTTTTCATATATAGATAAATTATAATGACTTTACTAATGAGGCAACTTGAAGTTCATAACACTAAAAATTACTTTCTTTCGTTAATAACAATATCAACGAAAACTTCGAACAATTGTGCTCACGACAGTACGTTAGAGTGAGAGCGGTGAAATTACCGAACGTCAGAGCGGGATGCACGATTAAACATCGCGTCGGCCGGCCACGTGCCGCCCCGCCCCCTTCCACTGCGCAGCCGTTACTCCTGTGACACCTATAATTGCATCTTTGCTGCGCCTTTCGCGCGAAGTTCATAGACGCAAAGTTGTGTGGCGCGTATTGTACGTGGGACCGAAAATCAAATTTGGCGAAACATTGGTATGAATACAACTATGCCTATCCCTTCGGGGATTTACAGGTACAAGTATATGTATATAAAGGATGATTTGATAAATATAAACCGATCGTATGTTGCAGACTCGAGCACCAAATTATGAATACAAGTTGAAGTTAGCAGGCGACAAGCGCGCGGCCGCAGAGGAATTCGCTAAGAAAACACTCGCGTACCACGAAAAGAACCCTGAGAAACATCCACTGTACCCTGAGGAGTGGAAAAAGTTTTGGAACAAGAGATACAAGGAGATACAAGCAGGCAAGTGTTATAATGTTTGACGTAATCTATGAACAAGGTGATACACTCGTGTGATACTATAAAAAAACTCGCCTAGGTAGACTGATTGTTGAACTGTGCATAAAGTTTAAAAATAAATGAAATGAAAAAATAAAATATCGCGTTAGGGACGATTACATTCAAAGCTTGCACTTTGCGCTCACGGTTCGCCCCTTCTACTCTTTCTTTTGATCTAACCTTTTACGGGAGCGATTGCCGACAGACCAAGCGATTGCCCAAGCGCTTTATACTGACTTGCGCCCCGAAAATGTTGGCAGGAATCCGTACACTCTTCTTTGAGAGCAACGAACATAATTTAAATTTCTATTACAGAGGGTAAGGACCCATCGAAGCACGACTTCAAACCGGAATGGATAGTGTTTTGGACGGCCCGAATGAAAGTGTTACATGACGAAGAACTACGCGTGACTGTGAACGAAATCTATCGCAAGATGTGTCTGTCGCCGCCCGATATGTCTAAGAAGTCTCCCGAACCTCCATCTCGAGAATCGCGTCGTCCAGCCGACGCTGGGAGACGTCCAGACGATTCTCGCCGCGGTCGATCGCCCATAGACAAACGGCGCCGGTCGCCGGATTCTCACCGTCGCTCGTCGGAACGACGACGGTCAACTGAAGCGCGTCGTAGATCTCCGATTTCTCGTCATCCGGATGTTCGACATCGGTCTCCGGAAGTCCGACATCGGTCACCGGGGCGTCGATGGTTCCCGGATGTTGGACGGTACGTAAGTCATATTTCACTATCGATTTCGTGACTGGGTTTGATGCCCAAGGCAAATCACAGATTTTCGATAGCGAATATTTAGAAAGTAAAAATAGTAGAAAAAAACATTTAAAAATAAAATAATGAACAATGATATAAAAAATGGTTCGATGGTTCGGAAAGTTTAATGCAGTACAATGGTATTATTGCTTCATCATAGGTTCAATATTTAGGTATTCTATACTGATAACTCGACGTATTCCTGTCTGCAGGCATTAGAGGACCCAAAATGCTACAATTTTGACCCCCCATATGTTTGGCCGAAAATTATTAGTAGTACCCAAACATCCTTATGATCTCCTCGTCAGTATACAGCAATCACAGGAAAGCTCGTAAAGATACGTTCGTTTACAGAACACCCCCTGCCCGCCGGTCGCCGGGCAGGCGCCGCTCCCCGGAGCGTCACCGCTCGCCCATACCACACCGTGTTCGGACTCGCTCCCGAAGTCCTATAAAAAGGTATGGAGTAATAGAGTAATAATTGAGACTGGATAGTACTACTACTACTAATACTGCCAGTGGAGACGCCATTGACCGGACGGGTGAACAGCCATTCTGTATCGGCCATTTCACTCATTTCGCTTATGTACTGACTGCCATACATATTCATAATATGACCACCCGGACCGATGGTTTAATGTGCTCTCCGAGGCACAGAAAAAGATATATTTATGTCTTCAAATATCTGCACTAAGTGGGAATCGAACCAGCACTCTGCGTAACAGTCGATTTCTGATTGCGTCTAAAGTTTTCACTTTGAAGCTCGGCGTCTGTTTATTATTTTTGATTGGTATATTGACTGTTGGATTTTCGGGAGAGACCATTTGTTCAACGAACCTCGAAGGCAAAACCTTATCCATTGTTTAACAGGTGCATCGACAGAAAGTAAGGTTAGCTTGGTTCCCAAAGGTGTTGTGCTTTCCCCGGGCCCGGGGAATGCGGAAGGGACATTTTTTCCTGCCTAAACAAAAAAAAGGTCCCAGAGGTTTTGGTTGTATCCTTTCAAACTTCTGTACTGTACTATGTATATTGATCTTCGTGTACTAATTAGTAATACTTGATTAAAATACAATCACTTTCTAATGGATTCTATCGCGATTTATTTGTTATTACTTATTATTGACTTTTAGACGGACGTTTCGGCTACTTTTCAGCAGCCATGTTCGTGGTTTAACTAACGGTGGTACTTGAATGAAACTTAAAAGCATTTAGTATGCTTTAAAGTTTCATTCAAAAAATTTGGATGTTTGCAGGACCGGTTCGGTGGCTTAGTGGTCAGAGCATTCCCCGTAAGGATAAGATCGCGGTATCGAATTCCGCCTGAACCGATTCAATTTTTTCTATCTTAATTAATAGTATTACTGTCGTAGGGCCAGCCCGGCGCGAGCCCCCCGCAAGCCCCTGGACCTAATGCGTAACAGTCGCAGTCCGCTGTCGCAGCGCGAGATGCAGGCGCGCAACCGCAGCCCGGAGCAAGCGCGGCAACTGGCGCCTTCTATGCAGACCGTACTCATCTCGGACGAGGAGTTCAAACCGTACGTTGTGCACTTTTCACTTTTCTTCGGGAAACATATTTTGGACCAAAATCGCGAGACAAACGAGGCCCTGGTGCGCGCAGATTGCATTATAATAATATAATCTACTAGCTTTTGCCCGCGGCTCCGCCCGCGCGGATGTCGGTTATCGAGACCAAACATAGCCTATGTCCTTTCTCAAGGTCTAATCTATCCCTATACCAAATTTCATCAAAATCGGTTCAGTGGTTTAGGCGTGAAAGCGTAACATACTGACAGACAGACAGACAGACAGACAGACAGAGTTACTTTCGGATTTATAATATTAGTATGGATGTTTGATGAATTTGAGCTCACTCACCGCAATAGCACCCGTGCTATCCTTTGACTAGCTTAATCAGCCGTTCAATTAACGGCCTGAATGGTGTTCAGCCATTTAATTAAACGGCTAGGCAAATAGCTTGGATCGATGACGTTTAACTACTTACCTAGCCGTCTACCCCCTCGGGGATTTACAGGTGTAAGTATATATATGTATGTAATTTCCTATTTTATTTCGAGGTAGTGCCCATCTTACGTTTGGCTTACTCATTAGCCAGCCAGGTTATTAAATGATTCATAAGCGAGACGGCTGAATATCATTCAGGCCGTTAATTGAATGGCGCCGTTTAGTTAACTGCATAGGCAGTAAATTTGACCGCTGAATAAGCTAGTTGGCGGCGACATACAGGGTGGAAGATCTTAACCTTACCTGGAGGGGAAGTACTCTAAATACTGGAGACAGCAAATTTCACTCAAAGGAAACATTCCTTTATTTTTAAAAAGAAACAAAACTGCATTCAAAGATTTTTGAAAACTCGCTTGCCACGCCCGGTAATCGAACCGACTAAAATCCCAAACAGTAACATCCTGTATTTTTATGGCATCAATCGATATAGTCAATCATAAGGATAAAATCTGTCTAGTCTAGAATTCTTCCCCTCCAGGTAAGGTTAAAATCTTGCACCCTGTATATATGTATCTTTATGTCAATTCGATAGCCTTCAACAAGATTCTTTCCATTGTGATAACACAATCGAAAGAATCTTGTGTTCAGTGAAAGTATTTGTAACAGTTTATTAATAGATTTAAACACGATTACCATCCCTCCAGGGATGACGGCCTATCTCCCTGGAACTCAGACAACGAGATCGGATCAGTGGTGTCGGCCGGATCGTTAGGCGACGTCCGGTCCCGGGCCGACAGTACCATGTCCCGCGGCTCTAAGGCCCGGTGGACGGCGCGGACCGAACCCAGCGCGCCTGATGACGTCGTGGCCACGCTAAGACTGCTCGTAGCGCTAGAAGACTACCTCGGTAGCCTCGGGCCTAAGCTCGTTGATTTGCTCGCTGAAGCTCTAAAAATGGAAAAGGTGAGTCTACGCTTGTTTTTTTAGCTCTGGAATAAGTGTCCGACGGGTCACAGGGTCGTGCGCCGATAGCACCAGTTATGGTGGTCGCAACCAGTGCGCCTGATGACGTCGTAGCTATGCAGTCTACTCGTGGCGCTTGAGGAAACGCAAGCTCCTCGAAAACTCTTCGCGGTTCTACTTTAGTCTACGTTCGACAAATTACGTCAATGGGTGTTCCCGTTCAATTTGTGTCAACGGCAGCCGTCGATTTTTTGACAGGAGCGTTATCAGCGACTCATATCATTAGCCACTTTAGTATAGAAACCAGTGGCAAACGACATCATTCGTGATGACGCAAAATTGCAAGCTCAATTTTCATACTATTTTATTCACACTGTAATCTATCCTACTTGTAATCCATGTCTGTATTCTTATTCTACAACCGTGTTATGTCCTTGCAGGAGAAGGCGAACTCGTCTGAGGAGTTGCTGTTACGCGAGAGCGCCACAGTGCTAATAGAGACGGCCAAGGAGAAGCTGAAGGGCGCGGCGCAGGCCGGCCTCGTGACCGGCAGCGCCGCCACTGCCGCGCGCGCCGCCGTCGTACGCGCCGCCGCCACGCTGCACGAGGCCGACAAGCGGACCAAGGCGCGCCGCGACCAGGTAGGCAAGGAGAAGCTGAAGGGCGCGGCGCAGGCCGGCCTCGTGACCGGCAGCGCCGCCACTGCCGCGCGCGCCGCCGTCGTACGCGCCGCCGCCACGCTGCACGAGGCCGACAAGCGGACCAAGGCGCGCCGCGACCAGGTAGGCAAGGAGAAGCTGAAGGGCGCGGCGCAGGCCGGCCTCGTGACCGGCAGCGCCGCCACTGCCGCGCGCGCCGCCGTCGTACGCGCCGCCGCCACGCTGCACGAGGCCGACAAGCGGACCAAGGCGCGCCGCGACCAGGTAGGCAAGGAGAAGCTGAAGGGCGCGGCGCGTTGGTTGGAGTCTGGTATAATCACCCCCTCCCCCCGTTGCCTCACGGGTAGTATTTCTGGGGATTTCCGCACAACAAGTACTACTCAGCATGGGTTTAGTTTGCTGCTTTTCTCGCTCCCACTATTTCTGTACATTAAAGGTGCCTTCTCTCGGTGTTTGCTGTAGGTCGTCCTTAGAGCAAACACAGAGAGGGGGCGATCTAACCGTACGAACACGGTAGGAACGGGAATGGTGGCAGGCAGACGCATATTCCGCCGCTGTTACTTTGCGCATGTAATACGTAGAAGAAACTGAAGGACACCACATTTACGGATTCCGCCGCCCGACATTCTGAATAAGAATATTTGTAGTCACTTATGACGAAATAAATTTTATAATACCATTTTTTTTACAGGCTCCTGCAGCCACAGCGACCAAATCCGCGGTACCTGTTGCCGGTGTGGGCGAAGTGGACCGCGCACAAATCGCCCAACAGATGGCGGAGGCACTTATCGCACAGGGCAAGACTGACGTGTCATCCGAGGAACTCGCGCAACTAGTCGACGCCGTGGTCGGCATGGCTGAGGCCAAGAAACGCGAGGCCGAGCGGAGACAGCCGGAGATTCAACCCACGTCTAAGCAGGCCCCCATCGTGCCGGCTAAAGTTAGCGGGACTGCCTCAGCGCTGCAAATGCTACAGTCCGCTTACGATGAACACGATAAAAGGTAGTGTGTTTGCAAGATGCGTTGTAAATGTGATCGCTTAGAATCTAATTTACAAAATGAACATGAAGCATACAAATATATACCTACAATTCACATTCATGTCTCTTTTTCTTAATGGGTAACTTTTGATTGACTTGCATTATGAAGATTTGAAATTCGCATTGCACTCCTCGTTGAGTGCTTCCCCGTATTTTTTTGTATATATTATACCATTTTTAGAGATTAGAATTTGAGAATAGGGTTTTACGAAGAGTTTTAAAACGCTTACTTTCCCCCCTCTAGTGTTGAAGATACCACAAAGAACAATCCCAAACGAGCCAAAACATTGGAAAAAAAAAACTGACAAAAATAAATTTTCTTCAACAGAATAGAGAAAGAGGACCCTCCCGACGCGATGGACGGTCTGTCTGACTCCGACTTAGAAACTTTGCTCAAGAACTTTAACGAATTATCGGCAGAAGAGCAACACAGTCTCATCGCGTACTTGAAGAAATTGGAGGCGCGGGAGCCGGCGCGCGTGGAGCGCCTCCGTCAGTACGTAAGCGACGCCGCACACGCCCCGGCAGCCGCTACCGCGCCCCCCGCCGCCGCCGCGCCGCCCCGGGAGACCCTGCCGGCGCCGGAGGCCCCGCCGTCGCGGGAACTCCCGCCGCCCCGGGAGCCTCCGCGTGGGGCCCCGCTGCGTGTTGACCCTGCGCCTTGCGAGGCCGTCGTGCTGGAGAGCGATGACGATGACTATACTGTGGAAGAGGTACGTTACATTCCTATTTGAAGCCTTATCTTCGGGTCTGTACTCAGAGCTGTGCAAAATACAGTTCATCGATAATTAACAAAGAAGACATTTGGACCACCTTTAAAATTAACTCTTTGCAGCGGTTCTTTCGATAGCAGAAGCCGTTTTGGTTAAAAGAAGAAGAAAGTTAACTCGAATAAATGTTAACACTCTCGTTAACTGCCAAGTTTTAGGCAAGCTATTCTTCAATGTTTTGTAGTTGATTTATCTCGGCTTTGATCTCTATTCAAAGGCGAGATAAATCTTCCACCATATCGGAAACTTATAAATGCATTTTACTACACTAGTGAAACTCCGCGCCGGTATAGAAAATAGTTATACCAATGTAACAACAATAGGAATTTTGGTTTTTTAATGTTCGTACTTCCTTTACAGAATGTATTTAACTATGTATGTTTTGGTCGCCAGGTCTTCCAATCAGCCACACAAAAAGTGAAAGAAGATCAAATACGCCAAGAAATGGAAATAGTAAAGAAATCATTAGAGGAGGCGAAACCGTTAGCAACTGAGCCTGCGACTAAAGTGGTCCCTGAACCAGGCCCCAAGATGAGTTCTGTGGCTGATATCACACGCAACATATCGTCGGCCAGCGATCTGTTTGCGTTAGTACAGGCTTCCCTAAAGTCGGCCTCGACGCCTTCTCCTGCGCCAATTGTTCAACTTCCAGAAGTAGTTACCAGTAACGTCCAGCCAAGGTCATTCGGAGACCTGCCTGAAGTTCCCAAAGCCCTTCAAGAGCCAACAAAACCGCCACTAATATCGATATCCTTGCTGTCCAATAATCAACAAGGAAATGTCAATGATCGATTCAATCAAGGTGATCTATCTTCTAATGATAATTTCAATCAGGGCAATCTTTCGTCAATCGATAACTTCAACCAAGGCAATCAACTGAATGATCGCTTCAATCAAGGCAATTTGCCTCCGTTTGATCGTTATAACCAAGGCAATCAAGCACGCAATGATAACTTTAACCAAGGTAATCAATCGTTTGATGATCGTTTCAACCAAGGGAATCCCCAGTCGAATGATCGTTTCAATCAAGGGGTTCAACCTTATGATCGATTTAACCAAGGCAATCAACCGTCTAATGATCGGTTTAACCAAGGGAATCAACCTATTGATCGTTTTAACCAAGGAAACCAACCGCCACTTGATCGTTTTAACCAAAACAATTCACTGCCGAATGATCACTTCAATCAAGGGAATCTACCACCCAATGATCGCTTCAATCAAGGTAATATGCCGCCTAATGATCGCTTTAATCAAGGCAATATACCGCCTAATGATAGATTCAATCAAGGCGATATACCATCCAACGATCGTTTCAACCAAGGCAATCAACCGCATAATGATCGCTTCAATCAAAGCAATCAACCGTATAATGATCGCTTCAATCAAGGCAATCAACAATCGAATGAACATTTCAATCAAGGTAACCAAGGGAATCAGTGGAATTCGAGACCGAATAACATACCATTAGAGAACAGAGGTCCCCCCATTAGGGGAGGCCTTAACCAAAACCCAAGACCTTTACTCGGTGGACCCGGTAATCAGAATCCAAGACCATTGCTCGGTGGGCAAACTAATCAAAACCTTAGATCATTGGTTGGCGGACCCGGTAATCAAAACCCAAGACTCGGTGGATCCGACAATTTTGGGCCTAATGCTCCGTATAATCAGGGTCCAAGACAAAACTTTAGGGGACAAGATAACCGACAGATGAATCAGTTTGGTAATTACGATAATCAAAACAATAGTCGGGGTAGAGGCGGCCGCGGTCAGGGCCGAGGGGGGCCTAGGGGTCGCGGTCGAGGCCATTACTGACCCCGTCAATAAAACAATCTATTCTATAACAATTGCAATGTATTTTTATCTTTTAGTATTTGCAAAATAGTTGCTGTTTCAACCTCCAATGTATTACTGATGTACATTAAGAATATTTCAATAAAGACTATTTACTTTGTAACAATTCTTTTAATGATGTGTAGAGTGTAGTGCAGAAAATCCTATCCTAAGAATATCTATATTCTAGAACTCATAGCACAGGCTAGTTGCTATCGTTACTTCGGGCATAGTTGGCGTTGTTTATCGTAAAATATAAATATACAAATTAAGCAATGAATGACTCACAATATTTATTTAAACAAACTTCAATCGTTTTATCGTGAGTATCGAGTACCGAGTCGTATGGTGATCACAAAAGCAAATGTCATAACGGGCCTTTTGTGATGACTACAATGGTCATTGAACATGAGCATGACATGTTGTGTATTTAAGTATGTTTATCCGCATTCTAGATCCCATAACACAAGCTAGATAACCTATGCTCACCATGGGTCTAGATGGGTAATTTCAACATGCCTAATTTTTTGCTAATTTCGGTGCTATTTTTCAATCATAGGTTTTCCGATGAAAAAATTTAATGATGTTTTAGAACACATTAGTATTCTAGATATTTACAAGGAAACAAAAAACTGCTTTGCAGACCTTCCACCGAAAGTGCAACATCACACCGAAATTAGCAAAAAATTAGGCATGCGTGAAATTACCCAGATAGCGTTGTGTAGAATGTTGTAGAATATTTATTTATTATTTATATTATATATATATATATTTATCGTACTCTGAAGTGACAAGACGCGACGTGTGATTATTTCCCATCTGTCCACCACTTTGTTGAATTACAAAGACAATTTTATGTGACATGAAGATGGAGACAGAATTTCCTAAAAAAAATTGGTTGCCTGTAAAGTCGGTATACGGGCGAAAGTTTTACGTGACAACGACTTTGAGTGGTAAAATAATTTTAATGTGAATATTCATTCGTATAGTAGGAAGAAGGATGAATTTTATGTCTAACCATGCCCGAGTGGAAGGGACGCGTGCCTCTCACTCGCTCTCATTGTGAGCGCATAACGTGAGCGGAGCGTAACGCAGTTTCTTGAAGTGTCACCCGGCAAACCAATTTATAAGACGTTGTCACGTCAAAACCATTTTGCTGAATCTGAGATGTAAATACATTCAACTACAAGAGTAGCTTAACAAATTCTAATTACTTTAGCTCTTAAACCTTTTATAGAATAATAAATAAAACGTGAAATAATGTATATTAACTTCGTCCTCTAGATTATAACCAGGTACTTGTATATAAATCACTGGTAAGGTGGTAATCCAATGTAAAAAGTTTGTAAATATTTTAGTTTTAATCAACTTTTGCCGTTGACTGTACTTACGGATATTGTCTACAAATATAGGTACCGAAATTTTACCGAGTAATACGGCTCGTTGTAAAGAGATACGCTTATATTTATCTAATTAATGAACCCTGTATAATTGTGAGTCATTACTAAATACGCACTTCTCTTCGTAATCTTAACGTCGTTTTTTCTTTAACAGCTTTGTCACAGGAATGCCGAGTGTTGGTAGCATAGAATCTACATAGCAGGATGGTCTTTACAGTATTGTGCTAGCAGCCACACGTGGTAGACAAGACACCACCTCATAGCACCATCACTAGCCTAGCCGTATAACTTTGTGATTATTATTTAATTGTGATGGAAATTTTAGAGGAGTTACCAATAGAACAATGGCCACTTTTACAAGATAAATTGAAACAGTTATGGCCATTGAACTTACCTGGGTACTACACATTGCACGCGAACTCCAAGTGCCCGGGGATTATGGAAGCGTTCAAGTTTAAGGTTTATTGCCCATATGGGGACTTGGACAATGGATTAGTTGCTATTAATATTAAGGTAGGAAAGTGGAAACTACTTATTTGGTCTGAATAATTCATAGTAATTATTATGTAGAGTAGTAGTTGGTTACTTATGATTAATTATAAATTTACTAGATAAGTGAGTTAGTACACCACACTATAATAATGTTATTATCAATAGGTAGGTTCTTATGTTACATTGTCAATGTGTAGGTGTAAAAACATAATTGACTTACCTACTTAATTTATCACTGCGTTATCATATCATAGTCGAACGAACTTATTATTTTTCTCGTAATAGGGGGCAGGAGTAGGTATTACTGACCACAGAATAAATTTGTAATATGTTACTGACCCTCAGGAATTCTGGTATGATAAGACAGTAAAAACTGTTAACTTCCTAAAGGTTTTTCGGGATAAGGCTTAGATTTTGCACTACAAGTGTGCTATTCACCAATCGCAAACGATAATAGCTCGCTACTAACCAATGACGTACGTCAGAGCGCTTATAGCGCCTAAGGCGTCCCCCACATTAGGCGTGCGCGTTCCTCGGGCGTGTGCCGTGTCACGTGTATGGAGGAAACGCGCGGTGCTCGCCTTGGAATTTAACTCCCTTCAACTAAAAACGCGACGCGAACGCCGTGCGCGCGCCGCGTGCACTCTACACACGCCGCAGGGCAGCAAAACGCGACGCTCACGCAGCGTGCACGCGGCGCCCGCGCTTCTCACACGCCCGAGGAACGCGCACGCCTAATGTGGGGTCAGCCTAAGTTGGCGTTCCTGGATTTCTAGGGCTCCCTTACTACTAAGGTAGCTTTCAAGTATCTGCTGTACATCTGACTGCATGCAATTAGCATGGTGAGCCAAAATAGCGGACATTTTGAATCGAATTACATAAGTAACTACATACCACATCTAATCTGCTTGTATATTACAGACTTATCAAGATGTTATAGTGTTTTCAATAACTGAAGACACGAGTAAAATAGAGGAGGCGTTGGTAAAAACCGAATTAATAGATTGGAATAAGAGAGTGCACTTTGACGCGGTGACTTCATTAACTCTAGAGGCTTTGAAGCGAGTACAAGATGTAATGAATTTCGGTACATTCTATGTAGCGAAGGCCAAAATGTACCACCTAGATGGCACTACTAAACCGTTCAATAAATTCAAGTTAGTATAGTACCTACCTAATTAATTAAAATCCAAGTAGTTACCTTTAAAACATGGCAATTATAATTTAATTTATATTTAAAATTTTCTAAATTGTCGTTTTCTATGGTTTAAGGCTAATTTTCCGATGATGGTATACCTACGTATTAGGTATATACCAATTCATTATTTCCTTTGAAATGTTGTAGAGCCAAGGTAATTTAGTAGCCGGTCTCCTCCAAATTCGACCTATTAAGTAATTCCTTTATGATGTTATGTCTATAGCAATAACTTCCGCCTTGCTTGCTGTTTATCATAATACTCAAGATTACTCTCCATTGTTCCGCAGACTTCCAGACAAAACAATAATGTACCAATTCATTATTTCCTTTGAAATGTTGTAGAGCCAAGGTAATTTAGTAGCCGGTCTCCTCCAAATTCGACCTATTAAGTAATTCCTTTATGATGTTATGTCTATAGCAATAACTTCCGCCTTGCTTGCTGTTTATCATAATACTCAAGATTACTCTCCATTGTTCCGCAGACTTCCAGACAAAACAATAATGACGTCAGTCAAGCCGGAACACATTCAACAAGTAGAAAATACTTGGGCGTACACGAATGCGTACTCAAATTTCTACTTCAAGACTCTCATCTCTAATGGATTGTCTTACGGCCTATATTCGACTGACACTGGCGAATTATTGGCTTGGGTGTTCATCAATGAGTATAACTACTTGTGTCATTTGTATTGTAAGGAGAAATACAGGCGGCGTGGGTACGGACAATATGTGATGCAATGCGTCGTAAACGATCTGCTGAAGGACGGCCATGATGTGTACGGGTATGTGGTGGATGGGAATGAGAAACCCTTAGCATTATTTGCTAAATTTGGGTTTAAACCAGTAGATGAAGCGTCTTTTGTTATGGTAGCGAAAATTGTAAATAAAGTTTAGTTCTATGTAGGTATGCTTTTTATTGTTTTCAGTGTGGCTCTCTTGAAATGTACTTATTTATCAGAGACATGCCTTGAGTGAGCAGCGAGAACGAGCAGGCCCGCGCGGCTGTGCGGCGCCTCCTTCGCCTACAACTATGATATTTTTCTCCCGTAGATAATATTCAAAATGGTTTTTAATATTTTGTCTCAAAAGGCCGCTACGCGCGCTGCTCTTTCAGTAGGGATTGGCCTTTCTGGTTCTGCATCAAGGTTGAATTTTCTTTTAAAGCGATTATCCTAATATGACTGCCCTTTTTTAAGAATAATTTTATTGATGGTACTGCATGATTTTTTGTTTCGATTTATAATGTTAAGTCCAATACATCTTGTCTCTGATACTACTTAGATAATATTAGAACATATTGGAAGTTGTTAATAAAACAATGAACTATTAAAAACGACTTTATATTATATACAACTTAGCTAAACACTTAAACATGATTCTACTACGAAAACTAAATATAAATTGCTAAAAAGTGCCCATTTCTAAGAGCGCATCTATCTGTTCAGTCTCAGGTACAATATCTATCTCGATCGGCTCAGCTTTCACTTTGTTGCCCGCTTTACTGTCCAGAGTGAAGAATCTGAACAGTTTGGACAAGTTTATGATGGAGTAGGCAGACTGAGCCAGCCAATCTTCTACCATTTCCTTTAGTTGCTGAAACGCGTTTGATATTTGAGGAGATATGCGGGTCTCTGAAACGTAACAAAAATTTTAACATTTTGCTCAGTATCTCATTAATTTATTAAGTTTGTGATTGTGTTGACGTACTTTGTACCGACACAAAGTATTCTTAAAAATTAGTTGTGAATTTCTGAAATTAATTTGGAGTATGCATATTTAATTTTAAAATTCTCAAGGTGTAAGTTTGTTTGAGATCGTGACTTGGGTCCGATTCTAAAAATTTGACAGTGTTATTAGATTTTTCTGTTAGGTAATTCTTGGTAGCAGCACAGTCTGAAGTCTACCTGACAGATGGCAATATACTTAGACCGTACTATGTGGGTCTTTATACAAGTGTAAGTTGATTTAAAATAAGTTAACATATAAAATTTTGGAAAAGATAGAAAAAATATTTATGAGTTCATTCACTTACTTGTGTTATTGTTTTTGCTGAGATCGAATAGAAACATGAAGAAGTTAACCTGTAAATACAGGTCTTTCTCCGTGTATTCTCTGAACATGACTCCCTTCTCGCAGAGGCGACACAGCGGGTAACCGCCCGCGAACGTCTGCGGCAGTCGCATCGTGCGGTGCCCACACGCCGGGTCCTCACAGGACAGCCACCCCGCGTAGTACTGAGCATGGTACTGCCTTATCTGCAGGCTCAACTGATTCTGAATACTGGCTAAATAATCCACCGGCCTCAAATTACATTTATCATTCTGACATTTGTCTAAAAATGTCACACTCTCTTTGTCCAATTTGACAATATTCTCTCTTATTTTATTCTCCGTTTTGCAACTATCGCTAACACATATGAAAGTGAAATCTTTACACTGTCTGTATTTCTCTTGCTCGTTTTCTACCTCAAACGTATCCGTGTTCGAAGCTTCCCGTTTAATAATCTGTCTGTATCCAGACGGATCTAAGCCTAGGCAGTCGGCGACTCGGGCGGGGTCCATACCTTCAATCGGCTCGCATATTCGAGAAATCACAGGATGTAATTGATGCGCTAAGTAATATCTGAAATCAACTTTAAGATGTTCTGAATTCTTCAACTCTTCTATGTGATAAGCTCTCTGTGTAGCTGAGTTAGCGGTACCATCTTCACAAATAATATAAGGCACTACATCTCCCTTCTTGAATCTTCTACTATTTTTACTATTCAATCGCAAAGCGACTTGTACGTGCGGCTGCGTATGTTTGTCTGCGTATTCATTAGGATTTTTCGTCAATTGCTTTGTTATAGTTAACATAGATAGCGGCATTTTACCACTCATCAAATCCTCCTTCAGTTTATTGAGATGTATTTGAATGCTCTCAAGTCTTTCATCAGCTGATTGTTCAGAAAGTATTTGACTTAGAATGAACTTGCCTGCCTCGGCGGCGAGCTGCGACCAGTCACGACGAACTATATCCAAACCTTTATGCTCCTGAGTTAAGACGAACTCACCATTTTTGTTCCTAGTAATCAGTACTGCAGCATATTTCTTTTTCTTCAAAAGCAAGAGGTATCTGAAAACGCCATCGATATCGAGTTCAATCTGTTTATATTTTTTATTGATCTCTTTCTTTAAATCGACACCTATTTTGAAAACGTTATCATATTCTAAACAGTTGGTATTGATCATCAAACTGTCGGTATCTCCATAAACAACATCATAGTTAGATTTCTGTACTATTTCCTTCGTGTCCATGAGAATTTCTCTGCCTTTCATGGTGACTAGAGCTGCAAGTGGTTTCGCGTAAAATCTTGAGTGTGTAAAGCCTAAACAACCGTACATAGAATTAGCTGTTAGTTTGAGGCCCATCTGCCTTATATTATACTGCATGTACTGTTCAGGCGATAAATCGGGCGCTTTCATCAACTTTTTCACTTCTCGTCTGCTTTCGACGAGTTTTCGAATCTGCGTCGGGAGTACTCCAAGATCTGTATTTGACGTCGGCAGCACGAGATTAGCTACGTCATCATCTGAAGCGGCCGCCGCTTTCCTCTTGATGGTCGTGAAGCAAATGTTATATTCTTGAATAATACTGGGATATAGGGAGTTGAAATCCATGAGCAGAATTAGTTTGTCGTAGAAGCCCTTTTTAGGATCCAACACTAGACCACCAGAGTACGCAGCTTTCTTTTTCCCCTGCTTTTTAGAAACGTTACTAGTTCCTTCTTGTTCTTCATTATCTTCATTGTCTGTCGTTTTCTTGCCGTAAACTTTATCAGGAACGATATAGTTCTTTTCTGTAAACGCGTGCAATAAGAGAAACTCGTTTCTCTCAGATCTGCCTCCAAGTAATGTTCGAGACATTATGTTTCCAGCGATTTGCGTAATCTGTAAGGCCAGTGGTATGACATTCAACTCACACATCATTTTGAGTATGTATGAAGCGTCTTGCATGCTAAGTGAAACTAGCTGGAAGAGATCTCGACTGTTCTCGTAGTAGCGGGGTAAATCTTCGAGCGAAACGTCCACTCTTTCTCCCTCTTTCATTTTTAATACATTTACACAAAGAGTATCAAGGTCGAAACTCCTTGCTCGGATCAATTCCATTGCAGATATTTTAATATCGCACACTAGACGACCTAAGAAGGCATCTTTGGCTGCGAATTTCCTCTGTGGTGGTACTGATCGCTTCAACCGCCCCAATCGTGACCAATTAGGTATATGAAAGTCTAGAATGTTCCCAATGAGTAGGTCCTGTTGGAATCCTTGCAAGTCGTGGCCCACTACTAGGTCCGGGTCCATCTTCCAGAATTGTACCATGAAATAATTGAGTAATTCCCTTTCAGTGTCACATTTGGTAAGTTTTGTTGCTTTGTATCCAGCAATGAACTGCTTTAGATCAAGTGGCCAGATTTCGTTGCATTTTGTCATTACTGGAACAGAAACAAACATTATAATCTTTCAACATTAAGCTTGAACTAAAAGCAAATAAATAATAATTTTTTTAGTTTTAATTATATTTTTACTTACTACAAAAATGCTGCTGAAACGGTGGATTCGGCGGCGGTTTGTGTATCGGAAAGTTTGTATGTGACAGGCAGCTGAGCATTAAGATTTTAGTTTTCCTTGTTTTGGCATCCATGGTGGTCCTCATGTTTATCTGATGACAACGAAACATCCCAGTGAAATGGAGATGAAAGCGCTGCGGTGAATGTGCAGTGTCTATCTCTTAAGTATTTTTTAAATGTGTTCTTGATTCAGTTTTATGTATCATTACTATATACACCTTGATTTTACAGTCGTTTCCAATAAAAAGATGTTGGATAAAGTTTCGATAGCAAAATCGTTTGCAGGATTCTTTTGGCGATTTTTATAATTTATGGGAATAATGTACAGGAATAGGATAAAGTATGGGAGACGCAAAAAAATTTTTTTTCTGTGACGATTTTGCTATTTAAGCTGTACCCAAAATGTTTTTAACTCAAACGATTATAAATCACCCAGTAAAAGAAATAAGTAAAAGAGCAGCTAATGAATTTTAGTAAAATTGATTTTATCAAAAATACGAAAAAGCTAATGGTTCTTAAAACAGTTTCTTTGTAAATCCATTAGGTTTTAATTACCTTTATTGTCCCAGCATATAAAACACACTGTATATAAATAGGTTCATATCAATTAAGATAGGAAAAATATTGAATCGATCTAGGCGGGGTTTGAACCCGCGATCTTTGCCTTACAGGGGCAATGCTTTGACTACGAGACCTCGCCCAAAGTAATCGAAATTTCTCCATTATATCCGTCTTGGAGGCGACGGTGGAGGTGTCAATCGATATTCTCACGAACTGTTGGAACCAACAAATGCTTTTTAAACATTGATTGATTTTTGACTACTTTCAAACCCCACCTATCTTAACCGATTTGAATATTTGGCATATCAATAAAACTTACAGTGGCAACAGTGATCGGTGGAGGATCCAAATCTGCGTCACTTCTGATGACGCTGATGTGTTCCATCTTCTCACAGGACACCTCGAGCTTGCACCAAGACACCTTAGCTTGAACTTGTTCCGGTTGCTTGACTTCTAGCCAACAGGGGCCCTTGATCTTCCTCTCTAGCAAGAAGGTTTCTAGTGAGGAAGTGTTGGTCCCAAATTGATGGGAAAATGTTAGGTATTTCTTGTCCTTTGGCGGTGGTGGGAATGAAGCCTGTTGAGCATAGAATATTCGTTTATTTTTAATGGGTGTGTGTCTAGTGTGTCTACTATAGGGAAATGTGGGGCGTTTAGAAGGTTTCGCTTTAATTAACATTACATTTAGTAAACGTTCACAAAAAAAAACCACAGCAAATTTATTCAAGTCCACAATAACAAAACCTCTAAACCATCGTAAAAAATTAAAGAATAGTGCTATTAAACTATGAGTTTACCTATGTTGAACAACAACATCCTTGCTGCAGTTCCATAAAAAAAAAAAAATATTATAAATTTTATTATAAAGTTTTAGAAAGAGATAATATTGTCATAAAAAAACTTATCATGATATGTTATGTTATTCAAATTCCAGTTGCAGTAACTGTTACCAGATGATTTGGTAAAAAAGTATCAATAAATCATTAACTAGAGGTCATATTGTTGCTTTTATGATAGGACCAAAACTTTGAGAGTAAAAATGTTTCTTTCAAATTCAAATTTAAAATACTAACAGAATATCTGACTTCCAGGTAATCAGACTGTGCTGGTATGTCTGGCAGGTTGAAACAGTAATTCTTGGTGACCTTTCGTGACTTGAACTCCTTCAGGCCGAGGTTACTAGCCACTGAAGTGTTGAACTCTTCATACATGTCCATCATTGTCACTTCTTGGTCTGTGGCTTCTAGCGTCACTGGGTCTAGTTTCTAAAACATGTGAGATGATTAAAAACCATATTATTTAAAAAAATTATAATCATGTTCACTGAATATAAGTCTTCAGGCTTTCACGGCCGGCGTTGCATGTAGAATATACTGCTTCCGGGCTGTTTGGCCGTGGTCGATGTGAAACTTGCGTTCCAGAGGTGACGCGCGCAGGGCCGGGCGACGACAACGTCGCCCGGCCCTGCGCCACTGAAGATGTCGACCGCAGTGATCGACGAAACGTCTGGAACGCAAGTTTCACATCGACCATGGCCAAACAGCCCGGAAGCAGTATATTCTACTTGTTCACTGAGTTTCTTGCTGGTATCTTCTCATTAGGAACTTACCATAATAATAATAATAATAATATAAGCCTTTAATCAGACAATAAACTTTACAATTGCATTATTTGTGTTTTAGTGACTTTTTGCATGTCTGTTTGCCAGTTGGCAAAGGCCTCCTCCAACCTTTTCCATTCCCGTCTTTCATCCGCAACTCTGTACCAGGTTTTTCCAGCAACTTGTCTGATGTCATCATCCCATCTTTTTGTTTGTCTGCCTCTTCTCCTTAGGCCTTCTCGGGGGTACCATTTGGTTATGATTTTGCTCCATTTTTCTGTCCCTCTAACTGTATGGCCAGCCCAGCGCCATTTCAGCCTTTTGACCTTGTTTTTTATATCAAGAACTTGGGTCTTTTTTCTGATAGTGCGGCTCGCCAACTTATCTGTCTTCCGAACACCTAGCATGCTTCTTTCCATCGCTCGTTGGCACGTCTCTAGCTTCCTTGTGTTTTGCTGAGTCAAAGCCCAAGTCTGACAGCCAAATGTAAGCACAGGCAGTACACAGGTATTAAGCAGCTTGCTTTTAGTTTTTATATGAAGATTCTTGTCTTTCATTACTTCCTTCATGCTCCAGTAGCTTTTCCAGCCATTGCCTATTCTTCTATCTATTTCCTTGTTAAGGTTATCTTCTGGTGCTATTAGTTGTCCCAGATATATGTATTCGTCCACATAATCAACCTGAGTTGGGCCCACTCTTATTAATTTTTTAGTGCCATTGGTCATGACTTTGGTTTTGTCAGGATTCAGTTTAAGTCCAACTTTTGCACTATCTGATGCCAGGTCTTCCATCATTCGGTTAAGTTCCTCTGACGATTTAGCAAATAAAACAATGTCATCCGCAAATCTCAGGTGGGTAAGTTTTTGGCCATCTATATTCAAGCCAAGATTTTCCCAGTCTAGGCCTCTAAAAATAGTCTCTAAGACTGCTGAAAATATTTTTGGGGATAAGGGGTCCCCTTGCCGTACTCCTTTCTGTATACCAAATGGTTTACCTTTCTTTTCCAATTTGATACATGCAGTACTTTGGTTATATATATTTCGGATTAACCTTATATATTTATGCTCTATGCCTTGTATTTTAAGTGCTTCCCATATCCTGCCATGGATCAACGAGTCAAACGCTTTGCTGTAGTCAATAAATGCCAAATAGTATGTAAGCTGATACTCGTTATATTTCTCTATGATTTGGCGTACAGCGTGGATGTGATCTAAGACTGAGAAGTCTTTTCGAAAGCCTGCTTGTTCCTTCGGTTGTTCTTCGTCTAGCTTCAGTTCGACCCGTTTTAGTAGAATTTTGGCAAATATTTTATAGATATTGGACATTAAACTGATTGGGCGGTAATTTTCTATATTGTTTTTGTCTCCCCTTTTGTGTAATAATATAATGTGAGATTGAGTCCATTGCTGCGGTACCTTTTCGGTTCTGATGATATCGTTGAATATTTCAGTGAGTGTGTTAATTATTGCTTGCTTAGATTGTTTAAGAATTTCATTGCTAATACCATCTGGCCCTGGGGCTTTGTCATCTTTTTGCGTATCTATAGCATTGTAGACTTCGTTATACAGTATGTCAGGGACATCTGTATTTTCTGGCAGTTCAATTTCTCCTTCTTCTGTGTTGTCTTTGTATAATGTTTCAAAATATGCTGTGGCCTTTTCCATAATTTCCTGTCTCACAGTTATCTCTTTTTCTTTATTGCTCTTAATTTTTACAATCCACTCCTTCGTATTGGTTAGTTCTCTGTGGGCTTTTTTTATGCCACCAGTCTTTATTATATGATTTTCTATTACTTCCATTCTGTTTTGATATCGATCCTTTCTTAAACTTTCCTTTATTTCTTTACTGATCTTTGCTATTTGTTTCCTTCTATCTATCGTACCTCTCGTATTGATTAATGTGTTTCTTTCTTCCAGTAAACTGATAGTCTTGGTTGTCATCCAGCTTTTACCTTTTTTCGGTTTTGAATGATGATCGATAGTTGATATGATTATATTTTCGATCCAATCGTACTTCTCTTGTACGCTCATATTTAATGTGTTGTCTTTATAGTTTGTAAACTTTTCTTTTAGGGTGTTGTTTATCTCTTCTAATTGATGCTTGTCGAACTTTTTGTTTAATAGTTCTTGTTTCGGTCTTGGTTTTTTAGGCTGGTTTATTTGTAATTCTGCTCTAATCAGTCTGTGATTGGTGTTGAAATTGAGTCTGTTAATGACACTGAAATTAGAAAAATATTTGGCTCTGTTGGTCATGATAAAGTCTATTTCGTTTTTTATTTTCCCATCTGGTGATTTCCAGGTCCACATTGTCTTTTTATTTTTCTTGAATTTTGTATTTAGAACTGTTAATTTATTTTCTTGTGCAAAACTAACTATCATTTCTCCGTTTTTAGTTCTGGGTTTTTTACTGTAGAAGAATGGGCCTAGTGTTGGTTTTTCTTCCGGGTGACACATTCCAATCTGGCCATTGAAATCACCCATAACTATTTGGTTTTTGTAAGCCTGGTGTAACATTGTTTCGTTGAGTTCACGGTAGAATTTTTCCTTTACTTCGTTATCAGCTTGTTCGGTAGGTGAGTACACTTGAATGATAGACCACGGTTGGTCGTATCCTGGTAGTTTCAAATTTAGTAACGCAATTCGCTCCG
Organism: Eilema caniola; assembly: GCA_949126895.1. NCBI lineage: Eukaryota > Metazoa > Arthropoda > Insecta > Lepidoptera > Erebidae > Eilema > Eilema caniola. The sequence goes on from OX421462.1 coordinate 9,425,220, forward strand.
AAACTCCTACTATCTCTAGTATGTATTTTTCAAGGTCTCTTTTGATGATAAATCCCACTCCGTATTGGCCTGGAGTCTCACCTATAAAGTAAAGTAAGTAATCTGCGTGTGCCACTATATGTTCTCCCATTCTTCTTACTTCACTCAATCCTAGGATGTCCCATTTTATTTGTTGTAGGGCATATGCTAGCTCTTCTATATTTTCATCGGATTTCAAGGTAAGAACATTCAAAGCGGCTATAAAAAACTTAGTGTTATGACCCACGGAATTCAAGTTTGACGTTTGTTCTGATGGTTGCTCTTTCCTCTTCTCGATTGGAGGGTGTTGGTCTACTTCCCCGCGCTGACTAGGCGTATTGGGAAAGGGTTTCCGGTTGTTTAGTTGCTACTTTTCGTTAGTCGAGCGAGAGTTCGATTCTGTTCTCATATTAGTCTTTGTATTAAATCGACTCTCTTTGATCAGACTTGTTGTCTGTTGTTTCTTAGTATAATGTTCGGGCGGCGGTGTTCCCTTGGAGCTCACCATAGCTGTTTTGGGTGATGTTGATGGTGATCGTTTCCTTTTTTCTGTGCCTTTATCCTTTACAATAATTCTGTCATAGCGGATGAAAGCTTGATTTCCTTTTTCACGTTCTGCTAGTTGTTGGTTCCGTAGCTCTTTCCTTATTGCTAGAATATCTTTTGGGTAGTCTTCACTGATATAAATACCCGTTGGTAACAGTTTTTTGTTCCGAAGTAACTCTATCTTTCGCCATTCCAGGGTGACAGTGATTAGGACTGGTCTAGGTTTATTTTTGTTTGATTTCCCAATTCGGTACACACTGCTAATTTCCCATTTATCCCAGGTTGCATTTTCGGACTTCTCGCTAGAGGTGTTGAAGACCTTCAGAATGGAGTTCAGGAGATCATTGGAGTCTTTCTCTGTTTCCCTTAAACCATACATTATTATGTTGTTTTTCCGAGTGTTTTTCTCTATATTGCGTATTTTGTCCTTGAGTATGGCAACTTCTTTCTTCAGTTCCAGGTTTTCTTCTATGAGTGGTTTTAGTTTGGCGTCTATTGTGTTGGCCACATTTTTAGTGACATTCTCTGATATGGAAATTGTTTGTATTTTAAATTGTTCTTCCATTTTCCTAATTATATCTTGCATGTCCATTTTTTTTTTTTTTTTTAGTGGTAGCACCAAACTGACTGTAGTATGTAGGTACAGTAGAATGTAAACACAGGAAATGGAGCTGTCAGATGCCAAATTGAGTGATTGATATAATTATATATTTGTATGTAGGTAGTAGATATTTCTTGATTTTTATATAAATCACTGATCTTTTGCACTATTCTATGTCTCTAATACTGTTGAACTGTTTTTATGTATTTATGTTTGCATATGTACACATATTTTCGTAAATGCTTAAAAAAGGAACTTACCAGCCAACCAGCAAAAGAATGATTTTCAAATTATTTATTTACTTTATTCAATATTATGTTAATTATTTCTTGAACAGATTTCATAAGTTCAATTGAGCTTGCTTGCAAATATTATAACTACTAAAATGCAACCACTGTAAGATTTTAATGGTAGGCATATCTGAAGACAGGAATTCCAAAAGAATCAATAGAAAGTTTTGATAAACTCTAATAAGGATGTTAGTAGTCAGTTAGTTAGTACCTACACTAAACCTGGCCATTTTATTAGTGATGTGAACCCACTCCCAACACAAGCAATTTAGCTTAGCTAGAGGGCTTAACAGAGATACTAGCAATTTTAGTTACTTGTTCTCTTTTTAAAATAAATTGCACCAGAATGAAAGAGATAAAACCATACTTACATACTCTCTGGGTAACAGGAAGATCTGTCTATTGACATTCTTGACCACAAGGCAGCAAGAAACAGCTCCCTCTTTCTTCTTAGATGGATTAACATACACCTTACCAAACAAATACACCACACCTGGCTTTACAAATCTGTCCTCCCAAGCATCGAGCCAGTAAAACTTAATAATTTTATCACCATTCTCATTAGTTTGTAGCGGCAGATTGGCATCTAGTTGAACATTGGACACAACTTGATTATCACACATCTGGTCAGGCCAAGTACTCGTGAGAGGTTTCAGTTCCTTAGGAGATTCTTTCTTGGCTGGGAATATTTCAAAGTCATCATTCAGAAACTCTTCAGCTACATCTGTGATAGTTTCCGCTGTACTCGGTATTACTTCTTTTTTCACCTCTGATGGTTTAGATGAGCCATCATTACTGAAGTCATCATCAAAATCTATATCCTGAGTCTGGAATTCCTCAATGTCTTGTGTAGCAGAGTCTTCTAATTCTTTTTTAATTTCTGTGTCTATTTTCCATTCTGGTTTTTTAAAGACTGGTTTTTCAATAGGTTTTGATGTCTCACCATTATCTGGAGTTATCTTTCGTGCTTCTTTCTGGTGTGTAACAAGATTTTCTTTCTATATAGATATAATATAGAAAAATTATTACAGGACTTATTTACACGAAAATATGACCATGGGGGGATCCACAAGGCCAAGCCAACCATTCATGCAAACTGGTAGACTTGCTAATTGATAGACTATGTTCTGGTATAAACTGTTTAAGTGGATACTAGGGTCTGAGGTAACAACCTTGTATGCAACTAGAAACAATATTTAGATAATCATTACTACATAGTATAAAACAAAGTCGCTTTCTCTGTCCCTATATCCCTTTGTATGCTTTCTATTCTTTAAAACTACGCAACGGATTTTGATGCAGTTTTTTTTTAATAGATAGAGTTATTCAAGAGGAAGGTTTATATGTATAATACATGTTTAATATAGTAAAGGGTGCAGCGGGAATGGGATCTGACGCCACGCGGGCGGAAAAATATTGGCGGTACGAAGTTCGCCGGGTCAGCTAGTGATTAATAATGAGAAAAGGGCAATACTCACATTCTCCTGTTTAACCACAGGTTGTTCTGTAGCCACTACTGTGGGGGCTGGTTTCTTCACCGCCGCAGAGAGACTCTTGAAGTAGTTCTGTGCATCCCTTTTGCTGGAATCCACAATGCTGGTCTTAGTTACAACCGGCTTGGGTTTCACGGCAGTTGTAGATGCATTACCATCTAAGTCAGACATGATGTCAGATAGAATGTTGTCTTCTGATATTTTCACATCCTGAAAGGTAAATTATGTGCTTTAATTAGTGAACCTGAAAAATTCAACATTCAAAATAGAATTTGGACCCATGACAGTTCATTTTCAAGAAGAATGCTCTGTCAACTGGGCTTGGACACATTCTGGGTAGCTGGCAATTTTCATTTACATCATCTACATTTAGATGGTATCCTGATTGCATTCGAGGCCAAGATGCCCTGCACGCATGTCACCCTCCACCGTATAAAGCCCTGACTTCTTGGGCCAACCTCTTCTACTGGGACCGGGCACAACCAGTCAGTGTTCCACATTGTGAAACATAGTTTTCGGGGATCTTCACTTGAACATTCACTTGCCATAAGATCGCCTATTCCTGGCACAATTGCCTTTACATTTGCTCTTATTAGGTTTGACGTAGTTTTGGTTCTGTTCTGGGGGTGACTGCCGCCTGACCCCTCAACCCCCAAGGGTAAGCCAGGCGCCAGAGCCTCGTGTGTATTTCAGCAAGTGCACCAGCTTGCAGGTGAGGTTGGCTTGAGTCCCAAACATCTTGGTGGGTCCCCAAAACACCCAATCATGCAGCTGGCAATTCTCGTTTTAAATTGATTTCCGAATCATACCAGTTACTTGTTAAGAGTAACACTATGTTAAAAGTTTCCATTTCAATTTCCATATTATTCCTACTTACCTCTTTCTTTTTAGTAGGCATAGAACCTAACAGATTCCTAATGTTCCCTTTAGATGACGGCGGTGCAACCCTAGCCTTCCTCTTCTGACCTCGACCTGTCTCTTTCTTGTTGGATGCCTCATAAGAATCATCAATCTCATCATCATCAAATATCTCTCTGCCATCCTCCACATAGCCAGTTCCATCTGCAGGATATCAAATTCAAATACAGAACAAGTTTAAAAATGGTATACAACTTTCTCTGTCTATTTGCTTAGATCTTTTAAACTACTCAGCAGATTTAAATGCGTTTTCAGCAATTCATTAGGAGGGTTTATATGTATAATACATGTGAGATTATTATCGTGATTTGTACTAGTATTCGGTTATTCATTTGGGATTAGTATTCCATCCGACCAGAACTTGCAGGCAACAGTTAGTTTATTTATGAAAAACTATTCGGATCCTACAGCACATTTGCCAAAAGAGTAGAGTACTGAAATGCTATTAGATTACATTATACAACAGCCACTTGTAGCTTGTCCTAATTTGATTTGTTTACCCAAGATTTTGTCAGTTAAGCTAGGTTATGGCCACCCATTTAATTACAAATTTTTGCCTACTAGGACTAGTACCTACTCGCCTACTATTTCCCCTTTTCTAAGTTGGTATAGTCTTGAAGCTTAAGAAAATATCTGTGACTTACCATCATCATCAATCCAATCATCTTCTTGTCGTTGCAACACACGTTCTGTGTATTCCTTCTCATCGACGGTGTCGTATACATTCTCTAACACATCAACATCGTATTTATTCTTCACACCTTTGCCTTTTAATTGTTTCAGTCTTTCGAAAGCCGACATGCGCCCATGTTTGTCAATTTTTTGTCTTTTGGCCCGTTGACCCGCTGAAGTAGAGGAATACATTTTGATCGTGAAACTTGATAAATAATAAAAATAATGTGCAACACCCACTTTTATTATACTCACCTAATGAATCTGACATCGTTGTGATTAAACTTTATTACGTTTATATATTTACATACAATTTCTGCATAATATTTTCTAAAAAGTCAGCGAAAATATTTGACAATTTTGACATTCTACTTTGGCGGCAAAACAAACCTAACCAACATTACTTTTTTTTTCTGGGTTATTTTATTGGTCACTGGACCTTTAAGTCACATCTTCAATTATTTAAATACCTTCATTTTTTGATGATGATGATAATGGATTGATGATATTAATGACGATGATGATGATGATGATAACGATCAATGAGATGATTGCTGCCTCAGTAAAGTTGTGGGCCTTTACTAGAAGCTCCCTAGGGAGATTTGGCTCGAACACGAAAACTCATAATTCACTGGAATATTCTATTTTCCAACACTTGTCGTTGTCCAAGACGGTATGACTAAAAATCCACCATTTTTACACATAAAAACTCGAATTCATAACAATTTCGGAAAATAAATTGCACAACGATGTACCACTCTTTGTTTTCCTGCCAAAACTCCACCAACATAAATAAAAAATATAACATAACCTACCTAAAAATTAGAAATGTTACAAATTTACAATCAAAGAAAAATCGATTAGGTTTAGGGCTATTATTGATTATGTTACAGTTAAAATTGTTTGTCGTTAGAACTTGTTTTCCCTAGTTAAAACTAGTTTATACTTAATGCTTTTGTTAAAATTAGAAATACCCAGTTAAAACTAGAATTTACACTGATAAATTTGATTTTCAGTAAAATCTAGTTGTCACATCGAGCAGTACAACTAGCATTAGAAAAAGAAAAATGACTTATATCTGCATGGTTATAAAAAAAAACCAACGAACGCTAATGAGGGACCTTCTAACCTTCTAACCTAACCTATCCAAATCGGATTACCTTTCTCATTATTATTAACTTTTTCAATAAATCTATCACTAACTTTCTGTGAATACACCACTGCCTACCACCTTTGAGGGTTTATAGGTGCGAGTACTATATGTATGTGCGTAATTTTCTGCGCGCCGACAACGTTGTTCCCCCGTACTTGTCGAATCTGTATGTTCCGCGGCCAATCGGAATAAAGTACCATGATCTAGTGATACAGTTTTAACTGACTCGCTTTGCTAAAACGCGTTTTGTCTAGTAAGAACTAGTTTTAACTGATATTCGATCTGATTTGTTAATTCTAGTGTTAACAAAGGCATACAGTAACTAGTTTTAACAAGGAATAACGTTTGTTTTTTTTATAGCAACACTGTTGTAGTTTAATTAACTGTTGGCGCAAAGGTTTCGTAGCCATGCTAAATATACAATTTTTTTTAACTGTCACCAATTTCGCGCCATTTTCTATATTGTCAAACAAATTAAAGCGGCCGCTACTGGATTGATAGAAGTTGCGGTCTATTTAGTTAAAATAATAATATTCTCATTTGTAATTGTGTCTTGTGTACTGGAGTGAAGTCTATTTAACCGTTTTTATAATGGCTATGCGAGATTATTTAGCTGACAGAGGTATTATTGATTACCATAATAGTACCTACTCAATTTTTATATCACTCTTTGTATAAACTGTCTTTAACTTTCATATTTCAGAGTCATTTAAAAACTTTTTTGTTGACTTCTGCCAAACCGATGATGAGGGGAACAAGAATTTCAAGTACGCGGAACAGCTTACAAGAGTTGCACATAGAGAACAGGTATAGATTTTATAGGTTATAAACCTATGTATTTTCCTGTATAACCGTCTAAGCTCTGTATGTATGTTGAACCTTATTATTTTCTTCAGACGACTTTCACTGTAGAGTTAGATGATTTGCACGACGCAAATGAAGAGCTTGCGGAGGCTGTTAAACAAAACACAAGGCGGTACACCAACATGGTTTCTGATGTGGTGTATGAGATGCTCCCGGACTATAAACATAAAGAGGTATATATACTTATTGATTTTATCTTATAATATAATAGTCTAATAGTATGACAACCTGACAACCCATTACTATTAAAGTGATCAGAATATTTAGCAAGTAATATTTGTTGCCAATATTTTGGTGCTGTTGCAAGCAACGGAGGAAATATGGTCATAGTGTTTTAAATATCAGAAACTCCAAACATTATATGGTAGACATTCCAATACCTTCAATAGTAAGGTAAGTGACAATGATAGTTTAAAAAACCTATTCATGTTCTATCTCTCTGCTTGTCTTTTTTAGGTGGTTGCCAAAGATTCATTGGATGTATACATAGAGCATAGGATCATGCTGGAAGCCAGAAACCACAGAATCCCTGGGGAAATGAGGGACCCACGCAACAGATACCCACCAGAGCTTATCAGACGATTGTGAGAACTTTAATATTTATTCTGTTTTAAAAGGAAAAAAATTGCAAAGCTTTGTCATTCCTGAAAATTAAATTTATCTTTCAGTGAGGTGTATTTTAAAGACATGTCAACATCTAAGTCGTTACCAATCAGAGAAGTAAAGGCTGAACATATTGGTAAACTAGTTACGATCAGAGGTGAGTAACTTATTACTTTTCTAAATTAATATTAAAGAAATAAGAACTAGTTTTAGTTTTGGTCCATGAATTGACTGCACCATGCTAGAACTCTCCTACATAGGCTGAAAGTTCAATTTTTGTCACTGTGGAGCGGGACACAAGTGACAATTTCTATCTATTCTACAACCTAGGCTGAAAGTTCAATTTTTGTCCCTGTGAAGGATACAACTGACACTATCTGCCTCCGGAACAAATGAACGACTTAGATGATGAGATGAGATGAGATGAGATGAGATGAGATGAGATGAGATGAGATGAGATGAGGTGAGATGAGATGAGATGAGATGAGATGAGATGAGATGAGATGAGATGAGATGAGATGAGATGAGATGAGATGAGATGAGATGAGATGAGATGAGATGAGATGAGATGAGATGAGATGAGATGAGATGAGATGAGATGAGATGAGATGAGATGAGATGAGATGAGATGAGATGAGATGAGATGAGATGAGATGAGATGAGATGAGATGAGATGAGATGAGATGAGATGAGATGAGATGAGATGAGATGAGATGAGATGAGATGAGATGAGATGAGATGAGATGAGATGAGATGAGATGAGATGAGATGAGATGAGATGAGATGAGATGAGATGAGATGAGATGAGATGAGATGAGATGAGATGAGATGAGATGAGATGAGATGAGATGAGATGAGATGAGATGAGATGAGATGAGATGAGATGAGATGAGATGAGATGAGATGAGATGAGATGAGATGAGATGAGATGAGATGAGATGAGATGAGATGAGATGAGATGAGATGAGATGAGATGAGATGAGATGAGATGAGATGAGATGAGATGAGATGAGATGAGATGAGATGAGATGAGATGAGATGAGATGAGATGAGATGAGATGAGATGAGATGAGATGAGATGAGATGAGATGAGATGAGATGTGGTCGCACGCGTAATAGTACCTACATCGGCTCTCGCGCATTGTACGTTTCTCTCTCTAACACATACTTTTTCGTCAACGTCACTAATGACGTAACAACAACTTGTTGCGTCTTTAGTGCAATATATTATCACAGTGTTACTACTACATACAGTGGAGAAACGCCTTTGATGTCCGACGATGCCGCCGCTCGCGTAAGTACCTACGCTATTCGTCGCAAATGTGCAAGGGTTGTCAGAAAAAGAAAGGCTACAAATATAATTATTATGCAATCAAATCAATCAATTAGCCCACTGCAGTCCACTGAAATACATTTACATGACATGTGTTGTACTGCAAGATACTTTTGTGACACTTTATTTTTAGACGTTTTTAGATTAATTATTATACATGATATTATTAAACAAGATAAATCTCGTAATTGATGGATAGGTACTTATGTAAATCAGCATTCGTTTACATTCGGAAATGCGACGATTGTCGAGAAGAGAAAATAGTTGTAGGTAGGTACTGAATAATTATTGATTATCGATTCATAATACCTAGCTCTTATTTGCATAAAAGAATTTAAAACTCTTTCAATGTTGATGTTTATTTGTAACTTCTATCGATAGATTCTAGACGTTACTTTGAAATAAGCTTACCTCGCGTCATGGGGAATTCTATGAAATCGTATGTCTTTATTGGCACTTGATATTGAAAAACATCCATACACGGAACAATAGTGCACCATTATGATATGAAATGAAAAAAATTCTTAACTTAACGGGAGCGATACCTATACGCGGCTACGGTAGCCCTCAGCGAACTTTCCCGCAAAAGACGCGATTTGGCGGACAGCGCGTCCGCGCCCCTCGACGCGTCGTAAGTTCCCCTCCGCAGCTCTGTGTTAGTACATTCGTCGCGCTACTATATGTAGTAGTAATACTGTGATATTATAATTCTGATAAAAATAATGTAATTTACTGATTTGATTCGTCGTTTTTTAATATTGTTACCAACATACATAACACTTTTAAATTGTATTTTTTCTTGAATCGTCATCTATAGTACTTTCGTCCCTTGTGGCACCATATACTATTTATTTTGCATTGTAAGTGTTTTTGTGTGTATGTCTTGTGTCCAGTACAATTAAGTATTCTATTGGAGACTAGAATCAACATACACATGTGGTATGTGCTCAGAAATATTTTCCATCATTATATGCCATAAGAGGTGATCAGAATATCACATTTCTCCTTGCTTGGAGATTGAGCTATTGATTTTCTAAGAAAATCACATGCAAATAATTATTTTTCTTTATTTATTTAAACAGGTATAGTAACCCGCTGCACAGACGTAAAACCCTTACTGGTGGTAGCGACATACTCATGCAGTGCTTGCGGAGCAGAGACATACCAGCCTGTCCGTGCCCTACAGTTTACCCCTCCACCGGCGTGCACCGCTGACGAGTGCCGTTTGAACAAGACAGCTGGTCAGCTGCACTTGCAGACTAGGGGCTCAAGGTTCCAGAAGTTCCAAGAATTGAAGATACAGGAACATGTATGCACTTACTTTCTGTTTATTACTACTAGTTTCAATAGTTGATATAGGGTGAGGATAGTGATCCTGGTCACATCCCTATAGGGGATGCCATCTCACAGTGTGCCCTGATTGTGACTGCGGGTAGCTGAGATGAGGTTAGCCCGCCACTTGCAGCATAGCCAGCCGTGATGAGACTTTGTATAGAATTAATCTTGATAACATTGACAGGACACATACATCTTCTGCACTCTTATTCAGGACAATAAAGCCTCCATGATATAAGTTAAACCAGAGAGTTCTATACTTCTAATATTGCATCATTAATACCTTTTTCCATTTCTTACAGTCTGATCAAGTCCCAGTGGGCCATATTCCCCGTCAGCTGTCTGTATACTGTCGCGGTGAGACCACACGACGCGCTCAGCCCGGGGACCACGTGGCTGTCACTGGAATATTTCTACCATTGCTGACAGCTGGTTTTAGACAGATCGTGCAGGGACTCCTTTCTGATACTTACCTTGAGGCTCATGTGAGTTTAACTAGTATAATTTATAATGTTAGATTGGACAAGAAAAAGCCACCCATGATGTATACTGTGCCATTTATTGTCCAGTAGCGGCACAAAATCTAGGGCAAGCTTCTGGACTGTAATTGAATATTCTTGAATTTATTATTATTATTATTATTATTTGTAGGCAGGCAGGCAGTTGCAGCAACTGGTAAGTGCCCGCATCCAACTATGCACCACTTATTCGGACTCTTTGCAGTTTTGGAGATGTTTGTCTAGTCTATTTTTGAACTGGTTGACATTTGTTGCTGAGATAATTTCTACTGGTAGCTTGTTCCATTGTCTAACAACTCTGTTGGCTAAAAAGTGTTTGTGTGGGTTGTTGTTGGAGTGAGTTGTCCTTAATTTCATGTGATGCCCTCTCAGCCGGGTATTGTGGTCACGATTAAACAATTGATTAAGGTTCTGTATGTCATAATGCCCATTTAAGATTTTGAAGGTTTCGATCATGTCCCCACGTTCCCTCCGTTCTTACAGTGTGCTCAGTTTCAAAGCTTCCAATCTCTCATCATAGGACAGTGTTTTTAATTGTCTTGGTATTTTAGTGAAACTTCGCTGAACCTTCTCAAGGAGGTCAATGTCTTTCACAAAATAGGGACACCAAATCTGGAACGCATACTCCAACAGAGGTCTAATATAAGTTTTAAAGATGTTTAGCATCATTTCCGGTGTCAGTATTCCAAATGCCTTTCTTATGAGGTATATAAAAATCTTTGCTCTTTTTGAGATTGTAGTTATATGTTCCTCCCATTTCAGGTTCTCTGTGATGGTAACACCTAAATCCGTTTGCGCCTTTACTTCTTGTAGTTGAACACCGTCCAGCTGGTAGGGTAATCGAGGATTTCGGTTACCTATGTGCAATATGGTGCATTTTGCTGCGTTGAGGTTGATAAGCCATTCCTTTGACCAGTTTGCAATTTTGTCCAAGTCAGATTGAAGCTTGTTAAAGTCTACCAGTGGATTTGAGGGGATTTTGGTATCATCAGCGAAGATGGCAACGTTACTGTTCAAGCAGTGAGGTAGGTCGAAGGTGTATATAATGTAGAGCACGGGGCCCAAAACTGAGCCCTGCGGTACTCCACTGTGGATTTCCCGTTCTTCAGACAAAGTTTCACCCACTCTCACACGGAATGTTCTGCCACGCAGAAAGGCTTCAATCCAGGTCAGTAGTTTACCCCTTATTCTTATGAATTCTAGTTTTTGTAGAAGTCTTGTTATGGGGACTTTATTGAAGGCTTTTTCGTAGTCGAGATAAACTACGTCCACCGGCTCTCTGTTGTTGAAGCTGTTGGTCCATGATGACAGGCATGATAGTAAGTTCGACACCGTGGAGCGATGGGGGCAGAATCCGTGTTGTTGATCTCCGATAATTCTGTGCTTGGGGAGGAATGTCCGTATGTGTTCGACTATTACTCTCTCCATTGCCTTGCATATTACACTAGTTAAGCTTATCGGTCTGTAGTTTGACGGATCAAGTTTGTTGCCCTTTTTAAATATTGGTGTCACAATTGCTGTTTTCCATGGTGCCGGCAGAATTCCGGTGTCATAAGAGGTCTGCATTATAGTAGCTAATGAGTCTGAGAGATCGCATTTCTGGAGCATTTCTACAGGGATAGCATCTGGTCCAGGCGCTGAGTCTGATTTCATTCCTTGAACAGCTCGTTGGATTTTGTCTTTGGTAAAGGTGATTTCTGTTATTGAGTCTTCAATTCCGAGACAAGTGTCTAGAATTGGCCTCTGACCCTGCGGTTCCTTTTGAAAGACACTAGCAAACTGTTCTGCAAATGCTTCAGATATTTACGAGGCTAAGGTTACATTTTGTCCTTGACTATTTCGTAAGACTGTTGGAATGCTCACTTTAGATGTTAATTGTTGTCTTATGTAAGAGTGAAATTTCTTTGGTCCCGATTGGAGTGAATTCGTTTCATATGATATGCGTGATGTTCGGCGATGGTTAGTTAGTTTGTTGTTTGTTATCCTGTATTCTTCGTAATGTTTGTCTAGTCCTGTTATTATATATCTGCTCCAGAGTGCAAGTTTCTGCTTAATTAGGTTGCGAGTGTCTTGAGTTATCCATGGCTTGTTTATGGTGTAGCTGTCTATTTTCATCAGGGGTACATGCGCACGAATAGCGTCATTTATCGCTGTAAGAAACATCTCAAACTGGCTCTCTGCGCAGTCTAAGTCTCGTATGTTTCCAGGTAAAGTATTGGTTAGCATGTCGTAAATTTTTTCATAGTCTGCTTTTCTGAAGTTCAATTTAAATTTCGGTGTCTTATTTTTTTGTACTTCAATTTGAATAGTAGAGACTAGGCATATGTGGTCGCTCTTTCCTATCCCGGCTTCGTGACTAACTTGGGCTATAAGTGATTCATCATTTGTGAGGATTAGGTCCAAAAAGGAGGGCTGGTTGCCTTGGCGAAATCTAGTTGGTTTATCGACTAACTGCTCGTGATTGCTATTCCTGTACCAATCAACAAAGTTCTCTTCTCTTGGATTCAGGTATTCACAATCCTTGAGAGGCCATTTGACTCCACGGTAGTTGAAATCTCCCATAATGAGCACTGTGTTAGATTCAGAAGCTATTTCAATTTGGTCTAGTAACACGTTGTCTTGTTCCACAGTTGAGTCTTGACCTCTATAGACTGCACACAATAAAAACTTGTTGCCTCCGACTTCGATATCCAGCCACAGACATTCAGAAGCTTCATGTTTATAGTGGGTGTTCATTCTTGCTGTTATTAGTCTGTTACTTGTTTTCACATACACGGCCACCCCACCGCTACGCTTTCCTAGTCGGTCATCTCTGAATACGTCATACCCTGCTAATCTTATAATGGAATCCGGTATGTTGGGCTTTAGCCATGTTTCAGTAATTATGATCAGCGTCGGTTTCAGAGAATTAGCTCGAGCGGCAAGGAGATCAAGTTTTGATGTTACTGACTGGATGTTAGTGCACAAAATTGTCATTGTAAAGAGTGATGTTGATAGCTTCTTTTCGAGAAATTGTTTGCTTTTCGTAGTTCTTGTGGCTCTCTTTGGTCTTTTGTTGTTGGTAGAATTTAGTTTTTTTGAGTCTTCACAATCTCCGGATGACCGCGCACATATTTAATAGTGAGGTCTAACTCTCCATCATTCTTGCGCTTTTGAAGTTCATCGCGCAGGTGGGTCAAGTACTCTCGTTGCATAGGCGTTAGGTCCGATGCAATGGATTTCGGTTTCTCCAATTTAGTTCTATTGCGCAACACCTCCAGTGCATCACTCTTGGAATGAAGAATTACTTTCAGCGGTCGTGGAGAGGCATTGGTGCCGCCCGATGATGGCGATGTGTTTGGTGACTTAGGAGGAGCCCCCAGGCGAAAAGTTTTTATTCCAGCGCAGTTGACTTTATTAGTAATCTTTGTTATTATTACTTCACAAGCTATTAAATCGTCTTCTTTCCTCTCATCTGCCACGTCACTCGTCGATTCAGGAACATCATAAACAATTATGTTCGTTGATCTTTTAGACCTCTCAGTCATCTCCTGGATGGCCGACTCAGTCGCGAGCATGCTCTGTCGGACCCGTAACTGCTTAACTTCTTCAGTGAGCTCGTTGAGTGTCTTCATGATCATTGATAGCTGCGTCATAGCAGTTCTGCAGGCAACACACAGAAAAGTCATGACGCGAGCGACAGTCTTGAGTTCAAGCACTCGAACCTCGGTTGGCGACAGTCCATGGCAATCCCCACACAGCAGGTTTTTGCAGCAGTCGCAAGTCACAGATGTTTTCTTATCATTCGGTGGCTTGACGCATTTCGTGCACTTGCCCTGAGGTGGCGGCTGGTTTGAGTTGGGATTTTTGGTATTAGCCATATTTGGATTGTACCACTGGCAACACTACACTTTTGGGATTTTTAGACGTTTGCCCTGGTAACACAGTAACTTTAGGGTGTTTTGAATTTTGCTCTGATAACACTGAGTTTTGTTTAGAACTATTTTAACTTTGAGGGTAGAAAATAAAATTTGTTCTCGCGAATGTCAAATGTCTGAATAATTTAACTGATTTTTGGTCGGTTCTTCACTGTTTTTAGCATAAATAACACTAACACAGAATTCACATACACTCTTCAGTAGTTTTACACTATTTTGGTAAGCAATCTCACAGTTTTTTACACGAAAACGAATAATTATCGGGAGCGTGGTTTTGCTTTTGACATCTTTTGGATTTGATTTAGTAGAATATTCTTGTTGAACACACCTTTTCTCCAGTGATTCTTATTTTGTAGACAGTGTAGAGTGTAGACTATTGATTGACAGTCCAGCTAGCCAGCAGACCAGCCCCTCTAGACAAGTGGCAATTCGTTGGCTGGCGTTTGATGGAATAGAATGACGAATGTATGGAATTTGACATATATGACAGTCGTTAACGCATTTCATAAACGTCCAATCCGATACATTCGTCATTCTATTCGATCACACGCCGGGCCAACGAATTGCCACTTCTCTAGAGGGGCTGAGAAGCAACCTGTAATAAATAAAAAAAAAATAAAAAATAATGAAAGTATGCACAGAAATAGAGAACTTATTATTTACTTACAAAATGTTTATTCTTCCTTAGACGGTAAATTGTCTTAATCAATCGGACGAGAGTGAGCTCGCGGAGGCTCTGACTGAGGAGGAACTGGCTGAGCTAGCGGAAGAAGACTTGTACTCCAGGATGGCAAGAAGCCTGGCGCCCGAGATATACGGCCACGAGGATGTGAAGAAAGCGCTGTTACTGTTGCTCGTCGGCGGGGTGGATAAGTATGGCATCATCTGTTCTTAAAACATGTTGTTACAAACTTTGGGCACTTGTCCCGATGCCACCGGCAAGAATGCGACCGACGATCGGTTAATTTTGTCGTTTTAGAAGTCCACTGAGCAATTTATATATTCATTATTATTCAACCCGTTAATTGACTGTTACTTTCGCTTGGCGAAGAAATCCATCTCGGTCATCTTGAGCGAATGTTACGAGTGCAAGTAATCGTCTGTTGACCTTGCCCACTATGCATATAGTAAGTATGCAGAAGACTATCGGAGTTCTGCACTCCCTGATCATTAACTTGTTTACAGTATCTAGCTGTATCGTAAAAAAAAAACGTTTCTCGTTTATCTCCAATCGAGGTATAGGTAGCAAAAATGTTTTAAATGATTACTTGTACTATACAGACGTCCGAACGGCATGAAGATCCGCGGCAACATCAACATCTGCCTGATGGGCGACCCGGGCGTGGCCAAGTCGCAGCTGCTCAATTACATCGACCGCCTGGCGCCGCGCAGCCAGTACACCACGGGCCGGGGCTCCTCCGGCGTCGGACTCACCGCGGCTGTCCTGAAGGTACTGTCACTCACACATATATACATGAAGATCCGCGCAACATCAACATCTGCCTGATGGGCGACCCGGGCGTGGCCAAGTCGCAGCTGCTCAACTACATCGACCGCCTGGCGCCGCGCAGCCAGTACACCACGGGCCGGGGCTCCTCCGGCGTCGGACTCACCGCGGCTGTCCTGAAGGTACTGTCACTCACACATATATACATGAAGATCCGCGCAACATCAACATCTGCCTGATTGGCGACCCGGGCGTGGCCAAGTCGCAGCTGCTCAACTACATCGACCGCCTGGCGCCGCGCAGCCAGTACACCACGGGCCGGGGCTCCTCCGGCGTCGGACTCACCGCGACTGTCCTGAAGGTACTGTCACTCACACATATATACATGAAGATCCGCACAACATCAACATCTGCCTGATGGGCGACCCGGGCGTGGCCAAGTCGCAGCTGCTCAATTACATCGACCGCCTGGCGCCGCGCAGCCAGTACACCACGGGCCGGGGCTCCTCCGGCGTCGGACTCACCGCGGCTGTCCTGAAGGTACTGTCACTCATACATATATACATGAAGATCCGCGCAACATCAACATCTGCCTGATGGGCGACCCGGGCGTGGCCAAGTCGCAGCTGCTCAACTACATCGACCGCCTGGCGCCGCGCAGCCAGTACACCACGGGCCGGGGCTCCTCCGGCGTCGGACTCACCGCGGCTGTCCTGAAGGTACTGTCACTCACACATATATACATGAAGATCCGCACAACATCAACATCTGCCTGATGGGCGACCCGGGCGTGGCCAAGTCGCAGCTGCTCAATTACATCGACCGCCTGGCGCCGCGCAGCCAGTACACCACGGGCCGGGGCTCCTCCGGCGTCGGACTCACCGCGGCTGTCCTGAAGGTACTGTCACTCACACATATATACATGAAGATCCGCGCAACATCAACATCTGCCTGATGGGCGACCCGGGCGTGGCCAAGTCGCAGCTGCTCAACTACATCGACCGCCTGGCGCCGCGCAGCCAGTACACCACGGGCCGGGGCTCCTCTGGCATCGGACTCACCGCGGCTGTCTTGAAGGTACTGTCACTCAGACATATATACATAAAGATCCGCGCAACATCAACATCTGCCTCATGGGCGACCCGGGCGTGACCAAGTTGTAGCTGCTCAACCACATCAACCGCAAATATTGCAGTTAGATCAGTTGTTGGAGTTTTTAGCGGTCCAACTTACTCAGTCACATGTCATTGTCCTTTCGGGATAGGCAGACACAACAGCCCGCTAGATACTTCTAACCTTACCAAGTTGAGAAGTTTGAAAAAGAACCTATATTGTATTTCTGTACATTGATCTTATTAGACAGAGATACCCTCAGGAGTGTGGCACAGTGTGACACTTTCATAGCTGTCATTGATCTAAATTTGTTTTTGTTGGTTTATGTTCCAAATAATGATTCATTTATTATAAATGATAGGAATAGGTTGAAACATTAAGTAATTTATTTATAACTCTTTTTCAATATCACCATAGGACCCGTTCACTGGCGAGATGATGTTGGAAGGCGGCGCGCTAGTACTGGCCGACCAGGGCGTGTGCTGTATCGACGAGTTCGACAAGATGGCGGAGAACGACCGCACCGCCATTCACGAGGTCATGGAACAACAGACCATAAGTATTGCCAAGGTAGGATTCATTTTTTTTCTGTAGATATAGTTTGGTCCAAAATATTATGAATTGGAATGTAGCAAATTGGTTCTTCTACATTTTAGCATTAATCCCAATCGCTCGAAGGGCTCATCTCGGAGTCTGAGGTCCGCTTTTTCCTGTTTAGCGACTGCCATCTGACTTCTACAGCCCATTAGCGATATCGAAGTATTACAGTTAGACCAGTTGTTGAACTTTTAAGGGCTCCGACTACCCTTAACGACTGCTATATGTATCTTAACTTTTTTTTTTTTTTTAAATTTACTAGCACCTCTTGGTGCTCTCATTCTTTATTTTATTCTCATTTTTATTTTTTGTTATTCTTATTGATTAATAAACTAATTTTACAATATTATACATGTGTTACCTATTTTCTTAATCTATACCAACATATGTTTCTACAAACTATTGTTCTTAACACTAAAAGATGTACATCGCGCTTATTTCTAGGACTTAATCTAATTTCAACCATGTGTGGTGCACCATGGGGTATTTGCACAAAATACTCACTGGTGGCTTCCTTATCATCTATTTCTTTTATTTACAATATGTACTATCTTCTCCCAGTACTCTAAGAAGTATGATCTATAATTTTTGGTGAGTAGTGTTGGTAGGTTACTTATGTTTATTTTTAATTTCAACTTCTGTTCCAAATTGTAGCGATCCCTTGCGTGGATCGGACAGTCCACGACAAGGTGCACGACTGTCTCACTTACTCCTGGCTCGCAGGCGCATGATGGGTCCTCCTTGCATTTGAAGCGGGTCAAGTACTCGGAGAACCCTTGCTAACAGGGCATGGTGCCCTGTTAGCAACTGGGTCGTCGCGCTGGCGACCCCCATGTATCTTAACTTTATCATAATGTAATTAGTAATCGTTGTTAAAGGCGGGTATAATGACATGCCTGAACGCGCGGGTATCGATCCTGGCGGCGGCTAACCCCGCGTACGGCCGGTACAACCCCAAGCGCACCATCGAGCAGAACATCCAGCTGCCTGCCGCCTTGCTGTCCAGGTTCGACCTGCTGTGGCTCATACAGGACAAGCCTAACAGGTTAGTCTAATTGCGTGTATTATTCTTCTTTATCTTCTGTATCATACAAAGCTTTCATGTCGGAGTCGGGGGTCGCTTATTAGTCTCACAGAGGGTTTGACTGAACTTCGATATTTACCGTGAAGCTGACGATATCGAAGTCAGAGTCAAAGATTTTTATTCAATCTAGAACAACATTATTGTTTCTTATTGACGTCAATAAATTCTACTTAACATAAGTTTACCACCGCTTCCAAGGCGCTGGTGGAGAAGAAACGGCGCAACAAACTCCACTGCGGAAGTATTAGAATAAGATTATTTGTTCGACTTTTTAAGGCAGGATGTTAGTATGACAGCCGGGACCAACGGCTTAACGTGCTCTTAATGACGAGTTAAAGGGGCAGTTCTATTGCAGGGAGAAGGACTTGGAGCTGGCGAAGCACATCGCGTACGTGCACCAGCACTCGGTACAGCCGCCGACAGAGGTGCGCGCGCTGCCCATGCGCCTCGTGCGGCGCTACGTGGCGCTCACCAAGCGCAAGCAGCCCAACGTGCCCACGCACCTCGCCGACTACATCGTGTGTGAGTACTGCTGTGCCACCGTGCCACTGTGCCACTGTACCACTGTACCACTGAGCAAAGGCAGGGAGGAGGCGGTGGAATTAGATCTACTCACAGAGCATATGCAGATAGGTGTTGTAATTGGATTTCCTCACAGCAAATTCAGAAGTGTTCTATTTTGATTTACCCACACAAGATATACAGTAAGGAGATGTTATCGTTGGGTTTTCTATAGAAAAAATAGACGAAATGTGGGTGATAGTACTTCTTCGCTCCTCTCTTCTAGTAAATGCAATTAGAATGACGTAGATGTCACTGTTCTTTGAAATACCAAATATGGAGTTTTTTTTTTTTTATAAATAGGACACGTCAATTTGACTTTACCTCGCCTGATGGTAAGCTGAAGGTAAAGTCTCAAGAAAGAGGGCCACCATTATATACACGTGCCATGTTAACAATGGTGGCACTCAGCTTGACGGCCTCATCAGATGCTTTTTCACGCCCCGCTTAAAGGACCCGGGACTGTAGGAAGAGGGAAACACGTGAGCTGGCAAGGAATTCCAGGTCTTAATGGTGCGACAAAGGAAGGAGTCACCGAACCGCTTGGTTCTTGAAGGAATGTTCTGCACCGTATAGGGGTGACATCTAAGTCCTGCACGTGTCGTCCTGTACAGGAAGGGGGAGGGTGGGACTAATTGGAATAGCTCTTCAGAACATTCACCATGGTAGAGACGGTAAAAAACTGCCAAGGAAGCAACATCTCTACGCATCTGCAGAGACTCGAGGGTACTCGTGACCTCAGGATTTCCGATAATGCGGACCGCACGTCGCTGCAACCTGTCGAGAGCATCTAATAAGTACTTTGCGGATCCATCCCAGAGATGTGAGCAGTACTCCACGCAGGAACGAATTTGTGTCTTGTAAAGAAGACACCGTTGCTCCGGCGTGAAAAACCGTCTCACTCTGTTCAGGACTCCGAGTTTACGCGAGGCTGCTTTGATGATACTCTCGATGTAGTTTTTGTTGTTCAGTTTGCAGCGAACATCCATACCGAGGATATTGAGGTTGTCCCGCAGTGGCAGTGGCGTGCTCTGAAGAGTGGGAAGGGGAAGGAAAGAAGATACCTTTGCTGTAAACGCACATGCCTGTGTCTTCTTGGCATTGAACTCGACCAAGTTCTCAGAGCCCCATTGGGAAATGTGATTCAGGATCTGGTCAAGCTCAGTGACAAGAAGCTGCCTTTTTTCCGCGATATGCGTCTGCTTATCCGCAGGACGTCCATGATAACTCCCGTGCAAGGTGCTATCATCCGCATAGCAATGAATGCTGCCGGTCGATAGCATGTCATTGATATGCAGAAGAAAGAGAGTTGGCGATAGGACAGACCCCTGCGGTACGCCGGCATTTACCTGCAAGAACTCCGAGGCTCGTCCATCACAAAGGACGCGAATACGGCGCTCCTGCAAGAAGCCGGCAACCCAGTCGCACAGTCTAGGAGGCAGACCAAAGGCTGGTAACTTGGAAAGAAGCGACTTGTGCCAAACTCTATCGAAAGCTTTGGCGATGTCAAGGCTAATTGCCAATGACTCGCCGTGCTTGTCCATAGCCTCACCCCAAATATGGTTAACATACGCCAGAAGATCACCCGCTGACCGTTTCGGCCTGAAGCCATATTGCCGGTCATTAATTAGGGAGTGATCTTCAAGGTGACGCATGAGCTGTTTGTTAATAATGTGCTCGAACACCTTGCACAGCACTGAGGTGACGGCTATGGGTCGATAGTTGTTTGGGTCTGAGCGATCCCCCTTCTTGGGGATCGGCTGTACATTCGCCTCTTTCCAAGCCGAAGGCACTGTACCAGAGCTGTAGGACAGCCGGTACAGCCGCGCAAGCATTGGAGACAACTCCGCTGCACATTTTTGCAGAACCACCGCTGGAATACCGTCCGGACCACTGGCTTTCCGGACATCGAGTGACTGCAACACTGCTCGGATATCGCGTTGCCTGATACGAATATCAGGCATTGCATGGTCACTGACGGGCAGTGTCGGCGGCTCCATACCACAATCATCGACTCGGGAGTTGGCCGCAAAGAGATTAACCAGTAAATTTGCTTTCTCTTGCGGCTCATGGGCCAGGGATCCATCGGGATTGCGCAGCGGGGGCAGCGAAGGCTGGCAGAAGTTGGCTTGCACGGCTTTGGCCAGTCGCCAGTAGCCACGGCTGCCCGTGGGATGCTCTACTAGCTCCTGACCAAGCCGCGCTATGCGCTGGGCATCCGCTCTGACATAAGCCCTCTTGCAGGCCTTTGTGGCTCTGTTGTACGCCGCCTTGAAGTGGCCCACGTTGGGATCGCACGTAGCGCGCGCCCTGATCCAAGCGCGGTACGCAGACTGTTTATGATTAACAGCCTCCGCGCACTCGCGCCCGAACCAGGGGCGCGCCCTGCGGACACCGGCGACATCAGTGTAGGGGATATAATATTCCATGCCCAGACTGATCTCACCGGCGACAGCAGTTGCGGCCTCAGATGGGTTCTTACCTTCAAAGCAGCGTTCAACCCACGGGATGGACGCAAAATAATCACGCAGTCCATCCCAGTCCGCTGACGAGTAGTGCCAGAGACGCCGCTTCCCCTGCACGGGACGTGGGGGCGCTAAAATGGGCACCTCGGAACGGACCAGACAATGGTCGGATTCACCTAAAGCGGCGCTCACCGAAACACTGTACTGGTCCGGGCGACTCGTCAGCAGAAGGTCTAGCAGAGAGGGCTCATGGTCCGACCTTTTTGGTATCCTAGTGACCTCGTGTACCAATTGGGTCAGGCCATGCGCCAGAGCAAATGCATGGGCGGCTCTTCCCGCGTGGGTTGTTTTGGCGGAGCCCAACCAGATCTCGTGGTGGGCGTTAAAATCCCCCAAAAACACCAGTTCAGCGTTCGGAAACCGCTCCTGCGCATCATCTGCCGCCTGACTCAGGTATTCAAAGAGTCGAGTTGTCTCGGCATCTCCTGTATGGGAGCGGTAGAGGCACACATAGATCTAACTCGTAGAGCCATGGTCTATGTGTACCCAAAGGGTGGAAAAGGATGGGTCCTCTAGGCAGCGCAAACGGCGACAACAAACATCCGCCCTAACAAACACGCACACCCCGGCTTTTGCGCGGAAATTCTCCTCAAGGACATAGCCGGGGTAGAGTAAGTAGGTCGTGTCATCAGGGCGGCGTATTTGTGTCTCCGTAAGAAACAGCATTGCTGGTTTCGGCGTCTCCAGGTGTTGGTGGACGGCGTTGAGGTTTGTATGGAGCCCACAGATGTTCGTGGACTCCACCTCAAATAGCGAGCTCGAGGGAGAGTTTCTTGCCGCTGTGTAGACCAATCTACTGTTATTATGCGCTGCCATGAGAATGAAGAGGAGGGAAGGCGTGAAAAAAGAGGCGATTGTTGTCGCAGCACAGCGTGACAAAGCGTGGGATATTGGTTTTATCTATGAATGTGAGGTATGGCGAGAGCCGACGCGCCGAACGGAAGGGCCCCCGTATCCCCCCGAGTATGGTCGCCGGGCTCCCTCGTCCGGTCACCAACCGGCACGACGAGCCATATCGGGATTATGCGCGACCTGGTGGGGCAGCCTCCCAGGGTGGTTAGTCCCGGTTGGGCCCCTGTACTATGCCGCGGGCGGCCAGCGGCACCACCGTTTCTACAGGTCTCCCTGTTCGGCGCGTCGCCCCGCCCCACCCCCCACTAGACTACGCCAAGACCCACCGGTCCCACTCGTGCTGCGACCTCAATCCCCCCTGCCCGGCTATGCACTTGCTGACCCCTGAACGCAATCCAACCGAGATTGGATTACTATGGAGGATTTTTTTTCAAATAGTTGAATATCACCATATAAGATCTTCGCTTTGTGGCAATGGCGAAGGGTGAATATTTTCAACAGGCAAGCCGGCGAAAAAAAAATTATCCAGATCACGGTGATTTTCTTTTTTCAGCAGCTTCCCTTTTAAAAATAAATTAATGTCTGTCGTGAACTATGCAACCTATTAGCATGGGGTACCAATACGAAGAAAATATCTTTAGTAATACCTAAAAATGAATAGATGGCTCTAGTAGACTTATTTAAAGAAATAAAAAAGTAAAACGCTTATTTGCAGAACTTATACACATGATAATGTAAGCATGTATGCATAAAAACTCGTTGGTAATGTTATAAATAAAGATTTCGTGACAATCGTGCTATTTATTTATTTATTTTTGTGCCATCTAGCAGTCTAGGGCATTATCTCTGTCACTTTTACATGTACTGCAGAATTTGCCATAATCAATATAGATTAGAATATTTATAGTTTTATTCAGTCATGCTCAATAATGTGTTTTGGGTATGTTTTATTTTTGATAAGTTAATTTTAATACCAAAAATTATAAAAAGTTTGCCAAAACAATGTCGCCATCTAGTTATAACTCTTGAACTAAAAAACTGCCTGCCTGCTTATTGAAGTTACGAGTGTAACCATTTTTTTGTTCCTGATTGTGCATCTGTATAAGAATTATATTATATTATCCGTGCTATTAGTAAACCGGCAGGTATCGGCTTATAGGGATCCCTCGAAACTGCTATGTGGTAGTTATATGAAGCAACATTGTTATGTTACAGCGTCATACGTGGAGTTGCGGCGCGAGGCGCGCAACGCACGTGACGTCACCTTCACCTCCGCCAGGAATCTGCTCGCCATATTGCGACTGTCCACTGCGCTCGCACGACTCAGGTACGCCTCGGGATATATCGACTGCTGCTACGAACAGTATCGAAATTGCAAAACACTATCTTTTCAGGAGAGCAGCTTTTAGTTATAATTTGACCTGTAACGGCAAATTCTAATGACGCTTTAAAAGTTATACTAGCTAATTAATCGGACTTTTTATTGAACTACACGTAATAAAGTATTTCATCTGTATTTATTAAATATTTCACTTTCGTTGGTATCGAATCTGCCAATTTCATCGAAAGTGGCAGATTCTTCTTGCGTACTTCTTCACATATTTTCACTTCTGGTACAATAATTTTTATAGTTATATGTTATTCTAATATCACAGTCTAATGACTCTTATTTCATACAGTTTGTCGACGAAGCCGTCTAGATTTGTACTCTCAAGACACATCAACTCACGCTAAAATAAATAACTGGCTGACGCCCGCAGCTCCGCTCGCATGGATGTCTCCGGTTCTACTCAATCAATTGGGTACTTTCCTGTAGTTAAAATAAATTATTTAGCTGGACTTATTAAATTAATAATGGTAAAAGAGTGAAAACAGTTGCGTCGGTTCTTATTTTTTCGTTCTTATTTATTTTTAATCATCCATCCAACGTTTAATAGTATATGATTTGACTATTAAATATTATGACGTCACAAATATAGTTTTCATACAATTTTCCTTATAAATTACCGTTTTGACGTTTAGAAAAAAGTAACTAATTTGACTGGTCAGTCAAGTACCCAATTATGATCAAACAAACTTAATATTTTGAATTTCAGTGTTGAAAGTCAGACAGCAGTCACTCTCGTAAAAGTCAAGAAATATATGATAGTAAATAATTAAAAAAATGTACCTATATAAAATGTTAGATCGCTAAATGAATGATATATTCGTTATTAGCAACCCCAAAAACCCTAAAAACGATACCCATATCGATTTTAGTGAAAATTTCAAGTCCGCCATCTTGGATCGCTTAATGGATGATGTGTTCGTTATCAGCAACCCCGAAAACCCTGAAAACGATACCCATATCGATTATAGTGAAAATTTCGGGTCAAAAAAATACAGGGTGTATTTTTGAAACGGGGCAGTAAGGGCAAGTACCTTAACCGTTGCAGTTACAGCAAAACGTTCTTAAAAGACCTTCCCTAACTTTTTGGGACATTTTGAACTGCATTCACAGATTTTGTAAAAAACTTACAGTTAACAAAAAAAATGCAAAAAGTTCAAAAATTTTTTTTATGCCAATCGATTCTATTTCATGTGGTGATCAAAAAACTCTATGGGACCATTTTAGCTTTCAGTACTAGAAAAGACAGAAATCGCCAAAGACCTTTCCCATACATTTCGTACGGAAATATGATAAATCAACTCGAAACTCATAGGTCAGGTAAAATTTTGAACTTTTTTAAATAAAAACAATCATTTAAACATTTAAGAAATTGGTTTATGAAATAAATTGCTCAAAATGATTTCCATTTTCACGAATACATAAGTCTATCCTTTTTTGCACCGAACGAATGGCGGCTAATAATGTTCTGGGATGAATATTACGTAAAATGGTCATTAATGCATCCTTGAGCTCTTGAACACTGGCGTACGTCGTCTTATACACCTCGTTTTTCACGAAGCCCCATAAAAAAAAATCAAGTGGTGTTAGATCGGGGCTACGAGGTGGCCACTGTGTTGGACCATGTGTACCTATCCACTGTGTACCGAATAGGCGGCTCAAATTGGAACGTGAAAGGTGACTGTTATGTGGCGGAGCACCATCTTGTTGAAAATGAACTTTTCGCAATTCCGACAGGGGCCATTCGTCCATCTCGTTTTCAAGATGGTGTAAAATGACTTCATTATACATGGCAGAATTCAGTTTCCCTTCATAAAATTCCACCATTATGACTCGATTGGACATTATACCACACCAACAGTTGAATGAGAAGCGAACCTGATTATGACTTGCCGTAACTCTTAGTGGATTTTCTTTGGACCAATAGTGGTGATTTTTTCTGTTGTACATACCGTTATTGGAAAAATTCGTTTCGTCTGACCACAGTATGTAATTTAAAAATTCATGATCTCTGCTTATTTTTCCTCTTAGCCATCTGCAAAAAGTAAGCCTTCGAACATCATCACCCGGATGTAACACTTGAACTATGCGCCCATATCGATAGCACTTGTAGCCGTATTTCTTCCATATCTTTATCACAAGGGAGTGGGATACACCTACTTCAAGGGCGACTTGCCTGGACGATACCTCTGGATATGCTTCGACATAAGTTAGAACCGCAATCTCCGTGTCCATGTCCACACGAGGCTGCCGCTTTCTTTTGAAAGAACCCTGCAATTCCAGGTTTTTCAAAAGATTTGTAATAACCTTTCTTGTTGGCACATGCCGCAACGGATACTTATTGCGGTACCACACTAATGCAGCTCCCGCATTTCGATTATCGCTTCTAATAATTCAATTTTTTCACGATTAGAAGACATTTTAGCGAAAATCCTTAATTAATAACTTATACGAAGTTTCTCAGCTGAAACTAAGAATAACACACAGATTTTCGAATCAAATTCGAAATTTGAGGGTAAAAATTCTTTTTATTTACTTTACAGTCAATTCTACCCACTTCCTGGCCATAACAAAAAGTTAGACCATCGTAGAAATTTGTTTCTGTTGCCGAAATGTATGGGAAACGTTTTTGGCGATTTCTGTCTTTCCTAGTACTGAAAGCTAAAATGGTCTCATAGAGTTTTTTGATCCCCACATGAAATAGAATTGATTGGCATAAAAAAAATTTTTGGCCTTTTTGCATTTTTTTTTGCCAACTGTAAGTTTTTTACAAAATCTGTGAATGCAGTTCAAAATATGTCAAAAAGTTAGGGAAGGTCTTCTAAGAACGTTTTGCTGTAACTGCAACGGTTAAGGTACTTGCCCTTACTGCCCCGTTTCAAAAATACACCCTGTATAATCAGATAAAAACATGACTAAAAATTAGACAGCCTTGAATGGCGCCGTTTAGTTAACTGCCTAGGCAGTTAATTGGACGGCTGATTAAGCTAGTTGGCGGCGACATTAATAATATGATTTCGTTACAGATTGTCCGATGTAGTTGAAAAAGAGGATGTATCGGAAGCGATTCGTCTTGTCGAGATGTCGAAACAGTCACTGGCGCCCTCCGACGAAAATGTTCAAAGGTAATTCTTCTCTCTGGATCCAGACATTAGTTTCATTCTCATCACTGGATTAGTTTCCGAGATGTATTAATATACAAATCTACAAGACTTACAAGCAGCAGATATAGACAAACCAAAACTGTCTAGAGATATTTTAATCCTTCGCAGATATCTCAAAATGTTCAAGGAATAGGTAAGTACTTACTATAACAAAAAAAAAATCTTGTTTCATATCTCCAAATAAAACAAACTTACATAGGTAGGGAGCTAAAATTACATATAAGAATAAAAAACAAATATGCCATCAACAATTGGGCATTATTAATTGTTTAAATAAAATCTTAAATGACACCTATAAATGCAAAATATCCCTGGACTATGTTGAAGTGTGTATTTGTGTTTACGTTTGGTACAACTCATTCCGTCCAGTTTTGATGACTTTTTACTGAGTACCTCAGCGAAACACCTGCGGTATGTACCTCTACGGTAGCGGGTACAATTCAACAATACTCAAAGAGCACCCCAACACTGTGTGTACAATATAAAAACATTTTCAGGATGCTGTTGAGGCTCCCACCTTACTGCAGTATCTCGGGGATTTTTTCCTGATGCGGCTACGAATGATTTTTACGCCTTCATGCGCATGAAGGTTTACCCGCGACGCGGTATCTTGGACCTCAAACGCGAGAGAAACTAGGCCCTGGCGCGCGCGGATTGTTTTGTAATTATCTATGCTTAATGAATTTGAGCTCGTCCACCGCCATAGTACCCCGCTATCCTCCAGACATTCAAGAAAGGTGTACCGCGCGTATAGAGCACATTTTGAGCACATTTTATGTCTAAGATATATGTCCCCAGCAATTGGGGCAATGGTGAACACCAACAGCATTCTGGGAGTGTTTGCGGAGAGGACAGATAGTTGGAATAGGCTTTAATAATTTTTTCTTGTAGGGGTATAAGTTCAACGGACCGCATCTTCGCGATAGTGCGAGACCTGGCGGGCTCCAGCCAGACTGTGAAGATAGCCGACGTCATCGAGCGCTGCGTCGACAAGGGCTTCAAACCGGACCAGGTTAGCGCAGAAACTGTACAACTATCAATCCTACATACAACTGTATTTCTTTTTAATACTACTTAGGTGGCAGACATGCACACGGCCCACCTGATGGAAACTGGTTACCGTGGCCTATGGACGTGTACCGGGAGTCACACTCGTGCTGCCGACCCTGTAAACACGAGAGTTTCTGTGCCGTCAGTGTAGAAGACAAAGCAGGAATAACCTTTGGTCTTCCCACTGACAGCACAAAAACTCCAGTGACCTCTGGTTACCCTACGCACCATCGGGAACACAACACGAGGTTATTATGGCCGCGGTATTCTACAGGGCGGAGGTACTTCCCCAGTCGAACTGCTCAATTGGACGGGAATACCGTCGTGTCCTACCTCCTACAACCCGTTATAACTGAAAAACTACCAATCTTCCCCACACGCCCACTACTGTAACTGCAGTGCAATGACGAAACGAGGAGAATTTGGATAGCTTCAGGTGTGGCCCGGTGGCTCAGTGGTCAGAGCATTCCCCCTGTAAGGGAAAGATCGTGGGTTCGAGTCCCATCTGGGCATTCACTTTTTCCTATCTTAATCGATTTGAAAGCAGAATGTCTGAACTCCTGAAGGATATTTGTGGCAACTTTCGCAAGTACTACAATGTTCACGTAAGACATAATGAAAATCAAGAATTATAAGTAGCTTTTGCCCGCAGCTCCGCCTGCGTGGATGTCGGATACCGCGATCAAATATTGCCTATGTCCTTTCTCAAGGTCTTAACTACACCTCTACCAAATTTCATCAAAATCGGTTCAGTGGTTTAGACATGAAAGACGGACACTTTTCCATATAAAATTATTATTTGGATTATTTGGATAATGAAGATTGACATTTAAGAAAATAAGGAAACAAAATGTAATGCCATACCCATTATAATAATCAAAAATTTTTGGTTAGCCAGACTGACAGTCTTGCAAATCATAAATTGATACCAGAGATTTAACAAAGTCTTGGGTTATCAGCTTTTCACAAAAGTATAATCATGCCTTACCTACGTTAGTAATATTGTAGCACCGGCGACATTTGCCACAAATATCATTCAGGAGGTCTGAAATTCTGTTTTCAACCAGCTACCGCCGACTGAACATGCAGAGTAATGACTCTTCGAAAGTATCTATTAAAAAACTGCATAATAGAATAAAGAATCTACTCTCTTTAGCAAAATGGAAGACGAGATAATAAAGGTAATTAGACATTGGTCGCTTCCGTAACAACCAAACAGCAAAGTAAAAGAGATGAGAGCCTGGGATGTTACCGGGATCGTTGCTAAGATGACTATGAAAGCTTCAGTGGCGAAGGGTGACAATTTTTATAGAACGATCATAGCAGATTTATGAAAATTACTAGCTGTTGCCCGCGGCTCCGCCAGCGTGGATGTCGGTTATCGCTTAGTGTCGATCCGACGCTATTGAGCATTAAATTCGCCTCTCTACTCAACTTTGTCCTCGAATATGTACTCACCTCTGTTCTCGACTTTCTACTCGCCTCTATATTCGACTCTCTACTCGACTTTCTACTCGCCTCTATACTTGAATTAATACTCGACTCTCTACTGACTTCTCTGTTCCGCTCTCTACTCGACTTTGTACTCTTCTCAATGCTCGCCTTTCCAAGGCTCTACTTGCCCATCCATTCGATTCTTTTTTCGCCTCTCTACTTGACTCTCCCCACTCGCCTATCTACTCGCACCTCTTCTCAACTCTCTATTCGATCTCTACTCGCCACTACATTCATCTTTCCACTCGCCTCCCTATTCGCCTCTCTACTCAACCCTTTACTGCATTCTATTTGATTCTATACTCGCCTCTCTACTGGCTCTCTAGTCGCATATCTACTCGCCCTTGTAGTCGACTCTACTCGACTTTCGATCTTTACACGCCTATCTACTCGTCCCTATAACAATTTCTACTCGCCTCACCACTCGTCCCTATAACAATCTCTACTCGCCTCACCACTCGTCCCTATAAAAATCTCTACTCGCCTCACCACTCGCTTCTAAATTTGGTTCTCTACTCAATTTCATGAAGACACCTGTCAGGGATCTCGGCAGCAGGGCTTCGGTTGTGTTGGCGATAAATGAGTAACACCAAAGATGATTTGTATGGTGGCTTTAATTTCTGTAACATACACTAACAGTATAAATTAGGTATACGTCTTTTCTGCGTTGTGGTGGTTCGGCAACTGGCGGGCGGGGCGCGGCCGCCGGCGAGCGGCCGTGGTCGCGTCTCGGTGAGGTCCGGTAGCGCGGGGGGCGCGCGCGGCGATGTGCCGGAGCGGGAAGCGAATTGTGTTAACAACACCTTAAAAGAAATTCTTACTATTTATGCCATATTCACCCCCTTTTTTGTGCCATTGAAAAATGAGAAACTTTAATCCCATAGCCCTATTCCCCCTCCCCCTCCCCCTTTTTTCCCTTTTTTGCGATAAGGGGTAGCCTATGTCCATTTCCAAGCTTTAATCCATCTCTATACCAATTTCATCAATATTTCTTCAAAATTGTCAAACTTACATACCCTAGCCCTATTCCACCCCTTCAACTCCCTTTTTCGCAATAAAAGGTAGCCTATGTCCATTTTCGAGCTCTAATCCATCTCTGTACCAAATTTCATCAGGATATCCTCAAAAATTACAAGCTTTCATACTAACTATCTAGTCCTTATTAACTTTCATCCCTTATTAGCCCCCTCCCTATACCTCCATTTTCGCGTCAATAGGTAGCCTATGTTCGTTCCCAAGCTTTAATCCATCTCTGTACCAAATATATCATCAGGATGTCTTCCAAAACTGACAAACTTTCATCCAATATAACCCCCCCCCCTCTAACCTCGTGTTTCGCGACAAAAGGTAGCCTTTGTTCGTTCCCAAGCTTTAATCTATATCTGTACCAAATTTCATCAGTAAATCTTCCAAAATGACAAACTTTCATCCCAAGGCCCTAGTCCCCCTCACTCTACCCCCTTTTTGCGATAAAAGGTAGTCTATGTCCGTTCCCAAGCTCTAAACTATCTCTGTACCAAATTTCATCAGCAAATCTTCTAAAACGATAAACTTCTATCCCAAGGCCCTGGACCCCCCTTTCCCCCTCCTTTTCGGGATAAAAGGTAGCCTATGCCCGTTCACAAGCTCAAATCTACCACTGCACCAAATTTCATTAAGATATCTTCAAAAAAGACAAACTTTCATCCCATAGCCTTCTACCCCTTTTTGCGATAAAAGGTAGCCTATGTCCGTTTCCAAGCTCTAAACTATCTCTGTACCAAATTTCATCAAGAAATCTTCAAAAATGACTGAACTTTCATACCAAGGACCTCGTCCGCCCCCCCTTCTACCCCCCTTTTCGCGATATAAGGTAACCTATATCCGTTCCCAAGCTCTAAACTATCTCTGTACCAAATTTCATCAGCAAATCTTCTAAAACGATAAACTTCTATCCCAAGGCCCTGGACCCCCCTTTCCCCCTCCTTTTCGCGATAAAAGGTAGCCTATGCCCGTTCCCAAGCTCAAATCTACCACTACACCAAATTTCATTAAGATATCTTCAAAAAAGACAAACTTTTATCCCATAGCCTTCTAACCCTTTTTGCGATAAAAGGTAGCCTATGTCCGTTTCCAAGCTCTAAACTATCTCTGTACCAAATTTCATCAAGAAATCTTCAAAAATGACTGAACTTTCATACCAAGGACCTCGTCCGCCCCCCCTTCTACCCCCCTTTTCGCGATAAAAGGTAACCTATATCCGTTCCCAAGCTCTAAACTATCTCTGTACCAAATTTCATCAGGAAATCTTCAAAAATGACAAACTTTCATCCCAAGGCCCTAGTCATTCTACCCCTCTTTTCGCGATAAAAGGTAGCCTATGTCCGTTCCTAAGCTCTAATCTACCTCTGTACCAAATTTCATCAAGATCGGTTCAGTGGTTTAGGCGTGAAAGCGTAACATACAGACAGACAGACAGACAGACAGAGTTACTTTCGCATTTATAATATTAGTATGGATAAGCATGAAAAATGCTTAAAATTTAATTCAAATTGTATGGATGGAGTTGTCAAAAATCAATGTTTGAAAATGATTGAAAAATCTGTCATTGGTTCCGATAGTTCGTAAGAATATCGGAGACATACTCCACTGTCACCTCAAAGACAGATATAGAAGGAGAAATTTGAATTAGTTAGGGCGAGGTCTGGTAGCTTAGTGGTTAAAGCATTGCCCTTGTAAGGCAAAGATCGCGGGTCCAAACCCCGCCTAGACCGATTCAATTTTGTCTATTTAAATAGATTTGAATATTTAGCATGAAACATGCTTAAAAATTGAATTCAATTTCTCGGCATTCTGAATTAAGATGCTGAATTTCAGAAACGGAATTACAGATACTGATGTTCCTGTCTTAAAAAATTGTTTGTATTTTTTTTCTCAGGTTGATGCTTGCATCGAAGAATACGAAAACCTGAACGTATGGCAGGTGAATCAAGTGAGAACCAAAATTACATTTATGTGAACATTGTGAATCCGCCTATGTAACATACCGTGATACTCTATTTGACTAATTTTAATTAATATTACTTATTCATTATTGTTACTGAGAGATAATATAACAATGAAGATTTCAAATTGCAAAAACCGCGCCAGTTGGCAAAATGGCATTCTTCGGTATGACTCTACTGCATGCAAGTGAAAAATAGAAAATGCAATTGGCGTTATATACTTGCCTGTGACGTCACAAATCATCCATCACCGCAATGAAATAATCATGTAACTTGCAAAAAACATGCAAAAGAAGAATGAATAATGTTTTTTTCCTAAATAGGAGTAGGCATATTTACTGTATTGAATATTTTCAAGGTAGTCAAATAGCCTATTTACTCTCTTAGTAATAAGTGTACCAGTGTGCCTGATAGACTGTAGGATGTGTCTCTTTATTTGTAAGCTGATGACACCGATTTATGAAATAAAGTGATTTTTGAAAATTGTTTTTTATTACTAGCTGACCCGGCAAACTTCGTACCGCCTCAGAATCAATAAAAAAAAGTTGCAATTTCCAATATTTTCTCACCGTTTAAACCTTCCCTGGACATTCACAAATATTCCAAGACTAAAATTAGCCAAATCGGTTCAGCCGTTCTCGAGTTTTAGCGAGACTTACAGACTTATAATTCATTTTTATATATAAGATCACGTATGTCAAATTTATAGACATGACGTAAATTGGGGTTACTTTGGTCACCTGGGTTACTTCGGGACACTTTATAATTTGATTGAGGACAAGCCTAGCTACTTAATTGAGCAATCAGGAATGATATGCCTAAAGGATGGAAGTCCATGATCAGGCCTGCCCTAATGTACGGATCGTCATGCTTGGCCTTGGCATGTGGCGGAGATGCAAATGTTAAGCTGGATGTGTGGTCTGACGAGAATATTCAGAATAAGGAATGATTCTATTAAAGGAAGTTTAAAAGTGGCACCAGTGAATGAGAAATTGAGAAGCGAGCGACTATGGACATATTATGTGAAGAGATAGAAGTAATTTTGTAAGGAAGGTTCAAAGTATGAATCCAGAGGACTGTAGGAGCAGAGGTGAGCCCAAGAAAAAATGGATGGATTGCTTGAAAGATGATATGGCAAAGAAGGGAGGAAGTAACTGAGCAAATGACATCTGACAGAAATTTACGGAGGAAAATCGCATGTTGCGCCGACCCCAAATAATTGGGACCAGGGCAGGAAGATGATGATGATGCCTGAGGGATACTTTTTGAGCATATAGTTATATATATTGTCCACTGCGTTGTGTACGAGTTGGGTTGGAGGCTGGGTTTGTGAGGTTTATTTTTTATTCTGCAATCGCATGATTCTGCAAAGGCCAACATACCAACGAAAGTAAACAGGACTACAAAGTATAAAATTTAGATGCAACCGGGAAATCGCTGGAGGGTGGACGAGATGAGGCTTTTCTCTAACACATTGTGAACAAGCTCGCCCCAACGCTCGCAATCGTCTAGTTTAAGGGAATAGTAGTAAAAAGTACCAATCAGCTTAACAGTAGCTAGGTGGGGAGTTGGACTTGCGATCGTAACGTCCCGGGTTTGATTTCAGGTAGTGTACTACCGATGTGAACCGACTCCTGACAAGCAATTTAGGTTATCTGGCGGAGTTAACGGGATTTCGGATATTAGTACTTATAAAAACGTACGTGCGAACGAGAACATTGTCATCCATTTTCTTTTGCTGTAATTCCTTCTAACAAAGCAATAGTTTTGAGATATTTGACGCTTACTCCACCCCCTAGTTTTACAAACGGCTGCGTCTATATTTCGTAACTTACGAGCTATTATCGCCTCGTTTTCCCTTATTTCTACTAGTGAATAAACCTGTTCCGTAGTTTTCTCATACTGTTCCTTAATAGGTAGGTACTTATTTTTACCTTTTATAATTCAGGTAGGTATTACAACTTTCTCTTCACAATATTAGGTAGGTTCGCTGCGAGAACTAACTTCGTTTTGCCTCAAGTTGCTTTTAAGAAAGTAATAACTTTACGACTTATCGAAGCTTATAGCTTGCCTGCATGAATATTTTCATTTCCTCACTAGGTAAAGATCTATTCGTGAAGATAGTGATATATAGGGTGAACTTTTCAACTGAGTCCACAAGTCCACACCCGGGCTCGGTATTAATGAAAGTAAAACTGCATAGTGCTGATTACCTAAGTTGAGAATAGTAAAAGCTATATCAAAATCCGTTGCGTAGCTTACAATTTTTTTTTATACTACTGAGGTTGCATACATGCGCACGGCCCACCTGATGGAGAGTGGTTACCGTGGCATATGGACGTGTGCAACATCAGGGGAGTCACACTCGTGCTACCGACCTTGTAAATACAGAAAGTTTCTGTGCCGTCAGCGTAGAAGACAAGCAGGTATAGCCTTTAGTTCCCCACTGACAACTCAAAAACTGCTGCAACGGCCTGACAAAATATCAAGTCTATCCATCGATGTACAGATCGATCGCGTTTAGATTACCTAATATGTAGTTGGGAGCGTTACGAATTTCGAGAATTCACAGCCAGCTAGTTAAGTCCCTGCCCTAGGGAAAGATTTCCAGTGCGGGTGTAGGTAAGTTGATATTCGTAATTTTTCTATACCTAAGCCATTTGATAGATTTATTTCAAAATTGTAAGTTCTGAGGTCAGGGTTGTCTGGACGGCTCTTGTTCATAGTTGTAAGGTACCCGTAGATATCGCTATTATTCAAAATATGAAGGCACATCTCGAATTTACTTTAAAAGTAAATTTGGAAAACTATATTTGATTGCTTTGTACACGTTATTGAACCGACTGAATCTTTTACTGCATATATCGTGAGCTTATCGAGTTTCCTTTGTCCTTTGTGGACTCAATCGATGGACAGTCGTGATGAATTTTCGGTGCCTAGACAGAAGGTACGTAGGTATATCTGTCGCAGCCAAATAACTTAATCAGCCCTTTAATTAACTGCCTAGGCTCTTTACTGAACGGCACCGTTCAATTAGCGGCCTGAATGATGTTCAGCCAAATGATTAAACGGCTAGGCAAGGCTTGGATCTGTCGCAACCGACTAGCTTAATCAGCCTTCCACTTAACTGCCTAGACTCTTTACTGAACACACCTCTGCGTACCCCCCCGGGAATTTACATGCGTGAGTATATGTGTGTATGTAATGTTCTGTCTTAATTCAGGGTGGTGCCCTATCTTACAAATGGCCTAAGCATTAGCCAGTCAGGTTAATAAATGTTGTAATAAACTTTACGGCTGAATATTATTCAGGCCGTTCATTGAATGGTGCCGTTTAGTGAACAGCCTAGCTAATTAACGGCTGACTAAGCTAATTGGCGGCGACAGATCGATGACGTTTATTTACTTGCCTAGCCATTTAATTAGACCCTAGAGCAAATGTAGTTAAATACCTTGGCATAAATATCGATCAACTCTTGAAGTGGGATGACAATATAGCTCACCTTATTGCACGAACCAGAAAACTTATTTATGTATTTAAACTCCTCCGTAATGCTGCCGATCTACACACATTAAAGATAACATACCAATCACTTTGTCAATCATTCTTGTCTTATTGCATCACTTCATGGGGATCAGCAACAAAAACTTGCCTACTGCTACTAGAAAGGGGCCAACGAGCTGTACTCAAGGTTATGACCAAAAAGAACTTTAGATATCCGACAGAAAATCTTTATAGGGATACAGGGGTACTAACAGTGAGACAGTTATTCATATACCAAACATTATTCAAGAAACATAAGACGCTACCGTATGTTCCCAATATTTATATCACCAAACGCCGTTCAGACAAGGTTTGCCCCCCTGTACGACATAGGACAGAAATGGCAAAACGACATTATAAAGTAAACAGCGCCTTTCTTTATAATAAAATCAATAGAGTCCTAAACCTTTATCGTCTAAATAATCATGAGTTTAGTATAGCGTTAAAAGAGTGGCTCCGGAAACTGAATTACAATGCAACTGAGGATCTTCTACACACATAATAAATGAGCTCCACCAAAACAGACACACACACACACACACACACGCACACGCACACGCACCCGCGCACACACACGCCCGCACGCACACACACACACACACACACACACACACACGCACACACACACACACCACACACACACACACACACGCACACACACACACACACACACATTTATTTATTCACACATAACATGACTGACCACACATTATGGCACATAATTACACAACATTTATGTGCGAAATACCTGATTGCCTCGGCTGTAAAGTTCTGGTGTAACCAATAGGTTATGCCTGGAATAATGGAAGAATATTCAATATTCGCTCGCAGTGGAGACACTATGGTGTTCTATTAGGTTATTTGTTACCCAATATACAGGCTTGCCTTCATTGGGAACACGGTAAATCCTGTAATAGCTTAAGTATCACTGTCATATAACCTGCGTCGAGTTGCAGGTGCGGAGACGGAACCATCTTCCTGCTACCGTAACACAGGTTAGTTCCTAGCACGGGGCTGGAGTTTAGTTCTGGATCCGCTCAGTAATTCGACATTCATAAGTACCTATGAATACCAGTGTATTAAAATTGTTTTACATAACTTAAGCGTTGTATTCAAGACTTGTTTATTGCTCAATAAAGATATATTATTATTATATTAACCTTTTTCTGTATGGTTATAAAAAAAATATGTCCACAAACACTCCACTCCCGCATTAGCTTTCTAACTTAAACTAAGTCGGATTGTGCAGCTTTCTCAATGAACCTATTACTAATTTTCTGTGAATACCTACACCTCTGCTTACCCCCTCGGGGATTTACATGCGATGTATGTGTGTATATAAACGAAATCGATCGAAGATATTTGCCTAGCCGTTTAATCAAATGACTGAACACCACTCTGGCCGCTAATTGAACGGCGCCGTTCAGTTAGCAGCCTAGGAAGTTAATTGAACTGCTGATTAAGCTAATTGGCGGTGACATATACCTATACGTAAGTTATAGAGAGAATAGTTCACATTTTTAGTTCTCAATTTAATAGAAACATTGCATACCAAGTCTCGAGCATGCGTTATATTACTGTTTAAAATATCTTTTAGATTATTATCGGGTTTAACCATACGCTTCCACTAACATTTGTTTAAAATTACTTTCAATGCAACTACACTGTTTATTATAACGCGCTAAAAAACGTGACCTATTTGAGAATACTTGGAAAACTACAATTTTTCACGAAACTAGTTTCATAAAGCTTATAAGAAATAAAACGGAGCCGCCATAACGGAGAAAAATAAAGGAATTCGCGAATTATTTACAACGATCATTTATTTAAATGTAAAAAGGAAAGCAATTTAAAAAGTTTTATGTTCGTAAAGCGAGTGTCGGCTCCGTGCTCGTGTTGCGCTCAGCCTGTTACCATGAAATCAAATTTCATTCTCGGCTATCGTTTACGTTTCTGAAATAGAGTGAGATTAATTACACTGAGCTTTTAATTGACAGTGTCTTGGTAGGGGAGTTTGTAATGTAATTAAAGCCCTTTTGAGGTTTTTAGTTCAATTCGTTAAACGTTGACGATGCTCGAGAAACGGGACAAGAATGATGCCCATTTTCGGAGGTAACTTTGTGCAACGGAACCGAGTGTGATTGTTATGCATGTGGTCGTGGGTTCGATTATAGGATCAGAATAAAAAGAGTTTTATGTTTTTAGATGGTTTGGAGTCAGAGAAATTGCCTGTTTGATGGTAATGGGCTCATTCGTCATCATGATCATCACAGTGTTAGTCGGCATCGCAACCAAAGTTGGTTTCTTGGAGTCCGGAGTTTGCTTATGTACTCTTTCTCGGGTCTTGACTTTTATGGGAGCAACAACTATTTAACCGCACACTCTCAAGGGCCAGGGTCGGCATGATCAGAGTACCGGCTTTGTTATTAAGGTTGGCTTAGCCAGTAAATACCTACCTAGGTATTCTATAGTTATAATGTCGCTTTTCCTGTAAAC
The DNA here is from genome assembly GCA_949126895.1 of Eilema caniola. Taxonomy (NCBI): domain Eukaryota; kingdom Metazoa; phylum Arthropoda; class Insecta; order Lepidoptera; family Erebidae; genus Eilema; species Eilema caniola. The sequence goes on from OX421462.1 coordinate 9,463,778, forward strand.
TAATTCCAAATACCGTATAATCATACAAAGGTCTATTTAAATCTACTTTCTAAACATTATTACCGTAAAACTTTTACGTAGTCTAAGAAATTCCGTTGAAAATTAAAAGTATAAATAACTGTTACACAACTAAACAGTTATTTCCGCAACGAAGTTTTTCGGCGTTTTGGCAATGATTAATGGTTTCTGAAAAAAGTTTTACTTACAGCGCACGTGTTGGAGATACACCTGGCCGGCATTTCGCGAAGGTGCCGCCACCGCCCGAAGTGCCTCATAGCCGTAATTCACCTCTCAAGGAAATTTTATTTTTACGTTTTCCCTTGGCTTACTTTTTTCAGGATAATGTTAAAAACGTTTTTACTTGTATGTAATTTGTTGAATGTTGGCATGTGTATGCTTTTGTGAAAGTAACGGGTAGCTTTCTTTTAATATGAATATAGTAAGATGTATTAGATATGTGTGAGAAAGTGAGCATGGCAGTTTTTGGATTCGTTTGGCCATATTTTGATCCATTTTGTTTAGTCCCAATATCTGCCTTATGGCTTTCGTTGGTCGTTTACCATACTGGCCAAATCAATCAATTAACGTATATTATAGCAGTCTACTGCTGGACTAGCTGGACATAGGCCTCATTCAATATTGGCTTTGACCTACTGTATCCCCGCTGGCCAGATGGGTTGGTACATGGTTTTATTTCGAGTTTCCCTTCTCTCGCAGTGACGTCGTCTGCGTATTTTTCCGTAAGTCGCCTCTTACGACACCCTTCGAATGAGATGGGGTGGTGATACTTGTATTTTTTCTCTTTCACATTACCACTGGCCAAATAAGTGACTCTTATTGCAAGATTTACATCTTTTAGTCTGCCCTGGACTCGGCAGAAAAAATAAGCAAGAAATGACAACGCCCCCAAAGGAAGAACGAGAGGCGCTACAACTTTCGTTGTCCGGGGCACACTATAAAGAGGTTTTCTGGCACAACACATTACATAAATACGAGTTTTGATATTTAACATTGCATGGAAAAGATATGAGTAATAGTACATTACTACAGAGGCCGGGATGAAAGGGGTTGCCGGCCGAAGACATATAGACGGCCGAGCGAAGCGAGGCCGGATAGGTCTGAGGCAGGCAACCCCATATATCCCGCCGAGGTATGTATAGTGCTTTTCTCAAACATGCCAACGAAATAAACAACAAAAAAATTAAAGATATATTTTTTTTTTAATACGCATAGTGGCAGAGTGTCGATGCCTTTGCCACAAATTTATGTGAAATCGAAATTAAAAAAGAGGACTTTGCCGGCCTAGGCCTGCAAGGTTTGTATGAAATTCCATTGCCGGCCTCTGGTCCTAGCCGCGCCTGAAACGTCATACTTCGCAGCCTATTAAGAGGAACGTAATGTCAATATTTGATTGCATGTTTGAGAAAATGTATTTCCATCAAACGAAACTCTGCTACCTTCAACTCCTCAACTATAAAGCACACACACAGACATTTTTTACCCACTGCACAATTACCTCATACCATTGTACGAGGTATGTGATTGTTTGAAAGATATACGTCTGCGCCCGAGTTATGGTGCTATTGTTCAACCACGATCATATGTAGTATACATATAATATATGTACATATATGTATGTAGATATATGTTAAGAGCTTTGTTTTGTCTGCAGTTTGTCGGTCGGCTCTGCTCTTTGTCACTGAATGTGTGACTGAGTCAGCCTCAAATTATTAGCTCGTATTTTCTACCGAACTTAATACCCTTTGATTTAGTTATACAAGGTGAATTGCTGAATTAATAACAGTTTAAGTAATGATTAATTTACTTCTATTAACAGCCCCGTAACTAATCGAGACTATGACTGCTAAAAAGCAACCGAAACTCAAGAACAATATTTACTTAACATCTGTCAAGTAAAGTAGTCGTTCTCAAATAAATGGCTTATGCATAATAAAGAGGTTACCGATGAATTTACGAGATGCGTCCAAAGTTTGTATTTTGGAGTCTGGGGTCCGCTCCGCTGATTGGTTTTGATTGGTGGGTCGGTTTTACCAGGAGCGACAGTGACAGTTGAGTTGAGTCCTCTGTAACGTCTGACAAGTTGAGTGCAAAAAATCCGAAATGGATTGGTTTGCTAATTCGATTCGATCAGACTTAAAAAATAATGGATCTCAAAAAAGTACGCAGATCTGTATGTTTATGTAGGTTTCAAATTGATTACAAAGAGTGCCTACCTACCTACTTCTCATTGTTTAAAAACAGTTCAAATAATTTACATACGGTTTAATGAGAATAACTAATAAGCAGACTTTAGTGACACATGAATTTTCAGTTAAAAATTAAATGAACCAGATTTTTATTTGCGAATCGTTCTGAAACTAAACGAAATTGAACCATTCCAGCTATTGAAGCTGTAGTCAGATGACGGGCGCTGGAAACTGGGTCACGTAGGGCAATACCGTGTGTAAAAAAATTTAATGTTAGGGACCAATGTCACCTCTGTGGGTAGTGGTAGAGCGTTCGACTGCCATGGGACGTGGGTTCGTTGCCCGCTCATTACAAATTTTTGTATGCTTGACAGTGGCTAGGGGTTCCATTAACCTTGATTCCTACTGGTTTCCAAATGGGCCGCATGGTGCAAGACAAACTAAATCGATCGGCTTCACTTTTGAAGTTTTTCTCCCTTCGCCACTGATGCATGAATATGTGCATTGGTCTGGGTTCTTCTCAAAAAATGTATATGAGTATGTTTATACGCATTCTAGATTCCATAACACAGCTGGTTAAGCTATATGTATTTTACGTCTAGATAGCACTGCGTGAAATGTTGTAGACTACATTTTTGTATTACTGTTGAGGTGGCAGACAAGCACACAGCCCACCTGATGGAAAGTGGTTACCGTGGCCTATGGACGTGTGCAATACCAGGGGAGTTACACCCGTGCTGCCGACCAGGTGGACACAGAGAGTTTCTGTGCCTTCAGTATAGAAGACAGAGCGGGAATAGCCTTTGGTCTTCCCACCGAAAGTATAAATCTCTCCAGTGAGCTCTGGCTACCCTACTCAACGCCGGCTGGTTACTTATTTATATATATTTTATTTAAAACACAAATAGTGATTTTCTAGATGTATCTAAAGTTTGCGCTTTGGAGAAGATGCTAATCGACTTTTACAGGCGACGACTTAGCGATTGTCATCTTAACTCCCAACTGTGGGTTCACAAGCACTGATCTGCCAGTAAAGTTGGCTTAGAGCTCAAGGATGTTATCAGGGCCCTGTACCACAGATTAATAAATAATTCCTGTACATTAGTGATGACCTTGACTCTTCTTCACCTGAACTACACATACTTTAAATCACCCCCCTCGGTCATTTAAAGGATGTATCAACACTCACGTATTGCCAACTATGAGTGTCGGTCTCACGCGTGGTCTCACATAATTTGGGGCGAGTCTATTGCCATTAGCCACCTTCTACGACATTCACGGGTCGGTAAATTCGGTAGCCCTATTGTGCTCCATCGTGAATCAACACCCGAAAAATAAAATATCTGTAATGTTAATACTTTTTACAGAATCTACCGACTTTTATTTCCACATCCCTTTTAAATTAGTAGGAGGTAGGACACGACGGTATTACCGTCCAATTGAGCATTCCGACTGGGGCAGTACCTCCACTCTACAGAATACCGCGACCATAATAACCTCGTGTTGTGTTCCCGGCGGTGAGTAGGATAGTCAGAGCTCACTGGAGAGTTTTTATACTATCACTGGGCAGACCAATACATAGTCAAAATATAATCATTTACATAATTACATATATTTGTTTTGAAATTAACTTATTACCTTCTGATACTATATAAATTCATACTGACATAGAAATAAGCAGCCATAACCTAAATGAGTCTCAATTACCTACTTGAATAAATAATATTTCATTCAAGGGCTATTTCTGCTTTATCTTCTACACTGACGACAAAGAAACTCTCCGTGTTTACAGGGGAATCACATCATACTCGTGCTGCCGACGCACGAGTGTGATTCCCCTGGTGTCCACGTCCATAGGCCATGGTAACCACTTTCCATCAGGTGGACCGTGAGCTTATCTGCCACCTCAGTGGTATAAAGATACCCGTTCAAATATTTGATTAGTATACACTTCTAACAATTCCCTTTATTTAATTCACAATTGATATACATTTCATTTCAACATCCAAACCAGTCTATTTATAGTCTTAAAAATAAAAGAAATTCGAAGTCGGATCGCGAGTGCAGCGGAATGCGCGGCGAAGAGGTTGCTCCCGGGGCATTCCTGGTGTCTTAGTCACACAACCTTTGGATTAGTACGAGATGAAGATCTTACCCGATAGTCCCGGCTTCCCGGGTAATTACACACGGCCCACGGGTGACGTTCCGATGATTTGTGAAGTCCTTCCTTGAATACCATTCGGCGCAGGCGTTTTATTAACTTGTGCGTGAGAGTTTTATTGTTAGATATTCATAGCTTGGATTCTAAATAATTGTAATTATAGATATTAAGTATTAATTTTCAATGGAGTCTGTTCTTTATTGCTTTAACAGTGTTATTGTTTTATTACGGTGTTTGTCATCTAGCCTAAGGTTGATATAGCTTTTATAAAATTTAAAGGGTGTGTCATGCAGGGATTTTTTTACCTTGTTGATATTTATATATCTTAGATTCTAGTGTACGAATTGAAATTGTGGGCATATAGCGCTGCGCCGATTACTACGAGGTGATAAGGCCGTCTATTGTTAATACCCGCGATGTACCACCTAATGAAACATTATGTTTTCTTTTTGGCGTACACAATAAAAATATACTTTTTCTACTTCATCCTAGCATTAATCCCAGTCGCGTTCGAAGCTTTTCAACTCGAAGTCTGGGGTCCGCTGTACCAGTCTAACTGTTGATTTAACTGAACTTCAATATTTTCTGCGAAGCGACTGCCAGTTAACCTTCACAACTCAAAGGCGACATCGAAGCATTGCAGTTAGTAGTTAGTTGTTAGATTTTTTAGGGCTCCAATTACCCCACGGGTAGACTGCTATAGATGTTCATATGGAAACCGGAACGGACGGTTTAACGTGCTTTTCGAGGCTCGATCAGACTAATGCAAACACACATTTGCATGCATACAAATATTTATATTAAGCGGAGATAGAACCCGCGCCTCCTGCGTAGCAGCCGCGTTCATTACCGCAACGCCACAGAGGCTGTTAGATAAAAATATACTCAACTATATTATACTATACTCCGCCAAGATTTGGCCACCTAATTTCGGCGTTATGGAAGCCTAGAAGGTGAGCTTATTGTCATCAACCAGACAGTTAAGAGATGGTAAATTTTCTAACGAAAAATTCCGGTAACACTTTACTCAACTAACAAATTGAACCCGTGACCCTATTCGCACAAAAGCACTCGTTACTACTAGGCTATTAAGGTATTTTTACTGTATAGAGGAACTCAAAAGCCGTCCCTTCGATGAGAACAAGTTATTGAATGTTTATGTTCCCGGCACTTTTAAACCAGGTGCTCACCGCCCCGCACCTAATTAGTTTGTTAAACTTGATGAGTTCCCAACAAGAACCCAAGTTCCCGGCCCGGGTAGAGCTTGCTCGACCCCACCAAACTTCCTTTGTTGTTTCACCACAAAATCAATCAACATTTTAATTAATTAAAGCCTTCTTTACTTTGGCCTTTTTATGCTATTCGGGAAGAATTGGGTCACCTAACTCTTTACATGTTGGTACTGTGGAGGCTGTCTGTGAGAGAACCTTCACAAATTAAAAATGATTTAATAGAACAAACGGAAGGAAAGGTCTGATTAATACTTTCCTATACTGAGGTAAAATCAACAAAATAATAATTTAACTGATTTAAAAAAATAAAGAAACGTAAAATACAGGTCATGCGGTTATTTGCGTTCTTATTTTACGTTTTAATTTATTTTTCATTTCAGCAGCTCGAAAATGTAAGTTTTGCAGCGTAAAAACAGTGAGTAAAATGCGATTTTGCTCACTACGTGATACAAAGTAACTTTGTTACTTTTTTTAATGTAGTGTCCAAGTGATGCTCCGCCGCGCTGCTACAAATGCGTAGCGGAGGGCAAAGCAGCGGAGCACCGGGCGGACAGCAGAACCTGCGCTCCCTAGAGGCCAAAGCCCCGTTCGTCCGCACCGGCTAGTGGGGGTGCCGCTCAGGAGCGGCCACATTCGCGGCGGGATGCGGAAATGGAAGTCCAATAGTGGACACACCAATCCGCATCCTTCAGGTGAACATAAGCCACTGCATCGGTGCTCAGGATCTTCTGTACCAGAGCATTGTGGAGTGGTCTATCAATGTGGTCGTGGTCGCTGAACCGTACTGGGTCCACCCCGGAAGCCCGGTGGACCTGGACGGCGTAGCGACCGTCTTCGGGGGCTCCGCCGCGGACACCTCACACCTTGCATTCATTGCAAGGGGCCGAGGCTGTGTCGCGGCGGACTACGAGGATATGGCTGTCGTGGCCGTCTACTTCTCGCCAGTATCAGCTTGAGCTACGGCTCGCTGAAATGGACATCGTTCTCGCCGCGTACCGTCCTCGTCCTGTCTTGGTCCTGGGAGACTTCAACGCCTGGTCTCTGGCCTAGAGTACTAGAGGACTGGGTCAACACCCGTGGTCTAGAGGTCCTCAATCGGGGGAGTGTCGCCACCTAGGAGCGGCGGGGGCTCAGTTCGGTCGTGGATGTCACGTTCGCGACCCCTGCTCTCGCTCGCCGCGTCCAGGGATGGCGCGTGGTGGAGGAGGAGGAGACGGTTTCCAACCATAAGTACATTCCGTTCAACGTCTCCCCTCCACCTAACCTGCCACCGACTATCGTGAACCCCCCGGATCCACGTTGGGCGCTCAGGCGCCTGAATCAAAAGGCTCTCCTGGAGGCATCCATTGTGCAGGCCTGGATTCCGTCACCGGCCAGGCCTGCCGATGTCGACGCAGAGGCGGAATGGTTCAAGAGAGCCATGTCGCATATCTGCAATGCGGCGATGCCTAGGGTTAAGCCCAGCCCGGCAAAGAAGCAGGTGTACTGGTGGTTTGCGGAGATTGCACAGCAGAGAGCAGCGGGCGTGACCGCTCGCCGCCGGTATACCAGGTTTCGCCGGAGGCGTAGACGCCCAGATGATGCGGCAGCCCGAGAGGCGGACATATACGAGGCGTACAAGGGGGCCAAGAGGACCCTCCAGAAAGCTATAAAACAGGCGAAACGGCGGGCCCGCGAAGAGCTGCTGGAGTCTCTGGAGCAGAACCCATGGGGGCGCCCTTACCTTGCGGTTAGGGGCAAAATCCGCCCAAGGGCGCCCCAACTGACCCAGAGCCTCCAGCCAGGGCAACTGGAGGGAATCCTGGGCTCTCTGTTCCCATCGAGAGTGGAGGAGCATGTTCCTCTGCAAATGGCTCCGCCTCAGGCGCCTGACGCTAATAATAGCGAGAGCGATGTACCCGAAGTCAAGGAGAGTGAACTGGGGGTAGCAGTGCTCCGGCTTAAAGCCCGTAAATGCACTGCCCCCGGACCCGACGGCATCCCAGGCCGAGAATGGGTCCTGGCCCTTGAGGAACGAGGGCCTCGACTGGTGGCGTTGCCTCGAAAGGGGCCAGTTTCCAATTTCGTGAAAGACGGGGAAACTGGTCCTTATCCGGAAGGCGGGGCGGCCGGCGGATCAGCCATCCGGTTACCGGCCGATCGTTTGAGCGGATTATTGCGGAGCGCCTCGTCGAGCATCTCACGAACGTGGGGCCAGATCAGGCGGACAACCAGTTCGGTTTCCGCCGGGGGCGCTCCACCGTGGAAGCGATCATGCGCGTTAGGCGCCTGGCGGAGGAAGTAGTCTCGCGAGGTGGGGTGGTGGTGGCGGTGTCTCTCGACATTGCCAACGCCTTCAACACCCTACCTTGGAGCTGCGTTAGGGTGGCTCTCGCGTATCACGGAGTGCCTCCTTACCTTCGCCGCATTGTCGAGGCATACCTATCCGAGAGGGCCATAGTTTACCCGAGCTGGCTATGGAACATCGGATACGACTGGGTGCTGCGCGGACCGCTGCTCGATGGTGTCTCGTGATGTGCATAACTTGTTATGCTGACGACACCCTCGTTATGGCGCGGGGAGCAACGTACCAAAGCGCGGCACTAAAGGCCACGGCAGGGGCTGCTCAAGTCGTGGGTCGAATACGGCGGCTGGGACTCGAGGTGGCTCTCCACAAATCCGAGGCAATGTGTTTTCACGGGCCTCGGAGGGGGCCACCTGCGGGAACCAGTATCTCCATAGGGGGCGTAAACATCGGCATCGAGCCCACGATGAAGTACCTTGGGCTCGTACTCGATAGCCGATGGGACTTCGGACCTCATCTTCGAAGTCTGGTCCCAAAACTGAGGGGGGCTGCGGCCGCGCTATCGCGGCTAATGCCCAACGTTAAGGGGCCCAACGCCCCCACTAGGAGACTGTACCTGGGGATCGTGCGAAGCATGGCCCTGTACGGGGCTCCCGTATGGGCGGAGACTCTGGCGGCCCGCAACGTGGCTGTATTAAACAGCCCATTGCGATGGCCGTCAGAGTGATCAAGGGATATCGCACGATCTCTGTCGAGGTGGCATGTCTCCTAGCCGGGACCCCTCCATGGGACCTGGAAGCGAGAGCCCTTGCGTTGCTGTATCAGTGGCGCAAGGAGGCACTGGAGCGGGGCCATAGGCCGGAGCCCCAAAAAACAGGGCTCAGCGGTCCCAGCTCCGCCGGGAACTCATGGAGACATGGCGGGTGCGACTTGAGCATTCAAGGTGGGGGGAATCCACCATTGCGGCGGTGAGACCGATCATGAAGGAGTGGTTGGAGAGGCACCATGGTGACCTCTCCTACCGGATGTGCCAGATACTTAACAGGCACGGGTGCTTCGGTAGGTATCTATGGCGCATCCACCGGGAGACAACACCGCAGTGCCAGCACTGCGAGGATCCTGGCGAAGACACGGCGCTCCACACGTTAGTGGAGTGCCCTGCGTGGGCGAGTCAACGCCGGGATCACGTTGCGGTCCTGGGCGTGGACGTTTTTCCTTTGGAGACCATGGTGAGGGCCGTGGTCTCCGACGGGAGCAAATGGCACGCCGCCGCCTCTTTCTGCGAGCAGGTAATACGCGCGAAAGAGGCGGCGGAGAGGGAGTGGGAGAGAACCCTGCCCCCTGAGTTCCGCAGTCTGCGGCGTGGACGCCGCAGACTCGTCTACGCCCGGGACTACCGACCTCCATGATCGGGGCCTGAGGACGGCAGTTGGCCGACTCGCCGTCCTTACAGAAGCAGGCCGTGGCGGAGGCGTGTCGTGTGTGTCCTACACACGCTTGCCAACTCACCGACGCGGGATATAACCCGAACCCACCAGGCGAGGCCGCGGTGGCGGCCAATATCCGCCGGCAACCCTGGGGTTATTCTTTCGAGAGCTTACCCGGGGTGCCCGGCAATGGATACTTGGGAAGGCCACCGTGTGGTTTTAGTCGGTCCGATTCCGACACGCTCACCCCATCGTCGGCACCGATGGGGTGAAGCCCGTGGGGGTTTTCACACGTTAAAAAAAAAAGTGTCCAATTATAGATTTTTATCTTGCTCGGGAGTCTAAATCAACACTCACTGCAAAATACAATTTTGCTCACTTGTTGCACAAATAACTATTTAATCATTCATCAAACCAACAATGAAGTACTTATGACGACTTTATGTTTTAGTTCGTATAAGAACTAGAAGCGTGACGTCATAATTATACAGTTCATACAATTTTCCATAGCATTTCATGCATATAAATATTTACAATGTTCAGGAATCTAACCCACAAACGGTTCACCACTGCGCTTCACTACATTATATTAAAAATAAAAAGATTTTTTTTCTATTTATTTAGCCTAACCCAGATAGCTTCTTCCGTAAAATTATCAGCTGTACATATTTGCAAATACATTTGATTTGGATACTGAAAACTTTGGTGGGAAAATACGTACATATACATACTTATAACAAATAGTAAGATACTAGTAAGATGTTTTTATGTTTGTTATTCAATCACGCTCTAACGGTTAAACGCATCTGGCTGAAATTTGGAACACAGATAGATTATAGTCTAAAATAACATATATTACTTTATCCCATACTTTTTCCCGGAAATAGGTTCCCATAGGTTGCGGGAACATGATTAAATTCCACGTGGGCGGAGTCGTGAGCAACAGCAGCGATACATTAAGTCCGCCATTGAACGTTGTACATTAAGTGAAATAAAATAATAGAAGTGTTTATTAATAACTTAATCAAAGTATCCATGTCCACAAATGAGACAGACAGATCTCCAAATTAAGTTTTATTGATATTGAACCATAGAAATATATTAGGATAGATCGGCCATGTGAGCGGGCAACGCATGGCAACTTTTTAGTCAATTCCTTTTCTATGAGAGGAACTTTCGAATGCTTACTCGGCACTGTTAAGACTAGCATGTAATAACATCGTTAAAAATACCGGGAATATACCATGCATATTGTGCTATTACCAACTGTAGAATAAAAAAAAGACGGGTTGCACTCTGGGAGTGCCGGCAGAAGTGAAAACTTTTTCATTCGTTCCTTCTTCGTTATATACATAGCAAAAGATAAAAAGAACATACCATACCATACCATACTATACCTATAATATAGCGCCAATCATAGAACCTATCACTAATGTTCTGCTAATTTTCAGAAGAAATTAATAAATTACAAAAAGAAAAAATAATCACAAAAAGTAAAAATTACAAAGCCTTTACAAAAATAAAATATATATTCACAAAAAGTGTCAGAAGGCCAGGGTTTGATTGAACCCGGTACTATCTGAAACCGTAAGGACTTACAGTCGAAGCGCTAACCGCTATGCTACGAAGCTATTTATCGTATTTAGCAAAAGTTGTCGGTTACGGTTCAAAGGTCAAGCGATCTTGACGCGAGTTTAACACTTTTTACCCATCCAACGCCGCTAAAGAAGTTTTCACTTTAAAAATGCATAGCTTAATTTGAGAAAATGAAGGTAGGTATGTTTTATCTCTCGTGAGTATTTATTTACAGTGAAAAAGTCACCACGCGCGACATGCAAGTGAACACTGCGTATGACCGTTCTATCTAAATATATTTCTGTGGTATAAACCCTATATTCGGTTACGGTATTACACGGTAATATTATAGCGTGTTAGAAAATGGTTACGCGGCGCCGACATGCCGACATACACGTTGATAAATTAGCGCCATAAATTGAGCACAGATGATACACTGATAATGTCTATGGTTGGAATTCAAACTCTGTGGCTCTGTAGATATTGTAGCTGGCTTGTTTACTTTTGTTAAGTGAGAATTTATATAGATTGATCTCTATATTACTGATGTGTTTCTCTTGAGTATTCGGAGAAATGATTAAAGAATGATTTAGTAATGACTAACGACCTTTTACTTATACTGTTTACATACTAAACTAATGCTTGTATTTCTCAGAAGGAGTAGTCAAAGTTGTATTAACACAAATGCTATCAATTTACTGGCTCACCAGCTTGCGCGTTGTTTACTAGATAACAGTCTTTGAAGCTTTTTGTACGTATTTTTATACGTGCAGCCTGTGGATTAGATATACTCATAAGGCTTACAACACTCTTCGTGTGCAACATAACAACGCGTTCAGGGTGCTGCTGGGGCTGTTGCACACCAGGGATATTCGCAGAGGGAGGCCCAAATGGATTGCTTTTGCGCAACTATGCGTAAGACATGCACGTCTCTGGTGCAAACCATTGCTATGTCATAGTGGGGGGGGGGGGGGGGCTATGGTGCAGGAATGGCCTTTGTAAAATATAGAAATAAGTAATATGTACTAACAAATATTGAGCTTTGTTGCTTTAAATAAATAAAAAAATAATTCATTCATTACACTACAGACGTGAACCAACACTAACAGAAGCACCGGAATGCTCTGTCCGAATATGTTTCCTTCTTCTTTCAACCCTTGGTTCAATAAGCGGCGCGTGGGGAAGCAAATATCAAGACTATCAAGGTAGAGACCACCATTATAGGATAGTCAGCACGTAGATGAAAGCCCGTGTCTTTTGAACTTCAACCCTCAGAATAAAAGAATAACAGAGAAGGAACGTATAGAACTAGCAAGTGAAACCGAATAAAGCAAGGATGGGCAAAGTACGGTCCCCGGGCCAGCTCCGGCTCGCCAAAGCACTTAATCCGGCCCGCCGACGGTCTTTCGACATCAATAGTATTATTTGACGGACCAGAAGTATAAAGTAAATTCCGGTGTCATAGTATCTACTTCAGAGCCGCCTCTACCTTGCACTACTCGAGAATGCATATGCGACGTCGAGGTGGGAGCTAGTGACCGCCCTTGGAGTGACAGATCTCTTGCTCGCCGCCTTGCTCACGGCGATGCATGGTGCGTATGCTGGGGCTGTCGCCGTCTTCTGCGAGAAAAGAATGCTCGTGAAGGGGACGGCGGAACGGAAACGGAGTAGACTTGTCAACTGCACAGCCCGCGACGAACGGAGGTCGCAGAATGATTTCCGTCCGCCAAGAGTGCGGGCCTGGGGGTGACGGGAAGCAGGCCGCGGCGGCCTTATACGCTAGTTGGAGACTCCGTGGTCTCCACACCCGAAGAGGGCCAGTGCCGACTGAGGTGCGAGACATACCTATGTCTCAGCCAATCTCACCTGCGGCAACCTACGACCCACAGATGGTGTGCGTTTTAGTCGTAGCAAGTCTGTCTGATATAACCTCTTTAAGGGCAACCACCGGCTTTAAGGGCGTTCTGATTTCCGTCTGGCCCTCCTCTTAAATTTCTTGATCATTCTGGCCCCCCTTCAACCACTACTGGCTTAAAGTAATACTAAGGTAAATAGTACCATTTCGCTCACACTCGTGCGTGCACACAAATAGTGTGAGCGAAATGGTACTTCTTTAGTATTCCTTTATGCCGCTTCACTCGCTAGTTGTATACGTGGCGTCTACGTTATTCTTTTATCTGAGCTTTAACCTAGCTTCTTACCATCTATGCGGGACGCACTCAATTGACGCTCTGTATAAATAAAAAAATCTCATCGGCGACGGCGCGTATAGCTCTGATTCCCAATAAAAACGGTCATTTCGGTCCGCAATTTCTTCTAACACAGTCACACCATTGAAAAAATGGACGAAAATAACCTGAAAAAGATAGATTATATAGACTCTTGGACAAATCGCTTTTTGTTCGGTCGGTTCAAATAAAAAGTCTCACTGAATTAGTAGTCGAATTTCTTTCACCCTAAACTTGTGGGGAAATTAATGGTGGACCTCACCTGACAATGGAAAAGCATTTATAATGGTTAACTGGACCGTGCCTATGTTAAGGTGACCAACTGTCTCGCGTTCGGCCGGACCGTCCTGTAGAGGTAGGAAGTACTTAGTTGTGGTCCCATATTGCAATCTTCTGTCACTACCTAGGTACCTACTATTATAAACTATCTTTTACCCGCAGCTCCTCCCGCGTTGATGTCGGTTAACGCTATCAAACATAGCCAATCTCCTTTCTGAAATTCTAATCTACCTCTATACCAAATTTTATCAAAATCGGTTCAGTGGCTTAGCCGTTAAAGACAGACAAACAGACACACACACACACACACACACACACACACACACACACTTTCCCATTTATAGCATTAGTATGGATGGTAAAGTTTAGATTGATGGGCAAATGAACTGGATGGAATTGAGCACGGAGAAATAGTAGCAGAAAAAGAATCAGTACTTATGTCACGCGAGTGGATCTGCGCACAATGCGCACAACAGTAGGTTTTTCACATGAAGTTGCATGGATTCTAGATTAATATGTACCTAGTGTATGTTCTTCAGAGAGGCAATGCCGATTGCATGCTAAGCTTACGCTTTGGATTGTGATACGGTACCGTTGCCTTTTGTCGTTCTACGTCAGAACCTCGTCAGTTATTTAGGAGGTTTACAGGTATTAAGGTTATAGGAGGTAGGGCACGACGGTATTTCCGTCCAATTGAGCAGCCCGACTGGGGAAGTATCTAAGTCCTACAGAATACCGCGGCCATAATGACCTCTTGTTCCCAGCGGTGAGTACGGTAGCCAGAGCTCACTGAAGAGTTTTTGTGATGTTAGTGAGAAGACCAAAGGCTATTCCTGCTTTGTTTTCTACACTGACGGCACAAAAACTCTCTGTGTTAACAGGGTCAGCAGCACAAGTCTGACCGGGACCGTGTGCTCGCCTGCCACCTCACAGTGATATAACAAAAAGGTAAGGTTGACTTGCAGGTGAGGTGCGGCACAATGCACTTCTCATACGGTGTTTGTTACTGTTATTCTCTATTTCATTCGTTCCAATAATTCCAGGTCGGTTCTGCAAAGAGGTTGTCTAGTCCCGCTCCGACTATTCTTAAATATGGCCACCTTAACCAATGTGAACCATATTGTAATACACTACCGTATTTCCCTATACTTAACGTAAAGGATGATGGTGCGAAAAACTTAATACCATTACGTATATCGGCATCACTGTTTCATTTGGTCACTCGCCGCGTGCCCAAATGAAACAGTGATGATTATAATTTACTACAGCCCCTCTAGACAAATATCTAGTAATGCGATTGTAGAATAGAATAGTTCAGTGCCCCGAGCACGAATAACTTTCAAATTCGGAACGTAAGCGTACCGAAGAAATGGAGCTTTACGATTGGTTCACAGTAGGCAGGCGGTCAATCGCATTACTCCGTTCTCTGGTTATGTTTACGTTACGAATTTGAATATTATTCGTGCTCGGGGCACTGTTCAGTTCAATATAATTATGGGATTTGACGTAAATGACAGTCGTTAACGCATGTCAAATATGTCAAATCCTATACATTCGTCATTCTATTCCACCAAACGCCGGCTAGCGAATTGCCTAGAGGCGGCTAGCGAATTGCCTAAACTTGTCTAGAGGGGTAGTTCTTGGTTTATGGCTCCGCCTTCATATTGCAGAATAGAATATACTAGCTGTCGCCCGTGGCTCCGAACGCGTGGATGTCGGTTATCGTGAATCGGACTATAATTTGAGATTTAAATTATCCTATCTCTCAAGTTGGATCGAACTGCACATGGTGTGCGAATTTTATTATAATCAGTTAAGTGGTTTAGGAGTCCATTGAGGACAAACATTGTGACACGAGATTTATATATATTAAGATTTATCAATTTATGGGATTGACATCCGTTGACGACTTTGGTACATAAACGTCAAAATACTTGTCAATTCCATATATTCATCTTTTTCTTCTTCTTATTTTATTCAAATGGCTCCTTGCATCAGCTATTTGGGTGCTGATGATTCTGCCAACCTCAAGGTGGAGAATAGGTTTAATCGTATATAGCGGTCTTTAGATATTTATGTGGCAGTAACAAAATTTGGGCTTAGCCTTATTTTCTGGGTTATTTGAATATCAAGCTTATGTTTTGCAATCATACAACATCACGACATTAACGTTTTATATTAAAGATGAAAATATATATTTATATTTCAAGTACTGTATAAACATAATTCGTCAATTTACAAAAAAGATGAAAAAAAAAGTTATAGTTCTATTTCGTTCATCATTTTGTTCTACAATACGTCTCCCAAAATATTTCCACTTGTCTAAGTGTAGTGGTGTCATTATTTACCAACAGGTGAGATAATGGTCAAACGTGCAAAAAAATCTATAAACAGCTTGATTGGATAACACCATTTAGACACATTTACACCCATTAATTTTCTGTCGGTTTATCATTTGCAAATGGGTCCCGCCTGCTAAAGAACTTGTTTTGGTCTAGTTGTATAGCCATATCAGTCTATGAGTGTTCTATTGCTAGATTATAAGTTGATATTTATGTTGATTAATTTAATTAATTAATAGTGTTTTTTAAAGATTGAAATGTAGCTGACAAACACTGAACGTGTTAGAAATGAGAATATACTCAAATGCCTTGACTATATTCAAATGTTCACAGTTTAAAATCCGTTTGATTTTAGGTTGGTCTCATTGGTACGTGGATCTATAACTGAAAGGGAGTTTAGTTCGAAATCGTGCCGCGAAAAATTAGTGTGACGCTGCTGGTGTTGCACACGTCCATAGGCCAAAACACTAAACACTTCCCATCAGGTGTGTTTGTCTGCCAGCTAAGTGGTATAAAAAAAAACACGGGTTGCACTTCGGGAGTGCCGGCAGAAGTGAAAACTTTTTCTTTCTTTCTTTCTTCGTTATATACAGAGAAGAAGATAAAAAGAACATACCATACCAAACCTATAATATAGCGCCAATCACAGAACCTATCACTAATTTTCTGCTAATTTTTTGTCAGAAGAAATTAATAAATTACAAACAGAAAAAATAATCACAAAAAGTAAGAAATTACAAAAAGAAAAAATAATCACAATAAGTGTCAGAAGCCCAGTTTCGACCCCGGTACTATATGAAACCATAAGTACTTACAGTCGAGCTCACCGATAAACTACGAAACTTCTTATTCGTATCTTGCAAAATAAACAGTCTGCTGAAGGTCTAAAGGGTCTTCAATGGTCAAGTGATCCTGACGCGCGAGTTTAACAATTTTTACCCATCCAACGCCGCTAAAGAAGTTTTCACTTCAAAAATCTCTAACCTGTGCACCCTAGGTAACGGACAAGGCAGCGCCGCTCTACCACAGGGGAGACTTTGCCGCCTACGGCAAATTTCAGCTGAGGTGGGAGCGACCCTGTGGATGGTTGCTCGGAGGCTTTCCATGTGTCCCTCTGGCTAGCAGAGGGTACAGTGGAGAGCAGGTAGGCGGCGGGCTGGTACAATGGGGATATCGTGCTTCCCATACCCGAGATAGCCCTAGATCAGCCAGGGTGCGTAACTGTGGGCATTTCCGTACAAAAATACTATAAATATAAATACTCACAATACTCATAATAAATCGAGAAATTGTGAAATATGAACGTGAGTTTGTAGAAACAAATGATTTTGATGAGTAGGTGCATCCACCTTAAATCCGCAATGAATGTTTGATTTACACAACCAGCTTAATCAGTGTTCTAAGGTGGGAGTTTATTTTTCCTTAAAATTTACATTGAAACATTCATAAGGGAGTAGATGTCTATGTGACTATTGTTATTTTTTATCACTGTCTTTTATTGACGTATATAATAGTTTGTAACTGTGAAGACATCTCCGGTTTCTACCTATTAGTTTTATATAAAATAAATTGTTTAGAACCAATATTGGGTCACGGCTAAGGGGTTTGAGAAGAATGAATTTTGAGTTTGGAACGGGATGCAGAAACTATAGGCAAATGAGACAATGAATTTTGGCACCTATCTGTAAAGGCAGTGATTATATTATAAGGTTATTTACAACTTTACGATAGATAGAACCACGTGCAAAAAACATGTCTTTGAATGGACCAGTAAAGCTCTGTAATCGGACTACGGGTACCAAACCACTTTAAATAACTCTCTTAATAGTTTATATTAACGCATTTATTCCCGACGTAAGTAAAAAATATTCCAATCTGGTAACTCAGTTCCCATTCATTTTACCTATAGATGAATCAAACCGGTATCGTTTACACTCTATTGAATTCGATTAAAATTCCTTTGGTTGTCAAAAATCCTAGCTCGTTGTGAATGATTAATTGCGCAGAAAGGATCGAGTGAGAAAACTGCGGTGCCGATTTAACAGGTAACATTTCGAATCGCTCATTAGCATTAGGTATACAATAGATAGTGAGCTCATCGGATCTATCGATGTAGGTAAACGATGACGCAGCGAGTTTGAGGATACCAATACCTATAACCTTTATAGTTTAACCAATCAAAGATCGTGTAGAAACAGTGTGATGTTTTGCCGACACAATGAGAGGAACATTTTCCTTGACTGTTTAAACTCGGCCGCTTTAGCAGAGGTGGCGAGTTTATTTCCCGCATAGTGTAAATATTTGTCAAGCTTGTATTGGGCTGTGTAATATTTAATGTCGTGCATTAATACGAATGTTTTCGATATCTTTTTTCCTGAGTTCTTCAATTCAGCCTCACCTGCGAGCCAGTATTATACATTTGTTAAAGAGCGTACCGGGGCTCTGGCGCAGATCATCCACTCAGAGTTGGGGGTCATATTGCAGTTGCTTCCGCAAAAGGAAGGAGGTAGAACACGACGGTATATCCGTCCAATTGAGCAGTCCGACTGGGGAAGTACCTCCGCCGTACAGAATATCGCGGCCATAATAACCTCGTGTTGTGTTCCCGGCAGTGAGTAGGGTAGCCAGCTCACTAGAGAGTTTTTGTGCTGTCAGTGGGAGGACCAAGGGCTATTCTTGCTTTGTCTTCTACACTTATGGCACAGAAACTCTTCGTACACAGGGTCGGCAGCACGAGTGTGACTACTTTCCATCAGGTGGGCCGTGTGCTTGTTTGCCACCTCAGTGGTAACAAAAAAAAAGCCAAGATAAACCTACCATGGAGTAAAAGATGTATGTAACCTGTATTCCAAAGTGCAAAATTTGGATGCAACCAGAATGAATGTTCAGGTGATGACTGACTTGTTGAACATTCCAGCGGGCTCATCCCTTGCGGCTGATTCACCATATATGTACTTATGAACGCATGGCCTTTGGACGGACAGAAGTGTATATATGTATAGACGATATTACGTTCGCTACATAATACTCAATTGTATTATGTTTCAATCTTATTCATTATGACATTGATTATGGTTTGTTTTTATTGTTTATTGACATTGTTATTAATCACTTAATTGAATTAATTATGAAAGTTGAAATGATTGTGTAAATTTGAATGTAGTTCATTGTATTATTTAAATAGTACCTATATTTGCATGCCTTGAGGCGGAATTTGGCTGTTCAAAAATTAAATGATTATGATTATGATTATGGTTATGGTTATGGTTATGGTTATGGTTATGGTTATGGTTATGGTTATGGTTATGATTATGATTATGATTATGATTATGATTATGATTATGATTATGATTATGATTATGATTATGATTACATATATACACTTTTCACTCTTGCCCGTCCAAAGGTTGCCATGAAGAGACTGTTGTCTACAATAAGACCGTCCATTTTATTTTATTTTCCGTAAGTATATGCATTTTTCATTTGTATTGTGTTCAATAACTGATATTAATATCAATCTATGTAATTGAGAGCAAAACTTTTATTAAAAATCTATTGAGTTTTAAAAGAAATTGTCGTAGAAACAGACACGCGTAAAAGTAAAGTGTGAAGTGAAATAAACAATAAAATCGTTATGAATTTATTGAAACCCAGCACTCTAGACAAAACATCATTGCCTTTTACACGTATTGAGTAGCGTGTAAGTCGTCTACCGGGGTGATCCAAAGCTTGTTTTGTTTTTTTATCTGTGGAGATTTTTCACGCCATCACCGGCCATTGTGCACGGTTGTTTTTTTTTAAAAGTTTTTTAGTCTGTTGCCGTGTGGCTGTGTACCGTGGGGCCGGTGCTAATCGTTTCGACTTGTGAAGACATGTTGAGACACGCAGGCATGCATCACGCGATGCTCTGTTAAATACACACATTTTATTTCGAAGGGTAGTTTGAAGTGTGCTATCTAAGTAATTGGTTACTTAATTGTCAAATCAAAGAAGTTTTATTTTGTTAACCGAAATATGCAAGGAAAAAAAAAAGATGAATTATATGTTAGTCAATGATAAAAGAGATTGTTGAATCGCTTTAGCTCTTAAACCTTTTATAAGTAATGAAAAAAATATAAAATATATTATTTACTGTCTTTTGGAGAGTATTTCAATGTAAAAGTGGTTAGTAAATGTTTTGGTATAACGCAATTTCTGTTGTTTACTGTACAACTAAGGTAGCAAATAAACACCAGCCATGTGAACAATCTAAAATTTTGATAAAATAAAAAGTAACAAAACAAAATTAGAACTAGCCAGGTATTAGCTAGCTCATAAATAACAGTAAGACACTACCCTCAACGACTCATTAACATACAAGCATAATACTCTTGCGCGGGCGCATCCACGTACAAAAGACATAAACGCACTATGCCTCCGGTTTGCACCGAATTCCATAAAACCGTCTAAAGAATTGATATAATTTCCTGTCTTTTATTATTTATACCATAAAAACCCAGCCAAAGCCACCGATACTGCCGGTAAACGTACATTGTAAGCCATAAATACCATAAAATTTAGAATCTGGCGCCTTCCCTTAACAAAAAGGTTTTTTTGAACGCGAAATATTTGTCAATAATAAATAAGACGTCCCTTTTATTGCCAGTAACATTGATACCGGTGTGTAGTGTGGACTAAGGCCATGAGAATCTATTAGGGTCAGGTGCAAATGTAAGAGGCCAGTGGATTGGGGCCTTTAGATTTTAAATAATCTATGTTAGCAATAAAGCTGACGAATTTGAAGGTTTATTTGAATGAGCTAATCTTTAGAAATGCTCGTGCGATTAGAAATAAACTTTTTGCTTTTGGTAGTCCAGTTTTTAGACAAGTTATAGGCTATTTATCATCACCCTACTTCGTTTATGAACCTGGCAATATGATTGAGAAGTCTAATGATTACCCGATTAATACGAGAATACGGTACATAGAGTATGTGCGGTGTGTGAAACTATGAGGTACAAGCTACTTCTGTACAAAATTTCAGCCAGGCCCTCGATTCTGCTAATATTATGACATAACAAAACCACTGTGATACCGCTGACATTGCCTTAAATGTCATACAATTTTGGATTTTATTGCTGTGTTTTAAAGTGCAAAATGAAAAGAGAGTTAATAACAGTTTTCATTCACTCTACAACATTGCCATTTAATTTTAGACTGTATAAGTATATCAATAAGTCTAAATTTAAATGGCATTGGTTACAGTGTCTGTGGTACCGCAGTGGCTTTGTCATGACAAAAATAATAAAAATTTAATGACATTTTATGCAATTTCAGCGGTATAACAATGAGTTTGTTATGTCATAAAATTAGCAGAATCAGGGGCCAGACCCTCTAGACAAGTGGCAATTCGTTGGCCGGCGTTTGGTGGAATAGAATGACGAATGTATGGGATTTGACGTTCATGACGCAGTTAACGAATGTCAAATACGTCAAATCCCATACATTCGTCATATTATTCCATCAAACGCCGGCCAACGAATTTTCCACTTGTCTAGAGGGGCAGATCTGACAAACAGATCTTTTTTGTTTGTTAATCAATCACGCTCTGTTCAGCCGGTAGAGCGTGATTGATTAACAGACATCAACTTATCATCACAAACTTTGACATTCATAATATTAGCTATCGTTAGGGTTGCCAGGTCGCCAAACCTAAAAGTTAGACACACCAGCCACTATGAATGGACAATTGGATGAAATGACCGGACATTCGTATAAAAAAGCCGGACATTCGGGTAAAAGAGCCGGAGGTTCGGGTAAAAAGGCCGGAGATTGGAGTAAAAAGGCCGGATACCCTACATTGCTGTGAATTTTGTGTCTCAGTATTATTGGGTACGATGAAATCAAGCTTTTATGCAAGCTCTTTACTAATTTACGCTGTATATATGTATGAACATATGTATTTAATTTAATCGTCGTTAACCTTGCAAGTCAATTTTGAAGTAGTAGTAGTCCTCAAACGATTTTAATGAAATATTGCATACACGTTTAGTTTGGAAGATTATGCATTAATATGGTACCATGGACCTGGTCTGAAGATGGAGTTGGAAGGCCACTATAGGAACTAAATAAAATAAAAAACTCTTCTGTATTAGATACATGGCATTTGGGGTCTGAAGATAGAGACAATAGGTGGAAATTTTTGTACTGAACATAGACTAATAGTGATTTAGTTTACGTGGCTGGTCATGGCCGTGGTAAGATAACAGAGAAAGAACTTGTAGTTGCGATAAGAGCTTTTGTAATCAGCACAACTCTTGCATAAAATGAACATGTGAACTGCTTTTAGTTCTTTTAAATATTGTAGTTAAATTCTACATGAACATAAATCAACATTTTTATATTCATAATTTCTAATGAAAGGCAATTGATCAAGCAAATCTTATAATGCCGATGTGTTGTATTATCGATTGCGATTGCGTAAAAAGCCTAACAAAAGCCTAATGGACGGGCCGGACACCGTTCATTTTGGCCGGACACGCAATCAAAAAGCCTATGTCCGGCTTTATTCGGACGCCTGGCAACCCTAGCAGTATGTGATGAAGAGACCATCACTTTTCTTCAAATCGTCTTGTACGACAGTCACGAGTGATTTCCGTATATTTTATTTACATCCCGTAAACTAAGAGGTCAATACTTGAAATAAATTTAAATTTCCTTTTAAACCGTTTAAGAGAAATAAAAGTATCCAATTATACACCAAGTAAATTGTCGTAATAAATAAATAACAAGAATAAAATCCGCTATAAGTTTATGACTCGAGGCCTCATCGAAGCAACGTGAACAATAGTCCCCCGGCGGGCGGCGATTCGTCCAAAGCGCTCAATGAACGCCCTACCTGGATTATCTATCGGTAATAAATTTAAAATATGGCATTTGAGCGGTATTCATCATCTCAATGGGTCATTTCGACCCGCCGCTATTGTCTATTAAGTGAAAAGTGTATGCTTTGTATGCAACTCGAGTTCGTAAGCCGAGTCGTCTGACATTGGATGTAGTTCATTTTGTTACGTTTATACGGAGAATGTTGTTGGGTCTCTGGCGGAAACTGTTTTTAAGGAGGTTTAGTAACAATGTTGATTTTTATTAAAGTAAAAATTTTGTAATGTGTATTTGATCTTATTTGAATGGTCCATATGTGGGATCGACAGTAAAAAGGATTGTCAAAGCGATCCATCGATTGAATATAATATATGGACGTTTTGAGCAATAAATCGATCGAAATTTTGGTTTCGAATTGACATATTTGGACCGGCCGTTAGTTGAAGCATACTGTAGAGCAGCGGCAAAGAGAAAAAAAATCTTATCTCGATCAAGTTTGTCAACCATCTCTACCATTTCTTCAAAGGTAGCCAGCAGGAATCGGATTATATATAGCCCTTTGCTACTTGCCCACTAATTTAAAACAAGCCAAAGATTTCATAGTACCACTTTTTATACAATCTACAATTTATTTATCTTTTTATCATTCGTTTTACATCTCTGACATCTTAATGCAAGTTAAATACAATTCAAGGTTTGATATTTAGTCATTATATAAGAACGATAGAGTTCTATCGGTTGAATGCAAGCCTCTACACCGGTACTGACTGTAGAATTACGGTATACTTCTACTAGTACTATAAGCAACCATGAACTCGGTGTGTTTCTGGGTAAGTTCGGGGAGCAAGCTTCTAGCGTTAATAGCCTCGACTGACCACTTATGATTGGCATAGTATGCCCTGTGTGCGCCTGTTTGATGGACTCCTACATATAACACTTCTGAGATTTTTTATGAGACAATCATCCTCGAATGTAACCAGGACTAAAATTTAAAAGAAGAAGAATGAAGAATTTTGCATTTAGTCAAAGTTAAATATCATTTATTCTGTATATTATATTAAAACAGTACTTACAAAACGACAAATTAAATAATTCTAGACTAGTTTAGAAAATGGACCATCGGTTCGAAACAAGGTCCCGAACTGGAAAATTATTTTTTTACTAGCTGTCTTACCTACCAACCTCAAGAGGAAAGTATATATCAGAGTCTTTCTGCCAACCATGAGCAATTGCTGCCTGACCTATCAAACCCGAGAAGAAGCCTGCGCCATACCCTCATCTGTCTATGTGCAAGTGTATCGGCTAGCAGGTGTGACTTGGGCCTGAAAGTCTTTAAAGGCTGATGACAAATTAGCCTTATGCAGGAAAACAGTTTGAACTTATCTTTTTCAACACTCTTGCTCATAAAGTGGCTCTCATTTCACCGCAATTAGGCACGTTACACATAATATAATACAAGTGAGATATAGTTTTTTTTTCTAAATTTAATTCGTCGAGTCTTGTTTAAAAAAACGTTTCAATAGAAAAAACGACGTGTTCAATAGTACAAATAAATTATTATACCTACCTTTTACTTACTCATTTCATGCAACTTCGTATTTTTTTTTTTTTTTTTTTTTATTTATTTATTATTATAAACAATATTATTTACATTTTTGTTTTAAATAGATAATTTCAACTTGTACGTGTTTAATATACAAAATTTTCACTCAATTGACTTTATAACTTTTGTTTTCTCTATAAAACTTTTGAATTCCCCATTTAGTCCGCAACAAATAAAAAAAAGTAACCTCTTTTTGTCTATGGTCGATCGAGATGCACGCGCATAGGCAAACAAATAAATTGTTAACACTATTGCGAAAAAGAAATTTCACAACACGTTTTCACTATTGAAATTATAGTTATTTATTAATTAAAATTTCTACAAGTACTAGTTATGAAAAAAACCATTTATGTTGTACAACGTCCGATATATGATGTACCTAATTGATGTGAAGCCCTTAACGTTATGGAAAGTTTACTACCTGAAAACTGCAAGGGTAAATATCTAATGCCAAACCACCGAATTACCACTTGTCTAGAGGGGCTGTTATGTTTACGTCCATCAAATGGTCGCCGGTGAACTTAATTGTTCACATCAGTTACTATCCCAGTCACGTCTGGCTCATTATATTTGTCACATTCGAGTTCATTAAGTGGTCAAGGAATGCAGATTACTAATAAACAATACACATTTGTGTCATAATAGCTCCTACGCGTTTTATCGTCACGTGGATATAGGCGTGTTTAACATGTCAATTACACGCTATCGGGGTGTATCTGGACAATGCGGTAACAATACAAATCAATGTATCTGGATGAGTGTGTCATACAAGACTGGCAACTGCACACGGAATGCTGACTTGTGGAAATAGAGCCGAACGTTTTCCTCGAGTAAATTTCACTCTATCTATACGGAAAAGTCGTGTAGATCCTTTCTCTGAGAGTGAAAGGGGTAGAGTTGATTCGATAGCAGTTCTAGGATGTTTTCTTACCTGCAACCTATGAAGTACGAGATTGAGGATTTATAACGTTACAGCAATGTTTCCAGTGCCTGTATTTCCCTGAAAGGATAGGCAGAGATGTAAACGGCAGGCTAATGAATATTATCAAACTGTTTGCTCCCATAATAGAAGGAGAATATACTGCACTGGCAACAGGGCACTTTAAGGTGTTTGGTGACCTACGGGCCGAATGAACTTCATCTGTAAGTCTGTATACCTGCTTATTGATGTAAGAGGTTCTGGTGGAGGCGTTCTTCTCGGGTTTGGGAGGTCAGGCGGCAGCCACTCTGAGAAAAGCCTTAGCCTTTTCTCATAAGCCTTATGAAACAATTTAAAAAGATTTCCCTGATCCAGGCATCGAACATAGACTCTAGGTAGAGTTGCAATTATTACCTCAGCGCCATCGAAACGTATCTGCATACAAATTACGTAACAAAATGAACGCAATGTGTCTAATTGAGTTATTATTGAATCTAAACGATTGCCCGAGCAGTTGATCAGTGTCAGTGACACAGTTATTTACACTAATAGAAGTGCTTATGTTTGCTATTTACTATTGTGTGGCGGCCTGTCGGCTCTCTGAGCGAGTAGTGCCGTTGTGCCCGCCGCGTTCGATACCACTGCGCGCGCACCCGCCGCAGAAGTCTCAGACACCATACACTGTACAGACACAACACAGCACCGAGCTCCGTGCACACTGCACACCGTCCCCTGTCTGCACAACACACCACCCACAAAAAATTCAAATACCTACATACTTTTTATAACTCTTTACAATGTTTTATAGCCTTATAAAAAGCGCCGACAATTACGGACGCATCTGATTCGCACCGAGCAATAAACCTTAAGATTCGCAACGCTCCAAGCCATATTCTCGGATTAGCAAGTTTTTACAAATTTTACACGCCCGTTGCGTCATACCGATAATCGCGCGATTCGCTGAATTAATTCCAGTTTTGGAAAGCTCTTAAGAATAATTTTATTTCAGTTCATAATTTAAAAGTTGTGCGGAGTGCGGCGTGGGTCGCGTCAGTCTGGGTAGGCGCTCCGATGCGGGAGCACGTGTTTCTGTCGCTAGTAACATCGACGAACGCGCTCGCGAGTGTTCCGTATAAAAACTAACGCGTCTCTTTCAAAACTTTGTATTTAATAGTTGTGTACTGTGACCATGAGGTGTTTAGTGGTGTTTTTGAGCTTGGTGGCGTGTGCGAGTGTGGCGGTGGCAGCGGCCGGCGTCTCGTGCGCCTTGGCCGAGGAGTTCTTCATGCGCCACAACGTATCAGCTGATGATAACGACGAACCAGGTGCGGATATCCAAACATGCTAAGGTTGAAAGGTTGATGTTGCGGTGGCCGCTGGGGAAATGCCACGGGTGAAAGACTGCGAAGTTTTTTTACCAAAATTAATCTTCAGAAGTAAAAGAATAATAAAAGTTGTGAGATTGAATCGTGGAACTTTTGAGATTGACTGTCGCGTGGTACTTGTAAGTACAGTCGGGGATAAACAGTTGAATAGGACGAATTTAACAATATTATTATATTAACCAAACTCTCTATTGATAGAACTCTTGCTGAACATGTATGACAGTTTTAACTCTTTTTTTTTAAATCACGTTAATTCAATTTTTTATTTGCTTCTAATATAATGATTTGAAAAGGTTATGAAAACTAGGTCTTCAAGCAAATATTTAAAACGTATTTGACTGAAATTTTTAAGTTCACTCCTGAACTTACATTACATTGTTAGCGTACAGCGGTTGGAATATGAACTCACGACCCTTCGATAGTATTGCCGATATCTTGTCTAGTTTTTTCTAGGCACTTTAGCTGCATCACCATAATTTAGTTACAAGAAAAGTATTAACAACGATTGTCTTCAGTTTATTTCATTGCTGAATTTGTATTTTATATTATTTACTTCTATGCAAGTAAATAATATATTTTTTTTATTATAGTCAAGGGTTCCGATTGGGGTAGACAGGGTTTAGCTTAGTAGGAGGGGTTAGGGGGAATATTAGTAATTTCGATAATTTCGGTTGCTATTCTTTAAAAAATATTATTCCAATCCTGGCATGCACCTTTCGTTTTTTACTCTCATACCTATATGTATTTTATTATTTATATTAATATAAATAATAAAATATTTTATAATTTATACTTTCATATTTGTATTTGCTGAATGCTGCTGTATTTTTCGATACAGTGCTCCAAATTGAGTTTATTTTTAAGAAGCTTTTAGTACAACTCAGGAAAATAGAGTTTTAATTTAAATTTGGTAGAGTGTCCCGGTAGGATTGTTATTCTGGAAGTAAGGGATAATTTAGGCTTGTAGAGACCGATTGCCTGATTTCCATATTTAAATTCAAATGCTGTTGGACGTTATGGGAGGTAATTCTCTAACTTTGTAGGTATGTAGAGTGGATTATGTCTTAGGATACCAGTAACGATGCAGCTTACATTTCAAAGTGAAATGTAGAGTCAAAAAGAAGTAGTTAGACCTTACCACTTAGCTGCAAATGTTGATCGTCATTATTTTTGGGGATAAGCAGAGTTGTATTTACCTTGACGCTGCTAGAACCTCTTCTGTTGATAATTAGATTCAGCCTGACTCGGCTATTGAACATAAGTGCTTCAATTACCAAGATAGTATAACAAAATTAGGTATGTACTCTATAAAAAAGTATTCTTGAGTAATGAAAAGTGCTATAAAAAGATGTAGAGTCTCAGGTGCGAAGTAATGTCCTACTTTTCTTGAAAGGATCGGTAATTGATGTCATTGTCGATAGTCAGGTAGAGCTCGGGTTTGTATTTGTATAGTAGTTAGTTTTTATAGACTCTACATACTTATATTATATACTTTCCGATGGAATGAGTGTCTCTAGCAACTTCGTTGAGATGCAAGATAATTTCACCAGCAAATGGTCCACCTGTTCTCTTGCCATCGGACACCAATGGTGTTTTGTGTATGGTAGAGTGCCATATACAGAACCCTCACCCTAAAATTATGACTCTACCAACTTTAAAGTCGCTTTAGCAGGTAAAGAATAGAGTATTAAGGGACAACGCCGTAACAGTAACGTGTTAATTTGTGTGATCATTGTTCCTAAATGTAGAGTCACTTTTAAAAGATAAGAATTCAATAGAGCTCTACCTTTAGTTTCTTTCCAGAGTAGACAGAGAGTAGTAATTTCTTACAATGCTTACATAATTATTTTACCCCTGACTCTATATTATTTTTGGCAGAGTTGTAGCAATACTAACATTTTTATATAC
Organism: Eilema caniola; assembly: GCA_949126895.1. Lineage (NCBI taxonomy): Eukaryota > Metazoa > Arthropoda > Insecta > Lepidoptera > Erebidae > Eilema > Eilema caniola. The sequence continues at coordinate 9,492,189 of OX421462.1, forward strand.
ATTAAAAACTTTTTTTTATATTAATTAGGTGACAGACAAGCACACGGCCCTCCTGATGGGAAGTGATTACCGTGGCCTATGATCGTTTGCAATTTGCAACACTAGGGACATTACAGTTGTGTTGCCGACCTTGTAGAAACCTTCTAATGCCCTTCTTGAAGAACCCCATATTGTAGTCGCTTGGGATACCTAGGGCAGGAAGTTTTTCTATGTTTATGTAGATAATATTCCATCTACTATACTATCGTATTGCTGACAACCGGGTATGTTTTCATGGACTGTATTTTTACTGTCATATAGAAAATACCGTATCCCTAACTCACTCACCTGTGGCAAGAAATGGGGTAGCCCCTTTCACTCCACCGGGAACTACGCCACGCTTGCATATTTTAGAATATATTATCCAAAAATAAATATTCAACAGCATCCACAGAATAAAACGGAACGATGTTCTTAGTGAGGATTCGCAACAGTCACTGTATCAAATCCAATTACGGTCTCGTTGGGCCCGGATCTGCGCCACTCACAAAGTATATGGGCCACCAACATTGGAGCCAACAAGGCCAACTTAGCATTAAAAAAATATAAACGAGATTTTTTCGGAACTTTGCCCGCATGGACATCTTTTCATTTTATACTTTTTCTAGATTAAAAGTCCCGTTAAAATAGGTTCAGCAGTTTCGGAGATTCCCTGTTACAAACTGACAGACATTATTTTAAATGTGTTTTTGTATAGATATAGTGTATACAATCATATTATGCATTCATTAAAAAAATGTTATTTCAACGTTATAAACAGACATTGCAATTTTATTCATTTGTATAGTTTCGCAACAGTAACAGTTGTATATTAAATCCCATAATGGTATCGTTGGGCCCGGATCTTCTCCAGAGCCTTTCAGCCACCAACATTGGCACTTGGCAATAAATTATAATGTACCAACAAGTGTTCGTAATATGTCATCTGTACTGCTATTTGAGAGGGTGTTGAGTGGCGTCGCACGCGCCGCTCATCTCAAATGTCCGTCTCATTGCTCACAGCTGGTTGGTTATGCAGGGTACAGTTTAAATGATGTACTTACATGTACATCATTTAATGATGTACTTACATGTACATCATTTAATGATGTACAGGTAGATCATTTAAACTGTACTTTGTACCTGGCATGTAATGAGAAAGTTTGTTAAGGTGTTTGAATGTTTATTACTCAGTCACGTTCAAACGAATGAAGGGATCTTGCTGAAATTTGGCATAGGGATAGAGTTATAGGTATAAACTAATAGGCTATGTAAAACGTAGCTGGAATAAGTTCCAATGGGTAACAGAAACGGGAACGAAGGTGAGTCCGGTAAAGTCTGGCTTGCTTGAGTTTTGTAGAGTCTCTTTATCGTACATCGCACTGACAGTTCAATGCCTTTCATCATCTACTTGCCCTGATCACAATTCTTTGGCTTCGGCGCAACATGTCATTTTCCTCCGTTAATTCCTGTCAGATGCCATTTCCTCAGTTACTCCCTTCTTTGCCACACCATCCTTCAAGGAATCCATCCATCTTTTCTTGGGCTTACCTCTACTCCTATAGCCCTCTACATTGATACTTTATAGAGTAGTTAATACGTATAATAACTACTGTAATATAAGATACTGTCACCCTCTTGGATGTCGGTTATTGCGACCTATCCTTTCTCAAGTCTGTGTACCAAATTTCATAAGTTACCTACGAAAAAGATGAACTTTCATTTGTAAGAAAGTTCGTCGTTTTACTCCCGAAAACAGGTTGAAAGAACAAACTTTCAACTCCTTTTCCGGGAGAAACAGAATCTACCTTTTTCCAATTTCAAGTCCATCTCTGTACCAGATTTCATCAATATCGGTTCATAGACAGATAGTCATACAGAGAGAGTTACTTTTGTATTTATAAAATTAGGATTTTCCAATCTCAATATAATATTAGTATTATATATTAAGTACTCAAAAATATATCAAGCTGTACATATATGCACACTGTGCCAAAGACAGAACGTTTACATATTACTGGAACACATTACCCGACTAAATTTAGTAATCAGGTAAATCTAAAATCTTTTGATAATACCATTAATCCTAATTAGTTAGGATTAGTAGTGTTATCTAAAGATTTCAGATAAAATCGATTTTGATATCATTATAATAAAAATAATAATACACAGACATACCTACTACGCAGTTTCTAGACCCACCTTATCCAATAATGGGTTAGTCTTGATATCCCCATTCTCAATTTTTTTTTAAGTTCCCCGCAAAAATTTCTGCTAGAAAATAGCATGATGAAACGCTATTCCAAAACCGAAAATGTTCGTGGAGGGGGGGGGGGGGGAGGTAATCGAAAACAAGGGAAAGCAAGACTAAAAATTTTATTGAAAAGGTACTAGACGGTTTTAAAAAATAAATTTCAAAGTTCGAATATAGTTATGATATCAAAGTGATGTGGCTGAGCCGAACAAGTTTAGATGTAAATATTTAAAGATAGGTACTGAACCTATAAATATTTACGTCTGATAACACTAACACTTTATACTGTAAACATTCCTGCATTAGATAACATCGGTAGACGGGCAGACGTATCGTCTATTGACTGATATCTGGCCAAGTGCTAGTCGGACCTACGCACGAAGGGTTCCGTACCATTATCTATACAACAATAGACCCCCCGAAGCCCTCATTAAATGTATATTTTATTCTGATTTTAGTAATTGTTGTTTAAGCGGAATCAGAAATATTTCATCTGTGAAAATTTCAATTGTCTACCTATCACGGTTCGAGAGATATAGGCTTGTGACAGACAGACAGACTGTAGAGTCATAGGGTTCTATTTTAACCCTTTAAGTACCGAATCCCAAAAAGTAAGTAATTCCTTTTCAACCACCTGTCAGTTTATCTCTATAGTATTCTTGATAAATACGTCATTATATGCCCCTCGTCTCTCGGCAGAGGTTGAAAGCCCCAATTACTCGAGTTGAAGGACGCTAATAGTTGTATTATTTACTCTGTTGACATCAAACTAGAGGAAATGTTAATTGTATTTAATTGGATGAAATAAAAATTATCTTGAATAAATAAACGTTTATATGACACATTAACATACCACTTAAAAATTATCTAAATATCAAAATAAATTAAAAACAAAAGGTAGTTTTGGCGTGGGAATCTCGAAAATATGTCAATTGACTACCAACTTACAAGAAAAAAAAATGTAGTGATTCTTACCTATTTCTGTTTACTGATTACTGGCAGTTATTTTCAATGCGATAACGTATGTCGTTAAAAATAAAAAGGTATTTGAATTTTCATTGTTCTAAATACAAAAACGTCTGTCCCTCCATAAAACGTAGATTTTAATAAAGAAAATGTCAAAATGTGTTATCTGTTTTATAATTGAAAATTATAATAAAAGTCTATTACGTTTACGAAGAGAGTGACAGTTAAATTAAGACTCAAGGTCATCAGTATTGTTTTTTTTTAATTCGCGGTCACGACCGCGCGTTCACCTTTGTGTTATCGGCTTCATAGGTACAATCCCGCCTCTTCCCTGTCGGGGTAGGTAGAGATCACTTTGATATGATAAGTTTACATAACATGCAGATTAATTCATATTGTTATTAACTTTGCGCGTCATGTAGAGACACAATTTCGTAGAGAATTTAAAAAATCTGCCAATTTGACGACACATTACCCATTACTTAGAAACCATAGTAAATTGATACCCACTGTTGAAAACGTGCGTTTTGTGTACAAGTACTAACTAACAAAGAAAAATATACACATAATATATTTAAAGATGTATAATTAGGAGTCAGCTGTTTGCGATATGACACCCGACCCTAAACCTCGACCGGCCCGCATGAATGGAACAATACCTCTTATTATAATCGCACAGTACTGTATGTCATACATTATTTTTGCGATACATTACGTAGCTACTGTTGCCAGTCAGTTGATAGGTAGGTATAAAAATGTCTTCGTGGATCGAAGCTCCTTACATAATTTATTAGCCGATCACGTTCGTAAAAGTAAAGCGAATATACCTTTAGCTGTAACGAATGGGAGCACGCGACGATTTTTGAATATCGAACATATCGAGGACCGATCCACTGCGTCGTAAAAGGTACTTAGGGGAAAGTCACGAAAAATTACGTGTCTGAGACTAAACCGCTAGCGGGACGAAGACATGAGGAGGGGGAGGCGAGACGCGGGGTGAATGGCGGCGGGTAGGCTTTGTTGCTCGTGCTGGCATTCCTCGCCTGGGAACCGGGAACGGGCATTGGGCCCCGCGCGCCGCGCACCTGCTCTCCGCACCCCCCCGCCAGCATTCCTGCCCTCTCTCACTTTCATTGTTCCCTTCGGCGCGGGAGGTCGCCGCGCCGCGTACAAATAATGGAACCAGTCGTTTTAGTGGGGACGACTTGTTGGCTCACTCCAATAAACACGTTCGACCTGTCCATAAATGACATTTAGGGATACACTTGTTAATTCCGGGCGCGCTGGCCCGCCGACCCCGCCGACTGTAATTCGAATTCACGGCTGCTAGTTTTCGTTTCTGTTATCCAATTAACTAGAAACACTAATCATATGTTTGACAGTTAACGGTAACGTTTACCGGCGAGCTCTGATACACCTGCGCGGGCGCATATCCTAATGAAATCATCCCCAATAACAACAATAGAGGTGGCCATTATTATTGTAATTTATCAGAAGGGTCCGAGACGTTAGTCATCGACGTGCTGCGCCGAATTTTGATTCATTTCAGATGCTCGGAATGCCATTGTGATCACCGCTATTACCTGAGCGCAGGTACTCCAACACCGCAGCCTCACTTTTGTTTATACGTTTTGACAAACTTTTGTGATTTAAAAAGTGTTATTATCAACAAGGGTGGCAACTCTATTGTCTAAATTATCTGCGTTACACTTGTTTTTTTTTAAGAACGCTTCTGAAGCGAAGGTATCTTGGCATAATGCCTATTGAGTGGAATGAATTGAATATGTTAAAGAAGGCGGAATTATAACGGAAGTTGCGTCTAACAGGCACTTATATTAAGCGTTTCCTGTAAGGGGAAGTCTTATTGTAATTCATGAGATGCCTTAGGTACCTATATAATATTTGGGTGGTGTTACATTAATGTGTTTTAATATTTACAGCAGTAGGTAATTTAAAAGTTGCTTTGTTAATGGCGTGATTACGGGCAATTAATGGTGTAACAGCTTTTTTTATTACATTATGTTTTAAATGATATAGGAAGTTAAAGTACCCATGGTTATTTATAGTTAATACTTTACATAATTTGAATTGTTACACATAATTATGTAATAGACTTATCTACTTTAATTGGCCAGCGATCGGGGTCAAATTAGTTTGTGTTGGACAAATTAGTTGAAACCGATGTTCCAAACATGAGTCCTATATATATTACTAGCTGTCGTCCGCGGCTCCGCCCGCGTGGATGTCGGTTATCGCGAATCGGACTATAATTTGAGATTTAAACTATCCTATCTCTCAAGTTGGATCGAACTGCACATGGTGTGCGAATTTTATTATAATCGGTTAAGTGGTTTAGGAGTCCATTGAGGACAAACATTGTGACACGAGATTTATATATATTAAGATATCCATTTATAATTTGTCGTCACATATATTCAGTCGTGGCAGGTTTGAGTAAATCTAGAGAGGTGAAAACCTTAGGTGCAACTGGGTAAATCCTAATATGATGGAAATAAATTAATATAATACTATTTGAATGGCATTTTTAAGCATTTTGTATGCTGAATATTCAAATCGCTTAAGATAGAAAAAATATTGAATTGGTCTAGGCGGGGTTTGAACCCGGGATCTTTGTCTAACAGGGGCAATGCTTTAACCACTAAGCTACTAGACCCACTAGGCTATCTTTTTGTTCTATCTTAATCGATTTTGATATAATACTCATTGTATTAGAAAAAACTGAGACTCTTTTACGGGTCGAAATTCATCAAAATAATTAAACTTATTTAAAGTGAACATAAGTATTTATTACTACAGAGTCCCTTTTTTTAGAATCAATTGTACGTGTAACAGGAATTGTTATAGTTTCATTAGAATTATATATTTTGTACAGTGAGCTACAATTGTTTAGCCGTAAAACGCTCATAAAAATTCTAAAGCGCTAAGAGCTTCAGAATTTAGACTGTTTTGTCGTTTTCGTTTTAGTGGTACAGTCGACAACAGAAGTAGCTTAACGCATTCCAAGTTGCCGATCAGCCTAATTCTAAAATCTCTCATTTAATTCTACTAATATTATAAACGCAAAAGTTTTTAAGTGGGGATGTTTGTTACTCTTTCACGTAAAAACTACTGAATGGATTTTAATGAAACTTTACAATAATATAACTTATACTTTAGAATAACATATTATTATTATTATTCTTTATGTTAAGCACACAAGCAGCTATTAAGCTGATGCGTGTGTGTCCTGTGATCTGGAGATTCTGTCGAGTTTGTTTTTTAAAGCATTGACATTGGGTGCCAAAACAATGTCTTTCTATAGTATGTTTCATTCTCTTACAACACGATAAGGTAGACAGTGTTTCCGGGGTTCGAGTCTGGAGTCTGAGGTGACTATTTTCATTTACATAGGTAACTACTTATAACGATTATCGATATTTAACGATAACCGACATCCACGCGGGCGGAGCCGCGGGCAAAAGGTAGTACAATAATAAAAACATTAAATTAAACTTTTTCTCAAAAGACTGGGAAAGTAAAGTTGTTTAAATGTTTGTGATTCAATCACACTTAAACAGATGAACAGATTTGGATCAATTTTAATACAGGGATAGACCGTAGTCGGGAATAACGTATAGGCTTCTTATTATTTCAAGAATAAGTTTCCTTGGGTTGTGGGAACGGAATCACAATTCGACACGGGTAACAGTTGGAATGCAATTAATTCAGGCTAAAAGAATTCTGAGCTAAAACAATTCTAGGATCTTAAACTAAAATAATTGTGAGGTAAGCTTAATAGAACGTGTAAAGCCTCACGTCACTAGTACCTAATAACAATTTTTAGACGGGAATTCACATTAAATTCGTGACCACGTCCAACATAACTCGTTTGGGCAGTAGAATGTACATTTCAGAGGTTCAGATGAACATTGATCGAGTACTCCTCAAGGAATTAATTAAGTAAGATAAGGCGGTCGTGCTAATTATTGTGGTCGTGTTTGGACATTTTGTATCTGTGGGGGTGTGCAGGGTTATCTGCAAGTTCAGAACGAATATGTGCAGTATAGTATACAGTGGCTATCCTGATAAATTATATCTAGATTGTATGAAAGGTTAATTTGTTCTTATGCATTGCAATCGTGATCATCGTCTTGGAATGTCCTACTCATGATATAATAAAATTAGCTACGATAATTTGACTGATAGTCTTGGGACTGTTAGGTAATCGATTGATTACTGAATGGAGAATTTATTACAAAATATTCGGTTAACTGCAATGAATTCTGCATCTGTTACAAATAACACAAAAATTGTCATAAAATGAAAAGTACTGGGCCAAAGAGTTAAATTTTTATGAGGATCTAAAAAATCACGTAAATAAATATCAAATGAATTCAGAACTCCTTTTTTATATATCATTATCGTTTTGCAATTCTTAATCTTTATATCATATTAGATAGACTCATTTTATGTATTTTTATTTACATAAAGATAACTTTAGAGGGTTAACTATCGATCGCTTTTGACCCTGGACATTCGTGAGTCATATGCGGTCACAGTAACTGGATACGGGAAGCCCCGGGGCCGGGTCGATGTGTAACCGATAGTGTCCGGGTCACCACATTCTGGCCGACCCGAGGCACCTGTCCCATATACAGCTACTAATTACTATTGACATTGTTACCCTATAACGTTTGAACATCAAAGAGCGTATTTGTTAGGGTTACCAGTCTTTGATGTTAGAATTGAATATAAAATTAGATTTACGCATGCTAAATTAAGTGTAACTTGTTTATTATATTTCAATACAATAATTTTACAATCCTACCATATAATAGTATGCACGTCACAGATCCGGATCATTATATTCCAATCCAATAATTCTACAATCCTACCATACAATAGTATACACGTCACAGATCCGGATCATTATATTCCAATACAGTAATTCTACAATCCTACCATACAATAGTATACACGTCACAGATCCGGATCATTATATTCCAATATAATAATTCTATAATCCTACCATATAACAGTATGCACGTCACAGATCCGAATCATTATATTCCAATACAATAATTCTACAATCCTACCATATAATAGTATGCACGTCACGGTTCGGATCATTATGTTCTAATACATTAATTCTACAAAACCTATAATATAATAGTATGCACGTCACAGATCCGGATCATTATATTCCAATACAATAATTCTATAATCCTAAATAGTATGCACGTAACGGATCCGGGTAAAAGTTGGCACCAAAATAGATTTTAGTCTGGATTAGCACAAATACTATTTTTTATCCCGGGAAAAGGTGTGGGTTACGCGATTGGAGCCACTGACCATAGATAATTTGTATATAATAATTAGATAGATAGATAGATATGTACATAGACAACTCTTTATTGTACACCAAAATTAGATTACAAGAGATAATAGTATGGATTACAGTAATTATAGTTAATGCACAATGGGCGGCCTTATCGCTAAACGCGATCTCTTCCAGGCAACCGTGGGATGGAGAAATATTCAGTAACACGCACGTTATAAACTGTGTTGTAGCTGTCACATTAAAATATAAATCACATTTAGTGCAAAAAGAATAATTGTAATGTATAAAAAAATAAAGTATAAAAATATTTATAAATCAAGAAAAATATTTCTGAATTCTGTATTCTTTCTTAAATAAATATATTTCTTGTAAAAGTGTTGTTTATTATTATTTTTTTACTTTTAATGGATTTGATAATTTATGTTACAATTTAATTAAAAATAGTTTATCATCAGATAACTGTAATTTATTTATATTTTAGTGTTAAAAATTCTAAAGTAAGTATATTATATACAATAAATTAATTCAACTTAATTGCTATCTTGTAGAAACATCTAAGCTTTTATGTTAATAAGCACATCCATGCCAATTTGCTTCTGCATAATTTAACATAATGGTATATTTCATTTATATTTTAGAATTGATCTACCTATATTAGCATCATTAGAAAATAGATAAATTAGTTAGATATAATATATTTAAATGTTTTGTTAATTAGTAGTCTACGTTTGTGAAGGAATAATTCCGAAGTCGACCGTATACGAATACTGCAGACGCAGGCAGCACATACAGCACGTACAATACTTGTAAAACTTTGATCCGAATAAAGGAGGCCGTCGAGAAGCCGCAATGAATTACGTGTATTTGCTGCGTGCATCTGCAGATGTCGATGCCGCCACCTTCGAAATCATACCTTTAGTTAGATGTAGAATCGTATCTGTGATGATTACTGATGATGATATTTATAAAATTACTATCTTTTGACTGCGGCTCCGCCCGCGTGGATGTCGGTTATCGCGACCAAACATAACCTATGTCCTTCCTCAAGGTCTAATCTACCTCAGTACCAAATTTCATCAAAATCGGTTCAGTGGTTTATGCGTGACAGACGGACAAATCGACCCACACACACTTTCTGATTTATAATATTAGTATGGATTTTAATCGATTGTCAAAATTTGAAATCAAACAGACCATTTTATACACAGTCGTCTTTCTCATTAAGGTCGACAGAGACGGTATTTTCACATGCTACGATCCTGGCGCCCGCCTTTGGTCTTATATTTATTTGTCTCGTACTATAAGAATATGGTAACTATCAGTATAAGAAGACTTGTAATTTTACAACTTATAAGCAAATATTCTAGAATGTCACTCAGCTGAATCTTGATTTCAACTTCAACTTCAACTTCAACTTCTTCAAAATGGCCTCTGCAGCAAATCGCCACAAATTCGCCAATGTCAAGTAAAAATGTAATATAAAATTATTAATGGCGACACGCCAATGTCGAGTGTACCAGAGCCACGTTAGCCACGCCAGTAAATTTGTTTCCGTGTGTCCGCCCCCCACGAGATTCAGGTGGACGATCAGGACGTGTGGTTGGATTTTAGGGGGCCAATCTTGATTTATCAGAGGCAAATTGTATAGACAATCTGCCAGACAACCTGTCAAATTTGTCAATAATGTACACAATCTATCATCAGACAAATTCAGGTTCAGTTGAGTGGCATTCTAAAATACGGGCCTTAGTTTATCACATTTTTTGTATTGGCAAAAGGGTCCACTTGACGACTATATACCCGCTCCCTATTACGTCAAACCGAAAATCATAGTTGGGGAAATGTTCATATACCTCTACCTACCTCTTCGGGGACTTACAGTTATTTATACATCAATTAAGGTTTAATATTTTCTGTGAAGTTTTCGAAGTTAAGTACTTGGTCGATAACTTAGAAAGCGTCAAGTCAATTCTGATGGCGACTGTACTTTTATTATGAAGGAATCTGTTCCTTTATCAAGGTGTCTCTTGAGGCCATTTCTACGTATATGACCGACGTTTCGCGCAAAGATCCTGCGTGGAATAGAATGACAACTGTATAGGATTTGACGTATTTTGACAGTCATGTCTTATGCATGTCATAAATGTCAAATTCCATACATCAGTCATTCTATTCCTTCAAACGCCGGCCAAGGAATTGTCACTTGTCTAAAGGGGCTGGTCAAGTCTGCTGAGACGGGTGGGGCAGTAGACGGTTGATGACGTCACTCCTCATTATCACACAATGTATGTTGTACGTGTCCAAAGAATATACCAGACTATAATCTGAACTTTAAACTCAACATTTTTTTGCTAAGTATTGATAAACTTTATGAACAGAACACTTTATACAGGGGATTCACTAAGAATGCCGACGACCCGATGTTAATACACGTGGACAGATATACCAGCTGTTGTTTTGATGGGGAAATTATTCATAGTATGTAATGTACAGTCGCCCACTGAAGTTGTTTCCTTAAATAACAAGCAAATAAACATTTTCGTATTTATATTAGCAAGTAGAAAGAAAGAAAGTAAATGTTTATTGACAACCTCCACTTTTATACAATTGATGTTTTATACACTTATACATTTAACATAAATTTCTAAATTATAGTTATACGTTCACACAGTCTCTGACTTCACAACCCTGAGAACAACTGAAGGTCAGTTTTTCTAATAAAAATCTATTCAAAATAATTGAGTCTCCATCTAATTTCAAACTCCTAAATGTCAAAAACGATCACAATTTCAATGAAAAGAGAAGTAATCCTCGTCATAACATTTTTTTCTTTTAATTAAGTCTCGATAATGATAAAAATGAACACTATGTTTTTCTTAAAAATTGTGTTACGAAATTTCATGGTTGATATTTCATTTGGTTTTGACAGATCGAGACCCTGCATTTTGAATAGATTTTTCTTCGGAGACTGGCTTTCAGAATACAATTATACAATTGTCTTCATTAACAAGTACTTACTCGTGTTTAAACATGATGCTAATCCCCCAGCATACTTTTTACTTCTGCAACTACCTGTTAAAATAAATTTTACCTGTAACTTATGACTAATACTTTCTAGAAGTTTCGTGACAATGGATTTTTTCTTATTACATTGTTAATGCAAATAGTGCCTTAAGATAGTATAAAGGTTCTAACTTTATGAACATAATCCGTTGCTTAGGAAAGTATGACGCATTAAAATTTAAAGACCACACATACTTAATATTTACTTTACGCACTTTTTAATACCTATAGTTCCCGGTAGAGTAGAATTTGGGGCACCCCTTCTCTTCCCATGTGGTGTCGTACAAGGCGACTAAGGGATAGGGCTGATTAACTTTAACATCAGACAGATATGTACAGCTCATACTCAGCCTCAGATGCATGGCTTGAGTCAACAATTGTGCCCGGAATACGGCAATAGGCTCACCCCCTATAACGTGGGATTGGTGAAATGTGGGTGTTAATTCACCTCTACCTAACCCTCCGGGGATAAAGGCGTGATTATATGTATGTATGAATGTTATACCTATCAACTTTACGCAGTGAGTGAAAAAAGTCAACTTTACTCAATTTTACGACTTTACTCAGTAATTATCAACACAACTCAATTTTCTCAATACTTATATAGTAAAATTGTTATAAATTCAAGAACTTTTCCCGTTGTCTATACCTCCACAATCAAGTCAACCTATGCTTACTTCACAAATAATCTAACGATAAGGTAATATATTTTTCACGTAACGTTGGTACGTGGATAAAAGAGAAAATACGTTTTAATAACATGAAGTGTTTGGGTCCGTACGTTTCTCGAGAATACGTTATCTCGAAATACGCAAAATGAATTTGAATAAACTCTCACGGCTGCAAATCCCGCGGCTCATTCAATCTATCTATTCAAGTGGGTTCTAACGTTTTCAGTCGAATTCTTATCGTTAACGAGGTATGATGGCAAGTTCCGATGCTACAGGAAGTGGGCCATTTCAGTGTCACGGATAAATTGAATTAATCTAATCAACCGATAAATTGCCCCTTAGCTGATGGGGTCGAATAATGTGGCTTCTGGCCGGTGAAATGTTCACAGTTAGTCTTTTAGCTTAGCTGTTGTTAATGTACTGGTTTTTTTTTAAATATAGGACACGTCAATTAGACTTCACCTCGCCTGATGGTAAGGCTAAAGGCAAAGTCTCGGAAATAGGTACCGGTCGACACAGGAGTACGTATGTCAATCAGATCGAGGACGTTTTAACAAAGGGCCAGTTCAAATGTCGACTTTCGTTCAATAGGTAGGTACACGGTTAAAGAAAAAGCTGTGCAGGTTCATAACTAGGCAACTATTTCGTCGCATATACCAGCTTGCAAGTGGAGCCCAATACATTCCTTTCAGCGTTGAGGCTGAAGTACAAATACAAATATTCTTTAATGTAGATCAAAAGAAATAAATTTACAGAAGTGTTATACAATCTAATGCAAAATGGGCGGCCTTATTGCAAATAGCAATGTCTTCCAGGCAAGCTTTGGATGGATAGAAGTGTATAGAAATCACACTTGGGTTTTTGATGTAAGAATACAACAACAAAATATGTATACACTATAACTCACAATATCTACTTACAATACCCACAAGGCCTACATATATAATACGTATAATACCTGTATACAGTATACAACATTATATTTTGTACAGACATGTACAGTTATAAAATATAATACACCTAAGAATAGATATCTTGTAAAGACAGATAGTACCCAGTCACCAGTATTTTGAATGAAGTACCTTCATGGAACAGATGAAATCATCTTTGCCGCTCCCATAAGCGACAAACAATCTTCTTAAGTGTGGTTCACGGTTGCATATAAGGCTTTCAGTTCACAGTGACCGGGTACCACTTATTCTTTCTTCTCCTTTTGGTTATTCCCGTCTTATTCATACCACATAGCCAGCAGATAAGCACACGGCCTGCCTGATGGAAAGTGGTTACCGTGGTCTATGGACGTGTGCAATGCCGCGTCAGAGGCGTCTGCTACCGACCCCGGAGAAACCTTCTAATGCCCTTCCCATGCCCATATTGCAGTCGCTTAGTTTACAGGTGAGTTTGGCTTGACTCCAAACACCCTTATACATTAGAATTTTAAAATATAAGTCTATATGTCCTTGAGTCCCTTAATACAGTTAGAATGTAAATGCGTTTTGTTGTTGTTTGTTTTGCACCGCCGTGTCCCGGTCGGCCAGTTGCGCGTGCGTCCGCTGCCCAACCTCATAAAATATATTTAGCAGATCCGGTCACGTCACCTCACGGCAAAACCATATGTTCGCAGTATGCAGCTGTCTTCCATAGCGAGGACTTACAGGAACATATTCCCCCTTATTGCAAATGGGCTAACAAAAGACTAATCGCGGAATGTGAAATAAAGGAAATGTTAAGCTGTCATTTGTGTGCCGCAATAGGCCTCAAGTGATTGGTTTTATTACTGATACTTACTTTTAGACCCGTATTCCAGACGATACTCAGTCCTGAATTTCGATTTATATAGATCTATCAATTCATCCCAAACTCATCTCAGTTTGACTGTTTCATAGTTGGACTATAAGCCAAGCCAAACTGCGTTCTTGAAGATGAGGCACATCCCTGACATTATTTTAGGATGGTCGGATACCGTTCAATAGTTAGTCAGCTTTAATACATAGTCAAACACCTACTATGAAAATGGCGTGGCTTTGATAAAAATAACATGTGAAAATATAAATTATTCCTCGGATACAGTACTTACAATAACAATTCTTATATTGTTAAGCAGCTGTCGACGCGCATAAATACTTATGTATGTACATATATAATAGACTGCGACAGGTCACATGCCTTGTAAATCAGTGCGTGACAAACTAGTTCGCCGAGCGAATTGTCACTCGATACAATATCGCTATAACACGAATATTTCGTTCCGATTCACTTCCCGATGCCAAATGGATTCGATTTTCGTCTCAATGCTCACTCTCATCTCAGATTTTTTGATGTATAAGGTGCTGAGTCGGAGTTCATTTCAAACGTTTCACTGTATATCTTGCCAAAGAATTTCATTTTCTGAACATAAATTTCACTTTTATGCCTGTAATTTATTCTTGTATTGCAATATATACCTTTACATATTTTATAAAAAAAGACGTAATGAGAAAACGTGGCGTTCTCGCGGGGAATCAATTTGAGTACACTGATATACTTTCGTTTCTTCACATCACTTTGGTGGTTCGAGGCTTGAATGAAAGTGGTTCGCTTAGTTCATGAATATGGGTATGTAACAATCTTTTTGTGCCTCTGTTTAAGAAAATTTTAATGAAGTCACTTATTTCAAACGTGGTTGGAAGGGCAGGTGATATTTGGTCACACTAAAAACAAAACTACATACATATAATACATACATATAATCACGCCCTTATTTCCGGAGGGTTAGGCAGAAGTGAATTAAGACCCACATTTCACCAATCTGTATACGGTCCCACGTAATAGGGGGTGAGCCTATTGCCGTATTCCGGGCACTATTGTTGACTCGTGCCATGCATCTGAGGCTGAGTCTGGGCTGTACATATCTGTCTGATGTTAAAGTTGATCAGCCCTATCCCTTAGTCGCCTTGTACGACACCACATGGGAAGAGAAGGGGTGGCCCAAATTCTACTCTGGCGGGAACCAAACTAAACCAAACAAAACTAAAATTAGCAAAACAAAAAATACTTAAGAAAACTACGGCATGGTAGACCAAGTACGTTTTATATTAAACTGTACTTGGAGCTACTTGCAAGCCGGCATAGGTACTAACTGGGCCCTGATTCTGCAATTTATTTTTCATGGCAAAACCACTGCCGTTCCCCAGACACTGTAATCAATGCCATTCAACTTTAGACGTTACAGTTATACTGTTAAAGTCTAAAATTAAATGACAATTTTGCAGATTTAATGAAAAATGTTATAAACTCTTTCTCTTTTCATTTTGGACTTTAACACTCAGCCATAAAGTCTAAAATTAAATGACATTTTATGCAATGTCAGCGGTATCACACTGGTTTTTTTGTGTCATAAAATTAGCAGAATCGGGGGCCTGATTGACGGACAAAACTCTGGCGTCGGCTTTCCTTCCGGGGCTAGAAGGTCAGACAGTAGTCGTCCCGTGAAAGACGTATAAGCCAAAGCAGCCCGAATGGCTTAGAATCAACCGGGATTAACGCTGCAATAACAAGTTCTGGCGAACTCAGGTTTTTATGTGTTGTGGACTATCCTTAAGGTTCGCTTTTGTGGGTACCGATTTCCGAATAAATACAAACGTAAATAAATTTGAACGATCTTATACAGAAAAGTTATTATTACGAGAATAGGACCTTTGGCAATACATATATGTACAGTTGAGTGTCCAATGTGACCTGAATGCAAGTTATTTGCATTATGTTGAGACCACTGCCCTTTTCTGGAACATTTGAGTCGCTGTTTAATAGTTATTATATGATGTTTGAATGGATGAATGTCGTGTGAACCCTGTACTATATATATTTATGAGAGAATATGCGGCGTTCGGAGTCGAAGAAGCCGCACCTGGTTATTCAAATGCATTATTGATTCGTTCCTTAATGTATTGAAACGCAAATGTAGAATCGATATATTTAAAATGAGATCACCTCGAAGTTAAGAAGGAAAATATCAGTTGTTAGACTATGTAAAGATTGGGAAATAAGATAAATATAAAGATTTAAAAAAAATAAGAATATTAGCAACTGAAGGTATCGAAATTACTTCTAACCCCTCCGACTAAGCCAAATTGGTGTGCAAGGAGTGGGTTTACGTCGGTAGTGTAATGGCCAGGATTCGAACCCGGGACCTCTCGATCGTTAGGCCGACTTATAAGATTTAGAATAGTAATAATAAAAACTTTCTCCCATCATTAGGAAATTATTACCAAACATAAAAACTCAAATATTACATAATTACATTGAAGATTTTACTCCATAACTGCATAAATAAGATGCTTTACAAGCAGATGTCTTAGCTTTCTTTCCACATTTTTAATTAAACATCTTTTATTTGGTTTACCTTTTATAAATATAGATATTGTTTAATATCAAAGCTAGAATATTACATAATGGCTTCTCTTTTTTTAACGTAATTGACATTCGCTTCTGGTAAATAAATTATAATTAATTAATATGATATTGGAAACTTTTCACTGTAGTAATGAGCCTTAACACGGCTCATCGCCGTTTAATTTATGATCATAATAGCATTTTTAATGGGAAGTAAAGGCTTTACTTCATAAATTGAAAAAAAAAGGTTCGAAATAGCGCTCACGTAGTAAGCTGTAGGCTGCTTTACCAGAAGAGATGTGCTATGTCGCAACGGAGCGAGGATGCGAAAGTTCAACTACGAAACTAAATGAACGTTTCTACGATAACAAACTGAGTAAGATGTGCCACGAAGATGTGATTGCTGTGCGAGGAAGATGCACAGCTCGAGCCATGCGAGACAGTAAAGAAAGCTTAGAGAGTGAGGTGTGGTGAACTGCTGCAGCCGCGCGTTCCACGGTTTTCATCCATAGCATGGATTCATAGCACAGATCCATAGCACGCCTCCTTAGCTCGCAAACACAGTACACATTCATACATAGAGAAACACAACGCATCCATAGCAACGTAGCAAAGCACATCTCTAATGGAAAAGCTGCCTTACGTAGGTTACGAGCTCCGCGGTGAAGCGAAACTTTATAGAGCAAAATAGGAGCAAAAACTTGGCAGCAGGCTTCGCCTCGGTTATCGAAAACGACAAGTCACTGATAGGAAACTCTTCCAAATACTTTTTAATCGAAACACTTTGAAGTTATATAGTTTCTTTCGCCTATATTTATCTTTGAAGGGGCAGGGAGGGGTTGCAAGTAAAGCATCAGAATTTCGTAATCTTATATTTTTTGTATTGCTTATTGCTGTAAGCCGTAAATCGGATACCGATCTTCTTTGCAATTTAAAGAACTATTTTTTTTCAAGTAGGCAGGAACCACTACTCAAACCCTTAACGAGGTTTCTCTACTTTCAATTGTTATCTGTGAATTATGTTATTATTAATTTACAAGAAAAAGTTAGCTAATTAAACATGCTTAAAAATTATCTATTTATCATAATTGTACAGTTGAAACTCGAAGCGCTTCTGCCAAATATTTGTTATGCATAAGGTCAAGGTGATATTCGACAAAGAAATAGGCCACGACGCTCTCAACACAGACTTCTTCATAAATCGGGTCGAGTCGGCATTGTCACTCGTCTCGTTGGAACTTAGACTGGAAATCGTTTTTAACTTTCCTCATTAAAATGTTTTGTTTTAAATAGTCTTAGTTCATAATCTGATTATATCACAAGATCTGAGAAGCTGTTTGGAACAAAAATTATATTACGAGTCTTGGATAAGCGAATTTCGATTTTTTACGGGGCGCAGACTATATGAATTAAGTACAATTTAATTTTAATAAGAAATTTTCGTAGGCATGGGAAGACGAGTGCGTGCATGGTACGAATGGGAAGGGGACGAGTGGGTTTCTCGCCCATCTAAATAGCGCGCCTGTTTATAATGTCATCTTATGCAGCTATGGCAGCTACAAAAAGTTGTGTATTCAAGTCAAGTTAAGGGTCAAGTAGCAGTGGTCTTTCGCGATACCAAATGTTTTATTCTAAACAGCTTTTCTAATAGAATGTTAGAAGTTATTTTTCCAACATAATAAATAATGCGTAGCGCAGCGAGCTTGTGAAAGAAGCAACAAATTACACAGGCACTATAATAGTATTCATAACATATACATAAGTTTTTATATATAAATTGTATTCTCGTGCGGTATTACGAGCTTGACTAACAATGCTAATGAGTCGTCTGCCAGATGACAGATGTCACCACGAGCGACGAGCGACGCAGGAACGAGTGAACGTGCTCTTCGCGTGTTACATTTTTATTTTAGCTTTTCTACACAATATTTTATGTGTATACTAGAGCTACTTCGTCTGCACGGACATTGAAATTAGGTCAAAATAGAGAAATCAATTTTTTAAATTTGTATTTTATCAATAACTAGCTGACCCGGCGAACTTCGTACCGCCAATATTTTTCCGCCCGCGTGGCGTCAGATTCCGTTCCCGCTACATCCTCTACTATAATAAACATATATTATACATATAAACCTTCCTCTTGAATCACTCTATCTATTAAAAAAAAACCGCATCAAAATCCGTTGCGTAGTTTTAAAGAATTAAGCATACAAAGGGATATAGGGACAGAGAAAGCGACTTTGTTTTATACTATGTACCTAGTTATATTTGTAATAGTTCGCCGAATAAACTAACTGAAGTGGTAGTAGGCTGACCACATCTATCGAAGGACCGATGGCCGTTGGAACAAACGAGTCGTAGAGTTGAAACCACGAGAAGGTAAAAGGCAGGTGGGATGACCACTAGCTAGATGGACTGACAACCTGGCCCCCGATTCTGCTAATATGACATAACAAAACCACTGTGATACCGCTGACATTACTTTAAATGTCATTAAATTTTCGACTTTATTGCTGCGTTTTAAAGTCCAAAATGAAAAGAGAAAGAGTTAATAACATTTTTCATTCACTCTTCAAGATTGTCATTTAATTTTAGACTTTAACTGTATATTAGTAAAGTCTAAAGTTAAATGGCATTGGTTACAGTGTCTGTGGCAGAATCACTGCCCTGCCCTGTCTGGATGTGGAAAGCGGAGGATCGGAAGCAATGACGTATATTGGGAAAGGTCTATATCCCGCTATGGGCTGCAGTCGGCTAATTGTTTAATGTTGATTAATTAATACTGTTGTCCCTGCTTATAGGTTGAAAGTATGTATGTATATAGTATTGAATGGACTAGCATAGACACTGTCGGCCTAACCTCACAGTTCCTACGTCCTACTAAAATTAAGAATCGGTTTTCCAATCTATTGTACCAATATTATTAATTTTCGATGTCGAGGATATACCTACTAATTTTAGATGGAAAACCTTCATACAATTATAAAGTAAATAGATTTGTTAACTTATTTTTCTTCCTTTGACTGCGAAATTACCCCGAGGTAAACGTGTATCCAATAAAAAATAAATTACCAATCGGCCAAGATATTGGGAATTAAAAACATTTGAGGGAATTTTATTTGTATTTGTTATTGTATTTTTACTTTAATAACCGACTCCAAAAATTTGGAAGTATTTGTATGTATATTAAGAAATTGCTCCTTGTAGGTACCCACTTTTTTCTTTGATATTTGTTGCTACGAAAGTCGTTTTTTTATAGACTAAAATCGGAATAAATTGGTTAATTGAAAGCAGAAGCTTCCAGATTGGTTCCATTTTTGAAAAGTTTTGACCCCAGTTCTGAGGTCTCCCGCTGTAGCTGGGACGAACGCTGAAAATCTTGTTTCTATTAATTAATCTTACTCCACACGCAGTCCATATCTCAAATGGAATAATTCTGTTTCATACTGTTTCATGTCAGGTATTTAATCAAGTGAATAGTATGTTGAAACATAATTATATATCCATCGTATATTCTCTATTACGTGAGGTCGGTAATATCCCTCGATACCACATTCATTATCGATGTTAACCCTGATATTCAATGAGATTGATTATAAGTATTTTCGTTGAAATATATACCAATAATAAAACTGAAGAGTTTGATTGTTTGTTTGTTTGGAGGCGCTAATTTTCACCTATCTACAATTTCGGCTTCTTTAAACAGGATGTAAAACATATTTGCCGGGGCCGTCAAGGTTGAAACCGCCATCTTGCATCCTCAGCATCTGGAATGGTGCCAGCATTTTCTGCACGTCTGATTAGGTTCCCCTTCAGTTTAACTGAATTGATTTGGAGTGGGTTCACATCGACTAGGATTTGAAATCGGTACCTCTCTATTTTTGAGGTCTCTCCTTTACCACTTAACTTTAAACATTTTTTTTGTAATTGTGAGTGTGTTACTTCTCCAGCTAAATCATAATATCGATAGGAAATACATTGCATATTTAATAAAATACCATTCTGTATATCACCTTTACTTCTTGCCCAACATTTATAAAAACGAACAGAGGTAGGTACATACATCAGTCGTTAAGTAATTCAACACTGCAATATTTGTTTAGTCAAAACCACTAAAACGTAGGGTCATCGTATCAATCCTGGGTAGGGTCGCTTCGGGCATTTAGAGGTGTCAGCCGCTTCCTCTATCAATATCAATCAGTGTCGGACACTGAGGGAAGGTCGGACCAGCCACTAGTGTTGCCAGCGTCAGATGTTCCGATTTGTAACATTTGTCACTTGTCTTGGCGAACCAAATATTTGTTGTAGATTGATTTAAAGAGATTAAGTTCCAAGACCAATGTTTATTTACAGGATATTGTCTGAAGTTAACGCGAATAACACTCATTGACATAAATCACTTTTTAATGGATTGTATCGCAATTTATTAGATCTTTTCATTTAGCCCGACGTTTCATCTACTTTTCAGCAGCCATGGTTGTGATTGACAAAAGCTGGTAATTGGGTATTTGACTGACCAGTCAAATAAGTTACTTTTTACTAAACGTCAAAACGGTAAGTTACGTAAGTAAGAAGAAAATATTTATGCCGTCATAATATTTAATAGTCAAGTCATTTACTATTACAGGTTGGGTGGACGATTAAAAACAAAACTAAAAAAAAATAAAAACTGTTATCACTCTTTTACCATTCTTAATTTAATAAATACAGCTAAATAATTTTTTTAACAACAGGAAAATATTAAATTGTCACAGTTTGATTTGAAGTGTAAGTTATCACCAAGTACCCGAATTATGATGAATTGATGGTTGTTCCGTTCCGTTAAAAAAGGTTTTATTTCACTGTATTTACATGGTGATTTTTTAAAGTATAAATGAAGTAATACAGTTCGCTTCATCGCAGTGAGTTATCATTTATTAATAAAATCTTACGTGTCCCAACACAGCGATCCGATTTGATCGTATCCGTATGGAGTTTTAGTAATAATATTTTTTATCATATCTCTGAGTCTCGAAGTCATGTATTATATCAAAATTTCGCTAGTTAATGTTGCGACCCAAGTAATAACACGCACGTTGCCAGAAAGATTTCATAACTGAAGTTTTCGTAATGAATAAAGCCCAATAAGGGTACATTTCCACAGAAGCCTAGAAGAGATATGCAGTAATCGACTAATCGCATCAAGTATTGCAGACAAAATTTGTGTTTCTCGTCTTCCCATCTATGTACAGTGTACTAATAAAGAAATGCCAGAGGACCAAAGTAACACAAGTGGTAGCAACTACTTATAATGTTCTCAGTGTTAGAGCGCTTTCACACTCATCCGATTTCCGATATCCGATATCGGTGTCATGTCACACCATTTGCTGTTTTCACATTCATCCGATAAAATCGGCCCGATACGGCCATTTGCTCGATAGCACAGACTAGTTAGGGATGCTAGGAGTAAAAATAAAAAGAAAGTAAGTGCAAGCAATTTTCGTTATTTTTTTTATGAAATTCGTGATCAGCGTCATCAATTAAAGCGAAAAGACATGTAACTCAGAAAATGTCAATAAGGTCGACAATTGCTTGCAGTGGCTGTTTTAGTTTCTTTGGGTTCCGATATCGGGCCAAAACAGTGGTGTTGGCTCCGATAACCGATATCGGACCGGACAAGGTGAAAGAGAGATACATATCTCATACATTTGACTTCTTCCGATATCGGATGTCGGATATCGGATATCGAATATCGGATGAGTGTGAAAACGCTCTTAGGGATGCTGTATGACGGGTGAAGTGAAAAGGGAAAAGTCGAAAGTGAACTCAAGCCATCGAGGTGAAAGTCTCGGATGCACTCGATATCAACGCTACACTGATTCATATAGATCCAAATTCATACAAAACAACAACACAAAATGTGGGATAAGCCAACTTACATACATTTTTACAGAAAAAATGAGTTTGTTGATTTTATTTGCACAAAAAATACGATTCCCATTACGTTTCGTGGTGACGCAACGACTGCCTATTTACGCCAGTAGTTATACAAACTTACTTTAAGCACGTTTCGCCCGAGAAGCTCCGTTCTCATAGCCACATAAAGTTAAACTCAAACAAACTAAAAGATCTCAATTACACGTGAGAACAAGTACCGCTCAACGCCCACGATACGTACCAATTTCTAGTTGAACAAGTAAAGGCTTCTTTACACAAGGGTTGTTAGGCTACATGCGTACAATATTTAAAAATAGCTAACTGTGTTGAGCGGAGTCGGTAGTCCTTTTGCATATTGTTTAAATACAAGACTGGTTCAGTGCCCACGAAACGGAAAACTGTTACTTTATCCGAAGCAAGTAAGAATAGTGATGCTAATTTGGGGTTGTATGTACGGTGGATTTAACTTCCCCACTCTTGTAATTAAAACTGGAGTTTTCCTTTACTTCAATCACTCCAAAATATTTGAAACTAGCTGAATCGTCACTTTACACAGGATAATTTTATAATCCGATTGCAGTGATATCTAGCGCGACCAAACTTTCGCCAGTAAGCTGTAAGTCGAATATAATTACAACCTCATCAACAGATTAAGAAGTCAGTTTATTTATACAGATACTATTTATATTATTGGTTCCTGGGGTGTATGGGATCCTACCAAGATACCTCATTAACAAGTTGGTACACTTAATAATTGATGGACAAGGCTCTGGTGCCTTAGTTTTAGGGAATCAATCACATAGCAATTGCTTTCCTATAGCCCAAAACAACAAGAACAGAAGAAGAATAACTTTTTCTGTTATTAAATTATCCCGCATAAATAAAATATTTGGACCGATATCCCCGCAGGCTAGACCCGCCCATGAGAAAGAGCCTTTACTCTCAACTGTCTAGAAATATGTGAGTGTCGAGATGGGTCCACTCGTACCGACGTACACTTAATAATTGATGGACAAGGCTCTGGTGCCTTAGTTTTAGGGAATCAATCACATAGCAATTGCTTTCCTATAGCCCAAAACAACAAGAACAGAAGAAGAATAACTTTTTCTGTTATTAAATTATCCCGCATAAATAAAATATTTGGACCGATATCCCCGCAGGCTAGACCCGCCCATGAGAAAGAGCCTTTACTCTCAACTGTCTAGAAATATGTGAGTGTCGAGATGGGTCCACTCGTACCGACGTATGGCCCACGTCAGGTCCCACGGTCGCGCCGCGGTTCGATCAAAGGACGGACAGCCTCATTTATAAAATTGACACGTGTTGATATCTGACATATTTGGTCCGATCGTGTCTGCCCGCCGTATTGACAACTCGAACCACTGGTTGTGTACCGTATTGGAAGTAATGCTTACGACTTGCAATTTACGTGTAGATTGTCACGCCTCTGTAATCACCAAAGTTGTTTATACAACCTAGTGTGGTGAGTAGCTGACAAGGGCTTGAGTCTTTAAGGTATTGATGATTCGGTTGGATCAAACACCCCCTGAAAAGGAACGATAATGTCAAAGTCAAATTAAAAATTCATTTATTCTGTATAGACCATTTAAACAGCACTTACAAAACGTCAAATTTAAAAAATAAAATTCTAGACTAGTTTAGCAAATAGACCACCGGTTCGCAATGCGGCCTCTACCTGAGAAGACTCCGGCAAGAAACTCAGCGGCCATTTTTTTTGTCTGTTTACAAACATTTGCTTGCTAGACTAAGTAGAGTCTTAATACAATAGTTTTCTTGAGTAGCATAGTTGAGCAAACAGCTCATTTCCAAGCTTGTTTATCATCGAAATATTCTTGGATTTTGTAATAGCCTTTTTGGAACAGTTTAGTCTTAAATACATTTTTAAATTTATTCACAGGTAAATCCCTAATTTCATTAGGGAGCTTGTTAAAAAAGCGTATACAGTTGCCCCAGAAGGATTAGGTACTTATTTTATGGAGTCTACTATCACAAGCTACAAGATTGTTTTTATGTCTTGTATTTAAAATAGGCCTGACACAAACTCTTGAAATTTTGAGATATTTTCTTGTTCTCAGGTTTTCCTTACTTACATCAGGGTATGTTGTTTCTTCCTGAAGAATTTGGAAAGAAAGAAACTAATAGTTTTGAGTAGCGAGGTTTGTACTTCCATACCCTGTATTTCTACTAAACTTGACCGTTCATTAAAGAAAATTTCTTAAAACATTACTAGACTTGATGGGAGTCGAATCTGTATCTACATGAACGGTATACGTATTCGCTACAATACAACTTAGCTACCAAGGTAGTTATAAAGATTGATATTATGTTCAATTATGGAAAACATAATATGACTATCAAAAACATAAAGGCGACTAATAAGGAAATTAATTCAAATTAATGAAAGTAATGTTCCTTAGACAGCACTTTTCGATCAATTTACGTCATTAATATGTAAATTTAATCATTGGTAGTTAATTAAACCAAATTACATTAACGGAATCTACCGAAACGAACATGAATGGAACAGACATCTTCAATTATAATTATCGATATATACGAACATTACATTTCTATACAAAATGTCTATCGATTTAGTGCTATTACCTGATAATTATGTAGAAATAGGAAGAATTTTCATTTAATGATATTAATTTTATTCACGACATTCTTTTTATCTAACGAATTTGTCACAGATAATTGCTATTGGCTCTTGGTAATTAGGGTTACCAAAGCTATAATATGTCTATATTTTTATATATTTATTAAAATTATTTATATAAGACAACTACCTCGATACTCGACCCCCGTGGTGTTAATGTTCCTAAAGACGGTGCGATTGCATGCAAGCTATCGATATTGCCTGCATGCGTTTGATTCTTAGATAGGATAATTTAAAAAAAATGTGGAGAGATTTTAAATCCAAGCCAACCTCAGCTGCAAGCCGGCTGTCCTCTCGGGATTCGTTAGCCGGCGTTTGGTGGAATAGAATGACGAATGTATGGAATTGACGTATATGACCAGTCGTTAACGCATGACATAACCGTCAAATCCCATAAATTCGTCATTCTATTCCACCAACCGCTGGCCAACGAATTGTAACTTGTCTAGAGGGGAAAGCATCTGCAGTCGATTTCATAACAAGCGGATCACAGGCTCCGCAGCTAAAGCTACAGATGAGTCTAGTCATCTTTATTTAATTTAACTCATTTAATCACTATGGTTAAAACTTTTTTACCTTTTCACTACTATTTCCAGCCTATTTCTGAAAAGCCTATTTCTATGTTTACCTTTTCACTTCTATTTCCAGCCTATTTCTGTAAAGCCTATTTCTAGCAAAAACTGCGTTTCTTATTTAAACTTCACGTTTAATTTACAATTGTTCTTCTTTAGAGTCCCAGTAGTAGTAATAGGGTAAAAATTTAACCCTATTACTAAGACTCCACTGTTTGTCTATCATCAGGCTGTAATTTCATGAACCGTGATAGTTACACAGTTGAAAATTTCTGTTGCCGTTAAACGAAAAAAGAATAAAATTAATATTTAATAGAGGTTACATAAATAGTACGGAAACCTCCATGCAGTCGCGCTCGCACTTGGCAGATTTTTTAGTTTCAGCAAATGTTACCAACATTTTACTTTCTTGGTAACCCTAACTGTAATATTAATAAGGGCAATTCGAAATATTTGAAATTATTCCAGAACGAATATCACATGTATAAACGTGTGGGTGGACCGTGAGCGAGTGTGAGGCAGAATGTTCGGAGACGTGACGACATTCCGACATAACGCATTCACGCCATGGCCCTGTTACTGCCGCCCTGTTCGTCTGTTATCATACTCCTAAGGCGTTTATGTGCACAAAAGTGTTCGTGAGAAATATTGGAAAATTCCTAACAGTGCTGTAGTCAATTCGAGAAGAATTTATTAATAAAACTTAACAAGGTCGGGCGGGATACCTTATTGCGTTTTTATTAACCAAAATTTATGTACTTATTTTTTCAATGTTTTTTTTATATCTTGAAACAGTATACCAGATGGTTACCAGCTTAACAAATGCTATACGACAATCACATACAGATCCAGAAATTAATAGAGTCCACACAACCTCTCTTTCCACTGTTTCATCATTTCTTTTACGTTACTTGATAGCACATAAGCTGTCTTGAAAAATGTAGGTCAAAAATACGTAATAGGAAGAAGCTTGTAAGAATTGTTCAACTTCTCGGGATCTATAAATAGATGAAAATGCGGGTTGTTCTGCCTACCCCAAATAGAGATAGTTATGAGTGTGAGTATATCATGTATATAAATTTAATATCTAAAAAATATACTCGTTCTATAACGTCCGCACCAGTGCCATGCCAAATCTCCCTTAAATTCCATCAAAACATTCACCTGAAACATTTATCTATTCTGTGTCTGATGTAATTTCAGTGAAGTGGTGAATATCTAAACTGTATCAATATCAAAACCTACTCGGAAGCCGGTGCACTGAGTGCATTAGATTTAGTGCACACGTGCGCATTGAACTAGAATGCCGAATTAAATGATTTAGCAAAAACCGTTGCTCTAGTATGCAGATTTATTTTTGGAATAACCGTTTTTGCTATCTTCTTTTAGCAAAAGAGTTATATTTTTGTTGAAACTTAAATGTTCTTTTTTTTCAAGTTTTTTTATTTTACAACGCTTACTTTTTAATCTTTAAGTAATTTCAATAAAAGACCATTCAGTTTATGTATGTTTTGTCATGAATTTTTTAAAATAACCGAAAAATCACTTG
Source organism: Eilema caniola (assembly GCA_949126895.1). Classification (NCBI taxonomy): domain Eukaryota; kingdom Metazoa; phylum Arthropoda; class Insecta; order Lepidoptera; family Erebidae; genus Eilema; species Eilema caniola. The sequence goes on from OX421462.1 coordinate 9,519,590, forward strand.
TAATAAGTAATTTCTTGTCTTACTAAATCAATAAGCTAGGTTTCTGCAGTCCCCTGCAGGGCACTGGCCTCTATTTGTGGATGCCATAGGACTAGATCTTCCGACCTCCGTATCCAGTTTATCCTAGCTACCTTTTCAGTTCGTCAGTCCCTCTGGCTTATAAGCGCCCCCCTCGTGGATATTTTCAATCGTGTTCTATATTTACTTACTGCCAGCAGGGGACGTCGTGACCGGACGGGTGATCTGCCTTTCGGTGTGGGCCATTTCACCCATTTCCCCTATTTATCCTGTAACGGATACCTACCTGTTTCTTTGCAAAAACTTACGATTTGTTCCACCCTCAGATTGAAAATGTCTTCCAGATTTATTTCGTCCATTTCCATGATTCCCCATCTTTTCAGCGAGTACATGGGACATTCGGCCAGCAGGTGGATGCTGGTTTCCGCGGCATTCATGCACTCCGGGCATTTGGGATCAGTCTTCACTCCTATATGTGTTCTATATTTAGTTTTTATTTGAATTACAATATTTTATTCAATTCAGACTGTACGAAGTCTTGGATATTTGTGTATTTGAGTCTAAAACCTATATAGATACTTATAGACCTAAATATTAGGTTAGTACTTTCACTTCGTATGAAGAGGGCTGCCGGTAATATCCTCTTAAATACCAGCGGCGGTCAAGGCCAGTTATCTATCATTTGAACGAGTAACACAGCTGACATGACATCGGAGCGCTGTCCCAAATTGAAACTTCGTTCACGGTTCACTGGCGTATTCACTCCGAGGTTGAATGTAACCGTAATTACGACGTTACCTATATTCAATGAATATTTGATGTGTTTTATCTTCTTGTAGATTTAAATTGCGATATCAGCTTAGAAGACAGTACTTGCTTCTGTGATAATCTCTCTCTTTGGACCTTGTACTTTAGCAACCTTTTTTTAGTTTTCTAATATTTTATAGAAGGCAGGTTTAATCTAACCTATATAAAAATCAATATCACTTTTCTTTGTAGTTTTTTATAACGCAAGAACTGGCTCACTTATCCAAACTAAATGTTTAGGCTTTGTTCGGACTATTTAGTAGATGTTTTATGTCAAGTTTGCACAAAATCGGTCGAGCTGTTACATCCACGCGGGCGGAGCCGCGGGCAAAAGCTAGTAGTTTATTTTTAAATTTCTCGAATCACTGTGTTTGTAATGAAACTCCTTCGAAACGGGGTAGCGGATTTTTACTATTTTTTTGTGTATATTTGGTGATTTAGGTTTTAGGAAAATTTCATTCCCCTAAGGGATAAGGGATGTTCACCCCAAAAACATAATTTTTATTTATTGGATTTATCATTGAAATACTTCTATCAACAACTCCCATTGTACCCATCACCCAAACAATGTTTGCCGTCAGCAAGTATGGAAAGAAAATTTACAAAATTTGCGTAAAAATAGAAAGTTGAAGGACTAATAGTTCAGTATTTCACGCGGACGGAACTGTAGGCAACAACTAGTCATTAGTAGTTATAGCTATGATCAGAATTGAACATTTTTCAAGCGACATTTAGATAATAATACATTAATCATCTACCTACAGATTAAATGGCATACAATTACAAGTAATGTTTTTTGTGCTTATGAACTGTATCTACAAATTCGCCGTCTGTGTGTTCGTTTTTTTGTGATTGATTGGCACATCACGAGCACAAAAACATAAGTTGGAATTAATAAAGTGTCGTGTTTAGAATGATATTAGTTGATATATAATAGCCTAGGGGTAGTACCACTATTAAAATATTATGTAATTAATCGCGTAAGAAGCGCTCGGGGCCAAGTGCGCTCACTGTACGGTAAACGATCAATGGATTAAGCTACTTTAGGCCGGTTACCTTTGGCATGGATAACCGATTAGTAATATTTCATTCACTCTCAAACGACGTGAGCCTTTTCTAGTCTTTTCTCATCGATTCTCAGTCCGAGCCATCTAAGTATCCCTTTATCTATTTTGGTCACTGTATTTTCTTCGGGGTTAAATCTCTTACTTCTATTTACACTATAAGTCTTCAGGCTTTCACGGCCGGCATTCATGTAGAATATACTGGTTCCGGGCTTTTTGGCCGTGGTCCATATGGAACTCGCGTTCCAGACGTTTCGTCGATCACTGCGGTCGACATATTCAGTGGCAGTCCGGGCGGCGACGAGTGCGCAGACCTCTCCTCGTCGGCGACCTCTCTGCTACTGATGTTACTACACTGACAATTACTAAAAAACTGACATTTTAATTAAAATAAGCCTCGACCTTAGGTATACGAGTCTATAGCTGTCTCATGCGAAATAAATACATTTAATATCTACCAACCTATAATATCTGAGGACATTACAGATTGGTCTGCTAGTGGAATTAGGCAACAACGCCACGCCCGTGTACTGCGACCAGCAATTGCACACTGCACTGTTGCCTAATTCATTCCAATTCAATTGATTCAAAGGTCATGATACCTTATATAGCTAGCTAGTGTCGCATGCAGCATTGATCTGCTTGCAGCTTGACTTTGTGCGCTGTTAACCTGACAGTGATATACTAGTACGAGGAAAATGAACGAGTTCAAGTATCGAATACCTGTTAGTATTCCGAAATATACGCAAATAAAGTACTTACATATTATGTGCAAATAAGGCCATAATCTCACTGTTTATCATGATTCTATTGTTGGCCATATTATCTTCGGGTCTATTCAATAATTATCTCTTTCAATCAATTGAATAACCGCAAGATTTTTAGTCTGAACAATACCTTTAATAATCATTTGGCAGCATTTGCGTCCGTAGCAAGTAAATAGCTCAGAATTTAAAAAAAATGTTTAAATGGCACGGAGTCGTTAACCTAACATCTTTTTTTAAATATCTCTAATATAAAGACACAACTATTACAAAAATATAATAGACAGTACATATAGACTTTAGCGATTCGAATAAAAATTTATATTATGTATATATTTTGTTGTTTATCCTTAAAAGCCCGTAGTTAACGTTCAAACTACATAATAACATATTAGAAAGGTTATTACGATATGCAAATCATAAAATACATAATAATACATTGCATTTTGATTCGCTATTGCGCCCTGTCACGCCAACTTGCAAGTTCCCGTTATTTTTCGTAATTGGTTTTTCTATGATAAGAATATTGCAATTTATACTAATAGACCTTCTTTAGTCGTGAAGATTTTGAGTTTTAACACACTAATCTCTAGAACTATATATGCGATTTACAAAAAACCTTTTTGTTGTTGATAGCTACAAAAAGGTGTCAGTGTCTGGGGAAGCTTATAGGCTAAATAACATCAGCATCACACTATGTCTCTTAGGACCAGGGTACTAAAGAAAACTTTAGAGACGCCGGTGGGTGGTGGAATAAAATGTTGCGGGTGGATAAGTATATATCCCACAATATCCCACAACATTTCACACAACGCTATCTAGACCCATGGTAAGCATAGCTTAACTAGCTTGTGTTATGGAATCTAGAATGCGGATAAACATTTTTAGATATAAGTCTTCAGGCTTTCACGGCCGGCGTTGCATGTAGAATAAACTGCTTCCGGGCTGTCTGGCCGTGGTCTATGTGAAACTTGCGTTCCAGACGTTTCGTCGATCGCAGTGATCGACAAAACGTATTCTGAAATTCGATGGTATGATTCCCATCCTCTTGGGTGTGTTCTGCAACCGCTGACTTCATCAGTCGCAACTCGGCCGCCGGCGAGGCAAGGTCTCCGAAGTTGTCGTCGCCCGGCCCTGCGCCAATGAAGATGTCGACCGCAGTGATCGACGAAACGTCTGGGACGCAAGTTTCACATATACCACGGCCAGACAGCCCGGAAGCAGTATATTCTACATACTTAGATACGTTTTTGAAGTGAAAACTTTTTTAGCGGCGTTGGATGGGTAAAAATTGTTAAACTCGCGCGTCAGGATCGCTTGACTTTGGACCGTAACCGACGACTGACGTCATACAATATTGGCTATAGACTGTCCATTTTGCAATATACCATAAATAGCTTCGCAGCATAGCGGTAAACGCTTCGACTGTAAGTGCTTATGGTCTCATATATTACCGGGTTCAAACCTGGCCTTCTGACACTTTTTGTGATTATTTTTCTTTTTGTAATTTATTACTTTTTGTGATTATTTTATCTTTTTGTAATTTATTAATGTCTTCTGATAGAAAATTTGCAGAAAATTAATGATAGGGTCTATGATTGGTGCTGTATTATAGGTATTGTATGGTATGTTTTTTTAGCGGTAGTGAAGGCGGCTGCTGCGCAGGTGGCGCGGGTTCGATTCCCGCTCAGTGCAAATATTAGTATGCATGAATATTTATATTTGCATTGGTCTGGGTTTTTCTATGTATAATATGTATGTATTTACAAAAAAAAAGTATCTAAGTATGTTTATCCGCATTCTAGATTCCATAACACAAGCTAGTTAAGCTATGCTTACCATGGATCTAGATAGCGTTGTGTGAAATGTTGTGGAATATCTTTTTCTATGTATATAACGAAGAAAGAAAGAAAGAAAAAGTTTTCACTTCTGTCGGCACTCCCAGAGTGCAACCCGTCTTTTTTTTGTAAATACATACATATTATACATAGAGACACCCAGACCAATGTAAATATACATATTCATGCATATCCCCGCTCAGTGCAAATATTTACACTGAGCGGGGATCGAACCCGCGCCTCCTGCGTAGCGGCCGCGTTCACTACCGCTACGCCACGGAGGCTGGTATAGGTTTTTTATTGTCATATTAGTCGGTTATAACTCACCATATTGCAAACTTTGGTTATAATTTAGACAGAAAAAAACTGCACAACTTATAAAATAAATTCCTATTTAATGTACGCTAATGTATTTTTCTGTAAGTAATTTTTTAATGACAACTCTATGTCAAACAGATGGACAGCCGGCGCGACATTTTTTTTATATAGGTACAGCATTTGTCAGTGATCTCATGCCAATTACAAGTTCCATGGTGTCATACGATCTGTACTATTATTATAATATTTCAAACGGGCTATTTTCGTATATGGTGACCATACAAACGATTGTGAATCTACATATGTATCGTAGCAATTTGCCATGATATTGTGTTTTATTTCGTTGTCATATTCGATATTCTGCAACGCACGTTAAAACAACGATTTATATGGATTTATCTGTAATCCATATCAATATAATAAACTAGTTGACCCGGCGAACTTCGTACCGCCAATATTTTTCCGCCCGCGTGGCGTCAGATTCCATTCCCGCTGCACCCTCTACTATATTAAAGATGTATTATACATATAAATCTTCCTCTTGAATCACTCTATCTATTAAAAAAACCGCATCAAAATCCGTTGCACAGTTTTCAAGATTTAAGCATACAAAGGGATATAGGGACGTAGAAAGCGACTTTGTTTTATACTATGTAGTGATGATGGGGAAGTGTATGTGTATTTCTGTTTGTCCGTCTTTCACGCTTAAACCACTAAACGAATTTTGATGAAATTTGGTATAGGGGTAGATGTGGCGATAACCGACATGACCGGCGGGCGGAGTCGCAAGCAAAAGCTAGTTATTTTATAAAGATGCGTGATTTTTTCGGATTAATTTTTAGCAATAAGGAATTAATTATTAATCAAAATTAAGCAATTTTTTTGTAAGATATTAGAGTGGACTACTATTTTTAGCAATGTGTCGGGATGTCGGCTAAGGTTACTGCAATGTATAGAACACTTACTATGATATAAAAAGTAAACACACAGCTAGCCAGTTTCGTTCACGGGCATGACTCACGGATTAACTATTGGTCTACCAGTCGCGAAAATATTTTTTAATAACATTAAAATTGTAGTCGTTGAACTTTAAGTACCTACTTAAGTAATAATATGCATGAATGCCTATGCCTACAGATACAGGTTCGTTTAAAAACTAGCCAGTAATAAATGGTTTTAAATATTTATGAATAATTTAGTAGACAATGATTCACTATTATTTTTTTAATCAACTAAGTAAAAATCGAAGGATCTTAGTTCGTCCGGATATTTTTTTTATATAAGTAAGTTAAGCAACTTTTTTTGTCCATGTAGATCAATTTTTTATATAGGAAATCTGGTACTTTTAGGTGTCACTTATTTGTAATGGCAAATACAAACTAATATAATTAATGCGCTTGTAACTCTGTCTGTTACGCTTTCACGCCTAACCACTGAACCTTGGTTCTATGGTATATGCGTGAAAGACGGACAAACAGACATACACCACACACACACACACACACACACACACACACACACACACACACACACACACACACACACACACACACACACACACACACACACACACACACACACACACACACACGCTACATATGGATTTTACACAGAGTATTTGGTTGAATAATAAGCGTATGAAAGTGTAATTAATAAACAAACTTTTGTATGTTAGTAGTTAAAACTGGAAGCACTTTTGGTGCCCGTTCATTCTTAACAACTAAACTTAGGTCAGAACTTAGTAATTTAAATTTCCGCTGATAAACTTTTTTAGTAGAGACCTAATTAGGGGTTTATAACTTTGTAATATTTGTTGAAGTTGAAGCGACAGCCTCCGTGGCGTAGTGGTAGTGAACGCGGCCGCTGCGCAGGAGGCGCGGGTTCGATCCCCGCTCAGTGCAAATATTTGTATATGCATGAATATGGGTATTTGCATTGATCTAGTCGTGTCTCGGAGAGTACGTTCTAAGTTCTAAGTCCGTCTAGCTTCAATGCTTCGATATCGCCTTCGGGTTGTGGAGGTCAGATGGCAGTCGCTTTACGGAAAATATCGAAGTTTAGCCAAATCCGCAGTTAGACTAGTAAAAAGCGGACCCCAGACTCCAAGCTGTAGAGCTTCGGATGCGACTGGGATTAACGCTAGGATGAAGAAGGACTATTTGTTGAAGTTAGTAGGCTTTGTTGAACAGTATAATTTGAGCTGAAAAGCTCTGGTTCGTGGTTTTCGATGTAGTGGAAAGTCAGGACACTTAATTTTTCCTTATTTTTGTAGTAACTGCTTTGGTTATTTTTGGGATCCCATCACGATCTTCAGGGCTTAAGCTAATTCCAAGGGTACTAGGGCCCCCCTAATAAGGCCCCTTTCCCATGCTCATTACCACGGCACGTAGAAATATATGAGCAACAATGAGAGTTTTCACATGGCATGGACGTCATGTTTTTTTTTATAAATTGACGTGTTGTCAATTTGACTTTACCTCGCCTTATGGTAAGCTGAAGGCAGTCTCAGGAAAGAGGGCCAGCCAGTTAACAATAGTGGCACTCAGCTTAACGGCCTCATCAGATGCTTTTTCACGCCCCCCATAAAGTACCCAGGACTGTAGGAAGAGGGAAATACGTGAGCTGGCAAGGTATTCCAGGTCTTAATGGTGCGACAAAGGAAAGAGTCACCGAACCGCTTGGTTCTTCAAGGAATATTCTGCACCGTTTGCGGGTGATATCTACGCCCTGCACGTGTTGTCCTTAATAGGAAAGGAGAGGATGTGAAGTACTTTACCCATCATGGCGACCATGCCGTGGCCGTGTGCATACGAAAAAGGCTTTACTCTCTGTGTTTGCATGGTCGGCAGCGCGAGTGTGACTCCACTGGTGTTGTACGCGTCTGTAGGCGACGGTAACCACTTACCATCATGTGGGCCGTGTGCTTGTCTGCCACCTCAGTTGTATAAAAAGAAAGAATTCTCTCGAATAATTTCAGAACACTTACTTGATTTATACTTCTTATCTAGAACTTCTTAACAAGATTTCCTCGCGATCTTTTCTGTGAGATGACTGATTATTTGATGAAATGTTATTCATGAGGTGGCTTTGTAAATAAAGTTTGAAGATTTACGTAGGCATGGAATCTGAAAACGTTGAATTATTCATAAAACCGCGACAGTTTGGAGGTCGAATGGGAAGTTTCTGTAATATGCGGCATTGCCTTTTGAATTGCCTAACTAATTTACGCTTCGGCTCTTGTGGAAAACATACGAAACATCGTTTAATGAGCTTATTAATATTGAATACAACAGACCTTATATTTTACTGGCGCTTAGTCTCGAATAAGAGGATTGCAGTTCAATATCCATACTAATATTATAAATGCGAAAGTAACTCTGTCTGTCTGTCTGTATGTTACGCTTTCACGCCTAAACCACTGAACCGATTTTGATAAAATTTGGTGTAGGTGTAGATTAGACCTTGAGAAAGGACATAGGTTATGTTTGGTGGCGATAACCGACATCCACGCGGGCGGAGCCGCGGGCAAAAGCTAGTAGGTGATAAAAATTGGTTCGAACTTTTTTATTTATTTATGTTATTAGGAAAATTGGTAAGGTTTGTTCAATATGATAGCTTTTCCGGGAGCTAGTGCCGCGTCAAGGATGTTGGTAGAGGGCCCTTATTTACGAGCACAAAATCCCCATGGATATCCCGGAGGGGGAGCTTATGTCGGACTCGAACTGACTAAAAAGCACGCCGTTTGTGGGTCACAGTGTAAGGCCGAAGGTGAGGTTGCTAGTGCATATCTTCGCACCCCGGCAGTCCCAGGGCCATCTCTCTTGATCTGGCCCTCCTCGGGTTGTAGGATAGCTGGCATAGGGCCCTGTACACTGCCTGTACAGTGTACACCCCTAAGTTCATAATTAAATGAACCTAAATCTGAAAATGGAAATCAGCAGAAATCGTGTATTCCTGTCGAGTTCATCTTTATCATTATAATGGCATGTTCAATTACACGAATTCAAAATCGTTATGACGTCAGCGATTTTGCCATCATCTGCTCGTAAAGATACGGGCAGCTTCTCGTTAGCAAACTGGCAACATTTACTTTTATTACCCAATTGTTTTCTTGATTCAGTTTAACTGTAAATAAATTTCAATTTGATAGAGTTTAAAACTAATTGATACACAGCTAAATTTATTTTAGAGATAAGACTTTAGTATTGCAATGTACTTGTATAATGTAACGTGAGAACTTCTTTATCGAACAGCGCAGGCGCAATATATCTGTCAATATAATTCGAACCGTTGCGGACATCACTTTTTGTATAACGAGCACCTTACTTGAGAACGTACTAACTACAATTAATGTACATTTTTACGACCTACTTAAATGTTACGAGTGGCGATTTGTGTGTAAGTACAGTCAGTGAAAAGACTGCTGAAAAGCATCCTGATTTAACTAACAAAGCAATTTACAGACGGGATTAACTTACATTAAAACAAATAGAATTGAAAATAACTGTTTGAGTCTTTAGAGAAATAGATAATATGAATAAATAAAATTGAAGTGCCTGTTTCTAAAGTTAAAAGCTTTTTAAAAGCGTTAGCAGCTTGTTGGTTAAGTAATCGGCCTTACGATTGAGGTTCGAATCCTATTAATTACACAAGCAATTTAGCTTGACTTCAGGGGTTAGTTGGTAACTTCAGTCACTAATAATATTTAATGTAAGGTTTTAGAGTTAATGTAATCTATGAACTGCAATATATTTAGCCGAGTGTACTTTTATTTCTTCAGTGTAATGACTCGAGTTTTTTTAAAAGCTTTCAATGATATTAGCACTGCTTTGAAAATTCGATTAGATTTCTATTACAAACGTATATTATAATAATAATCGAATTTATCAATTCATCTATATATTAAATACGTTTATTAGATCTGCTTTCGAAGTCAAAAAAGTTTGATAAATTCAATCTAAAAATGAATTCGAAAAATGAAGTCGAGTGGGCCGGACGGTATACCGGCGATCAGGGCCGTCTTAACCGGGGGTTCAAGGGTGCGGCCGCACCCGGGCGCGTAGCCCGAGGGGGCGCAGGCCGAGCTCTATATTATATCAATTTTATCAAGATATCTTCGAAATTGACAAACTAACATCCCCTGGCCCTATCCCCCCCCCCCCTCTACCCCCTTTTTCGTGATCAAAGGTAGCCTATGTTTGTTTCCAAGCTTTAAATTATCTCTGTACCAAATTTCACAATAGAAGACATTCATGGCCCTACTCCCCCCTTTTATCGTGAAAAGGGGGGACCATTTTCTCGATAAACGGTAGCATATGTCCGTTCTCAAACTCCAATTCATCCTTTTACCAAATTTCATCAGGATATCTTCAAATCTAACAAACTTTCATCCCCCCTCTGCCCTTAAACCCCCTTTTTCGCGATTAAAGGTAGCCTATGTTCGTTTCCAAGCTTTAATCTATCTCTGTATTAAATTTCATCAGGATATCTTCAAAAATGACTAACTTTCATCTCATGGCCCTACTCCCCTCTTCTACCCCCCTTTTCGCTATGAAAGGTAGCTTATGTCCGTTACCAAGCTCTAATCCACCTCTGTACCAAATTTCATTAGGAAATCTACAAAAATGACAAACTTTCATCCCCTATTTCCCCCCCATAAACCCCTTTCTCGCAACAAAAGGTAGCCGTTCTCGAGCTCTAATACACCTCTGTACCAAATTTCATCAAGATCGGTTCAGTGGTTTAGGCGTGAAAGCGTAACATACAGACAGACAGACAGGGTTACTTTCGCATTTATAATATTAAAAGTATGGATTACAGATCTTAGAGAAAAATAAATGAAACATCAAAAATTTATTGCGTTGTTTTTGTTGACCGGGGGGAGGGGGCGCAGTCTGAGCTTCGCACCCTGGCGCTATATAGCCTTAAGACGGCCCTGCCGGCGATGGTGCTCAGGCACTGTGCGCCCGAGTTGTGCCCAGTACTTACACGCCTTTTCGCGCTCTCTTATTCCGCGAGAAAAGTCCCGGCCTCTTGGAAGACTGCTTTCGTGCATCCTGTGCCTAAGAAAGGCGACAGGACCGACCCGTCCAATTACAGGCCTATTGCTATAACCTCCCTACTTTCGAAGGTTATGGAGCGCATTATTAATACGCAGCTCTTGAGATACCTGGAGGGAAACAATCTACTGAGCGACCGACAGTACGGCTTTCGCCACCGTCGCTCTGTCGGTGACCTTCTGGTGTATCTCACAAACCGATGGGCGCAAGCCGTCGAGAGTCGGGGGGAGGCACTAGCGGTCAGCCTCGATATAGCGAAGGCCTTTGATCGGGTCTGGCACAGAGGTCTTCTTACGAAGTTGCCATACTATGGACTCCCTGAGGGACTATGCGAATGGATTGCTAGCTTTTTGTCCAACAGAAGTATCCAAGCCGTCGTCGATGGCAGTTGCTCGGACCGCATGGACATAAACGCTGGTGTCCCACAAGGCTCCGTGCTGTCTCCGACCCTGTTTCTGCTGCATATCAATGATATGCTATCTGATGACTCCATCCATTGTTATGCGGACGACAGTACCGGGGACACGTGTTACACGGGCCGTGCAAATGTCTCTCAGTCCAAGGTGAAGGAGAGTCGCGAACAACTTGTGTCCGAAATCGAGACTACTCTCTTGGGAGTATCCGATTGGGGTCGACTAAACCTAGTCCAATTCAACCCCACTAAGACACAAGTATGTGTATTCACCGCTAAGAAAACCCCATTTATTGTGGCGCCGCAATTCCTGGGTACATCACTTACCATTTCCTCGAGTATCGGGATCCTAGGCGTCGACATCTCAAGCGACGTCCAGTACCGCAGCCATTTGGAGGACAAGGCCAGGTTGGCATCTAAGAAACTTGGAGTGCTTAACAAAGCGAAGCGGTACTTCTCTGCGGGGCAACGACTCCTTCTTTATAAGGCACAAGTTCGGCCCCATATGGAGTACTGCTGTCACCTTTTTGCCGGAGCACCTGCATACCAGCTTGACCCCTTCGAATCGATACAAAGACGGGCGTTGAGGCTCGTCGACAATCCCATACTCGCAGGCGCTGTGGAACCTCTCAGCCTCAGGAGGGACTTTGCCTCACTGTGTGTGTTCTACCGCCTATACAATGGTTTGTGCTCAGATGAATTGTTTGACATGATGCCGACAGCTACTTTCTATCACCGCACCGCTCGCCATAGACAGGGAGTTCATCCTCACACATTGCGACCAGAAATGGTGCGAACCGTGCGGTACGAAAGGAACTTCATCCCACGCACGCTCAAGCTATGGAACGAGCTCCCTGCTGTGGTTTTCCCCAGCGACTACAATATGGGGTTCTTCAAGAAGGGTATTAGAAGGTTTCTTCAGGGTCGGCAGCGCGAGTGCGACGCCCCTGGTGTTGCACACGTCCATAGGCCACGGTAACCACTTTCCATCAGGTGGGCCGTGTGCTTGTCTGCCACCTAAGTGGTATAAAAAAAAAAAAAAAAAGAATTAAAAAATTTCAAATTGCCCAGTTTTTATACTACTAAGGTACATTAAAACGCTTTTGGAGAAGGTAGGCAATGAATAAAAATGAAATAAAATAAAGGAAGAACGATCAGTCACTCTTACAACTAGCGTGATAGTACCTGCTATACTGTGAATGAAATTTTGAAGCATTTACTATGTTAACTTTTCGAATCGATTAAGATAGGAAAAAGTGAATTGCTCAGGCGGGACTCGAACCCGCGATCTTTCCCTTGCTCTGACCACTGAGCCACCGAGCTACGCCTGAAGCTATCTAAATTCTCCTATACTACTGTTTTTAGGGCGACGGTGGGAGTCATCTACCGATACTCATACGAACTATCGGAAACAATCTTTCATCGACCTGCTTTACTGGTACTTAAAAGTGATCGCAAGTTAGAAATTGGCACCTCCTAGGCCTGTTAATATGTGTGGGCGAATCGCTTAAAAGGTCATGGTCGAATCTTCTCGTAATAGTAAGACTACTAAGATTTATTAGTTTTTTATAGTCACACCAGAAAACACCCTGAGAGATAGGCAGAGTTGTATCCTACCTGACTATTTTCTAAAAGGTAAAGCACTACACCCCATTGCAATTCAACAAATTTTCTTTCAATTGAAGTTACAGTGAATAGGTTAATTTTTATAGCTTACAGTCTGAGCTTGGGACTTCCTTACGAGTCATACAAGTTCCATGAAAATAGGTGTGTGGGCAAATCCCTCATTGGACACACAAAAAGGAACAATTTGAAAGTTCATATTTGAAATTTACAAGATGAAATTTCCAGTTTCGACTGCCTGAAAATATCCAACAAAAGCGAAATTTCAAGTCACGATGGCCAGTAAAAAAATCAAAAAAGATTTTCCAAAAGAAAAAACAAAGATACATTCAACCCTGCAATCACAAATAACAATATTGGAACGCTGAGATTCGGTTTTTTACGGTTAAATTGCTACCCTTTTACATAATATACAGATCATTGAGGTTTCAATAAATATCTGAAAGGAAAAGAAAAAGGTGTCCTTGGATGCTTGGATTATGTAAAGAGGTTCTTGAAAAGTTTACCATGGAGATTTTCAGTGCTGATATATCTGTTACCTACATCTTTTTTTTATATGCGGGAAATCCCCATGGATGGGGAGTATCCAGAGCCAGAGAGGGAGGCTATATCGGACTCGAACCGACTAAACCGAACGCCGTCTGTGGGTCGTTGTGCTAGGCCGAAGATGAGGTTGTCATTGACATATCCCTGGCTGACCCAGGGCCATCCCTCTCGGTCTGGCTATCCTCGGGAGGGGGGACCTCGCTTTTGAGGCAGTAGTTAGACAATTGCTCCGTATGTAGGTGGGGGGTTATAAGTGGGGATTTCTCGCACGTAAAAAGAAAGCCTCAACCTCTGGGCGTCATCTTATAGTATACATAGCCTATGAAAATGTAAGCCTTCTATTGAAACAGAATATACGTGGGATGGAAAAAGAAGTCAATAGGTAACTGTCCGGTCAATAGGTGCTCGACTAGAACACAGCCAGTCAAAATTAACTAATTGGACTTTTCGTGAGTCATATCCAATATTAAATATAATATCGATTCGATTAAAAATATAAAATCGATCGAGTCTTTCAAATTAGGATACCAACTAATAAATTTAACGATGATTTAACTTTATTATATGCAAGAATTTTCGTCTCGTATCATAAACCTTATTGATAAGTTAATATGGAATGTGTGAATATTAGTCTATTTCAATATTCGCGTCAATATATTTATCGATGATTTCATGGAGTCAGATACCGTCCTCTGCGATACGTGTCATGAATACTAAGGCAGTTAATTAATTAGGGCAAATCTTTTTTTTATGCTTTATTATAACCAACAATACAAACCGTCTATTAACGCTAATAAGGATACGCAGTAGCCTAGTGGTATGGGTAATGGACTGCTGAGACAAGGTCTCGGGTTCGATACCAGGTTTCACCATGGCACACACCAATGACTTTTCGATGCTTTTCGAAGTTATGTGTGTATTTATCGCAGGTTTATAAGTGCCCCGTTAATGGCAATAGGCTTGCCACCTATTACATTGGGACCTAAACATAAACTGGCGAAATGTGGGTGCTAGCACCTCTGCCTACCCCTTCGGGGATAAAGGCGTGAGTTTATGTATGTATGTATGTACATAAAACGTTCACAAAATGGCATACAGCCGGAGTGTTACCCTAATACGGTACAAACAACACTGTATTCGTTTTTCAACTAATTAATTTGACAGCTTCCGTGGACCACATATTCACTTGCTACCTCAGTAGTAAAAAAAGTAACGCCGTGCTTAGAAGAAATCGCCAAAGGCTTTGGTTAGTTACATGACACCTGTCAAGTACATCGTGATGTCCAGCTTAGAGGCCACTACTCGGCTCCCACGTGTCCACTGCGCCTACGCCATGTCTTTATAAGGCCAGATTATGGACAGAATAGTGAGGTCAAATCTGTGAGCGTTAATAAGTACTTTATTTATAAGAAAGTGGGCGAGTGGGGTAATATAGTGGTTGTGACGGTAAGTGATGGCCGCCACCCACCAGATTGACGTCACAAATGACTTGTCACAGTAAAACAAGAATCAATCAAGAAATTATCTAATATTTTTAGTCTGTGGGTGTACTCTAACGGCTGCGGTAGCTGAGCCCATCTAATAAAAGCAGTTAACGTGACCTATGAATACTTGCAACACTAGAAGTGTTAGTTTTTTCCGCCTACATGGTGGAAGTGGGTGTATCTAACTATCAATATCTTCGGGCCCAAGTTTACCTTACAGCGCAGCCGGTACCCCTGCTGACTACTAGAAGATGCTTTCGCACATGCTTGTCTCTCAGGGTTGGGTTTAGGACGCCCTCGAGCTGATCGACAAATGTACGTCTAGCTAGCCTTTTTTTTACTTGCGCATAATCTTCACGGATATGCCAGCTGGAGCCGAAAGGGGGAGGTTATGTCGAACTCGAACTAACTAAAAAAAGTCGAAGTGCAAAGCCGAAGGTGCAGTTGACAACGCATATCCTTCGTACCCCGGCGGACCCAGGGCCATCTCTTTAGATCTGGCCATACTCGGGTGGTCCCCCACCCAGGTTGGCCATTCACCGGTGTCTCATATATCGGTTTTGTCAATCTTAGCATCCCTTTCTATATCTTGTTTGTATATACTTTTTTTTTACGTGCGGGAAATCGCCACGGATACCCACCCCTCCGGAGCCGGAGGGGGAGGTTTAGTCGGACTCGAACCGACTAAACCGCAAGCCGTCTCTGGGTCGTAGTGCTAGGCCGAAGGTGAGGTTGTCATGCGACATATCCCTCGCACCCCGGCTGACCCAGGGCCATCCCTGTCGGTCTGGCCCTCCTCGGTGTTTGTATATACTGATAGATATAAAAAATCCATACAAATTAAATACGTTCTTGTTTGAAGTCGATAAAATATGAGTAGTTAAAGTAATACATTTCTTCTACGTGATCCCTCTGAATGCAGATGTAGAATTAAATTATGAAAATTATTTTTGGCGTCCAATCCCATTAGCCTGTTAGTCGCGTAAGTTAAGTCTAGTCTCATTAGTTCTAAATCTAATATTGTCGAAAGATGTGACGTTGTTCGCGTAACATTTTGTCTAGGCTCATTAGCTTCGTTCATAACACCGTCGATATATGTGTCGTTCTCCGACGGGTAACCTTTTCGAGAATAGTTTGTACAGTAATGGAACAACGCCAATGGTTCTTTTTTGTCTCACACTGAATAATGCTTTTGAAGCGGTGCAGAATGCTGTTTTGTTTTATTTTTGTCTGTTGATAATTTGGTTAAAGATACATTGATTTAGTATTGTCAACGTATCTGTAAATAGGAACAAAGTGAAATTAGTAACAATATACATCAATGGTTAAGAAGAAGAAGGTTATGCTTTATTTTAGACAATAAAGTAGGTGGGTACAGATCTTTGGGGCTCAAGCCAAGTACAATTATAAATCCATTAGTATGGATGATTATACAGCGAAAGTAATTCTGTTTGTCTGTCTGTATATTAACGCTTTCACGCCTAAACCACTAAACCGACTTTGATATAATTTGGTATAGGGAATAGATTACAAGAATCGAATCGAAAGGACATAGGCTATGTTTGGTCGCGATAACCGACATCCACGCAGGCGGAGCCGCAGGCAAAAACTAGTAATAAATAAATAAAAATTGTACGTAGCACTATCTAGCCCTAAAGTAAGCATAGCGTAACACCCTGATCTATGCAAATATGCATACTTATGTGTGCAAGAATATGCACTGAGCGGGATTCGAACCCGCGCCCCCAGCGTAGCAGTGGAATTCCACTATTGCATGCTGGTATATTTTCTGATTCGGACAAGAGAGATTGACTGAGATGCAGACTTTCTTTTGGTCCGGTCCGGTCGAATTGTTCAAATAAGCCGTCAATGACAGACTATCTTTGATAAAAACGTAAAATGAGTAAATAAAATAAGGTTCCATTCAAATCCACTATGAAGTTTTGATAAATACGTAGTTCTTGAATAGGGAAGCGTCGTATCATCAGTGATTATGTGCGAAAAGTCGGCGAAGCCACCTACCAGGCGTGAGGAGACATGTATTTTGTATGAGAAAGCTTTGACGACGTAAGTATGGCGCGTCGAATGGAAATGGAAATCGATGATACTCGTAGTTTGGAGGTTGAATATTTTGGTTTCTTTTTCTTTTGAGATTAATATACATTGAAGTTTATTAAAACCTCTTTTTGGAGGCTAATTTTTTCCTAAAAGACGACTCTGGTAAAGGGAGTAAAATCAGCTCATCCAGACAAGTGGCAATTCGTTGCCCGGCGTTTAGTAGAATAGAAAGACAAATGTATAGGACTTGACACGTGAATGACATGCGTTAACGACTGTCAAATACGTCAAATCCCATACATTCCTAATTCTATTCTATCAAACGCGTTTTCTATTTGAAAGTAGTAGCGAGTATAATAGTTACATCTTTAATACAATTTAGAGATTGTCTCTCAGAAGGTATATTTCATCATTTTGTGCAACAATCTTGTAAGATCCACGATCAAACAAACATATTTATAGCATGATAATTATTACTGAAAGATAGGCGGAGTTTTTATATCGTTTATAGTTTATGTAAATACTGCACATTAATTGTTATTTCGTGTTGTAGGCGTGTAAAGAATGGCGTCATTATATAACGATTCAAGTTAGCTACTTTGTATAAACACACATTAACAGTTTATTTAAATGTGACACGCGCGCCGTGGATTCTCCTACGTGTACAAAATGAGGTTATTAACTTAGTACAAGATTTAAATTATTATAATAGTTAAAAAAGACATGCTTGTTACTTAACTCGTTAAAATTAATCAATGAGTCACAATTTAAGGGTTTAATTAGCAGAAAAAAGATCCGTTATCGTAGTAGGATGATCAAAATTATATCTTTTGATTGTATGATTTTGATTTAAATCTAAGATAAAAAAAATCTGTAAGCGTAAACCATTCTTTCTTTTAATTCATCGTACAAATACAAAATATGAACTGATTGGGATTCGATTGCTGGATCATCTATTATCCCGTCCTAACTTGATCACTACGTCCTAGCTGCCGTAGCCCTAACAGAAGCAGGTCCAGGGTTCAGTTGCCATCTGACCTGCACAACAAATCCTGTAAATCCATACTAATATTATAACTGGAAAATTGTATGTTTCACGCCTTAACCACTGAACCGATCTTGATGAAATTTTGTATAGAGATAGAGCAGACATTGAGAAAGGACATAGGCTATGTTTGGTCGCGATAGCCGACATCCACGCGGGTAACAGCTAGTATATAATAATGTTAACAGAAATAAGCGCGATTATTTCAAATAAAATCTTGTAAAGTAGAGATTTTGCAGAAGTCATCAATACTCAAACAATACTTGCAGTAACTTTATCTAGAATCAATCTAATTGGATGTGTAACTTGACCTGTACAATGACATCATTATTCGCAGTTACTTCTGTTTCGAATACAGAGGTGTTTCTAATCCTTATTACCGATACTGTTTTGTTTAACTACAGTAGGTATTGGGAAACAATGGAGTATTGGTACAGGATACAAAGTGGACCAGTCGTACGTGTTGTAACAGTGTTAGGTATTATTAGTAATAATGTGGAGTGGACATGATCTAAAACTAGCCTGATAGCGTTATGGATTTTTACTGTGGGTGAGACGGTGTAGGCTATGTAGTCACACAACATTTAGTATCTGTATATACGATCGAGATGTTCCGGGTTAGAATTACATTTACATTAGACAAGCAATTTAGTTTACATGGAGGGATTAACAGGAATATTTGTCGTTTCGGTTATTAGAAACAAAGTGAGGTCTGTAAGTATCCATATTCGGTCTACAGTGCATTACTACAGTTAATTCGGTGCCACCAGTTAATACATTTTACGATAGTAAATAATATATTCGTCGATTAAATCCTAAGTGTCTATTTGTTTGTTCTTGTCTAAAGACCAATAAATCGCCCCTAAACACTTACAAATACTGACCAATAGATTAACACCCGTTAGATAATATCAACTTCTATTAAAGTTAAAATTATCATTATTCAATTCACTAATACAGTGTGGATGGCGTATTTTCAAACTATTGTACAACAAAGCGCTGCGTTGTGCTGAAGCCCAGAATGCTTATTCTTTATTGTAACAGAAATCCGGACTAATAGCTCTTAGAGAAAGCTTTACTGTATAGTATTAGAAATAAATGCTCATGTTTACACTAGAAAATATTGTGCAACGCTCGTAGCACAAGTAGAGTCACCTTCTGATTGCCGTAGTAGTACCGCCAGTACTCTATAGTGCTGAGTCGTACATTTTTTTTATACGTTAGTGTGATAAAAGTTTAGTTCGGAGTTGATCGTGTAGTGAATGCAGTAAAAAAGGGAGGAAGAAAAAAGTAAATATGAAAATAAATAAATTTTAAGTTCTTTTTGTGATGTTAAAATAACAGCTTTCCAATAAATGTATAGGAGTGCGTGTTGTGTACGATACTGTTTACAAATGAATATTATTTGATTGCCTGTTCATTTTTCTGTCTCTCACTGTGTTACGAGCCGATTTTTAAGGAAATAGTATTATGAATATGTACAAAAAACCCTGATCTAAACTTACACCGAAGAAGTAATCCCTATAATTTCTTGAAATAGATCAATACTTAACTGATTTCTATTGCAATTTCCCGATTTTGTAATATAATATTTAGTTCGCTTTTCACGGGATAACTATAAACTTGGTAACAAGTAGTCACACTAGAAAAATCCAATCGGAACTCGGTCAAAATGTCCGTAATAAATTTAAAGTACGCGACCCATCTCTGCTAGTTAAGAAGTTCTTTGCAACAGGCCTATTTAACTGAGGCGGAAAAGCTGTAAACTTACAACTTTAGTACAGAGGCTTACAGAACTAAGTTATCACTCGTGCCTGACTTTGCAAGAACGTAATATATAACAAATAAAATACTAGCTTTTGCCGCATCTTTATACGCTTATTACCGTAAAATGAAACAGTAAACTTGTTATATTTACGCGCGATCGATGCACAGTAAATGAAATTTACTATTCAACACGATTCAGTAGTTTTGTTATGTACAAATAAATAAGAGAGATTCATTAAATCTATAAAAAATATATACAATTGCAATGTTTGTTGTTGTGCTAAAATAACAGCTTTGTAATAAAGGTGTGTACGATACCTTTAATGAAACCCAATATAATTAAACTAATCTCTCTCTTGATGGAACAATCTCATAAAACAATTTTGCCAATCCCAGAACACTTTTAAAAACGCTGCACCCCAGATGTAGTCTCGTAGTCCAACTAATAGAATAAAGAAGTTGGACCATTGCCTCGTACA
The DNA here is from genome assembly GCA_949126895.1 of Eilema caniola. Taxonomy (NCBI): domain Eukaryota; kingdom Metazoa; phylum Arthropoda; class Insecta; order Lepidoptera; family Erebidae; genus Eilema; species Eilema caniola. Next base: position 9,539,872 of record OX421462.1, read on the forward strand.
GAATATTATTGCGTCTCCTAATATATTATTCTATAGAAATCTGCAGTTAAATCTTAAATATTCAAACATGTCCAACACGTAATATATTATTGTTGTATACTCTGTACGACCTTTTGTTTAAAGTGGATGTATTTAATGTCACCAACGATGCAACGGTCTGCACACAAACGTTTTGAAACTATATACTTAGACTGTTCCTTTAGGAATGTTGACATTAGGAGAAATGCCACTGGTATTTATGTAGTAATAGGTTTTAGTACCTGCCTATTTATACAAGAAAAACAACAAACTGTACGACCTACAACGGTCGATTAATTATTTATATATCGAATGCCGATTTTTGCGCTTTACAAATATTTGATGCATATTTGTATTTTTCATTATTTTTTCGCGGACAAGCTGTCCACGTGGACTTAGATTTAGGGTTTTGCGAAATCTAATTCAATTAGCCTAAGTTATGCCCAAGAACATCAGCTATCTGCAGAAAAAATATCGTTAATATCGGCCTTATTAATTCGGAGATTACCCAAAAAAATACAGGCAGACAAATCATCGAACGCTTAAACGCTTGCGTTGGAAATCAGAAAGATTAAATTATAAATAAGGATCAAAATTACATTATGAGAAAAATATATCATACATACACAATATCTTATTTACAAAAGCTTTCCTATAATAGAATAATAAAGCGAGTTGACCACGTCGCCGGATGTCCTTGTCGTAAGATAACTGTGTAATGGGACTATCTAGTGAGCCCTGACTCAGCCGAGCTACGCAAGGGTTTGTAGCACTGATCCTACTTCCTACTATATTATAAAAATGTTATTATAAAAATGTAAAAAAAAATGTTACGTGTGATAAATAAATAAATAAATAAAAAAATGTGAAAGATTGTGAAGTTACTCAACTAACTGGCAAACTATGTAACTAATGAAAAATTGCACCTAGATAGATCATTTTATCGGAATACCTTTCCTGTAGGAACAGGAACAACTAAACTGCTAAAATTATCAGAATTAAATTCACAAGTCAACATTGTGACTATGATTCTATACATATATTTAATAGTAAGTCAGTGCAATAGCTCATAACAACTGCGTTTTATCGCCAGAACTATAATAATATACATTTTGCTGTGCAACTTTTACATGCAGAGGAACCCGGTTACGCTGAAATGTTGGGCAATTTTGTTATAAACTGGGTGAAACACCGTCGGACGTGGGGAGTTACAATGTAACTAGCTGGGGTAATGTATCTATGTCTTCCTTATTAACGTCTGCTAATAAAACTCGTGACATGGTTAATTATTTTTTTATGTATATTCACGTGAGAGCGATGTTAAGGGATAGGCATATGTGTGTATTAGAGCCTGTTTTGCAAGTTTATTGTTTGGTAAATAGGGAATTTGATTCTGCAATCTGTGTTTTAAGAAGATGGATTCATGCTATGATTTTCATATTTTTGAGATAAGTGGGTCTCGCGCTAACTTTAGGTACTTATCTATGCTATTTTGCATGGTAGGTACTTATTGAGACAGTCGAAAGCCGAAGCTTTTCTTTTTATGATTTTTTTTTTCTTTGAAATGGTAGCAATATACGTATGTACGAACTGTAGCAGTTTAAAGCATGTTTTTTTTTCTTATTTTACAGGTAATTTGCAATTCAACAATATTTATAAAATATGTAAGGTGAACAGCACTCTGCATGTGATGACTAGTCAGAAATCCAGTGGTGTGGATCTGTGAGTATTAGTTTCCAATTTTTCCTATTTTTTAACGTATAAAAAAGTAAACGTTTAAAAAAAGAACGGGAATTAACGCGATCATGGTATAGGTACTTACATACCTTTGATTGCCTGACGTTACAGAATAGGGACACTGTGAGTGTGGTATGTGACGATACATGGCGAAAAGAAAATATTGAAAATGTGCGGGTAGATGATGAAGTAAGCGGGTAGAAGACGACGGGCGTGCACCGCTGAGCCAGTCAGCCTGTGACTACGGCCGGTGTAACCTGGTCGAAACGTCAGGCAATCAAAGGTATGTAAGTACCTATATCATGATCGCGTTAATTCCCGTTCTCTTTATAATATATCATGCAACGCGAGAGTTTAAAAGTTAGTTTAAACGTATAAAAAGTGTGCAGACTTGCTATGGTGAAATGATTTTTCATCAAACACTCTTTACCATTTAGAGATAAGTAAGCTTGTCATGCACTACATTCGGAGCGCTACGATACGTGCTAAAACAGAAATAGGTATTGGAGTGCGTGTGTGTGTGTGTGTGTGAACCTTGGTGTTCCAAACTTACCTAATCTGACTATTTAGGTACCCTTTCGTGTGACTTTAAATTTTAGCACGATCTGCCTAACCTGAAACCAATACGTATTACAAGTAGGCAAAACAACCTTCATTGTATATTCATGACCCAGATCAAATTTATGCTTCCCAAAATTTATATGCAACAGTAGAAACTGATAGTCATAAATCATGTTCCTTTTTGTAGATATCATGTTATATAATAGCTATCCGTGCGTAATATGAGGTCACAGAGTCACACAAGCAACAGCGGACGAAGACACAGGAAAGAGCTAGTTAGTGATAAATCCGGTCATTTCTTGCGGTATAGGTGGGATACGTTATTACTGAGGTGGCACGCGAACCTAGTCAGGGTTGTCAAGTGCAAACTATTTAACAATTTTGCTATTATAAATATCTTCTGCATTATTTTGAGAAAATTTGCAAATTAACCCTTTAGAAAGATTTAGATATTGAAGAAATTGCAGTACTTCTCGCTTTTTAAGTTTGTGTATTTGAGTTTGAAATATGTATTTGTTAGAAATAAATGAAAAGAATTTTATTATTGATTTTTATTCTTATGATATTTTCTAAAGTTTACGCGAATATCACTCATTGAAATGAAACCACTTTTTAACGGATTCTATCGTGATTTATTTGTTATTATTTACTTTTTGACGGACGTTTCGGCTACTTTTCAGCAGCCATGTTCGCGGTTTGACTACAGATGGTAGTTGTCATACAGTTTGAAGTGTAAGTTATCTCGAAGTACCCGAATCATGATGACTTGTTGGTGTTACTAGTTACGCAGACTGAGCTCACTGTGTCGTTAAGTCTTGCTGTATTTTGCTGTTTACTAGGTTTGATTAAGTGGATGACTAGGTCCCAGGATGCTGGCTCCAACCATCTTCTCTATTAAAATTTGGGTGTCATTTCAATAGCTTTTTTACTTATATTTAGTATTTTATATTTTTGCATCTATAGTCGAATCATTTAAAATAGCAACATTTGAAGTTTCACCAAAATTCGACAACGTAACCTTGTAACGGACGAACTAAATATTTTAAAGTTAGAACAGCGCAATTTCTTATCATTTTATACTTCAAAACCCTTATGACAATTCCTGTTCCAAACAATTTAACGTCATTACTAGGTTACGTCAATCAATCCTTTTTCTTTATAAACACTAGGGATGTTACCCAATACTGTATGTATAAAAACTAAGTACCTATTTAAAGAACTTAGTTTATTTTACACATATTTTATGCCAATACGTTAGAAGATTGATGAGTCGTTAATTTAATTTAAATATAATAATTACTTGCGAATGAATAGTTAAACATAAATCATAACTGCAATTTGTGATTATAACTAAACTTAATGGGGGCTCAGAAGTTCGTACGAGTGCGGGTTCAGGCAAGTAGCGTTTGAGAAAAGACAGTATGTCAAACGCCGATTGGCCTGAATTCGCACTCGCCACTTCTGAGCCACCATTAAATTTAGTTCGAGGTATCGACAGTCGAGCAAACATTTTTTTTTATAGATCACGTCAATTCAATCCTTCACCCTGCCAATGGTAAGCAAACAAAGTCTCAGGAAAGCGGGACAAAAATAAGACAGACAATTTCTTAATTTGATTTTCAATAAAATTCAATAATATATAAATACTTTCTAGAATAAATGCATTTAATTCAGTTCATACGATTCAAAGATGTTTGAAATCCTAATCGATTTATCCAATTTAATTTAATTTTTAGGTATGTCACCTCACAATGAAGCTTATGTCATTTGTGGCTTTAAAAAATAATTCAATTGTAATGAAATACCATATAATTGATTCTATGTTCATTGTATGTAACTTGTAATGTTTTCAAAAACAGTGACATTTGTTGTATAAGGTCATGAGAAAGTAATACAATATTCTCTACAGCAGACAATAGAACAACTGGCTATGTTCAACCATCCGGAAAACTGCAGACTGTAATTTTATGCCAAGAACAATCGAATACAGCTTTACTCGAAATTGGCAACCCTGACAAGCCAAGCTTTGTCGTTATTTATGTGTGCTGTTCTGTTCCGCTAGGCAAATAATAATACTTTGATATTTTTAAAACCTTATTTATGACTTTGCAAGCATTGGACGGTGTTAAACTATTTTCATTGTGCATTTTTACCCGACTGCCAACAAGGGTTATTGTTTTTCGCGCGTATCTTGTATGCTTGTATGTAATATTCTTTATTATCTCATATCTTCTGAACCACCATACGGATTTTAATGATTCATTATGTCTCAAATGAAAGGTATTTATTGCCCAAGTGTTTTTGGGTACATACAATATGAACAACATTGTTGGTTTTTTGGCGCCAAAATGTATGCGGTAAAAAAAAATTACTCAAATTTATCGAGTGGGGTATCAAAATGAAGGAGATTAAAAGACGATTACAAAAATATATAATTATGTCGTATTAAAAATAAAAAACCCGACTGATGCTGAATAGATCGAAATAAGCTTTAGAGCAGATGGATTTGTAAATATCAAACCCGATGAAAATTAATGGGTACCGCCTGCTATAAAGCTTGTTTCGATCTTTTCAGCATTAGTCGGGATTTATTTTATGTTTAATTGTTTAGAATGTGCACTTGTTGTGCAAACACGCTTGAAGCTTTTTTACTCAATATCTACTAGTTATTCTAATTGGGCTATTGAAGACAGTAATCCTACTTATTATCCGCACAATGATGTCTGTCGCAGTTTATGATCAAGAAGCATTGTTTTTATGTGAGAGTAATTTATTTGCATCACTAATTGCAATATGAACGTACGCATAACGTGATGGCATGTGGAGAAAAAAAAATTGAAACATGGAAAACCTTTGGTAGTCTCTTTCAATTGTACGAATACACACAATAAACCAGGCAGGCTGTTACTCGTATAGGGGCTCTTGGGTACTTAGTTCTATAAAGTTGTTTTTCTTTTGAGGTAAAATTTTATCCTAGGTAGAAAGAATCCTTTGCATTCGTCATAGTTGATTCTTAAACATCGCTGCACCTGTTTTTTATTAAACGTTCTATTCTAACCAAAGTGAAACTTTGTAAACAGATTTTTCTGATGAGCAATGCTGCTTTTAAAGTTATTTATTATATTTAAAATAATAACAGCAGAGAACATCAAACAGATTCTACAAAATTTATACAAAAATATGATTGAATTTAATTGAAATACCGTCCGTTCCCAATCCTTTGATCTTGCAACATTATTCGCAAGAAACCTGTATGCATATAATGGATTGAGGCACAAAGGTGCGTTTCTAATAAGACGAAGACGCTATAAGAGCGAAGCGGAGTTGTGATAATGCCCACCGTGTTTTCGAAAGCGAAGATGAGTGCACCGGTGTAGCGAAAAGCGCAGCAAGCTGGTGCGTAAAAGTGTATATTTAACATGAAGGCTGAACCATGGTCAAAGTCTGCTATGGTTTAGTCTATTCTCTCTAATCTCTCCAAACGACTAGGTACTCGCCTTTCTTCTTCGCTGCACTCGCTATAAGACTGATATTTTAAGTCTTTTTATTCTCTTTACAAGCACAGGCTGGTCGGTGCATCTTTTAAACAACGGATGAGGGTCTGGCAGGTTTTTCTCTCACAGCTAGGTTAGACGATCGTCGCTTCCAAAAACCGATATACCTACCAATAAAAAACAATAATCGGTCCCCGGGATCAAAAGGACAAATTTTGGATGTAACTGGCAAAGCAATGCAATTAACCAACTACGAGTATTGCAAGTCTGCATTTCGCTCAACTTTGCGTTTAGCAACGCAGGTTTAAATGAGGTCGATGCCTTAGCAAAGAACAGATGATTTGAACATTGAGATATTGGCGTGTTCGGTGTTAGTGAGGTCATAACGATGACTCAGTGCAATCAGTCACAAGCCCACGACCGGCTGTCGGCACTCGGCACTCCCCGTCATTTGAGCTATGAAGTTATATAAGTGCAATTATATCGCTGTAACACCTCTGTTCGAAGAAGGATACAAAGCCGTCTTGTTGAATGTATATGCGGCCAGTTTTAGAACTGTTTTTGATATGTTTACGGGTACTTTTATGTATAATAGGAAAGCTGTTTTACTAGCAAAAATGTTGTCACGGTTTTTAAGTGAAGTGGCAATGAATTATGAATTTCGCATTTGGAACGGGGGGCAGGTACCTGAGTTGATCCAACAATTCTGTTAACGGTAGGATGTCGCCATTGCATTGCATTAATTTTACTTTCAATAATGCCAAATCGTGCTTTTTATACCACTTAGGTAGCAGACAAGCACACGGTCCACCTGATGGAACGTTGCATATGGACGTGTCAACATCAGGGGCACACGTCCATAGGCAAGTTACACTCGCGCTGCCGACCCTGTTAGAACAGAGAGTTTCTGTGCCGTCAGTGTAGAAGATAAAGCAGGACAAACCTTTGGTCTTCCCACTGACAGCACAAAAACTCTCCAGTGAGCTCTGGTTAGCCTACTCACTGCCGGGAACCCAACACGAGGTTATTATGGCCTCGGTATTCTGTAGGGCGGAGGTACTTCTCCAGTCGGACTGTTCAATTGGACGGAAATACCGTCGTGTCCGACCTCCTACAAATTGACTTCGATGTGCACCGATTTTTATTAGCTATTTCATGGAATCGTGGTACATCTTTAATCTATTTTGACTTCGATCTTTCCTGTAGAAAATCTTCTAAAGTAGGCAACGGATTTGCGGTTGCGGTTTTCACTGTCATTTCGATATTCTTCTACAGAAGAACTTCTGTAGAAGAATATCGAAATGACAGTATGCATAATAAATGATTGAAGAAGAATGGGCAATCAAATTGTAGCCGGGGCCAATGGCTAGTATATCTCAAAATAGAAATTATTCACAAAATACTTGCACGACTGAAAATATGGTAGTGGCAATTCTCTCTAATTTATCGATGGCACTCCTGTGATAATTCACAGATATATGTGAATCGCACAATGAAACGCTATCAGAATACCCATTTTACTATCGATACACCCACTAATCCCTGTCGAATACGTATCGATATTTCGACCATCGATTATATACATGCCGAACGATCTTACACGTAATAACATACTGTTAAACCATTGTAGTATATGTTATTTTCGAGATAATACGATAATAAAAAGGTATATTTATTTCTTAAATCGAGCCGTTAGTTTTATGTGCGGGCCCACCTTCATCGAAAGATGTTGTGACATTCGTAATGTAAGTGTCTTGGTGGCACTTCACATGGCTATTTTATTGGTGTTTGCTATCTTACATTTGTTGTATTTGGCAAAATATTTGGCGTAGTACATGTAAATATGCAAATTAAATACAAAGAGAATTTACTTCACAAAAAGTATTCACTTCAAAGAGGTGTCACATGTGAATTGTCACATTTTGTCTACTGTTAAAAGATATTACTGACCTGTATGGCCAGTAATATCTTTCGAATGAAAAAAAAAAACAAAAGTATTTATCAAATTCGTAAATTCGGTATTGCCTATATTTGTCAAATAGGCGCCCCCCTAAAATCCAACCACACATCCTGATCTTCCACCTGAATCTCGTGGGGGCGGACACACAGAAACATTTCACTGGCGTGGCTAACGTGGCTCTGGTTAAATTAACATTGGAGTCTTCCTATTAATAATTTTTAATAATTTTATAATACATTTTACTTAAATAAAATATTCAACAACATTTCACACAACGCTATCTAGACCCACGGTAAGCATAGCTTAACTAGCTTGTGTTATGGAATCTAGAATGCAGATAAACATACTTAGATAGGTTTTTTTTTTTGTAAATACATACATATTATACATAGAAACACCCAGACCAATGCAAATACACATATTCATGCATACAAATATTTGCACTGAGCGGGGATCGAACCCGCATCTCCTGCGTATCGGCCGCGTTCACTGCCGCCACGCCACGGAGGCTGTCAGTACAAAAAGTAAATATGCATAAATATATATATTATATGTACCTATAGGTAAACTCCAACGAAACGAAACCAATGACTAACCAACAAAGTCTAAAGTCTTGACACTGGCAAAATTGTGGCGACTTGCTTCAGAAGCCATTTTGAAGAAGTTAAAGTTGTGAAATAGGCAATAAGACCACAGTCCATACATGTTAATTGTTTGTTAAATATATTAAATACGCAAATACAAATAGCGATATGAAGTGCCACCATAAGCTTTGTGTGCTACAAGGAGTGGCGAAATAGTAATGAATAGACGACGGATGTAATTTAAGATTGGCTTCGAATGTGTGTTTCGTGAGGCAAACAAAAGAAAATATCAATATTTAGTGCTACGAGTACTTAGCATTACAAAAGAGGTCCCCATACAAAACTGGATAAATAACATTTCATGAAGTGTAAATAGAACAGAATATTTGGGCAATAAAATCTGTTTATTGCCCAAATATTCTGTTAATAATTCGTGATTTGACACTATACTCGTTTGTATCTGGTCCTGAAAGAAGTCCTTAGGTAGTACAGAGAAATAGCGAAGTGTTCCTTTTATCATTTTAGTTTGATCATATTTTAATCGGAGGCAATGGGGAAGAATAATCGAAATGCATGTTCCAAATCATAACATATAATTTGTTGTCGATAAGGAAATTGCTAAACTGGAGATGATCTCTCGCTCACTGTCGATTTGTAGACACCTAAACATAAACCAGGGCTGTATTCGTCTTTCGTTTGTGCGCTCTGAAGTTTCATGCGCGCATTTTTCAGTAGCTTACCCCCTTGGGTAGGTATAACCTCCACGAGGCTCATCGTGAGCTGACTGTTCACACTGCTCCATCACCGGAGCCTACTGCGGGGGCACCGGGTGTGCCCTAGCAAGGAAAGTATCAAGAACAACCCCAGCAGCAGGTCGCCTCGCCTACGAAATGGAGTCGTTAGGAACGCCGCGCGTGGAACACGAAACAATACTGAGATCTCGAAGTTCTTGGTTAGGTTAGGGCGACCGCATGCTCTGCCAGAGCCCTCACGCAAAAGATGGCATTCACGGTGGAACGCCTCTGTCGCAGGCCATATTGGTCATCCGTCTGATTTCACGCAGATTCTGGAAAGATGCTCGGCGAGGCGCTTCGCAATAACTCTTTCAAAGAGCTTGCACACCCGGTGGACGCACGGTAAATAAAAGGATCAATTTATATTAATTAATTTCGAAGTCCTAGTTAAAAAAAATTGTACTAGCAGTCCTTGTTTTACTGGTCTAGCCTTATGCAATATCATAGAGTGAATAGCACCATTAATTTTCACAAATTATTGAGTGGACAGATTTTATTTGAATATTTTCAACATGATCTCAGATAGGCTTGGTTGCTAATGTAAAAAATATAAGGTACCTATTGATTTAATCTGGTATTAGCAAGGTTCATAAATTTTGTCAGTTCATCAATAATCTATACTGATGTCATAAAAATGAAGAGTTTGTTTGTTTTATTTAACTCTAATTTCAAGAAGTAATGGTTCGAATTGAAAATTCTTTTTTGTTGAATATTCCATTTATCGGTGAAGGTTATATGCTATTTATTATTACTACTACTGTTGAGAGATTGAAGTAGTAGCCATATGGTAAGTCCTGGCTTTTTCATTTTTGTTGCATAATGCGTGACACTCCTTACAGAAATATTTCTCTATTGCCACATTTGACAAAACCGTAAATTTAGACACAATCAATACAAAACCATTTCGCAAAACAACACTGCTTAAAAAAGACGTAATAATTGGTAGAAATGGTAGCCAAAAGATCACTCTATAATTTTATCAAATCTACCATTAAAAACCATCCCTCTCTAGTTAACGAACGTTAGCAATAACATTAGCAGTAAACTTGATTGTTGTTTACGTTTATTTTTTGCGCTTCTCCGACCTTTTCTCATTCGAAGTTTAATAAATCTCCTTTCAGAGATGTCTTAAAGTAGGCCATTTTATAAGCCACCTTGAGACGAGGAAACGAGGGTGGAATCTCATTACCATTTAGCGAGCCTAGTAAAACACTGATTTTATTAATTTTACTGCAATAATACAGGACACAATTTATTGTTTTGTGTAATAGAGCATAGAATTGATATTGGCCGTGAAATTTGTACGGCTTGGCTTTGATGGTGGTGGTTAAATAGAGAGCTTTTGTTTTTAAAAAAGAGTGTTAATAACCATAATCACTAGTATTCTCGTTAACCCCTCTAGACAAGTAAAAATAAGGGAAATCAAGAGAAAGAAATAGAGAATGAACTCAAGACCTCAACCCCCCGTCCCTGCAGTACAACAACAAGCTTCGGTAACAGTCGGGACTTACGTTGCCACGTTAAAGATGGTACGGTAGGTGGATGTGGCAATGAAAAAATTGAGATGAATCACATCTGCGCTGGAGTGAATCATAATGCATCAATTATTATTATTCATTACTTATTCTATAACACCAGCCCCTCTAGAGAAGTGGCAATTCGTTGGCCGGCGGCGTTTGATGGAATAGAATGAGGAATATGTGAGATTTGACGCATGTCAAATAGACAGTCTGCCACTTGTCTAGAGGGGCAGTTTTCTTCTTCTTTATCGTGTCGATGGCAATAGTTTAATAGAAGTAACAGCAATAACACTTGATTTTTAACTTAAGTATTTTTAGTTATCCTGTCTCCTGTGATTTTTGTGATAGACTGTCCCTACAGAGTAAATAATACTACAAAATTCTTAATCCTAATTGAGTTCTCGATGTCGCTTATAAATATTCAGCATAGTATTTAAAGATTCTAAGTCTTGGCTTCTTATAGTGGAATATTTTGGCCTCTGAATAATTTGCTGTTTCCTTAAATAATTACATTCCTTCTGAAGTAAGTAAAATGCTTGACGGGCGCCTAGGCTATCAATATTACTAGAAAGTTGTTTCAAATATTTTATAGAATATCTGAAATGTCGCGGAAAATGTATTTCTTCGTATGGTTATGATAACATTATGATAGTCATTTTCTGGTATGTGGTTTCAAATTATAAGAATAATAACTATTCTAAGACATAATATTACACATCATCACCTAGCCTCAAACTAAGCAAAGCTTGAAATATGGGTTCTAGATCGTAAAAGCTCTGTTGATATGCGTACCAATGGTTTCACTATTAGGAACGCCGATGACCAGGCAAGCTTTTTTAAAAGAATATAAGTAACCGAAAGTACTAGTATTCCCTCAAGTAAGATGCTCCTCCAGTTCAGTTTTATCCCATTCCCATGTGCTGCGAGAACGGCATCAAAATGTCAAGCGGACGAAGTCGTGGGCAACAGCTACTTGTTCATAAGCACATTGACTTTGCGAGATTGTGATTACTCATGAGATGCACTTATTGCTGCTTACGAGCTCACACTTATCTTCAATTTGCCTTAATTATCTCATTCACTGCGTCATTAATAAAACCCTTGAATGATTCTGACAGTGTATTTATGCTCATCACTTCATTGTGAAGGTTAAATGGTAAGTTGGTTTTATTAGAGTAAGCCGATCATATTATTTCTCACTTACGAATGATTGATAAATGAATTAAGTAAGCGAATGATCAGTCGCACTGACAACTCGTCATTTATACCGTTCTGCCCCGGAAGAACCGCGGCGGTATTTCTGACGAGGCGCTACCCTAAATGATCAGACTTGTAATTCCCTTTAGCCGGGTAATCTCAAACCAAGGTTTATTACGAAAATCGTCTAATGTCAATGTCAAAAAAAGACGGGTTGCACTCCGAGAGTGCCGGTAGAAGTGAAAGTGAAAACTTTTTCTTTCTTTCTTAGTTATACAGAAAAAAAGATAAAAAGAAAATACCATACCATAGCTATAATATAGCGCCAATCATAGAACCTATCACTAATTTTCTGTCAGAAGAAATTAATCAATGACAAAAATAAAAAAATAATCACAAAAAGTAATAAATTACAAAAAGAAAAAAATAATCTCAAAAAGTGTCAGAAGCACAGGTTCGAACCCGGTACTATCTGAAATCATAAGGACTTACAGTCGAAGCGATTACCGCTAAGCTACGAAGCTTCTTAGCGTACCTAACAAATAAATGTAACCAAATAAAGTTCAAAGGTCAAGTGATCCTTACGCGAATTTAACACTTTTTACCCATCCAACACCGCTAAAGAGGTTTTCACTTCAAAAACTGACGAATTTTGTAAATTGGACCAATTAAGAAAACTGATGCAACCTTACCCGCTCAAAGATTCAGATTCTCGCGGTCTCAATCGAAGTACTGAGACATTGCTTCTTGTAATATTCATTTTCATTTATTTCTTCTAATCTATCTTCAAATGCGACAAATAAAATAATAATTCAGATACCTGATACTTTAGCCGGATAGTCGCGCCATCACTGTCTCTTGCTTATAAATAAACCACTAAAGTAAATTTTATGGACAATATAATTAACTTTTGACCCGTAATCTTCAGATATGGCTAATAAGTGGATGGTATAGAAAATAACAAAATGCTTAAAATATTTTCTTATAAATTCAATATATTAATTTCATTCGCCATAAATAGCTTTTCAAAGCAATTCTAAACATCTTTGTAAGCACTAATTAAGATTTCCTTAGAAGGCTGCATGAGGCTTCGTGATAAATCGGGGCTGGGATACTTAAATACGTACTCAACTCCATAAATCACGTGTTTCCTTCAATGAGTTTTATGTGCAGTACACTAGACTGGCTGTGCGGAACAATGATTTTGGTATTGCGAACCGATTTTTTTGTACCTGTCTAAAAGACGAAATTAGACAAAGATAGGTGTCAAAATCAACTCATTTTTAGACCATGTATACTGTTGATTGATACCAATTGATGGAATTTGTTGTTACACATATTGAGAACATTAGTACTTTTTTCACGGCATTTATTATTAAACCTGACCGGTTTTGCCTTACGGCATTTTCGATGATTTATTGATGTTTATGAACATTTCTGATCTTAAACACTACGTTGTTTAACATTCTTCTTGTGTTGGTAGTTTTAAAATTTAATATATTAATATAATATATTATAATTAATATATTATGTACCTATATGAATTTGAATTTGTCAACTCATTTAGATCCCAACCTTCCCCGTTCAACCAGTAATTTTTCTACCAGCGAATGTTTTTTCCATATTCAATCGCTTTTTATTCCACATTCTATAAGTCAGTCTGGTAATACCCGTTTTGACTGGCAATCCATTCTTTTTTCAAATAAATAAAAAGCTGTCAGATAATCAGCGCTGTATTTCATGTATTGTACACAATTTGTTTAACATGGCGACCTTTTTAGGTACACACTTGGCTTACAAAACGCGTCCATGTTGCTCTCATCTCACGTAATTCGACACCTCAGTACACATTCACCTTTATCCATCGAAAGTAATTCTTTGCAAACTGATTCCTTTCTATAAATATGCGAGTAGGGTTTGTTTAGGGCATGTGAAGGGCACTTGGAACGTAGCCGGACAACGGGGTAATGACCTGTCTACACCTCGTTATTAACTACACAGATATCTTTTTAAAATGCTGCTCTACAAATGCTAGGGAATAAAATTTATTACGGCTCTTTGTTATAAATTAAAGTTATTTTTATTTTGATATCTCTCAATTGTTTTGCTGTTTAACGACGTGTGATATAATGTATTTATATTATTTAATGAGCTCGTCTTCTTATCCGACTGCTAATGTAGGGTTATAGAATAGTTAAATTTAATGTGTAGTTGTATGTAATAACGAGAATTTTAAAACATATGACTCAGTTTAAAAGTACCTACGTAAAACGAGTGAGCACGGATTGAATGGCAAATGAATTTAACTACCGATCATTCGATATTGATGTAAGAACATGCATTGATTTAAATTGCCCATTTCAAGGCAGAAGTCAAGTTTTTTACCCCTTTTGAAAAATTTAATTACTGTAGAATAAGTTCACCAGAAGGTGAATTATCGTAGTTTATATCTTTTCAAAGTTCAGGTTCGATCTAATTAATCTCTCAAATATCAAAAATGTATTCTCGTAACGCCATTTTCATAGAAATCAAGATCATTTTTGACATTTCGTAGATTGAGATTAGATTGAGACTGGATTTGAACATTTATATGTTATGTACTAAGTGACAAATTGGGCATTATACATAATGCCCGGTCATTATGAATAATGCCTTACATGAGAGGGCAATTTGATAATAATTATTGAAATAATCAAATTGACGAGGCAATACGTGGTCAATTTGATAATGCCCATTTTACAATGCCCGCATTAATCACTTGGTTCATAAGATATACATACGAGTTTGCCTTCAGGTGTGAGCAAGACGCGATTCCCTGTTCTTTGGGCGCAAGAATGGAAGGTTAAATACACGAAACTAACGTGGAGTCATTCCACCTGGGTGATATCACTGAGGTGATATTTATTGAACACCTAAAGGCTTCTGTACCGAACTCGCTTCTTAACCCGTGACTCACCTTGTGAATTATCACTCGTCATTATCTGCGAACTAATAATCGAAGCGGCGGTATTCCTTTGAATTAAATTAAAACAACCCTTGTCAGGCCGGCACATATTTCACAACATGGGAACCTGACACCTCACGGTCTCGCCGACCGCGTACGTAGATAACTCGTCGAAGGAATTTTATGTAAATTAGCTACATTTTTCTTTTATTTTGGCCACGGTTTCATTTTATTTTGGCAATATTTTAGGGTTCAGTAGTCAAATTTGAAATCTAAATTCATAAGCGTTAAGATTTAAAGTTATTTATTCATCTTTACGTATATGAATTCTAAAATTCGTTGGTATTATTGTTGTAGGCTGTGCTGCTATATAAAGGTAGATTTGTATTAGGGGTTAAAATATGAAATTGCTTATTTATATTGAATAATTCTTATGGGTTTTTTTCGGAGTATTTGCCCTCATTCGTTATCTCGAAATTATTTATTATACCTTTGTTACATATCTCTTTCTTTTTTTTTCAAATTTGTGTTGTGGTCGTATGGTAGCCTAATCTAGTGATTAGGTACATCGGAATCGAATCTACAAAACCCACAGGGTAGCCTTCTCGGAAGCAAGTTGCAAGCTCCATCTATCAGGCAAGTACCTAATGCCTTGCCAAAAAGTGAAAGAAGTCTACCTTTTATTTTCCCGAATTCCTTCTTCGCTTATCTCATGATTAAAATTATTTAATTGTACGGAACCCGACGATTCAAGCTCTGACTATACGCTTTATTTAGTTAAACTTTGCGTACCTGCCCGTCAAAGCCGCGTGAGTGCAGCTTATGAATACATTTTTTAATCTCAATTTGATGCAGGCGAGTGGCTAACGTATTAATTAAGTGTTAGTAATGATTTATGTTTACGTTTTACTCGTAAATGATATTAGATTTAAATCAGCATTTAATTGTGGTGATATATTATATAAGGTACGATACCCCTTTATTTTCTATACGCTTCGGTCGAATAACAAGTGGGCTTGCGTATTTTTATGAGAGTTTATTGACGCCTTGAAGTGCGAGTTTATAACTAAATACATTATTTTATGTGCAAGTCAAAACATCTTAGTTTGTTAAAGTTTAGAAAAAATCCGAATGACAGTTAAGAAATAGTTTTTCTAATGAAGCAATGGATAGCGTGCGCGCCAAAACACAAAACATTCTATTTTTGATTTGTTATTTTTTTAAATATGTTATTTAAATGTCCCACGTGTGTTATATGGCCAGTAGTATGCCGAGACTGTTCTGGCACACGCTCTATTGTTGCTAATTTACGTATCTAGTGCAACATAATGGGCAATTTGCATAATTTTTAATTTTTTGAGACAAAATATGACATACAAGTGTTACTGCTTCCAAATTTTTACTTTTTCCAAATAAACTATTTGGAATCAGTAATCTCTGTCTGTCTCAGTCGGCTCTGTAGTAAGTAGGTAAGGTGCATTGGGGTAATTCCGAAAACGGGTATATTCCGAAAGATAAAAAAATCTAGTAATCGCGGCGATATTTTTCTACTAGTAAAATTTGTCTAGACGGCCAATTTATTATTCTCGCCGCACCAGTCATTTGTTCGTTGCTAGTGTTGCTATTACGTGCGTCGCGATAAATTTTCTGGAGCAAGAAGTTTTCGCGCCAATTCTAGTGATTCGTAATAACCCCAACTTCATTATCTTGGAATTCTGGTAAGTTATTTAAATAGTTGTTTGTTTTTATAATAGACTATCGGCTTTTACGTGTTTGTAATTGGGACTCTACGTCTTAATCCTTTAAAAAAATGTAAAACGGAAATACCCCAATGGGTTTATTACGACATAAAATAGTTTCGCAATAGCCCCACATCGTTTTTTCATAGTAATGGACAGTGATTCTCAATCAATGTAAAACTTTTTACTTTTCAAATAATTAATTTAAGTTAGTAGGTAAGTCAAATGTTAAGCACTTAGAGTATACATAAAACTTTTATGTATACTCTAAGGTTAAGTACGATCGCTTATCTGCTTATTACTTGTCTGATTGTAAATGAGCTAAAATTTGTCATAAATATAGCTGGTTTTATGCATGAAAACATAAAATTATTTAAAACTAGCGGTCTCATGCAGTATCAGCTGCAGTGTACCCCCAACACCCTGAACCCTTCTCTTAATAGGGAATATGCATGATTTAAAAAAAGTATGTTTTTTTTACAATATTAAAAAAGTACATGCATATTCATATTTGGCCTTGTTGCATAGTTAATCCGTTTTATGCTGAGCATGTACATACCATTACCTGATCCTACTTGGACTAATTATACATACTTATACCTACCACTCTTAAAAACAATAATATATTTTGCAGAGTTATCATGCCCCGGACTTACATAAGAACAAATTAAAACATATACTCTTAGCTCTAGCTATTGAAAAGGTAAAAAATGAAGAGCTTAAAGTTATCACGGTGATTTATAATTTTATAAGGTTGATAATATGATAATTTTATAACATTTAATTCTTTAAAAAAATATTGTTACTTAATAATAAAAGACTAATTTTGTATTTTAATTTTACATTTCTCCACTTATAATGATCCAACTTTCGACTTGTCTACATTTCGCTCCAGCCCATAACCTGTTTCGCTCATTTATAAGTATATTTTTCATGCTAAATACTTTACGAAAATGTTGAGAACCGTTGTAGTTTCTTGGGGTTATTACGAAATATAAAGTCACAAGAATCGAGAATAGACAAACTACCTACATAGTGGCCGTTCTTTTGATTATGGGGTAATAACGATCGAAAAAGCAATGTAAACCTTCTTTCAAACTGCAATAAAACTGAATTTAAAATGATTTCGCAATTACCCCAAGGTATTTCGTAATTACCCTTGTCTCAGCAATTTTTGAACACATATTTCTAATGCGATATTTTAAATTCTTAGTTATATATTCAAGTATTTAATATATAATTATCGTAAGTGTGTTCATAACGTATTGGTTGATGTAAAAATAACGGCAGTAAATGCAAAACTAATTAGAGTATTAATTCGAACAGCAGATCTTCAGTCATCTCATAGAAATTTCAGTCGGAAATACCCCAATGCACCTTATACTAAAATTGTATACCTATATTCACTCACATATAACCACAGATTATAATCACATACACAATTACAGCCCACAATAGCACAGAGTCATAAAAAAGAAACAATAACTCTATTTTGCGACCGCAATGGCTCTAATAGCTTTATAATTAGAAAAAATGTGTAACGTGCTCAGCAATAGAATATTCGCGTGTTATCAATGCAAAGAAATCAGCGAGTTTAAAAAAGTTTTTAAAGGGTTGTCAGCATTGAAATTTTGTAGGAAAATTTTGGCAAATTAGATATTTCTGCTTAGTAAAAAACCAATTTATTTTAACCTTAACAGTTTAACCTTTACCTTTTATAATTTCAAGTAACTAAATAAGTGTTTATTTTTGTTATCTAACGAGATTGTTAATACTATAAAGGTAGGAAAACTAGATAGCTGGCAACCCTGTGTGTTACTAAATGTTAATTGTGGGTCATTACATAGAGCGTGACAGGAAAGCCTGGCCGATTCCATCGAGATGTCGATCGCATAGCCGTTCGTGGAATAGTCAATTAATTTACTGACGCAATAGGACTGAATGCTGTGATACAGACCGTTTGCAGTATATTATCGATGCACTTGGCTACACATATGATATTTTAGCAGCTGTTTTGTTATGACCATTCCTGCCCCTCCTAGACAAGTGGGAATACTTATTTTAGAATACATAACATAACATAAACTCACGCTATACACTATATATCCCCGAAGGGGTAGGCAGAGGTGCTAGCACCGACATTTCGCCAGTTTATGTTTAGGTCCCAGCCTATTGCCATTAACCAGGCACTTATAATCCTGCGCTCAATACACACATAACTTGGAAAAGCATCGAAAAGTCATTGGTGTGTGCCATGGTAAAACCTGGGATCGAACCCGAGACCTAGTCTCAGCAGTTCATCACCCATACCACTAGGCTACCGCGGTTATATATATATTTTATTGTAGAATTGAATGATGAATGTATGGGATTGACAGGTATTTGCACGTTTATGACAGTCGTCAACGGGGTAACAGTGTAACAGTTGCTGCTCATTGAATAAATGTTACATGTTACATTACGCTGCATAACACTGGCCAGTATTTTAGTTTTGAAAAGCTTATTATTCATAAAACTAACACTTTGCATGCCACTGAGGTGGTTTTATGCGAAATATTTACATTTACATTAAACCTTATTTACATTAAACCTTAAAAACATTAAAATAAACACGCAGTTTATTCGTTATCCAATATTTTATCCACCAGACCGTTGAAACCGAAAACATCACACAAAATAAAACAGTTGTTTATTATGTTCCTGAGTACTCACTGAGTCAACCGTGTTTTGTTGAAGAAGCATAAATGGGATTTAGGATACCAAGCGAAATGTTCAAATTTTAATGAAACTTATACAATCTAGCGTCGGTAGCTTAGTGGATAAGGAGTCAGCCTTACAATCGGAGAGGTTCTGGGTTCGAATCCTGGCCATTACACTGCCGAGGTGATCCCACTCCAAGCACAAGAAATTTAGCTTAGTTGGAGGGGTCAGAGGGAATATTAGTAATTTCGGTTGCAATTTTTTTTAAGTGTTGCCGTTAATTTTATTTATTACATTATATCCACAATATCACGACGTGTTAAAAAAAAAAAATTCCTTTATTTTTCTGTTGCATTAGCATTATTTTATTCTCCATCGTATTAGGAAAGCTCAATGAAGCGACGATTTCATAAAAAAAACATCACTACAGAAAAAAACAAACGGTGACAACGGCGCGTGCATTTTTTAAAAAATTGATAAAAAATAATTTAAAAAAAATTGCACCCAATCTAAAAAAGAATATTATGCCAATATGTAGTGTACCCGAAGTGCTACCAGGGGCCTTCGGCATCGGGAGCGTTCCCCTCATTCCCGGTATTATATTATCTGTGATAACAGTTCTAAAACCGTTCTGAACACAGATATAGGACTTGTCAGAATGACTTCAACTCGCCTGGTGGTAAGCAAAGAAAGATATATGTCTGAGTAATCTCTGGAACGAAGGTCACCCTTGCAAACACCACCAATGTTATAATGCTCTTTCACGTCCCGCTTAAAGGACCCGGGACTGTAGGAAGAAAGAAACACGCTGGTAAATAATTTCAAGACTATGGTGCCGTCCCGTGTGAAGTCACGCAGTTCGCTTCTAAATTATTTTCAAATTGAGATGTTATTTGCACAAAATCCGATTTGGGTTCATTCTAATATTATTTATTGAAAGAGGTATAATCTCGACGTAACGAAAACAATAGTAATTAATGACACGTGCGAGATAATTTATCATGGAACCCGGGTAATTAGGGACCGAGGACGGAACGCTCGTGATTTCGAATAATTCCAAATTATCTTGAAACTCAACACGAGTTTCAGGATAATTCGGAGATGTTTTTGTAAGCGAGTTTCAAAGGGTTATTTGTTTTTGGTGCCTTAACAAATTTTTGTTTAATTTATATTTGCTATTTTAATAAGTAACTATAGATATCTACTATATTTTGCCGAGTAATCTGTAGCCACTGATTCCGGTGCCGTTTAGTTAACTGCCTAGGCAGTTAACTGAATGGCTGATTAAGCTAGTTGGCGGAGACATATATATATATTGCAGTGTCAAAATTACATAGTACAATTATATATTAAATGTCATCTTAAAAGCTACATGGAAAAAAATTGTCAAAATTAATCTATTAACCCGCCCCTCACCGTACCAGGGGCAAAGGTGCCCATGACACTAGCGGCATTACCCCGCTAGATAGCAACGGCCAACCTTTGCCCCAGGCACAAGGTGGAGCGAGAGTCACCGGTTTTGTCCCTCAACCTGCGTTCCAATTCGCTCTCTAGGTTTTTGGCGTCAGCACATTTGCCGCGCTTTTTTCCGCCGCATTTTCGGCAGGGGCTGCTGGAAACAAGACGGTAGGTAGAAGTATCTCTGTATACATACTATCTACTTGTCCTAGTGTAAATTTATTGGTGTACAATGAAGAATTATCTATCTATCTATCTATCTATTTCGCTAACGATGGTTTTCGTCTGTTTTCATCTTTGTTCTGGACTGTCATTTAAATGTCGAATGGAGAACAAGCCTATCCCTTAGTTGAATTTTATGATTCCCGCTGTAAGAGATGAGGTGGCTCTATTCTACTCCACTAATATGGAAAACTTTTTAACCTACTTCAAAAAAGAGGAGTAAAGGAACTTTCATTTCCTCTAAAAGATTTAAAAAAAAAACTACTTATCTCAAAATATTTTATTTCCGGGGTTATAAATAATTCCCACATACTCTAACTCCTCTGCACCAGAATGAACAGCAGTACTCCTAAAACTTCGTTTATGTCACTGCAAGTTCCAGTGAAAGTTATTGTCTTGGAAATACATCATAGGGGGACGCCATCAATTGGACACTTTTTATTAGCTGTCAGTTTATTGTCGGATGTAGTACTGCCCCTCTAGACAAGTGACAATTCGCTAGCAGGCGTTTGATGGAATAGAACGACGAATGTATAGGATTTGACGTATTTGACATGCGTTAACGACTGTCATTTACGTCAAATCCCATACATTCGTCTTTCTATTCAACCAAACGCCTGCTAGCGAATTGTCACTTGTCTAGAGGGGCTGCTCTATTTCTTAGTCAACTTGCGCGATACGCTCGGCAAGAGGGGGGGTAATCCATGCATTCAATTTCATAGGTAACTACGTAGCGTGAAAAAGGAAAGGAAATAAAAAAAAAATCACTTTGCAATAAATGTACATCCGCTTACATTAACAGTAATTAACTTCAAAGAAAAGTTTAACAAGAATAAAGGTATTATGGAATTCACACAATATAAAAAAAATAGCTTGTAGGTATTAAGCGTGAAATTAGTTTATTTATCTACTTTCTAAAAGGTCACAGGTAACACCTAATTAATGATTTATGAGGAGAGCGTGCCTCATAATAGAGTTGTTAAAACGGTTTTCGTGATTCATATCGATATTCGTTGATAGATTTACATAAAACCATGATAAATTCTAAATAAATGACTCGAAGATATTCTGGTCACAATATATGCGAATAATTTGAATTCATTGACATTCAACGGCGCTATGCAGTCAGCGATCGCACCGTGTACGCTTATCTGAATATATATATCTCAGTAATGAAATATTTAAAATAATGGTTATATTAGATATTTACGGATGGTGTAGTGGACACTTGGCGTATCCGTATATATAAAACCAAACCAAATTCTTTATTCATAAGCGTATGGTGTAGGTGTGATAGTATTAGATTTCAACTCGAATATGCAAGAGAGACTAGACCGAAGAGCACGGCGACAAATTACTTCACGATAAATACATTTACTTTAAAAGTAAAATTTTACACTAATAAAATTTAAATAAATACATTAGAATGCTTTGCTCATTAACTAATGATAGTGAAATAATTGATGAAGATTTACGGATAACTGGCTAGTTTTGACCCCTGAAATACCAAAGGCGGTTACGACCCTATCACAAAACACTTCTAGGATCTTATTTTTAAGACCCTTTTATTGACGAGGTACAAACTTTCAGGTCGTAAAGATACGTATTTAAAAACAAAACGCATACTTACTTGTGATGACAAGCTTTACCTCCTGCCCAAGCTTCGGTCTGAAACTAGAACCATCATACCGAATGTGTATTTATTTATTTATTAATTTATTATATGGCTTATGGCATGGTATGGCTGTATTTATTAATCAATTACGGAATTAGGTATCATATTAAATTTGACTTGTAATCTTTTGAATAAATCTTAGGTTACATTTGAGGTGAAGCCATTTGTCACTTTCACCCAATGACTAATTTTCCACTCCCTAGTTTACGTAAAGGGTGTCTCTATGAAATGTTTCGTTGGATCCTTGGTTTATTTGTTTTTCTTTATATATGAGTGACTTTACCCCGCCAGATAGCAAGTTAGAGGGGTAATCTCAGACATGAGGGCTGTGACCCTATAGACACGTATTTATGTTACAATGATGATGACTCTCATTTTGACGGTATATTCAGATAATTTCTCACGCCTCGCTTAAAGTACTACTAGTAAAAACTTATAAATTGTAGCCAATACATATTTAGAGCCAAAAAATCGGATAGTGTTTTTTTAAACCAGTTAGGTGGCAGACAAGCACACAGCCCACCTGATGGATACACACTCGAGCTGCCGACCTGACATCGTAACCAGCGGAAATATGTGATCTATTTTACCACAATAAGCAAAACGCGTAACCGTATCGTACACAAAGTGTTACTGGAAACTTATTAAATGTTTAAACAGAATGCTTAATTGGTACCTACAATTATTCTTGCATTATTGTTGTGCAGTATGTGAATCGAATCCACAGCCCTTGACGCCATGACAGGTGACATCTAGGTGAGTCAGTGACTGTGTCGCTTCATATTTGCAACCAGTATGTGTACACACTGTACACGCAGATAATATAGGTTACTAGACACCATATGTGGCTGTGTTTTATGAGGTCGATTACTATTAAGTACTTGTGTTGGATTAGTTTATAGATTTCTAGCTTTCGCCCGCGGCTCCGCCCGCGTGGATGTCGGTTATCGCGACCATAACATAGCCTGCCTATGTCCTTTTTCAAGGTCTAATTTACACTTATACCAAATCACATCAAAATCGGTTGAGTAGTTTAGGCGTGAAAGCGTAGCATACAGAAAGACGGACAGACAGAGTTACTTTCGCATTTAAAATATCAGTATGGATGTTAGGTACGTATACAAAGTGAATCCTGGGTAGCAGAGAACTACGTTAAAATGGTAACGATGATTCTATAAATTACTAGCTGTCGCCCGCGGCTCCGCCCGCGTGGATGTCGGTTATCGCGAATCGGGGTATGAAAAATAGATGTTGGCCATTTCTCAGACCTATCCGATATGCCCACAAAATTTCATGAGGATCGGTCGAGCCGTTTCGGAGGAGTATGGCAACGAAAACTGTGACACGAGATTTTTATATATTAGAAGTTACTTGGCAGTCGCGAAGAGTGATTTTTTTAAAGGTAGCCAGTGCAAAAACTGTCTTACTGGAATTGGAACCATTGGTAAGCCGTCAGGACTCGGGTTATAGGGACTCCACGCCACGCTTACCTGGACCTGGCTTTAATAATTTAGAATATGTATTCAATTTTATTCTGACGTTAGATTGTGAAAAACAAGTAGATATAAATACTACACCATTTGAACGTTTTTTAACGTGCCTGAAATCCCCGTGGATAACTCCCCCCCCCCCTCCCCTCCGAAACCGAAGTGGGAGGTTATGTACGGCTCGAACCGACTAAATCACACGCCGTCTTTGGGTCGTTGTGCTACATATCCCTCGCACCCCGGCTGACCCAGGGCCATCCCTCTCGGTCTGGCCCTGCTCGGGAGAGGGGACCGCGCGGTCACCGACTCGCCCCCGGCATGGGGAGGCGCGCTTCGCGCATCGCCGCCGCCGTGGGCCATCTGAATCCCAAGTGATTTGATCTCATCTCATTTGGTTTGATCTCGCATTTATTATAGACATCAGTGGGAAAAAGAGTTATATTTTTTTAGAACACTTAAGTACAGGGTATACAAAATGATCAATTTATGTGACGTCACCAACTCACAAAGCAGTCGTTTTGATTTTTGGTTTGTTTTATTTTTTATTAGGTTTAGTTTGTTGCATTATTCATATAGTTCACTAAGGATTGTTGAAGGTCGTCTGTGAGATCGCAAAATGAGATAGCATTCTTTATTGTGGTACTCATTTGAAAGGTTTGCGCACCTTTATATGTATTCAAAAATATTCATTAGTGACTGTGTGAGTGACTTGTAAACTGTCAACACAATGTAGGGATTGGGCTCACCAAAAACTCTGTGTCGCATCAAAAATAAAAGAAATTGTAAAGACCGAATTAAGTGAAAACCTGAAGTGGCCTATGTCCAGTGGGGTAGCTACTCCTATTTAAGCTCTAAATAACTAGTAATAAAAATAATATTCCCAGATTGCAAATACAGTTGTGAATAATGTCATAACCACCACCTATGCAATTAGTCAAAGACTAACTTAGTTTTCGCAAAATAAAGTGTTTCTCTATTGCAATTACGTATTATTTTTTGCAGATAGGCTATCTGCAAAAATGATAAGAATAAACACTTTTTTCTATGCTGTAATTAAAATAAATTAGTACATTATTAACATAATTATGTGTTGATACTTGTTATTGTTTATCAACATTATTTACACATACTAATCATAAATTTAATTATAAAAACCTATTATTTTTTGCAGATAGGCTATCTGCAAAAATGATAAGAATAAACACTTTTTTCTATGCTGTAATTATGTGTTGATACTTGTTGTTGTTTATCAACATTATTTACACATACTAATCATAAATTTAATTATAAAAACTAATCTCTGTTTTTATCAACATTAGTTACTAATTAATGTAAAATAAACAATGTGGGTATGTAAAGTATAAATAATTACATGAGTAGATATGTACGTATCGTTTACTTTCACTAGTGGTATTACCACAGGGAAATTAAAAGATTTCGATTCGTACAATTCATACCACTTTGTAGAATATACTGCTTCCGGGCTGTTTGGCCGCGGTCTATGTGAAACTTGCGTTCCAGACGTTTCGTCGATCACTGCGGTCGACATCTTCAGTGGCGCAGGTCCGGGCGACGACGAGTTCGGAGACCTTGCCTCGTCGGCCTGCCTGAGTTGCGACTGATGCGTAGTGGTAGTCTAGCTACCAAATCCATTTTATTTTTGAAATTGGCAGTTTTCCTTTTCCTGGCACAAATAATTTCCACAAAGGCAGTTTTTAAACATAGCATGATAGACTAAGATACTTTTATTTTGAGATTTATTTTCAGGACCGAGATGATGCTTCTACAAAATCAAAGCTGCGGATATAAGCTACTACCATATAAAAGGGAACACGCGAGGCTGTCGTAACACATAGTAAATCAAATCCTTTGAAGACCTTCAACGGATGGAATCAATAACAAATGCTGTCACAAAGAAACAAAAAACATTCTTGTAAGAATTGAGAATATCGTAAATCTCCAGGGTCCTTGCCTGTTTGCTGGATATTGTATGATAGCACAAATTTCAATTTGCGCAGTTCCATTTTTGTAACAAAAGCCCAATATTACCTAACTACGGCCGCTCGTAAAAAATATATAAGAGGTCTTTGCCTTCCTTTTAGGCAATTTTAAGTTTTCTGACATAACGTTTAGGGTATATTTTCACATAAAATGCGATGTAATGACCATCACTTGAAGTAGAGAAGTCAAAGAATGCTCATTTAGCGTATTTATTTTACAGTTAATTTGAATAGGAATGGTGATAATTGGCTTTTAAGATCTTTATTGGTGATTTGATCTTTATTTGTTGATAAACCTGATGGAAAAGCGGAAATTAAAGGGATTTTAGTATATTATTTCAACGGCCTTTGCAAAAATCAACTAGAATTCACAAATGCCTTCAAAAATGTGATCCATGATTTAATTAACGGTCAAGATGAGTCGATAGCTTTTCTACAGATTTGTAGCTCTCTTTGGACTCTAAATCTAGACAGTTTCAAGGTGCATATGTTCTTCCTAGAGCATACCATCACTTAGCAACAGGCGACATAGGGGCATGTAGAATTAATTCCAGTCGCCTCCGAAGCTTTTAACTTAGAGTCTAGGGTCCGCTTTACCAGCCTAACTGCGGATTTGGCTGAATTTCGTTATTTTTCTTGAAGCGACTGCCATCTAACCTTAAGAAACCCAAATGCAAAATGCGATATCGATCAGAGCAGTTAGACTAGTTGTTGGATTTTTGTGGGCTCCAACCACCCGTAACGACTGCCATGGATGTTCTTATGGCAATCGGGACTGACGACTTTATGTATATTACATTATTTTTCAGATACAAAAATTAATTAATCATGAATCTCGAAACGATATTTAAATTAATGCACCATTTATCTAATTACAAAATTCTTCAATGAATTTTGCGACAATCATATGTAAGTATTATTTGCAGATGGCGTCAGACTGTAGGTTAAGTCGTAGAAGGCATCTGACATCTGTATAATAACATTGTAAAGTCAAATTTCATACACAAGACAGCCTGTCTAAAACAAGAAACTATTTGTTTTGACTAGAATGGTAATTTAAATGGAATTGTATGCTCTCATCGTTTTAAAACAAGATAATTGTGTACAGATACAATGCGGTTCTCATATTGATGCTGGCTACAGTAAGCTTAATTGAATGTTAGCATAACAGTCCATCTGCTGGTTGTGATAATTGGCAATCAACTGGGCATCCATTGCTGTCAAAGAGTATCTATCTACGTATATCGTTCTAGTTCGAACGAGGCTAGTTGCACTATGTATTACTGCAATTAAAATGGAATGCAATTGGATATATTTTACGGGAATGATTAATTTCATACAGGTATAATTAATTTCATACACAAAACCGAATATATGGATCAATAAATTCTATAACGTGCTACAGAGTCGGCAGTACGAGTGTGACTCCCCTGGTATTGCACACGTCCATAGGCCACTGTAACCACTTTCCATCAGGTGGACCGTGTCCTTGTCTGTCACCTATGTGGTATAAAATATGAAATACACAATTGTCACATAATGTTCAAAAGCCTTACCACGAAATAAACCACAAAACTATAAGTTAGAAAACATTAACAAACTTTATTTCAAACAGGTTATAATTTTTTGAACAAGCTACGTCGGTATGTTGTAGTTAGGAACTTATAAAAGGAGTGAAAGTAAAATGTGATATATTAACCGCCTTTTTAAAACATTAATTTCGCAAATCAGTTAGTGTCAATAAAATGCCGTATCACGAGCTAACGAGCACACGAGAGCACGGAACAGACTCCATATGGTAAGATAGATAGCGTGATGAAAGACTTTTTGCGGCGATATTTAAG
Organism: Eilema caniola; assembly: GCA_949126895.1. Taxonomy (NCBI): domain Eukaryota; kingdom Metazoa; phylum Arthropoda; class Insecta; order Lepidoptera; family Erebidae; genus Eilema; species Eilema caniola. Next base: position 9,567,806 of record OX421462.1, read on the forward strand.
TGAATATTACTTATTACATACCGCTTTATCATAATTTTATTTTGTTTGAATAATTACCATAATACTAATAATATACATAATATACTTTATCATAATCTTTTACATAACATTATAATGTTACCGAGTTTTTCTTTTTTCGGTTCAAAAGCGCATCGATACGAACCATTTATGTATTGACTAAAACTAACCTCGTGAAAGACCTGTTTTATATCGAAAAAATATTTTTTTACAAAATAAAAAAAAAATTGATAGCCAAAAAATGTCCTAAATAGGCAAGTGTTCTTTCCATTGCGGAAAGTACTCCGTAGGGATTCAGGTTTCATACTATCAGTAATACAAAACCTGAGTCCCTACAGAGTCCTTTCCGTCCGTTTAATCCTTTAAAATTCTTTTCGATTTAATGCCTATTTGTCACGATTACAAGTAACTAATTGGGAATTATCGATAGCCTGTGCTCAATTAGAGGCATTCACAATTTGAAGTATCTGACGTCACGCAAAAAGGTAACACTTCTTAGCACACCTGAATTGGATGCATTTAAATCATGCCATCCGTTGAGAGTTATCATCACATAATTGCCAAAGACTCCGACTTGAACAAGAGTTAGTAGTAATAAAATAGCTCGTAATTTATGATATAAAATTAGGTGTCAGGATATTACTGGTACTGGTATACGTATTAACAATGGTAAGCGTTTTACAGCAAAACTAAAAAAATAACTCCCAGGAGATATCAACACATTGACTCTCCAATGTTCTAAACTTAAAAACTAGTTTGATTTTTCTTTTCCAATTCGAGGTTCGTTGAAAGAGGATCGACGCCACAATTTAAAAAATAACTACCTTCAGCTTGTAATACTGGGTTGGTAGTGTTGGTACAGATGCTAATAAGAATCGTATCGAACAGTGTCAAAACGCCTTCTCACCACAGCTGATAATGATAGTGTCCAGCTTTGCCTACCCTATATTTACAGTACTTATAAAATCTCGTTAAAACCAGTGTAATAAATAAAACATTACTCTTTTAAAATGCTTACGTCTCGGTTTCTCAAAGTTTTGGATACGTAACTAGCAAGCAATGAAGTACTCGTTAGTGACGTGTGGTATGTAGGCATTTCGCAGCGTTGGGGCTGCTTTCAGCCTGCTACGAAACGGCCCAACTTCGATATTCGCCGTGACTGCCATCTGACCTGACACCTGACTGATCTCAAACATTCCATGTCGATATCGAAGTTCTGTATCTAGATCAGGTTACCGGGCTCTTTATGGACACATTGCCACAGATGTTCATATGACATCCAAAACCAACGATTTAACGTGCTCTCTCTAAGGTAAATAGGGATCTTAATGGAGACCCTAACACTTACCTTTCTACCATTGTTTAACCCCTGCAATATCTTACCTTCAAGTAAAATACAAACTATCAACACAATTACTACGAATCTTTTCTTTAGAAATAACACAAGTACCTACCCAATTTAAAGATTAGAAACCACTGACTCGATAAATGCGTAAATCGCGTAATTTGTGGCAACGCATACCATGTCATTACGCTAACTGGTTTTACGATTATTAATATAGGTGTAGCCGTAAACATATGTACACAAGTTAATAGAAAACAACATACTGTATAGTAGTACCGGTACTATTAATATTCAAAGTACACAGTTGTGTGTATGATTGATATCATCCTCAGCGCAACGCGGCACCAATTGTAACTAGTACTTCGTCAATATACAATTGATGTTCTGTTTTATTAATTAGTTCTTTGTTTATTGAGCTTGCTTATAAATTTGTGATTGACTTTTGATGAAGTTTTTTGTTTTGATCATGAGTATACTGAAAGAAATCACATCATACATGCAATATTTCTAAGCCAATATAGAATTTTGTAACCTACGGCTTAGTATTACAGCGATTGAATGAATTTCGTTTTTGCAAATTTGTCAAGATTATTAATTACCTAGATCGAAATATTAAAGAGTATAATTACAAATGATTCAATACGAACGTGAATTCTTTCGACGACGGTTCAAAAGCCATAGGGTGTAAAGCCAGCTTTCCATTATGAGTAGACTCACAGACTCAGTTTCCATGCCATTGAACTCTGAAATGGTTTAGCTTAATTTATCAACTTACTTTAAATTAATACATAAACTGATAACCTAAGAAAAAGTTTTCTGAAGGAGCGAGAAAGATTTATTTGTATAATATCAACTGATACGATAGTATGTTTTCTTGTTGTCGAGATTGACACAGACAGTTTTTATTAAGGTGATATTTCAGCAAAAAGTGTCGAAGGCAAGTAAGGCGTACTCAAATGGAAATTTCCATTAGGCTGATGGCAACAAAAACTCCAATACGCGCTCCGTAATGTACTCGTAGATAGTGAAAATTCACTCGTCGTATGAAACAGTACGCTTTACAAACGAGAGAACATTTCTGTGTTTCTTTTCTTTCCAAGAGAAGCCCAATTTTGAGGGAGAATGGAGGCAAAATGACATTGGATCTTTTTTCCTCATTTATATAGTAGTTAATTTTAAGGCATCCAATGAATGCATTCTGTAGCTTGCTTTTGCTTTTGCACTTTTTTTAAAATAAATATTCCACAACATTTCACACACGCTATCTAGACCTATGGTAAGCATAGCTTGTGTTATGGAATCTAGAATGCGGATAAACATACTTAGATACGTTTTTTTTTGAAAATACATACATATTATACATAGAAACACCCAGACCAATGCAAATATACATATTCATGCATACAAATATTTGCACTGAGCGGGGATCGAACCCGCGCCTCCTGCGTAGCTTTTGCTTCCTGATATAGCTGTTTTTTACTTTTAGGGAAGCGACTGCCGTCTGACCTGAAAGGGAAGCTTACAACAGGGACTAGTATTTCGTCATGCGTCGGTTAGAAGTTACAAACAATGCAGATTAGGTGGGAACTAAAGGTGTCTGTGTGCCCATAAGCATAGTTTTCGAAATATAATAAAGTGAAATTTAATATTAGATAATTTTTTTATAAAACTGAGGTAACAGACAAGCACACGGCCCATCTGATGGAAAATGGTTACCGTGGCCTGTGGTCGTGTGCAACACCAGGGGAGTCACACTCGTGCTGGCGACACTGTAAACACAGAGTTTCTGTACCGTCAGTGTAGAAGACAAAGCAGGAATAGCCTTTGGTCTTTCCACCGACAGCACAAAAACTCTCTAGTGAGCTCTGGCTACCCTACTCACCGTCTGGAACACAACACGAGGTTATTATGGTGGCGGTATTCTGTAGGTGTATTACTAGATATAAACTAAATATATGGTCTCGTATCTGAATATTACTATTTGTTTCAACATTACAATGTAAAGACGCAAAAAATACGAATTCTTATCTAACATGTAGGACAAAAGTAACATTGTGACGCGTCCCAACAGACTCTGTTCGACGTTTTGTGTAATAAGTTGCCTTGTAGCTATTTGGCGAGGACAAAAGAGTATATAACATATATTAATTACATTGTGACATTTCAACTTTGAAAAGACGACAATTGGAACCAGGTTACAAACCTTTTTCTTTATTATTTCTTTTGTATTTACTATCTGACACTTATCTAAATTCGAAAAATTGACTTTTCCTTGAATACACAGATCGAGGCTACAATACCTTAAGAGCGTTTTCACACTCATCCGATATCCGATATCCGACATCCGACATCCGATATCCGACATCCGATATCAGAGGAAGTCAAACGTATGAGAAATGTATCTTTCTTTCACATTGACCGGCCCGATATCGGTTATCGGAGTCAACACTACTGTTTTAGCTCTGATAACCGATATCGGGCCGGACAATGTGAAAGAAAGATACATTTCTCATACATTTGACTTCCTCCGATATCGGATATCGGATGAGTGTGAAAACGCTCTAACAATGAAATTATAATAAAAGTGAACTAAACTGCATTATTACATTTTAGTTAGGAGACTTCAGGGAAATCAGTAATTGAATGGTTTTTTTAATATAGAACACGTCAATTTGACTTCACCTCACCTAACGGTAAGCTGAAGGCAAAGTCTCAGGAAAGAGGGTCACCATTACATACACGTACCATGTTAACAATGGTGGCACTCAGCTTGACGGCTTCATCAAAAGAGGATTGTCGTCGCAGCATCGCGTGACACCCACCGGTCCCACTCGTGCCGGCACGACAATCCCCCCTGCCCGGTTATGCACTTACTGACCCCTCAAAACAATCCAACCGAGATTGGATTACTATGGAGGGTATTACGCAATCGTGCACGATGGTACCCACACGGCCGAAATTTGTGACAAGTTTCCACCACCATTTAATGTAACAAGCCTTTTCTTACCACATATGAAAATCCTCTCAGATGCCACTTCTATAACGAAGGGAGTGGGTATGTTGAACTCGAACCACCTAAAACAGGACAGTCTTTTGTCATCTATCTCCTTGTGAGGCCGGGGAACCAGGTACGTCTTAGATAGGATATCTCTAAATCCAGACTTTGGTCACCAACGTTGGCGCCCAACGTGTTGTTTGGGATCAAATCTACTCATAACGTTCGCATTTATAAAGCTACATATAGAGATATATTTGGATCACAAACTTCGATTAAACTGCGAACTGTAGTTAATATTACTCATTATAATTAATCGAGGAGGTTAGATTAATCGGTACCCTTCGTAGATATAATCGAAATCAATTATAATGTTATGTTATCGTAACCATATGGTTACAGTGTATTTGTATATGTTATATTTGGCTTTGTTCGTAACATGTTTCAATCAACGTTGATAAGATAATTTTCATCAATTATTTTGATTGATTTTGTAGTCATATAGCGCTGTTTGACAAAAATTAGGTACTCTTTTTGACTAATTCACCCTGATATTATAAAGAGAAAACATGTTTTTTTGTATGTTTTATAATAAACGCAAAAACTACTGAACTGATTAAAAAAACTATTTCGCCAATAGAATACTACATTATCCACAGTAAAAGTATCGCCTGCTCTGTAAAGAAAAAGAAACTACATTTTTGTTTAATTTTAATAACAGTAGAATTATCTTACGACTGGTATCCCTCACGCAATCATCCTCTAGAAAGTTTTCTTGTAACCAAATAAGAATTTCATACGTTTCGTGGAATCGTTTACAACTGTCAGTTCCAGCTGACGTTGTTTCAAAGAGTCGCGAGACTCGGCTGTGTGACAGAACTCGTCGAAATTGCCTTTGAACTGTAATGATATGCTCATCAAATACAGTCGGACAATATTTAAGTTCTAGAAAGTGTACCTTGAGATGAAAATGATAATATAACAATTAATTTTAAGTACTTACATATTATAGTACAACTAGCTGCAATTCAAGGTCGGCAGCACGAATGTGGCATCCCTGCCCCTCTAGACAAGTGGCAATTCGCTAGCCGGCGTTTGATGGAATAGAATGACGAATGTATGGGATTTGACGTAAATGACAGTCGTTAACGCATGTCAAATACGTCAAATCCTATACATTCGTCAGAGGTGTCGTGTCTAGAGGGAATGGTGATAGGCCGTGTGCTTGTCTGCCATCTAAGTGACTAGAGATAGCATATTTTTTCTTCTGATCCATGCACCAGACTAGTAGGTTTACAAAGTCATCGATTGGTGCAGAAAGTTTAAACATAATAAATATGAGAGATAGCAGATTGATGAATGAACAAAATGAACGATGAATAAACAAAGTTTTCTATGAAAACAAAGCACTTACCATAAATTATTAGTTTCAATCTACAAGCTCTATTCTCTATGGTTGTTATTACAGAAGCTATAATCCGAAGTTACTGTTCTAAATTCGAATTAATCCGAGGGACAATATGGAGCTTTCAACGGACTTCAAAGAGAGGAAAAACCTCCGAGGAGCACAAAGGACATTACTGAAATGAGTGTTTTACAGGATTCCGTCCAGTTTTAGTATGTCGTTCTATTAAACGCTGTTAGCTATAAAATTGTTACGTACGGGAGTAACTTTCTTAGTACAATATTATATTACATTGCAAAGCATGTGGATAATGTTTCTCGTAGAGTATTATTTCATATATAAGTAACTAGACAGATAAGGTGCTTATAAGAGACGATGCCTTAAAGCGAATGGGTAGAGTCGACTTAAAAAAATAGGTTTGAATTTCGGTATTTACTCGTAGTTATTGGAAAGCTATTTTTAGATGAATACATTATTGATATAATTAGGTACAAACTCGACCTCTGTGGCGTAGCGGTAGTTAGTTGCGGCTAATTCAGAGGTTGTAGGTTTGGTTCCCGCTCAGTGCAAATATTCCATTGGTTAGGGTGTTTATTGTATAGATACATTGAGGTAGGTGCAGGTCTACTACCTAGGGAGTATATGAAAGGTATAAGTATGATATAGGCATAAAATTTCACACATATTGCGCATTTCCATAGTGCCAGCGTTTGCAGTGTGAGCACAAAAAATGTGCATTTTTCGATATCCCGTCCAACAGCCATCACAGCACTGCCGCCCGACCCCCGCATAGGTACCCCCTAAGCCAAGTTCTCAAGAAAGTAACAAAATGGTGGCCTATGATTCCAAAAATAATTGTATTAAATAGAAAAAATCTACAGCTCATAATTAAAATATTAATCTTTATTTTAGTTAAAAAACACTTAAAAAATATTCTCCGTTTCAGTGACCTTTTCGCTTTGGGAATGATTTTAATATAGTAATTTTAACGTGAGAATAACAACAAATGTTCAAACTGTAGCCAAGAAACCAACCAATAACACTGTATTAACAGTTTTTAAATACGATCACAAGTAAAAGAGTAGTTTCCCTCTTAACATACGCCTAAAAACGAGATTGGCGCTGCCGAGGTTCGTCGCATTAGTTCCATGATGGTACTACTGCGAATTTTTTTTCGCATTATTACCATTTATACGTCATTTAAATGTTACTAATGCGAAAAAAATTCGCGGTCGTACCATCATGGAACTGAGCAATGGAACTAATGCGAACGAACAGCTGCTGAGGGACTTAAAATGAATTTGTTATGGGTGTTTCAGTTATGTAGTCGTGATAATTGCGGTCGGCAAAACCACATATGTCCACTAAAGACTTCTATATAATTCATGGATACTATGTACTCGACCGGCTGTTCGGAGCTTAAAATTTGGTATAAGACAACCTGACCGTTAATTTTTGTAGCAACATTAAGATGACATAACAAAAATTGCCCATGTTACTTACAGTAAAATCAAAGAGTCCGTGAAGTGGGTAAAATGGAAATTACGGTTATCACTGTCAAATGCATTTTTTAATACAAATGAGGTGGCAGTCAACCATCAGCGGGGCTGATGGAAAGCGGTTACCATGGCCTATGGACGTGTGCGACACCAGCCCCTCAAGACAAGTGGCAATACGCTAGCTGGCGTTTGGTGGAATAGAATGACGATTATATGGGATTTGACATATATGACAGTCGTTAACGCATGTCAAATACGTCAAATCCCCTACATTCGTCATTCTATTCCATCAAACGCCGGTTAGCGAATTGCCACTTGTCTAGAGGGGCAGGGCAGTCACACTCGTGCCAACGACCCTGTAAACATAGAATTTCTGTGCCGCCAGTGTAGAAGATAAAGCAGGAATAGCCTTTGGTCTTTACACTGACGGCACAAATATCTAGTGACTTCTGGCTACTCATCGGAACACAACACGAGGTTATTATGGCCGCGGTATTCTGTAGGGTGGAGGTACTTACCCAGTCGAACTGCTTATTTGGACGGAAATACCATCGTGTCCTACCTCTTTTAAAATCCATACTATCATATTGCAAATCAAACACGATTTAACATTCTTGAAAGGGAAGTGATGGCTTTCTTCAGTTGACGGAATGGTTAGTTTTACTATAATACAGATAGATATGTTGTATCAAAATTCATTATCTCATTTTTCTCTCTGCGTCCTGTACCCTCCTCCACTCCCGCCTCACCAATGAACAGTGATACAATTTTGCCTCAAAACCATTTGTCTAACATACCATTGATTAGATAATAATGTTTAACTTTAGAGCTAGACACACGAAATTTCGGCATCTATAACGTGGGTGTGTATTACGTGCATCTACTCCCGAAATACATTAGTGAATGGCAGAGTGTGAAAAGTACGTTTATTTTCGACGCTCGGAGTTTCCCCGTTCAGCGTGATTCGGTGCGTCATTCGATAGCGTGATATAGAATTCATCAGTAGCCTTGTTTGTATTGCAGTGATTTATTTTACGGACGAACTGTTTATCAATAAAACAGGTAAAAAAATATTGCATATATAGTGTCGTAACATTTTTCGTAGGTATTGATAATATTTAAACTATATCTATATATCTATACTATATAATATTATAAAGCTGGTGCTGGAGCGTTTGTTTGTTTGTTCGTTTGAACGCGATAATCTCAGGAACTAATGATTCGAAGTGAATAAATCTTTTTGTGTTGAATAGCCCATTTATCAAGGAAGGTTATAGGCTAAATATCATCAAGCCACTACTTCAAGGAGCGCACCTGTAACCTTAAATGTCAACAAATCCGATAACCAGGCTTTCGAAGTGTGCCACGGGCAAAGTAGGGGTGGTTCAGCTAGTTAATATTTTAAAGCTGAAGAGTTTGTTTGTTTTAACGTGCTAATCTCAGGAATTACTAGTTCGAATTGAACAAATCTTCTTGTGTTGAAAAGCCTTGTTATCTAGGAAGGTTATAGGCTAAATATTAGCTCGCTGTTACTCAAGGGAGCGGAGCAGTAACCATAAATGTCAACAAATCTGGCAATTCCCGCACAGTAAATTTGTATCTATAACTTAAAGGGGTGTTACAGAGTTTCGAAGTATGCCACGGTTAAAGTCGAGGCGGGTCGGCTAGTTATAAATAAAATGTATAGAATTCTGTAGAATAAATCTAATTAATAAATACTTTAGGACAGGGATGGGCAAAGTACGGCCTGCAGGCCAGCTCCGGCCCGCGAAAGCACTTAATCCGGCCCGCCGACGGTCCTTCGACATGAATAATAAATGGCCCGTGATAATTAATTTTGACGTGCCAGAAGTATAAAGTAGATAGGACCGGTGTCACTGTAGCTGCTTGAGAGCCGCCTGAGCCTGGTAATGCTCGAGAATGGGTATGAAATGCCGAGGGGGGAGCTAGTGTCGCCCTAGGAACGAGATTTCACACTTGAACACTCAATATCACCTCCGGCAACCAACGACTCACAGACGGTGTGGGTTTTAGTCGGTTCAAGCCCGGCATAGTCCCCTGCACATACCTTTGATAGTTCCCCTCTAGTTACCCTCCTCTGATAGTTCTCCAACTTCCTGGGCACCTATTAGGAAAGTTTGCCCACCACTGCTCTAGGATATGGTACAACGCGCAATTCTAAATCATTATGAAATAGTAATTAAACTAACATATAAATATAATAACAGTATTTATAATAAGTATAAACTTATTCATTTTGATTTATATATCATTTGTTTGTTAGTGTTCAGCAACTTCAAAGGGCCTTTCAATATTTGTTTCTATGTTGTTATTCTACTGTGAAGGTTTTTAAAAGAAGATTATTTATTCATTTGTATTCTTCAAGGTACACTCTAAATCATATTATTACTGTTAAAAGCTTCTGTTAAAATGACTGCCAAGAATAAATTAATAGGTGCTTTTCTAAGTTCACAGCTTTTTATTGAATTTTAATTCCATTATCATTTTGATGTACCTACCATTAATTAACTTACATTTTTTTTTTTAGGTTAAATATAGTTTTTAATAGGTAAGTATAATCACCACCTAATTTAATGTTAAACTTAAGCATTGAGTGAAGTTCAGGAGACCTCGGGTTCCAGGGTGTAGGCTTTGGTGCTTGGATGAAATAGATTAAATAGAAGAATTGTGTATGAGATCTGTAGGGTCATTTCTCGGGAGAAGATTTGTTTCATCTTTGATCGTAATTGTGAAACACCTACATAATAGTCCTGCAAATAAAATGTCAGGCGTGACTTTAACAGAGAATCTAAACATGTCTTCAAATAATTTACATTACGAGATAACTACTACTGTGTTTTACGAACGACTGGATGTTAATTACAATATTTTAATTCTAATATCTCTTAATGTCGGGAGTAGGGACGTCGATCGTGACTAGCCCATCGGCTTTATCGGAAGATTGATGAGCTTAGCATAATTTATTTAAACTTAATTTGAATATGCTTACTTAGAAATGGATACTGCTGAATGACTAAGTCTCCGTAATATCGCAGTTGGAAAATAGAATACGTTTTACATTTAGCAATTCGGGAAAAAGGTGAGATTCTGGATAAAATCAGCTTACTTCAGTTTTCTTGAGTGTTCATCTCTCTACCATACCTATGGTAACTTAAGGTAGGCTCCCGGCTACCATCGTCTCCTATTGCAAGCAAGTAATGCTTGAGAAGAAGACGGTAAAGTGGGCCCGGGGAGGCTCAGGTCTATCATCGGAACCGCAGAGGAGACAGCAGGCCAGGGTGGCGGTGTGATGCCCTTTCCGGATATTAGAGGGGGACACCCTTATTCTCACACCCAAAGGCATTTCCGCATGGAAAAACTGTAGATTCCCTGGTATCATAGGTAAATCTTAACGAGGGCAACGGATGTCACAGAACGATCGCCTTGCTCTATTATCACGGGCCCATTGGTGACGTCATCACTCTTAATCAGTTTTATCTGTATTGAGATGAAGAATTTGCTTAATAACGTGTTATATTGATGTACCGTCGCCTCATAAGTGATAAGGCGAAACGTAAACACTCACTTTATAAATGACTAGCTTTTGCCCGCGGCTCCGGATGGCGGTTATCGCGACACAAAGCCAAATCTACCCATATTGCAAATTTCATCAAAATCGGTTCAGTGGTTTAGACGTGAAAGACCGACAAACAGACTCAAACTTCACTTATTAAGTACGAATGCATTAGTAACAACAACTTTGAGGTAACTTAGGTAACCGAAACGTCGGGTTAAATGTTAATAATACCTACCAAATAAATCTCAATATGCTGAACCTAGGCCTCTTCCAATGTACGCCATTTCGTCTGATCCGAAAATCCGTTTAAGTGGTTTTATTCAATGAGTGATCAATTATTTATTGAGTATGTATAATGATTCACATGTTATAAGTAGTGTCGTGAGTTTAATAACAGATATGGAGGGAACAGCTGGGCGCTTGTGGCAGCTGTCTTAAATCGTATTAGCGAGAATGTTTGGCGACAGTTTGAAGCCTAAATATAAGTAGTTTGTTCATTATCATGTAAGTATATTGTTGATGTCAAAGTTTGTATTTTTGGACGGCGATATTTAAAACATAATATCGGTATAAGTTTATATTTTTGAATGTTGAGATATTTGTTTCTCAATCACGTTAAATTAAGCGTTTGTAAACCAAAGTTACTAAAAAGTGACTGTAGGGCATTCGAATGTTCATTATTTCTACTAAGATACTAAGATACTCACTGGTAAAGTACTTTCACTTCTTCAAACGAAAGGAAAACCTTTTCATTTAGAGTTTTCCACATTCAATATTAACGGTTGCAGACAGATACTGCAAAGTTATTTGCGTCAAGAATAATTTACTAAAGTTACGTAACATTCAAGGAATTATTCATGAAGTCAAACACTGCCGTTTCAAGTATATAGTGATTCCAAATTCAACTTCTGTCGTTAGTGTACAGAGGCAGGCGTCATCGCCAAATACGTAGATGTATGTGCTTGTGCACATCCCACGGCCCCCTTGGCACTGTTAGCTGTGATTGCGCTTCGGCTCGGCTCGGCACTTACTGTTCTGCATAATAAACCTTTGCTTGTTATGTACCAGTGACAGGCACGACTCCGTAGGGCACGCCGTCATTGCGGCGGTAAGGCCCATCATGGGGGAGTGGCTAGAGAGGCCACACGGGAGCCTCTCGTACCGTCAGACGCAGATGATAACCGGGCACGGTTACTTCGGGCGGTATCTGCATCTGATGGGTATTGAGCCAACGCCCGAGTGCCATCACTGCGACGCGAGCGTGGACTCGGGGCTGCACACGCTCACCGAGTGTCCGGCGTTTGAGACGCCGAGGCGGGAGCTTGTGCAGGCCCTGGGGGTGAGAGTGCTCACGCTCTCCACCCTGCTCGCGGCGATGGTCCGCTGCGCGGATGCGTGGGCGGCCAGCGCCTCTTTCTGCGAGCAGGTCATGCTCGCGAAGGAGACAGCAGAGCGGGCGCGGCGCGGTGAGCGAGAAAGACTCGCTGACATCGCTGCTCGCGCCCGAAGGCGGCTCGGGCGTCGGAGGGCGCTTACAGACCTCCGCCCCCCATGAGCGCGGGCCTGAGGGTGACGGGTGGAGCCACCCGTCACCCTAGCAGAAGCAGGCCACGGCGGCGGCGCGCATCGTAGGACGATGCGCGCCTCCCCACACCGGGGTTGAGTCGGGGACGGCGTGGTCCCCACCTCCCGAGGAGGGCCAGACCGAAAGGGATGGCCCTGGGTAAGCCGGGGTGCGAGGGATATGCCGCAAGGCAACCTCACCTTCGGCCTAGCACCACGACCCACAGACGGCGTGCGGTTTAGTCGGTTCGAGTCCGACATAACCCACCCCTCCGGCTCCGGAGGGGCGGGTATCCGTGGGGATTTCCCGCACGTAAAAAAAAAAAAAAAAAAAAAAAGGCACGACTCCGTACGGTTGTTACTTTGTTTCCTGTTCTTCAAAAGTTAGCTAATAAATATTTCGCAAATGTATCTAAATTACGTTATATTGTGTGGTTTGGAAGAACTTACTGAAGAATCAGAGAGATATGTTGAAGTGACTTAATTATTATGTAATGCGACGTAAGTATATAGACGAATTGTCTATAGTTATTCCAAAAACAATATTTTGGCGTGTATTTTAAAATTAAGCACAACGTTGAAGAAATCGTGTTTTATGAGCCATTGTTTAGGTACGAGTTCTGGTTGCCAGTTACCGATTGAAAGATTGAAAGGTGACAAGTTCTGGAATCTATATAGTGTGGGTCTTTGAGAGGAACAAGAAAACAAATGATCTACTTTTGAAAACACATCAGAAATATTAATGTGATTGTACTTTGCAGTGTTATTTTTGATATTTACCCATGCGCGTGGGAGAAATGACTGAAATTCTATCTCGAGACAGCGTGTGTTTGTTTATAGTTTTTATGAATGATTCATTCTACGTATTCCTAACGCGAAAATTTCTATGTACCTATATTTACTACACAAACTGTTCAAATCTAATAAAATATCCATTTAGCTGTGATCAAATGGTACATAACACGTGACTGTATTTGCACTACATTGAAGAAATGGCTTACGCATCATGAGGACAAATAATTGAATAAGTAATCCAATTGCACAGGCAGCTTAGGGTTCCTTGTAAGTACAAAAATAACTACCACATATGAATATCAAACTCTTAAAAAGAAAACAATTTCACCCGTAACTTAATATAATAACATATATATATATATATCGTATCAGTACCAATATTAAATACATATTCCAAAAAGTAATATAGGTACGTACTTAAGTATGTAGATACATACTAATATATCAAGTGTGGTAGCACGCTGAACATTTGTCATTGTGTTACCAAGCCTCGTATATGGAACGGTGGCGGTGTGGAGAGGCGCGAGTAATGTTTATTCGAGAGTTTACAAGCCCTCTGCGGTACTCAATGGCATCACCCTCGAGCTCGCCCCACTTATTCCGTACTCGTATTTTTATAACTAGGGCTTCTCTATTTGACATGGTTTTTTAGGCAAGATATATTTTTAGACACAAGGTGCTATTCGCTCAGGTGCTATTCAGCTGGGTGCTCTAAGTGGACCACACCCATTTTTATTTGCGACAATTTTTTTGAAATAGGAATATGTTTTTCTTTTTGATAAACGAGTAGAGGCTTTTGTAAGTTTTGATATGGTTTCGTTACCACCGAATCGGTAGAAAAATATATTAAAATCTTTGTGTAGATCCGTGGTACGCATTACATTTTTAAAAACAGCGTTTTACCCAACTACCAAGAAGGGTTATGTTTTTTGCGCGTATCTTGTATGTGTTATTTGTATTATTCTTTATTCATCATCATCATCATTTCAGCCGAAAGACGTCCACTGCTGGACAAAGGCCTCCCCCAAGGATTACATATTCTTTATTACCTCTTATTAAATATAAAAACCGAACTGATGCTGAAATGATCGAAACAAGCTTTATAGCAGGCGGTACCCATTTGCAAATGTCAAGCTAGATGAAAATGAATGGGTACTGCCAACTATACAGCTTGTTTCGATCTTTTCAGCAACAGTTGGGTTTTTTATTTTTAATAATTTATTTTATTTTTAGACATTATAATGTCAAGCGAAACTAAGTTAAAAAGTCTACTACTCTCACAATAGAACATTTTTGATTAAATAAAAATGTTATCCGATATCATAAAAAGAGCGGAGTAAACAAAAAGATTCCTTTACATCGAGTTTCTTTACATCAAGTATTAAAGACAGTGTACCCGCATAAACTTAGAATAACATGACTGTCATCTAAAAATCAAGCTTTGGAATGCTATATTATGCACATAAGCTACCGTAGCGTATGCCTTTGTTATCTTTAGGGCGAAATAAGATACCTATTCTCCTTGTAACGGTAAGATTGCAAAAAGAAAAACTAAATGTTTCTTTTAGTTCTATACAGACACAGTTCTAGAAAATACATGAAGGCAATGACTTATACTAGACGAGACATTGACGTCATTGATTCTTGCCGATTGTATTATCTGATCCTAGACTTACCCATTTGTGACACACCACACTTTTTTTATTCATATTATAGTCTAGTCGACAAGTTGGTACAAAATAGAGATACTTCTCTTAAAATTATGTGCGATAGCTCATTGGATCCGGAATGACGCCTAGAAAAATGTACCAAAAGCGTGTATTAGCACATAAAAAATTGCAAAAGTTAAAAACAATTAAAGATGAAAAAAGGGCACTTCGTTTTTAGCTAATAATTCATAAACTATTAATATTTAAATAATTTAAAGAAAAGATTCTGAAAGAAGAGGAAATTTTCAATAAAAAACTCTAACTCCCGGAACTCTATCTCCATTATTTATTATTTTAATTTAACGCTGAAAATAGGACTGCTTTCTGCGTTTGCTTTTAGATTGCGCGCGCGGCGTCAAAAGCGATTATGGCACGTTAATTTATTTATTTAAATTAGAAAAAAATATGGTGTGTTCTAAACACTATAAATAATTGTAAGCTAACAAAATTTTCTCGAACTTCCGTCTTATTTGTAAGTGAAAAAAAAAGTATAAAATATTGTTGTAAAAAAAATTTCGCTTCGTAGAACCCTTCTTAGATACATTTTTAACAAGATCGTGCCTTAAAGTTAAAAAAAAATTATACTTTGTTTATAATAAAAATTTTTTACTTGAATAAAAACTGAGAAATCCTGTAATGTTGTTAAAAATACGTTAACCTACATGTGAATTTGGATGTTTGTTTGTAATTGCGTATTTGCCTGTAATTAAAATAAATTATTTGACTGAGCTTAATAAATTAAGAATGGTAAAAGAGTGGTAGAAATGGTAAAAGAGCGTCTTATTTTATACTTTTTCTTTATTACATCTTTATATACAACTTTATATGTAAAGGTGAAATACCTACATAAATTTTCTTGGCCGTGAGTACGTCTCGCTGTTTGGGCGAAAAATCTAAGGCATTTTACTATAGAAGAGGCAATTACGGGCACTCCGCGGCCTCGATTTATAAATCACCCGTCGTTTAGAATTGAAAGTACGGCAAAGAGAATGGCGAATTGGTATCGATTGAATGGTAACAGTATGTACCTGTTTAGACAATACAAATGTAAAAAAAAAAAAAAAAATAGTGAGGAAGTATTTTCGTCGATTTAAGTATTGCTTTATTTAACACGTACTTATATTACATCGCGGTGTAATTTCCGTAATTGACCCTGGGTGCTGAGGTGAAATCCTGTGAACCCAATGTGTGTTTTGTACGTGAAAAGGAGAGCTTTCCCTCCTTTTCATTGCGTTGACCCCTCGGCCTGCTTCAGCTTCTGCTAGGGTGATGGGCAGCTCCACCTGTTACTCTCAGGTCCATGCTCATGGAGGACTTTGGTCCTTCCATCAACGTCTGTCAGGTCCACCTTGAATGAGATTCATACTCAATTATGTGGATGATGAATTTGGGATGAGACGCAGAAACACGCTTTTTTACCAGACTGTCACGAAGGGTTATGTTTTTGAGCGTATCTTGTATGTTTGTAATGTCCTTTGTTACCTCATATATCCTAAAATGAACAAAATGTAATAACATAAAAATGTGTATATGTAGTGAAAATAAAATTTATCAGGTGAGATATCAAAATGAAGGAAATTAGAAGACGATTACAAATATATATATATATGTCACAGTCATAACTAAAAAGTATGAAAGAAAATTAATTATAAGCTAATGGACCAGCTTTATAGCATACCCATTTGCAAATTTCAAACCAGATGAAAATTAATGGGTACCGCCTGCTATAAAGCTTGTTTCGATCTTTTCAGAATCAATCGGTTTTTTATTTTTAATAAATATTTTTTTATACTATCATCTGTATAATACGCACAAATTAAGAACTCGGTTACCTTCTGTTTCGTATAACCAGTCTAGTCTAATAGTAAGAACGTATACTAGAAGTCATTGTTTCTAACACTAGTCTACATTATTACAAATCCTTCATGGCCCGATGCATCGCGGTTCGCATAAGTTCCAGGTACCTACTACTAGTAATTATTATTCATACTTCATTCGAGTGTTGTACGCATATTAATTGCACATACATAAATAACACGGGAATATTAAACGTGTGACGTGACGGTGAACAACCGACAGTTCACAGAAATAAAATGAATACTTTTGAACAATATTGGAATGGAAATAAGGTATTATTTATACCACGATTAATTTTGAACTCAGTGCAAATTGGACAGCTCTAATTACTCATTAAAGTCGGATCCCTGATATTTATGCAACGTCAAACCATTTTTTTGGTGTTGAACTAACAGGAAACTCTTCAAGAGATCCTTCTTCATTACGATAGAGAGTTTCTGAGTTCATTTTTGTGTATCATACTACCTACGTGAATCAGCTGGTGTTAGGACTGCCTTACAAAAGTAAGATAGCTTAACTGGAGAAAGCATTGCTTGGATTAAACCACATTAGAACAAGCAAGTAGATTATTTCCGTAATTGAGTACTAAAAATATTCAGGAACCGATTTTCCTTTTAAATTGCTTAAGATAACATTATACCTTATCAATTAACTCCAATAAGCGACGAGCTCCCGTATAAATTAGCACAAAAGAGCCACTCCTCTTTCATTAACGAAAGTCTTTTATTCGCCTCCATTAATATACAAAGAGAAAATATGAATGACGGGGACGCAAGAAGCGTTCAATGACGGGACGGCCGCAAGGCCCCATCGCTCTTAATTGCAAATCGATGGTGGCAATATGGCCTTCGATGGAACACCACACTCGGATTAATATTACGTATTAGGATGAATAGATACACTATTAACTTATTAGTTATATTTCGTATTCGGGGATAGAAATAATAAGAGCATTCCGAAAATAATTCATTTTTTTCGGGATTATCGCTAAAGACAAATGACACATCAAGTAGGTAAGGCATAATGGCAAAGGGTCCCACTACCACGATTCCTGCCGGCTTGCTCTGCAAAGGGAAGCCGTGGTAGAGATGTTTACATTTATACACCAAAATTTCCACCGATTTGCCTATTAAAAATTTCCACAATTCGCCACTGAAAGCACAAGTGAATTGGCGGGGTCGACCTAGCGTTACTAAATTAGTAAAGTATTGAGAAAGTGACAGGGCTTAAAGTTCTCGAAATCGGGTTGATTGAACGGTATAATGAAATTCGAGGAAGCTCGTGATGTAGGTTTTTTAGGATAGAAACAAATGGCGGGCTGAGGTCTCTGTCTACCCCGGACGGAAATAGGCGTGAGTATGTACGTATGTTCTATTATAAAAGAACTTTTCAACAACAATAAAACTGCATTATTAGATTTCACTCAATGAATGGAAGTCCGTAGGAGAGACCTATGTTCAACAGTGGACTATGTGCGGTTGATATGATGATGACTCATTGAATGTTATTAGGTTTAACGAGAACTCAGTTTAGTTGAACTCGACCGCAATAATTTTGCCTGTGAAAGCCTGTGAAACTGCTATTCAAAATCAAATAAGCCGGGGTTCTAAATAATTTACTCATTGTACGGACCGTTACAGTGAGCGCAACGCTGATGGACATTGAATGTTTTACGGGCGGACTTGTTCGAGGCTGTTAGCTGATTAGTTCAGCTTTTATTTAAGACTCAAACATCTCACTATTTAAAATCGAGTTTAAGCAATAATGGCATCTATTTCTACAGTTATTGAGTATACATCCGAATGTTCTATTGACGGTGGTAAGGCTTAAAAGGTATTGCGATATTGGAATGGAAATAGTCCCTGTTAGCGGACCGATTCTAATGTTTCCTGTTCTAGTGTAAGATAATGCTTATATCCTTGAACGACTAAGCAGATGTGACGCGGATCGTGACACAAATACGCACGCACCAACGAAAATGGGATATATGTTATATATATAAAGATGGTTAAGCGTCCCAGATTTTTCCTTCATTGGATTGTGCTTATATTACACTAACGGGCTGAATTTTACTGTGTATTAATATAATAGTTTGTAAGAGTTAGTATGTGCTTAGTAGCTAGGTACATAAATATATCATGAAATTGACATCTACCCGGTTGACGTCAATAGGCCCATCACTTAAGGATGCTCAATAGCAAATAAAATATGAAAAAAAGTGTGTTAAATAAATGTTTCATCATCATCATCAGGCTATATTAGTCCACTGCTGGACATAGCCCTCCCCCAATGAGCGCCATAGCGCCCTGTCTTCAGCTTGCCGCATCCAGCATCTGCCTGCTGTCTTTCTTAGATCGTCATCCCACCTGGTCGGAGGGCGTCCTACACTACGCTTGCCGAGTCGCGGTCTCCACTCAAGAACACGTTTACCCCAACGGTTGTCGGTTCTTCGTGAGATATGGCTAGCCCACTGCCACTTCAGCTTGCTGATTCTTTGAGCTATGTGGATAACTTTGGTTCTCTGTCGGATGTATTCGTTGCTATTCTATCCTTCAGAAAAACTTAGCATAGCAAAAGCATAGCTCTCTCCATAGCTCGCTGAGCGACTTTGAACTGATGGACCAGCCTTGCCGTGAGTGTTTTTACAGGCATTAGCTGTCCATGGAGAGTCTAGCATTTCGGAAGAAACGAAATCAAATTTACGCGTTTTTTTGGTCTATGACAGAAAATTGCATCAAACTGTTAGAACCCATAACCGATCAAATTTTCAAATTAGATCGGAATTCATATAAATGGCTTTCAGAGACATCAAATCTACTTTGAACTTTGTGCTACCCGAATTTTCAATTTTAGATGACCAACACAAACAAGAAATTTTAAATGCTGTAATCCGGCGAACAAATAATTGCACAAAACCAATTCACTGTGCCGCATATCTGCTAGATCCAAGATCGCAAGGTGTTGAATTGGATGAAGAACAAGAGGTGGATGCATGAATTCTGTGATATTAATCAAATAATGGCAGAATGTCATGATAATGGCAGTAGCGATAGTGATTAAAATTGTACCTTAATATGAAAAATACCCAATAATAGGACGTTGTGTTACATAATAAATAAATGATTATGATTTTGCAAGGTTTGTTTTATTGCGGATTTTAGTAATAAATAGGATCCTTCAATATAGTTAATACTTCCAATAACACTACCTAAGACCGTAAAAATAATAAGACGCGTATTGATTGTATGAAAATACCCAGCATTTAGGTTTATTCTCTGATAAAGACCGGGTTCTTTCTCTGATAAAGACCGGGTTTTTTCCCAAATGGGAAAATTCCCGGGTAATTTGCCATCGGGTTTTTTCCCATCGCACATATCTAATGGTACCACTACTCTTACAAAACAGTACCTTCAGATAAGGGCCACCGTAAAATAATGTACCTACATAACTACAGTAATTAAAGACTCATTGTTCAGTCGTGCAAACGGATGAGGACGAAATGAGCATTCGAGGATCGCGGATTTGAGAAAGTTTTTCAATTATTTCGTTATAACTTTCTACTTTAATCCATCAACATTATTATTTAAAGGACTCATGTCCATTCGAGTGTGCGGAACGATTCTTAGTCAGCTAATAAATTAACGAGACAAAGGGATATTTTTAAGCGTTGTAGTCTGATTAACTTCGCCCCTTCGCCCCTAATATTGTCTGTAAATAAAAAAATCGGTGCGATTTTATTTTTATTTTTCCATAAGCACTCGGCCCACCTAATGGAAAGTGGTTACAGTGGCCTATGGACGTGTGCAACACAGAGGGAGCACACGTCCATAGTCACACTTGCGCTGCCGATCATATTAGAACAGATAGTTCGTGTGCCGTGAGCTTTAGGTCTTCCCACTGACAGCACAAAAATTCTCCAGTAAGCTCTGGCTACCCTAACCGCCGGGAACACAACACGAGGTTATTTCGACCGTGGTATTCTGTAGGGGGAGGTACTTCTCCAGTCGGGCTGCTCAATGGGAAGGAAATACTGTCACGTCCAACGTCCTACAAAAGAATATTAGATTAGCTAAGCTAAATTACTTTGCTAGCCGGCGTTAAATGGAATAGAATGACGAATGTATGGGATTTGACGTAGTTGACAAGCGTTAACGACTGTCATATACGTCAAATCCCATATATTCGTCATTCTATTCCACCAAACGCCGGCTAGCGAATTACCTCTTGTCTAGTGGGGCTGAATTTGAAGAGATTGTTCACGCCTAAACCACTGAACCAATTTTGATGAAATTTAGTATAGGGATAGATTAGGCCTTGAGAAAGGAAATAGGTTATGTTTGGTTGCGATAACCGACATCCACGCGGGCGGAGCCGTTGACAACAGCTAGTATGTATTATATATTTTAATGGCCGGAATTACATCGGTCGCTGCTGTTTATTTAGGTACGTTGTTCAAACAAACGGATGGCTGAACTCCGATTTCCGGATTATAGCGATTGATTACATATCCCTCGATGTACTATATCGTCTCATTAATCCTACCAGGGCCCAATTCAGTGAAGATACGTTTTTAAAACGTGTCATTGCAATACTTACGAGCTTCAAATTATGATTGAATCGTGTCGTATCGTATCGCAACATATCAAACTATGAGAGACGCTAAAGGTTTAATAAAATGACTCTTTAATAATATAACCTTTTTATGTTTTTATTTTAAATAGATATAAAATAATATTTTCAAAGCTAATCAGCTTTCGTCATTACACTCTGAATTTAAAAGTCAAGGGCCCGCCTTACTGAATTGGACCGTGATACGCAAATATACGGTTGATTGAATTAATAAAATGTAAAACAAACGTTCATCAGCTATTTTTAAAAAATGGTTCGGTGATTAAAAGTTTGCTGAGCAATTTAATATTTATCGTCCAGATACTTTAGGCATCCGACCTTATGTCATTTACGCAGTAGGTTTTGTTGTGTTGATATTTGTAAAGATCCAACAACATAGACAGATTTTTTTGTAACAGTTTCGTAAAAGAGAAGCAAATATTTGTTGTCGTTGAGTTAGATTTTACTCTTCCACGCGGAAACTGATGAAGCCATGTCAGTGAAATTTGAATTAAATTATCTTAATAATCATAATTGAAGCTACACTAAATGTCAGATACCTACCTACCTATAAAATAATCTACCTAATACTACCCATAAAACGGTTGAACAACCAGCTGTGTCACTAATGTAGTAGACTAATCTTAAATTCATCGCTCATAAAGCCTCAGTATATCTGGGCGATCTTCCAAATCACGTGTAGAACATTGAGCCCAAAGATTGCAATTCCGTCAGTTAAGGAATTTTACGTACTATTTAACATTATATAGCTGCAAGATATTATTACAGAGTGACGCGCCGTTGCGTCTGGCGAGACAAAATGGCCTCGAGTCCAAAATCGGGATGTCTGCGGCCACAGTAACCTGATCTACAATCTCGACTTAATTTTACTCAATCAGCGGACGACAGCCCTTGGCTGTAACATGATTACCATTCATTAAACCAACTAAAGAGTTTTATAACTTGATATCTACTTGATCAGGACCGCAGATAAAATGTTTTTAACACAGAAATATGTTAGGATAGAACGGCCATACGCAGTGTTTACCTTCGTGTGACGCGTGGCGACTTTTTCTCTGTAAATAAATACTCCCGAGAAATAGGAGAAGAAATACGTTAATTTTTAAATTTAGCTCTCCATTTTTATTCTTTAGTTAAAAATAGCACAAGTTACGATATTTCTAACGATGTTATTACAAGCTAGTCTTAACAGTACCAAGTAAGCAGGTGATAGTACCTGTCTCACAGGACAGAAAGTTGCCACGCTTTTACCGTTCACATGGCCATTCTATCCTGACATATTTCTGTGGTTTTTAATGAACAACTCAACAGAATGTCGCCTCCGCGCCCGCAGATAATATTAATTGACAAACTGTCGTTACTTGAACAAAAACATTTTAATTGGAACAAAGTCGGCTCGATGTAGCGTGCATGCACTAATTATGAATTGCACTTCAATACTATTTGCGCAGCGCTCTGGACGGTGCGGTAATCACAAGTGCACTGAATTTGATTGGGCGAAAATTGTTCGCGAATGCACTCTCGAAATAGGGCAATCCACCCGCAGAGACAATTGAAATAAAACGTCAGTAGAGAACATGCAGCTAAAAAGCTGCAAGAGAATTCTCTGACACGCTGAATTAATTCTTATTGCAGTTTCGCAAGGATTATTTTAGTGTCACTGCTATGTACGATGATGTCATTTTAGCTCGCAGGTCAAGCGCCTACTCCGTACCGCAGATTTTTCTTTTTGTTCCCACTGCGAAGAGTTTTATTTTAAATCTGTAGCTCTAACGAACCGAGCTCTTGTTGCATGCGGGGCCAAGCGTGCAGCTGTCATTGGATCGTAGTAATCGTTATCACTACTTGCCTACAGAGCTCTATTGTCCTAGGTTTTTCGCTTATGTTTTTAAACCTGTTTAAGTGTAAAGCTGTTAGTGGGGGCGCGCAGTAATAAAGTGTTTAGAGGCATGTATACAAGCACATATTAAGTGAGTACAGCGCGGCTGGGTGCGGCGCGCGCGGCTGCGGTCGTCGCATTAAGTTCTTATGCCGCATACATTAGCTTGCATTCTCACGAACGGAACTCGTTCTTTGGCCCGCCGCGTTCCTATCTTGTTGTTCCTTTATAAATCTGCGTGCCTCGTATCGCTTAGTTGACTTTTTTGCACACAGTCTGACGCTCAAAAACTTCACCCGCGTCATGTATCGGATATACCGCCGCACAAACTTGGGTTGCTATGCGCTAAAGTTATAAACCATTGGTTTAAACATTATCTTTCATGCAATTAGAAGCATAAAAAATTGCGTTTTCCATGTAGTGACAACAATAACTGTCGTGCTGGGTTTTGTTATAGAAAGTTACCGAAGGGATGTAAAAATTTATCGTTCCATTGTTGCGATTGCAGTGTAGAGCGCGAGGCAATAAAACAAACACTTCGCATTTGGTGGGGTTGCATTCGTGCTAATTGTACCACGATCACATCGCGTGAGAGAGTGATAAGTTTACAACGTGTAAAGTTTAGCGAAGTAGCATGTGCAACTGTTCTCGAAATAAATTAATGTGTGTGCGGTGCGGAGACGGCGGGGTAACGACACAGAGTTAATTTAGCTTGCGGCACCGGCGCTCGCGTCGAGTGTTGCCACCGTGAACGCATATATAACTCGACCGGATTAGAATTCAGCTGGAATGGTGGACTCGCCAAACAGTCTGCGTGCCTCTTGTACACTCAGCGTCATATCGATCTTGATGAACAAACTACTCAAAATGATTTTAATGCCTTGATTTCCCCCTGCCTATAGTCTGATTGTTCTGGTATTTAGTACACACGTTTAGTTAGGATAATAATACAATTTAAATCAATAAAACAGCATGATTTGCTCATAATGCGAGAGTTTTAGGATCATTTTGAGACTTTGTAGTCGAGATATTTCTGATGCTTACTGTACCTGCACGTCGGCGGGTTACTTGTTAATTGATTTGTATGGTTAGTAATATGACCTTTTGTTTCTTTTTCAGGTAATTGGCAAACAGGTGTGGCATCAGGACTATGCAGCTTGACATATGTTTGAAATAGAAGTAAGTGGTGATATGAGCGTGTATTGTGGTATAATATGGCGATAGCCTAGGGTCTGCTGGGGTTCCAAGGAAGTGCTTATAGGTAACCTCACATTCAGACGGCATCTCAAGACCCGAGATGGCGCGCGTTCTGGTCCCTTTAGCACGAACAACTGTCGTAATCGTAAAACGTATTGAGACAACGAAGCAATGCTATTGGCCGCCTGCCTACTTTGAACTCGTGTATACGTGAAGCCGGCCAATCGTAAGGCTCCGTTCTCTCAAAACGATTACAAAACATTCATTTCATTCACCATAAAAAGCAGTAAGATTTAAATCACTTAAATTCTACAACCTTTCCACTCCACGAAACAGACCTCTGCATTGTACATAACACAATATATAAATCATTTGAAGTGATGTACGTATCAGCGAGGAATTTAATTAAGAACCTTAAGTGGGGTAATGAAGGGTATTAGAAGACCCGGTGGGGCGCTGGGGCGAGGTGTGGAAGTGTCGTCCCTAACAGGTAGATCGTGTACGGTTATTTAGAGCACCTATAATATGTAAAAGGTTAATTAGGATGATTTATTATACCTGCGAGTCCGGAAAATAATGGGCGCGTTCACTGGCCAATACTGTACAAGTACACCTTGAGCAAGATTAGTATCATGAACGACGCAAACTGCAAACACTGCGGAGAGAGCGCTGAAACGATGAAACACATACTGTGCGAGTGCCACGCCTTAGGAAGACATCGTATGGATCTTCTTGGGAAGGGCTACACAAACCCAGAGGCATCTACAATTATTCTACATCTAATATTCATCTACAATAGGCATCTACATCTAATATTATTATTTTTATGTACCTATCTATTTATCTTAAATATTATACTGAAATATATATTTGTGTATTTATATGTATATTTTTTGTAATTCTATGTATGTGTGTGTAAACTCTGTTCTTTCTCTTTTTCATACACACGTCAGTGTACCTTTTCTTATTCTTCACGATCTCCTCTCGCCGGTCTGCTGGAAGAAATTTCTTAAAGAAATAATGTACACCATTACATCCACCATTGTACTATACTTTCCACCATCCATATATTGTAATAATTTTATTGTGTGTGCATAAATTTTTAAATAAAATAATTAAGAGGAATAGCCACTTTGATAAAGAGGGCTATCCCTCTTCAAGCGTAGAGGTTGGAGTTGACACAAAGGATCCAATAGGGTCGAAGTGCCCGCGTTAGCTCCAGAGCACGCACCCCAATAACATAAGATAAGATACCTACGAATTGAAAGATGATAGCTGTACTGGAAGAATCAGGTTTGATTCTCGAGTTTTTTGAAACATTCTTATTTGTAGAACGGAGTCTTGAAACAGGAAAACTAGTTAGTGAAATGGACCACCATGTTTACCATCCCGGTGGAATTAATGACCGACTGAATATAAACAAACAGGATTCAAATATTGAAATTAAAATTATGTTAACACGAACAAGGACCTGTGGGCCAGATGGCTTTGCTACCTTAGTAGTAAAATAGTCAGGCCTATGACGATCCAGGAAGACGATTGATTCTTCTTCATCCTAGCGTTAATCCCAGTCGCATCCGAAGCTTTCAACTTGGAGTCTAGGGTCCGCTTTACCAGTCCAAACTGCAGATTTGGCTACACTTCGATATTTTCCGTGAAGCGACTGCCATTTGCCCTCCACAACCCAAAGGCGATATCGAAGCATTGCAGTTAGACCAGTTGTTGGATTTTTGAGGGCTCGAACTACCAGTGACGACTGCCGATTGCTTAACGTGCTCTCCGAGGCACGACTGGAGATTACAAATATTTACACTGAGCGGGGATTGAACCCGCGCCTCCTGCGTAGCGGCCGCGTTCTCTACCGCTACGCCACAGAGGCTGTCGTAGAAGATTGATAACAGCTATTAATTATACTCCATATATACCATAGGGTAATGATGAATCTTCCATGAAAACATATTAAAAGATACATCATGAATACTTGTTGACCCGGCGAACTTCGTACCGCCAATATTTTTCCGCCTGCGTGGCGTCAGATCCCGTTCTCGCTTCACCCTCTACTATATCAAATATGTATTATACATAAAACCTTCCTCTTGAATCTACTCTATCTATTAAAAAACCCCGCATCAAAGTCCGTTGTGTAGTTTTAAAGATTTAAGCATACAAAGGGATATAGGGGCAGAGAAAGCGACTTTGTTTTATACTATGTAGTGATGATATTTTTATAAAAAGTCGCTACAAGATTTTTTTTCCTATAGTAAAATATCTAACCGAATGGAATATAGATATTCATAAAACAAAAATGAATGACTCTTTTGATTTACGGCCGGTAATAATATGCGATCTCAATCCAAATATGCCAATCCGAAACCAGTCCCTCTAGAAAAGTGGCAATTCGCTAGCTGGCGTTTGGTGGAATGGAATGACGAATATATGGGATTTGACGTATATGACTGTCGTTATCACATTTCAAATAAGTCAAATCCCATAAATTCATCATTCTATTCCATCAAACGCTGGCTAGCAACTTACCACTTGTCTAGAGGGGCAGAATTTCGATCGATTCGTCGCTCAAAACGTCCATATATTCAATCGATGGATCGCTCTGACAATCCTTTTTCACTATCAATCCTACACATGGACGTTTTGAGCAACGAATCGATCGAAATTCTGGTTTCGGATTGGCATATTTGGATTGAGATCGCATATTAGAACAGGTCGTTAATGTTCTATTTGAGTAAACGTGAAAATTTTGGTCATTCCTGTTTTCCTCAAGATATGAAAATAAATCAATCGTATTATAATGTAAAGATGAAATTCAATTTACGCTGCGATAATGTTTCAATTCAGTTCAACAATAAATCAATAGGCATTTGGAACATTATCATTTTCTATACATATTCAATTTATTTATTTATTTTATTGAAGTGAAAACTTCTTTAGCGGCGTTGGATGGGTTTAAAATGTTAAACGCGCGTCAGGATTAGTTGACCTTTGAACCGTAACCGACGACACGTCATACCACATTACAACAGCTACAGATTGTTCATTTTGTTAAATGTGTCAAGAAGCTTCTCGGCTGAGCGGTTAGCGCTTCGACTGCAAGTCCATATGGTTTCAGATAGTACCGGGTTCGGAACTAGGCTTCTGAAATTTTATATGATTATTTTTTTCTTTTTGTAATTTATTACGTGTTGTTTTTTTTGTAATTTATTACTTTTTGTGGTTATTTTTTCTTTTTGTAATTCATTAATTTCTTCTGACAGTAATTTAGTGATAGGTTCTATGATTGGCGCTATATTATAGGTATGGTATGGTATGGCATGGTGTGTTCTTTTTATCTTTTTCTCTGTATATAATAAATAAATAAATAAATAAATATTCCACAACATTTCACACAACGCTATCTAGACCCATGGTAAGCATAGCTTAACTAGCTTGTGTTATGGAATCTAGAATGCGGATAAACATACTTAAATCCCTTTTTTTTTTTTTTGTAAATACATACATATTATACATAGAAACACCCAGACCAATGCAAATATACATATTCATGCATACAAATATTTGCACTGTATATAACGAAGAAAGAAAGAAAGAAAAAGTTTCCACTTCTGCCGGCACTCCCGGAGTGCAACCCGAGTTTTTTTTTTTTATAAACAGGACACGTCAATTTGACTTTACCTCGCCTGATGGTAAGCTGAAGGCAAGGTCTCAAGAAAGAGGGCCACCATTATATGCACGTGCCATGTTAATAATGGTGGCACTCAGCTATTTATTGTTATACATAAAAGACTTTTGAAATATTGAAATATTACACGCCACAAGCCTAAATATAGTGTAGACAAATATACTGACATGTTATAGAACTTCTAGTAGAATTAGTTTATTGTCATATACTATTGATCTTGTATTGACTCCCACATTGACATATTATATTATTTGAAATTTGTATTTCCTTAATTATTTTCTGTTGACATAATATTGCACGCCGCAGGGTTAAATATAGTGAACCCAAATATATGAACTTAACATCCCATTAACCCCCTTAAGTACCCCCTTTGTAAGAAAAAAAAAAGTCGGGTTGCACTCTGGGAGTGCCGGCGGAAGTGAAAACATTTTCGTTTTTTCTTTCTTCGTTATATACATAGAAAAAGATAAGAAAGAACATACCATACCATACCTATAATAAAGCGCCAATTATAGAACCTATTACTTATTTTCTGCTAATTTTCTGTCAGAAGAAATTAATAAATTATGAAAGAAAAAATAAACACAAAAAGTAATAAATTACAAAAAGAAAAAATAATCACAAAAATTTTCAGAAGGCCAGGTGGCTTGAACCCGGTACTATCTGAAACTATAAGGACTTACAGTCGAAGTGCTTACCGTTTATGCTACGACGCTATCTATGGTAAATTGCAAAATAGATAGTCTTTACCTAATCTTGTATGACGTCAGTCGTCGGTTACGGTTCAAAGGTCAACTAGTCCTGACGCTTCCTTAACATTTTACACCCATCCAACGCCGCTAAAGAAGTTTTCACTTCAAAAAATTAATTAAATAACCTTTACCGGACCTTGCCCCATTCAAATTTCTCTTTCTATATCTGTCTTTGAGGTGACAGTGGAGTATGTCACCGACATTCTTACGAACTATCGGAACCAATGAATGATTTTTCAATCATTTTTAAACATTGATTTTTGGCTACTCCGCCCACATAATGTGGCGTGACGGTAGTGAACGCGGCTGCTACGCAGGAGGTGCGGGTTCGATCCCCGCTCACTGCAAATATTTGTATACACGAATATGTATATTTGCATTGGTTTGGGTGTATCTATGTATATTATGTATGTATTTACACAAAAAAGTATCTATAGTCCGTTTTTTAATTCAGATAGTATGTTTATCCGCATTCTAGATTCCATAACATAAGCTAGTTTATCTATGCGTACCATGGATCTAGATAGCGTTGTGTGAAATGTTGTGGAATATTAATTATATTATTATACAATTTGAATTAAATTTTTAAGCATTTTCATGCTAATTATTCAAATCGATTTAAATAGAAAAAAATGAACCGGTCTAGGCGGTCGGTTTATCCGGCTATTGGTTTATGTATATCTTTTACGTATTCACATACCTATGTATAATTTACTACGATCCCATACCTCACTGTACCGCTGTACCTTCCCGAAGCCATTTAACCTTCTTTCAACCTTTCCGTGAAACTGAAACCGGAATAAATTTACCTAAGTGACGTCACCGCCGAGCCATGATTGTTTCACCATTCGTCTACATAAATAATGGTGTTGTGCTACGCCGTAGCAGTAGGCCTACACCGTAGACGTCTATTTAGGCGTGATACACACTGCGGGCTTTTTTATTTGAAAAGTTTGGTGGCATGGTAATGTGTTTTACGGTCAACGAATATGTCTAATTGTGATGTATTTGGGCTGTTGTTGCGATGTAGGTTATACAAATAGTGGAAGGGTTAAATTCAATGTAATGTTTTTTTCTCGGTAAATAAGTTTAGTTGATGAATTACTGAGATTAATACTCTTATAAAACAATAATTTTGCGTAAAATAACAACTACAAGCCAGTATTACTGGAGTAAATTTAATGATCTCTTCAAGACAAGTTAACGAGCTGAACGGGTGTTGAAGTGTGTAACTCGTTTAATATTTTTTAATGTTAAAATTAGATTTGTAAATGAACAAGTGGCATTGTGGTGACGTGTTGACTTATAATTTTTCATAAATGGTGTTTATGTTTTATTTTATCAATGGTTGTAGTTTTCAGGGCCATGAGTTTCATGCTCCATTCGAATTTTTAAAATGTATTATTTTCTTTGTGTGCCAGTTAGAGTGTAATAACTTTTAAAAGCCTTGATATTCAACGGAGAATAGTCTATCAATTAATATAATTAAGTTTTATCGTAGTAAGCTGAGCATGCCAGGAATATAGAGCCTCATTAAGTAACCTACTTTTTGAATTATAAAGTTGGCATACTAATTTAATTGACATAACATATTGTTACTCTACTAATTGAGTCAAAATTTCATTGAAATCACTTAGGTACCTAACATTACCTACTGTATTACTTTTTTTATTTAAACATAAACTGCTACTTCCATATTATCGGCTTAGCAAAGTTAGCGATTTTTTTAAGAGGGAAGGTATACGCTCTGCCTGAAACGGACCTTGGTATGCCTGAAAATAAATTTAGAACCTATGTAAAGATCATTCAAAAAAGCATACTATAGGACATATGATTTCCTTAAAAACAATATCATCTGGCTTGGGTATGGTGCAGGCACCTCCTAAAATGCTGTAGTTATGGTATAATACTGTACTTTTTGTCATAATTTAACTTAGGTTAATTATTTCATAAAAGTTCTTTTTATATACTTTTGTTCATTTAGACACGAGACAAATGTAGATTCGTCCACATTTAGTCTTAAAGATATAAATATTGTAAATTGTCGTCTAAAAAAATGCCACCGTGGAGTTTGTTGCGCCGTTCCTTCTCCACCAGCGCCTTGGAAGCAGTGGTAAACTTAGGTTAAGTAGAATTTAATATTGACGTCAATAAGAAACAACCACGTTGTTCTAGATTGAATAAAAAAAAGTCGGGTTGCACTCTGGGAGTGCCGGCAGAAGTGAAAACTTTTTCTTTCTTTCTTTCTTCGTTATATACACAGAAAAAGATAAAAAGAACATACCATACCATAACATACCATAC
Organism: Eilema caniola; assembly: GCA_949126895.1. Lineage (NCBI taxonomy): Eukaryota > Metazoa > Arthropoda > Insecta > Lepidoptera > Erebidae > Eilema > Eilema caniola. Next base: position 9,599,024 of record OX421462.1, read on the forward strand.
CTATAATATAACGCCAATCATAGAACCTATCACTAATTTTCTGTCAGAAGAAATAAATAAATTACAAAAAGAAGAAATAATCACAAAAAGTAATAAATTACAAAAAGAAAAAATAATAACAAAAAGGAATAAATTACAAAAAGAAAAAATGATCACAAAAAGTAATGAATTACAAATTAATAAAATCACAAATGTGTCAGAAGACCAGTTTTAAACCCGGTACTATCTGAAACCATAAGGACTTACAGTCGAAGCGCTTACCGCTAAGCTACGAAGCAATTTAACGTATCTTGTAGCTAATGTTGTATGACGCCAGTCGTCGCTTACGGTTTAAAGGTCAAGGAATCCTGATGCGAGTTTAACACTTTTTTACCATCCGACGCCGCTAAAGAAGTTTTCACTTTAAAAATCTTTAACTTTGACTTAAATGTGGCAGGAATAATATTATTATATGGTACGCCTAAGCTGTACGGTTACGTATCACAACTAAATAAAAAACCGGTAAGCCGTGTGGAACTGCGTTATGACATAACAACGGCCTCAACAAAACAATATGGCTGTATTTCATCATCTTTTAACGAAGCAAAGTCTAAAGATGTCGCCAATTAGTAAAAAACACTCCCATCCGACCGCGGGCTCATTCGTTGTGGGGTCATGACCTAGGTCAATATTGACTTTTCTCCAAGTTGCTCCAAATGCTCCAAATCTCTTGAAGATTAACAGAACAGCAGTATTTAATACGATTAAGTACCTCCAGGGCTTCTTAATGCTCGTCTAAGTACTTGAAACAACGCTTCAAGCAATAAATTTTATTACTAATTTGTTATAACAGGATTAGTATGTGAAGAGATTAACAGCTGGTACACTTATTACTGATTAGGTTTTTATAGTACCGTTACTTAAGCGTCGGTAGCTTAGTGGTTAAGGAGTCGGCCTTACCATCGAAAGGTCTCGGGTTCGAATCCTGCCCATTACACTACCGACGTGAACCCATTCCTAACACAAGCAATTTAGCTTATTTGGAGGGGTTAGAAAGGAATAACAGTAATTTTGATTACAATATTCCTTTTAAAAAAAGTACAAAAATTAATAATTTTGAGTTATGTTCACAGAAAGAGCTGAAGTTCTACTTTTTAAGATTTTGCAATGTGAAAGTTTGTGAATGTATTCAGTCTGGAATAACTCCTAGGCTAATTTTCATCATTGGAATAAATTTCACGCGGACGAAGCCCCGGGTAGTAAGTTAATTATACATTGCAAAAAAAATATGTCTATGTAGTCTACCAAAATCTTTCGGATCCAACCACTTACATGCAAACCAATATATGTACCTAAATGCTGGTTTACAGATGAGGATTTGGCGCAGGCTTCTCTCTCACGAATAGAGTGATAGACATACATACATACATATTATATGTACACGCCTTTATCTCCGGAGGGTTAGGCAGAGGTGAATTACCACCCACATTTCACCAATCTGTATTCGGTCCCACGTAGGTGGTCAGCCTATGATAGACAATACCCATAAAATCCAATATAAAATAAATTTTAACCAAAACGGACCTCGGACTCATATATGAATGACGAATACTACTATCGCATTGCATTGCAAAATCTTGTACTTACCAGTGATCAGTCGCGAGGGGTCCCTACAACACGATACCTGCTGGCTTGCTCTGCAAATGGAAAGCCGAAGTGCGGCGCAGCGAGCCGGAAAGACTCGCGGATATCGCTGCCCGCGGTCGAAGGCGGCTCGGGCGTCGGAGGGCGCAAACCGACCTCCACCCCCATGAGCGCGGGCCTGAGGGTGACGGGTGGAGCCGCTCGTCACCCTAGCAGAAGCACAGGCCACGGCGGCGAGCATCGTAGGACGGGGGGGGGGGGATACCGGAGGCGAGTAGGGGACCGTGTGGTTCCCCCTCCCGAGGAGGGCCAGACCGAGAGGAATGGCCCTGGGTCAGCCGAGGTGCGAGGGATATGTCACGAGACAACCTCACCTTCGGCCTAGCACATCGATGCACAGACGGCGTGCGGTTTAGTCGGTTCGAGTCCGACATAACCTCCCCCTACGGCTTCGAAGGGGGGGGGGGGTATCCGTGGGGATTTCCCGCACGTAACAAAAAAATAAAGGGAAAGCCGAAGTAGAGATGCTTACATTTTATACTCCAATATTTCCACCGAATTGCTTTTGAAAATTTTCACCCTTTGCCTTTGCCAGTGACATTTATAACATGTCACTTAAGAGGTTTCCTTTTCAACTCAACTTTAAATACGCTTCGCTCTGTTAGCGTATTTAAATTCATTTTCCAGGACCCGCCCATCCTAAGCCACCCAGTTACATTACCAACTCTTGCATTTCATAAACACTTTGTTTGCAGTCTATTTTGCATAGCACAGTGTGAAAATATCTGCTTGAATACTGTCGGAAGCTTTTATTAAAAAAGCAAAGTAACACAGGACTGTGCTAGCGAAACTGTGAGCTCGTTCTGCTTAAATAGTAACACCAATGTACTTTGAGGTAACTTACATTTTAAACTATGAGATACGATCTTTAGGCACCAAGTGACATTGGCTGCCGAAAAGCAACTAAAACGTTGAGATTATAATAAAATAACATCACCACCAAATATTTTTATTTCAAACAAGCTGTTGCCCGCGGCTCCGTCCGCGTGGACTTCTGATCCCGTTTCCGCTACTGACTCTTCTCGACAGCGAGCTTAGCGACTTACTAATATTATAAATGCGAAAGTATGTAAGTATGATAGGATGAATGTGTGTTAGTTACTAATGAAATTTGACAATAATATAACTTATACATCAGAATAAAACAGGCTACGATTCATAACGATAACCGATATTAACTGTTAGTTAGTTACTAAGTTCTGAATCTATATATTATTTTATATTATATATAGCTCGATTACCACTCACTCACTCACTGACACAATTGTTCTCCTAGAAGGGGTAATGGGGGATATAGATGATGTATGGGAAAAATGTAGAGAGAGCTGAGGAGATGGCGGCCAACATGGTGATCGTTTCTCCGCCATCTTTGATGACATAGCAACATGGGTGTCATTTTTGAGAAAATCGAGGCTTCTGATTTTGAATTATTGAAAAAAAAAGTTGGAAAATCCAAGATGGCGGATCGATTTTTTTAATTGAAATTTAGCAATTTTCAGACCCTACAAAAAAAAAAACGTTTGTTATATGAATGTTGCAATTTCGATTTATTTTTTATTTTGTAGTATTGCCAATATCCTTGACTATTTACAAAAAAAAATATGTCATAAATAAAAACAAGATGGCGGACGCTCAGGGAGTCATTTTGTAAACCGATGAAATTTCTATGAAAATTAAATTTATTTTTGAGACAGTTGGCAACACCGGAGCATTTTGAGTTGTATGGGTCGGTCGTGTGGGTCTTTAAGATGTGTCGCTAGATTTTTCGGGAAATTTACGAGATTTTCCCGAAAATCCTGAAACATGGAACTAACGATATTTTTAAATCAAATTTCATATGGCAAGATAGCTTGGATCCTCTTTAATGACATTTGACTATTTTTATCTCATCTAACTGGCAGCACCAAGAAATAGTCCAACTTTTTATTTTTGGGTAGAGCCGACTTTGAAAAGATAGTTTGTCCTACGAAAATTGTAATATCAAAAATTTCATTATACAGTATTGTTACCAGTATCCTGTTGTATTTTTATAGTTTCACACTTGGTTCGAAATTCAAGATGGCAGCGGATGCATTTGCTACTGATTCAATCACGGACAGAATTGTTGAAGAAATTTAAGATGGCGGCCAACATAGTGGCTTTTCATCCGCCATCTTTAATGTCGTGGCGACATGGGTCTCATTTTCGAGTAAATCGGGGGTTCTGATTTTGAATTTTTGAAAAAAAAGTTTCAAAAAAATCCAGTATGGCGGCCCAATTTTTACTTAAGAGCGTCCGGAGGGCGGAACGAAAGTTAAAATTGTAGCAATCTACATGATTACTCACCTAACCACGTTATTTTAGTGGTGCCCAAGTAGGAAATTTGAACTACGCCAGCTACATTATTTTTATAACTGTCGATTGTTGCTCAAAAACTTGCAAAGCATATTTAACTGTGATAGAATAATAATAAGACGAACAAGAGATAACGCCTGGCTATATAGGTGTAAAGGGAACGCTCCCGAAGCCAAAGGGGGGTCATTGTACTCATCGTTATGAACAACTTTAACTATGGGACCAACCCTGAAATCAAGAAAAAAATCAGCTGTCCCTTACATTTTATCGGGAGTCGACGAACTTTTTGTATGGAACAGCTAATTTTTTTTCTCGATTTTAGGGTTGATCCCATAGTAAAAATTGATCATAATGGCGAGCACGATGACTACCTTTCGGCTTCGGGAGCGTTCCCCTTACACTCCGTACCTATACCCCAAAGACGATGAAAAAACAATCGACAGACAATCTCATATCCACAAAAAATGTACGGCAATATGTAGTTATGTAGAATATACTGCTTCCGGGCTGTTTGGCCGTGGTCTATGTGAAACTTGCGTTCCAGACGTTTCGTCGATCACTGCGGTAAAAATCAGATACAGTCATCGAAATATTCAAGCATCCCAACAACTTCAACCGAAAAAACGAGGGATTTCAGCTCCAAAAAGATTGGTACCCAGCACTGAGAGCCGCTCGGTATCACAGTGCAAACGACCAATCAGGATCGAGTACGTCGGTGCCACAGCTCTCGACCAATCAGAATCGAGTGAGTCGATTCCCCCCTCCGACCATGCCTATAAATACGCCAGTGATTCAAGACTTCGCATCAGTCGCAACTCAGCCGCCGACGAGGCAAGGTCTATGAAGTCGCCGTCGACCTGCTACGTGGATGACATGAAACGACGTTAGACGATGTGACAGGTTTTTTCGTTACGGAATTTCTTGATTCGGTCGTCGCGCTCAACCCGCGATAAAATCTATGCAACAGCTTAAAAAAACATATTTTTAAGTTTGATAGGTTAAGAAATGGCACTATTTTATCGATTTTCAATAAAATGTTTCGGGCTATTTTGCCCACGTACCTACCAGTGGCGACATCTTCAGATATTACAGATTTTAAGCTTTTCCCGCCGTACCAATTTTCGAATGAGATTGTCCGTCTATTGTTTCTTTATTAATATTAATATATATAATATAATTTATTTGGTATAAATGGTTCTAACATAGCATACAGAGTTGTCTTACAATTACAATTTATAAAGAAAAGAAAAAACCAGAACACAAAAGCAGGGTCATAGGACTCCTTCCCCTAAACTAGGCAGAAATTCTGTCTGTATCTTAGGGAAAAGCGTCCATTTATAACGTGTCTAATTGCGGTGTTTTACATGCAGAGGGCGAACAAAGTACTTAATTTATATTAAAGTTTGTTAATAAATAAGATGTAAGTATGTGTATGAAATGTGTGTGTGCGCGCGCGCGCGCGCGCGTGTGTGTGTGTGTGTGTGTGTGTGTGTGTGTGTGTGTGTGTGTGTGTGTGTGTGTGTGTGTGTGTGTGTGTGCGTGTGTACGCGTGCGTGAGTGTATGAGGGTGTGCGCGTGTATATGTTGTGTTTTACTATGTGTATGTTAATTTGTTATGAGTCTGTAGTTAGAGTGTAAACTTATCTCACTTCACTGTACCCTGGTTAGAATCTCCTCGGTATCACTATATGTTAATGTTAGTAGCCAGGAATTTAACTTGTGTTTTACCTCGCTCTTAGTCAAAGCGTAGATATTTAATTTTTTGTGGGCTTTATTATAAAGCCTGGAACTTAGGCCATTAAACTGTCGTTTTGCGAAAGCTGTCCTGCAAGGGATCGTTGGACATAACGGGAAGTTACGACGCCGCTGTCTGAGAAGCTGCTTATTATAAGAAATCATGGAGTGCTTGCGGAGGATGGATTTTAAAATGTATAATTTCCTAACACTTAGGACTTTACATTCTGAATATAACATATATGTAGGGTAGTCACGTGGTTTAAAGTGTATTACTTTGAGCACAGCCCGTTGGGCTCTTTCAAGCTTTAGTAGCTCAGTTTTGTGGGTTCCCCCCCACACAGGGATACAGTACATTAGGATCGATTGACACAAGGCCAAGTAAACTGTTCGGAGAGTAACTTTATCCGCTGAAAATCTTAAATTTTTAAAAATGTATATAAGTCTTCTGATGCGAGACGTTAATGAATTCAATTGAATGGTCCAGTCTAGTTTTTCGTCAATGAATACTCCAAGATATTTTATGGATTCTACCATCGTCAGCGACAGACAGGTACATGCTACAGTGTTTTGCGGACAGTTATGGGCTTTTAGATTTCCGGTTTCAGCAGATGGTTTTGAGGTATGCGGTATTTTGAAACGTACGAATTTGGACTTAATAACATTTAAGGTTAAAAGATTACTTGCTAACCAATTCATAACTCTCCTTAATGCGTTTTCCGAATGTAGTTTAGCGTCATCCCAACTCTTACCATATGCCAACAGTGCCGTATCATCGGCGTAAGTGAAAATGTCACAGTTGTCTAGAGGCAGATTACAAAGGTCATTTATATAGATTAGGAAAAGAGTTGGACCCAAGATACTTCCCTGAGGGACACCAAAGGTGATTTGTTCCTCTGTGCTAATCAAATTACCTACCCTGACTGATTGACTTCGTTCGGAAAGATAATCCTTAAAGATGTCAAGAGCTATACCTCGTATACCCACAATCTCCATTTTCTTTATCAGTTTAGGTATACAAACAGTGTCGAAAGCTTTACTGAGATCTAGGAAGATGCCATAGCATTTAAATTTCTTGTCGAGCTTATTAGCAACCGACTGTACAAGGTCGACCACAGCATCCTCCGTAGAGGCACCATATCGGAAGCCATATTGGTTGTTGGCGAGGATGTGAAATTTGGTTAAATAATTAGTCAGATAGTTGTTAAGAACTCGTTCCATGATTTTAGACAAAGCGCTTAAGACGGAGATGGGACGATAGTTAGAGATTTGATCTTTATCTCCAGATTTATACACCGGGGTGACTAACGCTGTTTTAAAAGCCCTTGGGAAAACGCCTTGTGTTATGGCTAGGTTGCAGATGTGAGTGATGGGAAACACCAGAACATTTCGAGCCATTTTTATTAGTTTAGCTGGTATGTGATCCCATCCCGTGGCACAGTCGTCCCGAAGAGTTTTTATAATTGTATCGACATCACTTGCACTAACCGGGAGAAGCGCGATTGAGTTCAACATTCTATGTTTGGATGTCAGATCTCTGTCAGTAGGGCAGGCAATTATTTTGGATGCCAACGTCTTGCCTATATCAGCAAAATATTTATTAATTAAGTTAACAGAGGACAGAGGGTCCGTAGATAATGTTAAGAGATTCGTAGCTGGCTGTACATTTTTTTCGGTGTAGGTGAGTTTTTTGACGACCTTCCAAGTTGCTTTCCTATTATTTTGGGCTCTAGTAAATTGACATTTTTCATAAGATCGTTTCAGTCTATTAATAAGCCGATTACAAAAATTTCGATATCTTGTATAAGTTGTTCGAAGAACGGTGTTTAGCGGATCCGAGTTTAACTTTAAATGCATACTGTCACGGTTTTTGATGCACCGGATAAGACCGGATGTCATCCACGGCTTAATTATTCCAGCCTTTCTTGAGATTTTAATGTGGGAGGTGTGAGTTAAAACAATATCTTTTAGAGTAGAGATTAGATTATCTGCAGCAATGTTGGCATCCGTAACGTCCAGCACCGGGGCTAAATCAGCGTGTTCTATATCTTTTACGGCATTAGAATAATTTAAGCGTGTGGTTATCCGTTGGTCAAATTTGTGACTTACTTTACTACCGTTCATACACAAAACCGTTGCATAATGATCAGTGATACTAGTTTGTAATAGGAAGGATTTTGATGGGGTGTTCGTTTTCAATAGGATATGGTCTAAACAAGTATTTGAGCTTGGTCTAGTGGGATGCAGAAAAGCTGGCAGAAGACCCAGTGTTGCTGTATGTAAAAGATATTCGTCTGAGTCTGGGTCGATATTATCTGGCTTAATATAAACGTTCAAGTCACCTATTACTATAATAGATTTGCTGCTTTTTAAGGTAGAGACAGCCGTCTCCAAACTATTATAAAAATTAGTTAAGTTGGTATATGAAGGTGACCGATATGTGCCAATGATCGCGGTGTCTTGTGTGCGACAGATCAAGCAATTTGCGTCCATGAAGAAAGATGGTTCTGTTACAGTACATTGTAGGTTATTTTTAACGTAGATCACTACTCCATCATTTTGTATTGGGTTATTTATAGTGGAATGTGTAGTATAACCGTCTATAGCCGGGGGTGGGCCTGCATTTTTCAGCCGGCATTCCGTCAGTATTATGAGGTCGAATTTTATAGGCATCCGTGCAAGGACAACTAAAAAACTGTTGAGGTTTTTGTGAACGCTACGAATGTTTATATGAATAATTTTAATCGAAGATTCTGCTGCTTTTTGTAGGGGATTGTATGCGGGAGGGGCACAGACCTCAAAAGTAGCTACACTGTGTTGATCAATTTCATCAAAAATACTACTAATACAAGCCATTTATGATTTAAATAAAATATTGTTAAAGATATGCCTAAAGGAACGTCTATTTGATATTTTGATATGTATATATACATATACACATACATATATATATATATATATATATATATATATATACATATATACACACACATACATACACACATATATACATATACACATACATATTATTTTGTGTTGAGATAATTGGGATGCATATTACTGTTTTCTCATAGTGTGGAATTAATTGCATCGGTTTCTGTAAGAAAAGGATGTGAATATTAGAAGCGGAGAAATAGGGCTTCATGTTTAAGGGATCGTACGTGTAAGCTGAGTGGTGTGTGAAAGAAATGTAGTGTGTGAGAGGTTTGCGACTTATGTTAGACAAATTTACAATCATAATTTTAAGACGTTTACATGGTACTATTAAGCAGTAGACAGCTAAGAAGAGAGACCAGGTAATTATGTAGCACAGAGTGCACAGTCATAATTTTTTCAGAATGTTTGCCAGGCAGTCTTCCGTCTTAACAGTGTAGGTCTCTTTGACCTGCGGGCCCCTGCGTAGCAGTATCCTGCCGTTCGCAATCCAGCAAAATCTAAAACCGTTCTTCTTGGCGAAGTCTCGAGACTGCAGGAACAGTTTCTTCGTTGACCCGGGAAGATATTCGTCGACATATATCGGTTTTTTATCGCCGCATATACCTACTTCTTGTGTATTTAATTTGTTTTCTAATTTTCGGCTTTTATTGAAATTGCGCGCTGCCGACAGGTAGTTCGTTTTAGTACGCACAGTAGAAAATTCGACCACAATTGTCTTTGATGGAGTGGTATACAAAATCGCATCTCATTAGCCCAGATATTTTGCTAAAAATAGTATTAACCCTTCAAACTGAGACACAGGTATAAATAGATTCAGATATTAAACACGTAACCACAACCTGCATTAGGTACATTATAAACACAATAATTATGTGCGTTTACTATTTTTCAATATTCAAAATATCCCCCATGTTTAACCGTTTATTCAAAGGAGACTAATAAGCAAAATCCTAAACATCTCTTTCTTTGAATTTATACCCAATAAAGTTTTGAATAAATAAACAAAATAGAGCGCTACACATAACAGTCGCGAGCTGCTTGCAGCTCGCGCACCGCGCAAAATGCTAGTCTCTAATATATAGACAATGTAGGTCTCTGTAGGAGTTAGGACACAACGGTATTGCCGTCCAATTGAGTAGTCGGACTGGGCAAGTACCTTTGCCCTACAGAATACCGCGGCCATAATAGCCTCGTGTTGTGTTCCCAGCGGTGAGTAGGGTAGCCAGAGCTCACTAGAGAGTTTTTGTGCTGTCAGTGGGAAGACCAAAGGCTTGTCCTGCTTTATCTTCTACACTAACGGCACAGAAACTTTCAGTTCTTACAGGGTCGGCAGCGCGAGTGTGACGCCCCTGGTGTTACTCACGTCCATAGGCCACGGTAACCACTTTCCAGCCGGTGGGCTGTGTGCTTGTCTGCCACCTAAGTGGAATAAAAATAATAATTATAGCGATAACTGACATCCACGCGGACGAAGCCGTGGGCAAAAGCTAGTAATAACCTATGACATTAATAGCTAATGTGGCTTTCTATTGGTAAAATAATTTTAAAATTGGTTCAGTGGATCCAGATATTATCCCCAATAACGACCACATACCGATGTACTTAAAAATTCAAAAACTTTTCTTTATTATAAAAATAGCATAGCTATAGGTACTTCACCTTCCACCTTCTAATCTATCTATCTTCTAATCTAATCTATCTTCACCTATAGATTTCAAATGTCAAAAATCTCCTTGAAACTTACATAACTGGCAAAACTGGTGGATAGGTTTAATTATACGCTGTGTAAAAAAGAGGGGACGCGTGACAGAAAGACGATCGCACGTGATGTCGCAAAAAGGGAATAAATTTAAAAGCTTAACGTATTTAACATAATTAATGCCACGAGTCTATCTAGGCACGTACTTTCAGGTGCGTAGGCAGTGACGATAACTCGGTAAAAACGTGGAGTAATTGCTAACAAGGATATAATTTTGAGTTCGTGTGAAAAACTTGAAAGGACCGGGGGATACTATAGCGCACGACCTATACGAAAAATAACTTACGCGGTTTTGATAGAAATGGAAACTAAGTTACTTATGAATTTTATTGTTCGTCCGGTATTATAAACTCGAGTTCAATGATTTTGTTCATCCAAAATGTGCTCAACGTGCTTATAAAAGGTTTTAATTCAAAAACTTCATGAATTTACTATTTGATTGATGGTGTAATGTGGGTCAAGCGTCATGTTAACAATCTGCCTTGATTAACTGTTTTATGTAATAACAGGACCCTTGTGTTTAATTTAATTAAACATGTACTATACGATTGAGTAGTTTCCTTGTAACTGAAAACAAAAATAAAATAGGTCAACAATTTTTTTTTATTTGGGCCTCTTTTTTATTGAAAATTTTCTGATTATATTTTATACATCGAAAAATAAACAGTATGAGCATTAATTATAAATAAAGTTTGCTTTTGTACTTTATATAATAAAAACTAAATAATGTTAATGGTGTTTTAGCAGATTTTTTGTGGAGTCGATTATTAATTTTTGAATTTTAATTGTTTTAATATCTCCACTGCATAAGAAAATTTGTAAAGTTTGTAAAGGCTCCGAGGCCTATTGAACATTTAAAATCGTTTTCCGAAACTGTCAGAGACTAAAATTAAAGATGATATTATCGTCGGTTCAGAAATAAAGAAAATAATAACGATTAACAAAAAACTTCAGCTCCGCAGTGCCTATGAAAAACAAGCATAGCTCAGCCTTACAGTAGCCATTCATGGCTTCCTAGGAAACAATAAGGCTGAGAATTACAAAAGTCTTATTTCTAATACATATATTGCTTGATATCTTCAAAGTTATGAGTTGCAGAATGTCACTCAAAGTGCACATACTACACTTTTATATATTCTAAAATAACTTGTGTGAATATTCAGACGAGTAAGGGCATGTATTCACCAAGAAATAAATAAATAATACCCAGGGTAAGCATAGCTTAACTAGCTTATGTTGTGGAATTTAGGATGTAGATAAACACACATACTTACGTTCTTTCTTGTATGCATAAATGTTATACATATAATGAAATTTAAACAACGGTATCAACGACAATTTAATGAGAACATAACGGGCTAATACTAGAAAATACCGAGCTAAAAAAATATAGCTTTTTTGTATTTATTTTTTTGTATATTTGTGTTAATTCATACTACGTACCTACGTACAAACGTCTTTTATAATTAAAATTAAAATGAACATATAATTCATAACTTGTTTTCCTTTTAAATATTTTTGAAATTGACAAAAAAAGCATTTTCATAAAATTAGAATTTTCGTTCTGGTAGCTACAAAAGTGAACTTTATGAGATAAAAATATAATCAACATCAGAGGTACAGAACTCGGGCACAATATTCGTGTTAACCTCTGTAAGGTTCTAGGGTTGATTTGTATTTAATTTTTTTTGGTGAAATTTAATTAGATTTGTATGTTACTTAGTTCTCCAAGCAGCAATGGAGCCTAGAAACTATCTATTCAGGTAGGTCTAGTGAAATGATGTTACCGAAATGTTTAATTTAATTCGCATATGAACAGCCACTCTTATCTTTTATCTTCTAATCACATCAAAACTTGAGGTTTATAATTTAAAAGTCACTTAATTTGCAGAGTTGCATGTTTCATGTAAGCAACTATCCATTGACACTCTCACGCTCTCCACCCTGCTCGCGGCGATGGTCCGCTGCGCGGATGCGTGGGCGGCCAGCGCCTCTTTCTGCGAGCAGGTCATGCTCGCGAAGGAGACAGCAGAGCGGGCGCGGCGCGGTGAGCGAGAAAGACTCGCTGACATCGCTGCTCGCGCCCGAAGGCGGCTCGGGCGTCGGAGGGCGCTTACAGACCTCCGCCCCCCATGAGCGCGGGCCTGAGGGTGACGGGTGGAGCCACCCGTCACCCTAGCAGAAGCAGGCCACGGCGGCGGCGCGCATCGTAGGACGATGCGCGCCTCCCCACACCGGGGTTGAGTCGGGGACGGCGTGGTCCCCACCTCCCGAGGAGGGCCAGACCGAAAGGGATGGCCCTGGGTCAGCCGGGGTGCGAGGGATATGTCGCAAGACAACCTCACCTTCGGCCTAGCACCACGACCCACAGACGGCGTGCGGTTTAGTCGGTTCGAGTCCGACATAACCCACCCCTCTGGCTCCGGAGGGGCGGGTATCCGTGGGGATTTCCCGCACGTAAAAAAAAAAAAAAAAAAATCCATTGACACTTTTTTAATCTCTATTACACTTTTAAAGACACTTTTTCTTCAACAGCAGAATAATTCTAAATGAGAAAAATCTGGAAAGTGGATCTTCAATGTAAACTGCATGTGAAAGCAAGTAAAAAGAAAAAGAAAATTTACTGAATACGCCTGTCGTTTGCATAATCTACGTAAATGTATTGCATATGACATTTAAAATAGGATTCTTTATTACAAAGTCTTTAGAATATATACCTTATTACAGTTGCCAACGTGCTGTCATTTTTATAATAATAATATTTTTAAAAACAATAAATAATATATGCAAACCTGCAGGTTTAGGCGTCAAAGAATTCCTCCCCATCGACGTCAACTGGGAAGGTGGCCAGAAGAATATTTTTTGCCTCCATTCGGCCTTTGTGACGTAGCGGTAATGCGTTTGGCTTGTGCGTCAGACGCGCGGGTTAGATTTTCGCTCACTGGCATTATTTTGTTGCCTTGCATATGAATATGTTACCGGTAATGTGCGAAAATCAGTTAGAGTTTAGGTTAACCAGGTAATCTGCAGATTACCAAAAAAGAACTATTTTGTGCACTTTACGTGCACAAAATAGTTCTTTTTTGCTAATAACACTGTTTACATGTTGTGTTGGTACACGAGTGCCTCCCTGATGCAACTCCAGGGCAAGGTGTTGAAGGCGTTGGAGATGTCCAAGGACACCGCCAACATCACCTCGCCCCGGGCAACCGCATCCCCCGCCAGAGTCCTCACGCGCATGATGGCATCCACAGTGGAACGCCACCGGCGGAACCCAAACTGGGTGTTCGCCAGGTCCGGCCCCACTCTAGAGAGATGCTCGACGAGGCGCTTGGCAATAACTCTTTCGAAGAGTTTGCCCACCTCGTCGAGCAGCACTATGGGCCGGTACCTGGACGGCTCGTCCGCCGGGCGTCCCTGCTTGCGGATGAGGACCAGTTTCCCCGTCCTCCACATCTTCGGAAACTGGCCCCGCTCCAAACATGCGCTGAGGAACCCTCTCAGTCGGGGTTCGAGGCCGTCTTCCCCTAGAGCTAGGAGCCACGCGCGGCCTGGAATGCCGTCGGGTCCCGGGGCGGTGCTTTTCTTGGCCCTCAGCCTTCGCACCGCCAGCTCTAGTTCTACCCAAGTGACCTCGGGCACGTCGTCGTCAATCACCACACTGGGCGCCGTAGGCGACCGAGGCGGCGGAGCCATCTGCGGCGGAACATGTTCCGCTCGCGCCGGGAACAGGGATTCCACCACTCCTCCGAGCAGAGCCGGTTCGAGCACCTGGGTCAGCGGAGGGGCCCGGGGGCGCAGCTTTTCTCTTACCATAAGGTAAGGCCGCCCCCATGGGTCCCGCTCCAGCGTCTCCAGGAGCTCCCGGTAACAAGCGGCCTTTGACCGTTTGATCTCCGCTCGGAGGGCATTCCGGGCCTCCCTGTATCCCTCATGAAGCTCCGCCAATCGGGGCTCCGAGTCTGCGGGACGAGTACGCCTCCTACGGAATCGGGCCCACCGGCGATGCGTGATCACGCAGGCCATACGCAGCCTCGCGATCTCCGCATTCCACCAGTAGACCCGACGCCTCGGATTATAGGCTGGAGCCCTAGGCATACTCGCATCGCAGACCCGTGTCATGGCCTTCCGGAACCACGCCGCTTCATCGTCGACATCGACAGGCCTGTCCGGCGCAATGGCCCAGGCCTGTACGATGGCGGCCTCCAGGAGGTCCTCCCGATTCAATCGCCCCAACACCCAGCGCGGCTCGCGTTGGGCCGAAATGACTGGCGCATCGCTCGGGGGAGGAGAGACATCAAACCGAACGTATCGGTGATCCGACAGTGTCTCCACCTCCGCGGCGACACGCCAGCCCCGCACGCGGAGTGACAGGGAAGCGCTCGCGAACGAAAGATCTACGATCGAACTGCGCTCCCCCGACACTGTTTACATCAATGTTTTTGTCATAAATTAGTCAGCAAGTATAGTGATTTGTCTAAAAAAATTCTATAAATAGATTAGAAGATAAAATACTCAACAGATTTCAGGATATTAAGTCTTAAACATTTAATGCGTAATATCTCTCTCTTTGAAGAAAAATAATTATGAGACATTGAAAGAATCTATATTAATGAGAAATTTGCTTAGGAACTTAATTACGTTATTTTAATTAAAATTCTTTTTTTTTTTTTACTTCAATATAAAACTAAGTTTAGCAGGAGTGTCAAATATACAAGGGGACGAGTGGGCGCAGGGTACGAATTTGAAGGGACCAACGGGTACCTTTCAAACAGGCAAGACGCTGTAAGGGCTGCATCACTTATGAATTCCTTTCAACACTGAATATCACTTCCAACAATCTGAACCAACAATCTTCCTCCTTGCTGTGGTTTTCCAAAGCGACTACAACTTGAAGTTTTTCAAGAAGAGCTTAGAACTATTCTTCAGGCTCGGGTTCTACACGAGTGTAACGACCCTGGTGTTGCATACGTCCACAGGCTTCGGTAACCATTTACCATCAGATGGGCCGTGGGCTTGTCTACCTATATACATATACTAAGTGGTATAAAAAAATCTAATCACACAATATTATATTCACTTTTATGTTTAACAATACCAATTTTCTTCGCAACAATATATTTTCTATTTCTAAGTCTTCATATTTCAATATCTTAGGGCGCCATTTACTTTGCGTTTTCTATTAAAATGTATATTTCTTAGACAGCTGTGATTCGAGAAATTTTGTAGGTAGGTAAAGAGAAATCATATTTTATGTTGTACCTAGGTGTTGTGAGCAGATTTGCGAAAAAATACATAGAAATCGCTTCCAGCGATAAGGATACCCATTGTGCATTAAACTTTATAGATGCTACCTACTTGTCCTACTGTAAATCTGTTGGTGTACAATAAAGAATTATCTATCTATCTATCTATCTATTTATCTATCTATATGAATAGAAAGGTGTCGTAGAAGGGCGACTAAGGGATAAGTTAATCATATTCGTGGGGGTAGGGCTGTTCTCTACACCAATGTCGGATACATTGGTGTAGTCCACTTAGAGCACCCAGCCGAATAGCACCTGAGCGAATTATACAATAACCTAGTTAATATTGTGTATAAAATACTAGCTTTTGCCCGCGGCTCTGTCCGCGTGGATGTCGGTTATCGCGATCAAACATAGCCTATGTCCTTTCTCAAGGTCTAATCTACACCTGTACCAAATTTCATCAACATCGGTTCAGTGGTTTAGGCGTGAAAGACGGATAAACAGACACATATACACTTTCCCATTTATAATTTTAGTGTTGACTAGCTGTCGCCCGCGGCTCAGCCCGCGTGGATGTCGGTTATCGCGAATCGGACTATAATTTGAGATTTAAACTATCCTATCTCTCAAGTTGGATCGAACTGCACATGGTGTGCGAATTTTATTATAATCGGTTAAGTGGTTTAGGAGTCAATTGAGGACAAACATTGTGACACGAGATTTATATATAATAAGATGTATCGTGGAACATAAAGAAACGTGGAATATGGAACCCGGGCCACATGACACCGACGTGGACGTTATTTGAAACCTGTACCTTATTACACTTACGTATCGAATAGCGAATTCAATTTGCATTTTTATAACTTGAATTTATTCATGTTCTATTTTTGTTGTTTAGTCTAACAATTTTCCCCCTCAAAAAACCATAACGTCCTAAGTGACTACGTGTTTTATAGAGAAATGTTTCTAAACGCCGCCATAAAAGATTTATTGTACAGTGATTTTCCTTTCTACTATCGATGTTACGTAAACTTTTTGATATTTCAGCATAGTATGGTGCGTGTTACGCAAAACTTTAGTATAAAATACTGTTAGTTAATCTTTTACGCTACTCGTAGGTTTATTAAGTGAGAAAGTCTATTTTCGCGTGATTGAATCCTAAATAAACAAACTAAAATAAGTATATTTAATAGTTAAACTAAAAGTAAAACGTGTAACTAAATATTTACAAGAATACTTACACAAAAGAATGGATTACACAAAATGAACAATATAAAAGATGTCAAAAAGTTTAGGCGACGAAGAATGCCTCCTCATTGATGTCGACTGGTCACGTGCCCAAAAGGCTGGCGGCATTGCCCCGTTGGATAGCAATGCCAATCCACTCGTAGGTATATAATATACAGAATCTTAAAATTGTTTGTTTGTTGATTGAGGCCTTTAGTCGGGCACGATATTTGGATATCCTGTTTGGTGTAGCGGTCGAGCATTCGACTGCTCTGTGAAAGGTCTAATTCTTCCTTAGTGTCAATATTAATATTGATTAATATGTGTGTCGTAGCCAACGAGCTTAATCACCCATTCATTTAAATGCCTAGGCTGGTAACTAAACGCCGCTGTTCAATTAGCGGCCTGAATGACGTTCAGCCGTAACGTTTATTACAATACTAGCGGCCGCCCACGACTTTGAACGCGTAAAGTTACATACAAACTATCATCTCCATTTTAACCCCAAAAGGGGGTTCAATGGAATGAAAAGTATCCTATGTCTGTCTTCTGGTTTTAAGCTACGTCCTCACCAATTTTCAACCAAATCGGTATAGCCGTTTGAGTTAATGTTAATGAAGAGGAGTTTGGGAACGAAAACTGTGACACAAGAATTTTTATATATTAGATTATTATAAAATTCTCGTGTCACAGTTTTCGCTGCCATACTCCTCCGAAACGGCTCGACCGATCCTCATGAAATTTTGTGGGCATATCGGGTAGGTCTGAGAATCGGCCAACATCTATTTTTCATACCCCGATTCGCGATAACCGACATCCACGCGGGCTGAGCCGCGGGCGACAGCTAGTTATTATATATATAGATTTATAAACTGGATGGCTTTGTAAAATGAGGCACCAACCAAAAATGCATTGTTATGGAAGTTTTTATATGAAATGTGCATATTGTAACGTCACACTGCCAGGACCACAAATTGTAACTGATTGATGCCATGACCATTGAATCTTGATGTATAAAGCTATCCCCGTACGCCTCTCGTATTCAAACCTACAATTCCCAACCGCACTATCGTCTAATGGCCTTTTAGAACGCTTATCGTGATACGTAGTAATCCGTGATTCTATAGAAAAATGGGTTGTGAAAGATCTATTCCTTATCATATTTTATCTACAATAGAATTCATGTATATCCCAGTCCTAGTTCCCCAACCTAGAGTTCACATACTCATATGATTGTAACTCGTATTTACTTTAACATACCTCTTAACAGATTTGTCGCTATTCCAACCTTACTCCGTAGTCAATCCACAGTTCGTCACCTTATTTATCATACTAAAACTCACAATATAACATACAAATTCACTTATTTACTTAGTGGAATAAGACCAGACAATCTTTTGACAACTAGCATTTATAATGACGTTCGAAGTTTGACAATACTCTACGCCCTTCATTCAACACTTAGCACAGAGACACCTACCACATTACGCTTGTACTACACGTAAAATTAGAATCAACAAAACTAACTGTCAATCATTCAATACTTCAAATTATAATTGTTTTCGAGGATACCAACAGAGGTCGTGTTATTCAAAAAAAATACACAAACAATTACTATCAGTGATAATTTATAGTTAAGTTCAACTCATCGTTGAAACTTCTATAAATCTTTATTATTTCTGTAATATAGTGTATTTCCCCCCCCCTCCGTGTATACGAAATGTGGCCCACTTAGTTTTAAATACTTCCTATAAATAACGATAATAAATATTATATAAGTTGGATAAATTTATTGTGATAATTTCTATTAACCTTTCCTATTCCTATAATATGTGTATACTTATTTGGGTTTTCCCCAAGGTGGGTTTCCCCCCCAAAGTGGGTTTCCCCCCCCAAAGGTGGTGGCCCCACGCTCGCCACTCACAGTAGGACTCATCCACTATTTTTTTTTATAGTCATAGTCCTTCCTATGCCTAAGTAGGTATTTAGGAGACAATTTTAAAGTCCCCTGCCTACTGTATCGAGGCATCCGATACACAAATCCCCAATTCTATTTTCAGAATAGCGTAACTCTAACGCAGGACTTCAATCCTATTGCCGTAATTCCTTTAATATAAGGTATTAAGATATTATCGCAGTATCATCGCTCTAAGCGTCATTTTAGGACAATTATATTAGTATCTATCACAGTAACTTCTGCGCTGTTTAATAATGATAAGTTTAATTAGGTAAAACTCATTTATAAGCACAGACTTAAAATAATTATAGTAAATACTAGGACCAATTCACTTCTGAATAATATTGTCTGCATAGGCACTTCAGAGAGAATATATTCTCACCGAACACATGATCGAACTACAATAATTCATGTAGTTGATTGAATTTGTTTAAACTTCTTGATGGAACTTCATTTTACTATTTTTATATATATTAAAATTAAAACACACTTTACCAGTTCCACACAATTATATTTAATTTTGTCACTGTATAATGCTAATATTTATTAGTATAAATCAAATATTAGCATTATACAGTGACAAAATTAAATATAATTGTGTGGAACTGGTAAAGTGTGTTTTAATATATATAAAAATAGTACAATAATTCAGCTCAACTATAGCTTTTGCTTCACCCTAGTGGGTGATAGGATTACTATAAAATAGCGATCGAGCGACCATGTGCATACAGTACAGTACATATAACAACTGATTATGCAACAGTGATTAAAATGTCCAAACATCATTATTTGTGTGTTTGTAGCCATGGTAATCTTATGTGTAAGATCTTGCTCGTACACAAAGAACAATAGTAAAATAACTACCTCTGTAGCTAGTCCGTTAGATACTTTCGACCCTTCAGACTTCGGTGGTCTTGCACATAATTCTGTAGCCAGAAAGGTTTCACTAGTGTGAATGTACAATATACCGTTGTGTTGTTGTTCAATAATGAACCAGCAAGGATCTATATGTAAATAGTAAATATTATATCAAAGATGGTTAGGACAGATCAATCACTGTGTATTTACCTTTATATCCGAATTCTGTAATGAATACACCAGTTCACTGCCTCCATTTCACTCACAATCACTCACTTCACTATTAAATCACTCGTCGTGGTGTTGCAGCATTTGCTTGTAGTTTTATTTTCACCATAATCTTAGCATAATTATTACACAATCCTGTCACTATAATCCCAGTAAATTCCAACAACGTAAATCGACATGAAAATTGGCTTGCAAAAATTAGCGGGAAATCTTTCATTCTTCGGTCACAAGATGGCGGTCATTTACAAATCTGCTATGTTGTAATTAAACCAATTGCCTATCTAATTTCCCCAATCAGATTATCATGATTTACAATAATAACAACTTAGATCACCCCTTTACATACGCAATTCTACCTACCTAATATATATATTCATATGTTTGCTATTAGTGTGTACCTACTCACCTACCTGACTAAACTAACCATGTATCAACAAACATTCAACTACGTTAAACGTGAAATGTGTAAAGCTAATCTATCTGACTAGGGCGCAGGTAGTAAGCCTGACTTTGAACTATCACTAGTACCCCCTACGAGCAAGAGACCACGGCCGAAGCCAAGGATGTGTTCTCTCACAGGACAAGGACATAAAAGTGTGTATATATACATATACAAAGATAGACAGGACTGATCCGCTCTGGAGAGCGACAACCGCCTCCCCTCCAGTCACAAACCATCCTGGAAGCTCACGGATCCCTTTCAGGCAAAATCCGTGTGCTGAGCGCTTCAGACTATCCTCAGCATGCCTAGCTGAACAGAGGACAAGAGCTTCGTTATCACCGATAGGTTTCAACTCAAGGCAATCACTTCGATTGACTTCCTAAGCGGGGGAACCTAGCTAATACCTATGGCCTCAACCGTCCCTAGCCCTACCAAAGTCCCACAAAGAATCCCTATATAAACATTTTATCTCATGTATGGCCCTGTACCGCAGACTCACAGTACAGCTGATATTCTGAATTGAACACGAGATTCAATTCTTAATCCCAGAGATAAAGGTGTCTTGTCTGGCTCATACGATAAAATGTTCATTTCGCGAATTATAAACTTCAATAAAGGCGAGCTACCTAACTCCTCTTTTCACTAATTTAAACACTATATATTTACTAATTAAACTCAATTATTCACATACAAAGTAAAAAATCTTCACGACTTTAATTGTAAAAATCTCAAAATTCCCGCCAAAGTACATTGTACAGAATACCTTTCGCGAATCGACCAACCCCGAAGCCAGCTCAAAGAAAAAGTGTCCTTGAATTCCCTTGTAGACCTTGCTTCAAGGTCCCCAACACCCCCACAGCCAATCAGAAGATTCGATTTTCCCGCCAAAAAGTCACAATTCATGAATAATTGACAACAGCGCTAAATCTGCGTTAAAATTCAGAACTAAAGTTCACTTCCGATCAACCAATCAAAATATTGAGATTTGAATATTTATAAATCGTTTATATATATATATTAGTCCTAGATGCCAATATAATTTTAATATTATTCAATTAGTTTTATGTTAAATACACATTCCAACTGTATTCAATAATGAATATAGATGATTATTCGATAGCCATTTGACCTTCAAAGTCAGTAGCCAATCACAGTCATTTCCTGCTTTTCATAGCCCTGAAGCACACAGATAATAAATAGTATTTATGATCTCTTTTCAACAGTACTTTATTGCATTAAATATTATAATTATTGTTCCTTGTAAATAATTAATAAATTTTAACTTTATCCGTTTATTCTTTTCTTTATTATTTTTCTTTATTAATTTTATTATAAACAATACACAAAACTATTATAATATTATTCTTGTGTAAATATCCATAGACTATTTTTCTTAAATTCTTTCAATCATAGTCCCGTCTATACTGTCTATATTAAACTACATTTTAAATTTATTTGTTCATAAAACATATTTACTTGCCCTTTGCAATTTAACAGAATAATTTCTTTATGAATCAATTTTTTTTGACCACATACCATAGTGTATATTTATTCATCATTTTATTTACGTATAAAAAATTCCTTACTTAATCAACTAGATGGCGTTTTACGACATTGAATTATTTTCGTTTTATAAAAAACCAAGTGATATTCAATTTACTTGTAGAAATTCTTACTTAATCACTAGATGGCGTTTTACGACATTGAATTATATTATTTATTTATGTTTTCTTGTTTTATAAGAACCTCGAAACGGTGTTTCAGTCCGTTACAATATATTTAAAAACATTCGTTAAAACTTTTCGAACAGGCGTCACGAAGGTTGGTTCTGGTCTACTTTCATCATTTGTCTTCTTCATCATCTTAGCATTGTTCCAATTGAGGCTTACACTTCAGAGTCTGAGATCAGTTTACTCTCTTTCTTCCTTTTGATATGGGTCATACGGTTTTTATAACAACCCATCAGCAAGCGCACAAACCTGAAGGTAGATGGTAAAATTGGCTGGCGCTACAATCTCGGCGAGTTTTTATATGTACACCCAACCCGACTTTATAAACCTACTAAATAAATTCACATTTATAAATTCCAAGCAGGCATTACAAACATATTTCCAAAAGAAATGATTGGGACAATAAAACTTCGGAAAACACTGCACGCGATAGTCGGTCTTATGTAACAACTTTTAGCTGTGCACTTTTCATATTATTTAAGTATAATACAATATGAGTTATAATCGTTTGATAGACTGTAGGACGTTTGATGGCGTGTTAGCTGACGATAAGATCTTGTTACGATAGCACAACGTATCGGAAACAAGGGGTTGAACGCCTGGTCTAGTAAATTCCACCTATGGCCTTACCTTGCAGTTAAATTAGGGATTTGTGTGTTATTTGTCGAGGTCGAGTTGTAACTATATAAATATATCTAGCTTTTTCCTGCAGCTCTGCCTGTGTGTATGTCGGGTATCACGACCAAACATAGCCTATGTCTGTGTCCTTTCTCAAGGTCTTATCTACGCCTGTACCAAATTTCATCAAAATCTGTTCAGTGGTTTAAGCGTGAAAGTGTATATGCATACATACATACATTACATACAGTTAGACAGACATAGTTACTTTCGCATTTATAATACTAGTATGGATTTTCTGCTCAGTGGGGTGAGCACGAATAATTTGCGAAAAAGTATTCGTATCGTTAACGTAAAAAAATGTATGACATTTGTACAGCGCCCCTACCGTGCGTAAAAGTAACTAAATATGGTAGCATGAACTACTTTCGTAATGTTATTGTATCGAACTATTCGATGGTCATTCGATACGTGACATCTTATGAGTAAAATTGGTAGCATGAATTTTTTTTTGACATGCGGTAATGTAAATTGCGAAGGCTGGCTATCGAGTTTTACGAATCTTTTGACACTAAATTTTTGACGGTGATAAAAGTTTCGTATCCCTATAAACTACAATAAAAAATATTGTTTCAAGTATTAAGTGCATATTTTGAGTTTAATAATACTATCTAAGACCGCCGCATCACCGAAATAGTAATAAGGGTTATATTTTTGCTGTAAGTTTAAGTTTTGAAAATGATAGAATTCAACTTCGAGAATCAAGGTAAGGAGATTTTGATCTAAATAAATCTATATAATAATAAAGGAAGTCATTTTGATATTTTTACGCCAAATAAAGATAAAGAAATGAATATTATTAAAGAATGAATATAATAATATAATACTAGCTTATTGTTGTGGAAAAACTAAAAACTGCCATAACTTATATACTGTTGTAACTGAATTGTGATCATACTTACCAAATAAAAAACCTTAACCATCTAGAAGGTTGCAGGTGCTTATATCACAGAATTAGCAACAACTGTATAATATGTTTGATAAAAAATGCACTAGTACTGAATGACTGCTATATTGTAGAGTGGTTTTTGATGCAATAAAGACGCTCGTCTTAAATGGTGAACTACCTATGTAATCACTATACTTTACTTTTATTTTAGGTGATTGTGGCTATCCACAACGTTCCTGGTTAATGTTAAAAACAACACCAATTCCGGATGATGCATCAGCAGAGACATACACAAATGTTCTTGGAAAGACCCAGATGTCAATAGAAATAACTTTTGGGCAATTGAAAAGTTGTTGCCGTGTTTTATGAGAAAAATGTGTGAACATTTTAACAGCTTGCTGAAAGCTACACAACCTGACATACCACAACACCACTCATCATTCTCATCATTTTATGTCAAAGAAGACTTACGGGAAGGACGATTAACATGTGTTAGTAAATACAATGAATAAACTAAACTCATAATTTAAATGTTTAATATTGATTAACAATAAAAATAAATGATAAAAAAATTTAAATATTCTCTTCTTTCTTCATTTTCCTATGTAGTCTTTTTTTTAGTCATGAGGTTGTGATATTGACTTTGACCGCTAGCGGAGGACTACGATCATGGTAGGTCAGATTGAATTTATAGTCTCAACAGTAGATGATCTCGGTTTTCGGAGGCTGCGTGGCGGAGATGTACGATTAAGCCGTGGTTATTTCGGGTGCGTTTTGGATTAACGGTTTGAGTTTCACAATAGTCAACACTTATTCTTCTTTTTTGATTGTTGTATGTATATTTATTGTTTTATATCCATCTGTCATGCCACAAATATTCGTATTGTATGTTTAAAAAAAATAAAGCTTTTATTGCAAAAATCATTGTAATTTTCTTTACGCTCGTATCCACAACATCTCAGTCTTCTCCATCCTGCGTTAATTCCAGTCGCACCCGAAGCTTTCAACTTGGGAGTCCGCTTTACCAGTCTAACTGCGGATTTGTCTGAACTTCGATATTTTCCGTGAAACGACTGACACACACACAAGGCGATATCGAAGCATTGCTTTCAACAACACAGTATCACTGTATTTATTCATTTTTTCATAAACAAACTTATTATAAGCATAATGTTCTTATTTACTAACATTGACAGGACGGTGTCTCATGCCAATATGCGTTATGTCAATTGGAACCATGTTGTTCAGAAACCAAAGAAAATGTTTCAAAATGAATATATTTTTATTAATTTTTTTTCGAAGCTTCTGCTTTTCGTAATCTTCCATACCTTATTTAAGAATTTTACTTCATTTATAAGACTGTATTTTGCCTTATTTGCTAATAAATAGGACATTTAGTCAAAGATAACAACA
Organism: Eilema caniola; assembly: GCA_949126895.1. Classification (NCBI taxonomy): domain Eukaryota; kingdom Metazoa; phylum Arthropoda; class Insecta; order Lepidoptera; family Erebidae; genus Eilema; species Eilema caniola. The sequence continues at coordinate 9,624,145 of OX421462.1, forward strand.
ACAGCGTTGTTTCATTTACTTTTCGAACGCATTGTTCATTCAATACCAAGTTGATTTCGCTCCCAATGTCTCTTCTCTATTTACATTAGGATGACGTCACTACGGTAATCGTATCGAGTTCTCGATACCTTATGATTTGTGTTTGTGCTGTCTCCTAACGTAATACTCCGTTATCGTATCGAGGTGTCGATACCGTCACGTTACGAATTCGAATATTATTCGTGCTCGGGGTACAGAACACGGAGTCTAAAAAAGTAACTGATATACCGCAATAGACTTGAATGTTGGTTGCACAAGAAGTCGTTCCCAAAAATACAGAAGTCAACCAGTGTATTACACGTATTGGCTCTTTATATTTATTATACCGACTAATAAAATATGACTAAAATGGAATAATCTATAGACAGAGAATGATATAGAGATAAAACAAGAGTAGGATAAAAAGTTGATTCACTTTCATATACAACCATATTCTCATACATAAACATATAATTATTACACACATACTTGTAGATTTTAATTTTAGTGTAATTTTCTGTTTAAAATTATTAAAATCGTAGTGCCAGAAGGTTTGACTAACGTCGGTCACCACAAAATCAAAATACCACTTGGCAAATGACAAAATATTTATCGTTATGACTATTATCAGCTAAGCATCAGAGATTACATTAATGACAACATTAAAGGCGATGTACCAACTGATTGTCGTAGTTTGGCAAATGGCCTGCCTTGAACCGAATATATCGAAATATAAACTTAGCTAATTGTAACAGTTTGCTACTTGTGAATGTGTCACCCAATAATAGTAGACCTCTGTTGTCGTTTAATTTTGATTACTATCGAGATTTTCTTAACTGGGCATTTGTATTAATGTTGCGTTATAGAATCTATTCTCTAATCTACTAATAGTCGGGATAACTTAACTGCCCTATATCGATTTAAAGTTTCACAGTTAATCTAACAAATATTTGCAATGTTCCAAATATTCAGATTTGGGGGATACCATGTAATGTATATTCGAAATTTCATTCTCGCATGATACCCGAACTGTAAAACGTATAATTTAGGTACAACGAATATTTTTGGTACTCAGATTAATAGACTTCTTTGATTTTAGTCTGAGTTTCGATAAGGATTAGTTCGAACGAAATATCATATGTTCAGTCATGCGTTTCATGCAATGACTTCTATAACTTAATCATATTTTGTCCTCCGTGCTTCTATTCTACTTATTTGACTGACTACTTTTTATAAAATTCCAGGGCCGCTAGTTTACGTCTTTATATAATATTGAAACCTAGAAACCCGTTTTGAGGTATATTCAAATTCCCATTTTTACAGCATTATTCATTTTATTTCTTGGAAATCGTTGTTTATAAATTTGTTTATGAGATGAATATCCCCAGTTCTAATTCAAAAAGCTTCACTTTCCGTGTTTTTCGTATAAAGGACAATGTATTATCCTATACTATTCATTTTCCGTAATGTCACTTCTGTTACGATGTAGGCCCTTCCGCAGTGATTTGGGATTTTCTTGCCGAACGTGACATTACGGCCGAATTATGTTTTGGAAAGAAAAACGGGCCATATATGGGCATTCGTATTAGTTTCTTTTATGGTACCGTCAGTAAATGGGTTTGTAGATAGAATATTGAATTTCAGAAGTGAATTTTATTCTTTATTTGTAAGTAGAAGTACACAATATAAGGTATACAAGATATTTGAAACGTTTAAGAATTTATAAAATAAGAAAATAGGCTGCTTTATAAGTGAATTTGAATTGATTGCAATGAGAACTGTTAAGTCAAATAAGTTTCGTTTTATAAAACGTTAAAAGCTGAAAAGTTTATGAAATACACAATTATGACGTCATGCAAATACGTCATACTTGACAAATCATAAACAAAGGATGTACAGTCAGCCTCGTATGTTTTGTTAAGCTACTTTTGGAGTTGACTGTACCTAATATTTGGCGCTCTTTTTTTTTAATAAGTTCAGTTAAATCATTTATTTTACCTGTCCCTAATAAGCATGTCTAAATACGGATCTGAGGAAGAACGGCGTTTATACAAATTTGAACTGTATGATACATTATGTTTGTATAACCTAAGATCAAGACAAAACAGTATCCCGTGTTGGTTGATTGCGAGCTTACTGGCTTACCACACATCAGATATACAGCTTGAGTAAACTGGGCTTAGTAATAACATGCTCGATGTTACAGGCGCATTTGTATAGTTTAGTGATGTGACAGATACCCGTATCCGCGGATAACCGATTTAAAAGTCTAGTCCAGTCTGGTATCTTCATTGAAACGTATTTTCCTGATTGCAGTAGAAACCAAGGTGACCTCGGAGGTCAAGGTCCGCCAGACTTTTTTGAAAATTTACCTTATTCATTTCATATATGTAGATAGGTAAATGAGATTTGTATGTACAGGTTATTGGATAACAGTGAAAAACTAAGCTGCAAACATAACTGGAACTAAAATTTAAATATAGAACGACTCGCACAATGTAACTTAAAACATATTTAATTTTAAAATATAGAATAACCTCGCAATGTAATTTGAATTATGTCCTATCACGCAAAGCGTCTAGTATCGTTTGAGTGTAGTTCTGTATCTATGCCCCAGATCGTGAAACCAAATATCCGCATTTATTATCCGTAGATATTTGTAACGATTCGGTACATCACTAGCTTAGTCTGTGAACTATAGACTATACAAATGGATGGTTTTGTTTGAGGCCAGGGAAGGTGTGTCAGGTCCCATATCATAACTAGTTTAGATTGTGTCTGGTCTATTTAACTATCTGAATGTGCCGTAGTTTAGAACCTCTTAGAACATTATTAGAAAGGTATTCAGGTTTCTTAGCACGTTAATAAAATTATATTTATGACTAGCTTTTGTCAGCGGCTCCGCCCGGGCGGATGTCGGTTATCGCTATAATATCTGTTATCGTTATAAATTAAAGCCTATGTGTTATTTTGATATATAAGCTATATTATTGTAAAGTTTCATTAAAATCCATTCAGTAGTTTTTACGTGAAAGAGTAACAATCATCCATCCATCCATCCATACTTACAAACTTTTTTTTTATAAGGACACTTCAATTTGACTTTACCTTGCCTGATGGTAAGCTGAAGGCAAAGTCTCATGAAAGAGGGCCACCATTATATATACACGTGCCATGTTAACAATGGTGGCACTCAGCTTGACGGCCTCATCAGATGCTTTTTCACGCCCCGCTTAAAGGACCCGGGACTGTAGGAAGAGGGAATATAATATTAGTAAGATCGTATAGGTAGGGACAGGGCCACACACGCCGTCATAGTGAAAGGTTGTGCGCAGTTATTATCAAATAATTTAACTCTACCTACAATGGCATATAAAAAGTGTATTAAGTGCAATAAAACCATTACCAAAAAACTTCCCGGCTTGGAATGTAGCAGATGCGAGAAGATAATACATGCTGATCCGACATGCTCTAAACTCTCCAGTAACCAACTCAATACTCTGCGGAATTCCCCGGGTATTGAATGGAGTTGCGAAGACTGCATGAAAAACCTTTCTCGTAGATCCTCATTTCTAATCCCGGATGACGATGGTGATGAAGATAAGACCGGCAAAGGACCGATAGCTTTAGACACGCAAAAACTTGTGCAGGATATTAGTCGAGAATTGAAGAAGACATTTCGAGAGGAGATAAGTCATCTTGAGACCGCGCTAGAGTTATACGGTGATCAAATAAACAGCATAGAACAGTCTATAAAAAACCAAAACACAAAAATTAAAGATCTTGAACAGAAAAGCCAAGACCTGCAAAATAAAAATAAGAATCTAGAGCTTAGAATAACTGCTTTAGAGCAAGAAATGAAAACCGTTGAGCAAAAAGCGCTGACTAATTCCTTGGAGATAGCTGGTTTACCTGAAATCACCCCTGATGCCCTAGGGTCAACTATGCAGGTAATCGCTGACAAACTGGGCACGAATGCGGGTGATATACTTACTACTCGACGCTTACCAGGATCCAAAGAAAGGCCAGGTCCGATTATCCTAGAGATGAGGACAAAGTCAATTCAGAAGCAGTGGATTGATGCTGGGAAGGCGAAATGCCTTACCCTGGGTGTATTGAAACCGGATGTTCCAAAGGAGAGAGCGGAGGATCGAGTCTATGTTAGAGAAGCCCTCACCAAGTATTTAAAAACCTTGTTATTTAACGTAAAACAGAAGCTAGCCAAATCTCATCAGTACATTTGGTGTAAAGACGGTAAAGTTTGTGTTAGGAAGTTTAACAATAGTAAAATTTATTACATTCGTTCTGTAGAAGACCTAAACCAAATTCCAAACTCGCATAACAACTCCACTCCAATGTAAAAACTATAATCTGTTTAGATACCTACACTATAAAAAAAAATCGTTATGGATAGTCAAATCAAAGAAATTTATAATTGTAGTACTACTAGTGACTACTTCCACCAACTACCTTCTAAAAGTCACTTAAGTTTCTCCTGTATACATATCAATATTAGATCATTAAAAAAGAATTTTACTAAATTACTACAAATCGTTCATAATTGTTTATTTCCGCTAGACGTTATTGTAATTACTGAAGCTGGCATTTCCGACTCAGTTGTGAATCTTTATAATATCCCTAGCTATAATTTATTCTCGCAACTACGTACTGGTAAAAAAGGTGGTGGTATTATTATTTATGTCAGAAATCATATTAAGTTCACTTTATTCCAGCAAAAAAGTTATATGTTCGAAAATTTAACAGGTATCCTAAAAGTAAACTCAAACCAGGACATAGTTGTGTGTGCGATCTATAAGCCGCCTAATACAAATAAACAATTATTTGTTGCGGAGCTGGGTAGATATATCTCTTTGTTGGACTCTAAGCAGAACATCCTAGTAATTGGCGACACAAATATTGACCTAAAATCCATTTCATCACATAAAGATATATATCTAGAAACACTTAGCGAGCACGGACTAATGTGTGGAGTATCCGACTACACCCGGATCGAAAAAAAACTAAATATTGTCACTAAATCTTGCATTGATCACATCTTTACACGATTCCCTACATTTATTCCGTACTCGGCGGTGTTAGATATCGTACTAGCCGACCATCGAGCAGTTATTGTCGCCTGCGTCGAAGATGCGCCTACCAAGTGTATACAGGATGTTACTAAAACTATAGTAAACAATGAAATATTAAGAAACGAACTAAAAAGAGTTAATTGGTCTTTAACTAAGGACATGGATAACCCAAACGACATTTATGAATTCATTTGGAATTCTCATCAAAACGCCATCAGTGTTGCAAGTTCTGAAAAAGAAAAAAAAAAGTATAGCAATAGGTATAAAGTAAGATTGCCCTGGATTGATGAAAACGTCAATCGTCTCTGTATCAAACGGGATGCGTTATTCAGCTCCTGGAAAAAAAAGTCCAAATGACGCTCAATTGAGGTTGCAATACAATAGGACCCGTAACAAGGTACATAAAGTCTTGGAAAGTAGAAGGAATGCCTATTATATAAACGAAATAAATAAAAACTTCAATAATACCAAGAAAGTGTATGGAATTATCAACCAAATACTGGGACGAGTGACGCTGTCAATTGATGCAGTGATTTGCAACGCGTTTGATGCACAGGGGTTTACCACTGAAATGATTGCCAATAACTTTGCAAAAGGTTTTGACAATGCTGTTAGAACCATAATCCCAAATTGTACCCAAAAACTCTCAGGTGGATCCACTTGTGAACCGTTGAACGCATCATTGCACTTTAATAAAGCCACTAGTGTAAAAATAGACAAAATCATAAACAAATTAAATACAAACAAAGCGCCTGGAATGGATAAAATAAAAGTTTCTGATATTAAAATGGCAGTTCACATATCAGAAGCAATAGCTAATCTGATTAATAGTAGTGTAACGTGTGGCGTGTACCCCAATGCACTGAAAGTAGGATGCGTAAGACCAGTCTTTAAAAAAGGTAAAAGAGAAGAATATGATAATTATCGTCCCATTACGTTGCTCTCTTCCATTGATAAAATAGTAGAAAAATTTATTTGCCAACAAATGCATGTGTTTTTCAATAAACATAACGTAATCTACCGCAACCAATTCGGTTTTCAAGCAGGGAAAAGTTCTTCGGGGCTATTGTCAAAATTTACCGATCAAGTAAATGAGTACCTTAACCAGAAAATGACGGTATTTTCAGTGTTTATTGATTTTTCACGTGCGTTTGATACACTAGACCACAAGCAAATAATTCACAACCTGAATCTTTGTGGAATACGAGGACCGCTACTAGAGTGGTGCATAAGCTATCTAAATAGTAGAAAATTTATCGTTAAGGTTGGCAATTCACTAAGCGAACCTATTGAAGTTACAAAAGGCACGGCTCAGGGATCAGTTTTGGGTCCTCTTTACTTCCTATCATATGTAAATAACATGAACAATAGTATCAAACACTGCACATGCTATCAGTTTGCAGATGATACATGTCTCTTAATAGCTGATAGGAACCCACAAAAAGCACGTGAGCTGCTGCAGGCTGATTTCAACTCTTTGCTAACATGGTGCCATGATGCGGGACTCGTACTCAATGCGGATAAAACTAAACTACTAATAATAAAATCTCCATACAATAAAACCATTCCCCCTGAGAGTATAACTGCACATAACCATAGTTGCTTGCACGATTCAAATAGCGCATGTAACTGTCCCTTCATAGACTTAGTGAATTCACATAAATATCTGGGGTTGGAAATAGATGACAAGTTTAATTGGGGTAAGCATGTCGAACGTGTGTGTAATAAATTGAGACAGTTCCTGGCCAATTTAATGATTATTAAGAACCGCATACCATATAAAACAAAAATTATGCTATACAACTCACTGGCTGAATCATATATACAATACGGACTCAGTAGCTACGGTCGCACGTTCGAGACTTATCTCAACCAAATTTATAAACTACAAGTGAAAATACTAAAAAATATAGTGTCAAGAAATATCAAAGACCAATGTCAAAATGACGAACATAAATTATTTAAACACTGCAATGTTCTACCTGTACAAATACAATTTAAATATAGTTTACTGAAGGAACAGTTTTTTAATGATGAATTACAAAATAAAATCCAACATCCTGTATACACGAGGGCCGTCGCTCGAAATCAACTGTGGACGGTACGTGCTAATAATATGTACGGCGAGCGTACGACTGCATATTTGCTCCCTCGTTTTGTAAACAAACTACCTTCCGATTTAAGAAATATAATGTCACCGACTAATATTAGGATTAAACTGAAATCCCACCTTCTGCAGAACATGTAAAGTAGTTATTGTAGCCCTTATTTTGTTTTTTGTTTAATTGTGTACCACCTACGTGTTTTTAACTATATTACTTGTAGTATTAGCACAAACCTTAGTGGTTTATTGATACTACTATACTGTAATTATATCCTATTATGTAATTTGTTAATTAATAAAAAAAAAAAAAAAAAAACATACAGACGTATACACGTACATCCATATTAATATTATAAATGTGCCAATAACTGTCTGGTTTTCGTTTTTTTCCTTTTCACACCTAAACCACTGAACCAATTGTGATGAAATTTGGTATAGAGTTCAATTAGATCTTATAAAAGGACATAGGCTATGTTTGATCGCGATAACTGACATCTAAACGGGTGAAACCGCAGGAAACAACTAGTGCAAAATAAATCTTATTAACTATTACACATCGTGAACTAAATCATTGTTTTCTTCCGAATGGTTTTATTATGTTTTATGAGCGCGACGCCATTACGATTTGCATGTTGTAGACCCAGCTCAGAATTCATTATGGAACCGTTTTATTTTGGTCAATAAACTACGGGTGAACTGTAAAGGGTGTTATATATATAGCCTATAACAGCCTATAACATTCACTGAGAACTAGACTATTAAATACAAAACAATTTATTCAAATCTTACATATAACTCAGCTCATACAAATACCTAAACAAAGTTTTTTTTCCGTGTAGGTGCTTTTCCACCAGAGGGGCGAGACGAGACGAGGCGAGAAGAGAATTGAAATCGCACTGACCCTTTTCCACTAAAAATTGCCATCGCGAGCTCGCGCGTGACCGCCGCGTCCCGCCGCCCGTATGCTTCATATATAAATGTATTTTAGACAGCTCATACACAATGCTCGATATAACTTTATTCTAGCGTCAATGCCGAAAACTCCGAACAAAAATTAGGCGTCAATATTCTCGTCAATCCACACTGTTTCCACCAAAGATGCACTGGGAGAGGATTGAAAATTTGTTATACAAATTTCAGTTCTCTCCTCGCCTCGCCCCGCCTAGCCACTCTGTTGGAAAATCACCTTGAAGGTCATTTATACTCTATATCAGAACCAATACGGTTCATTTTTGCACAAACAAATATTTCAATTCACGCCTTGCATATTCTCGTCAATCCACACTGTTTCCACCAAAGATACGCTGGGAGAGAATTGAAAATTTGCCATACAGATTTCAATTCTCTCCTCGCCTCGTCTCGTCTCGCCCCTCTGGTGGAAAATCACCTTTAATTCTGGTTATTTTTCAGGAATTAAAATAGCATAACTTATTTTTTATAACATTAGTAATCTACCGGTAAAAGACCCGTCAAAGTCGGCTGAGCCATATTAGAGATCAACCAAATCGAATAGACATAAATAAGGTAATTAAAAATAGACATAAAAAAAAATAGGCAGTTGTCTACCTATCGTAATATACCTACAGTACTTTTATAATTACCGCCTTACAGAATACCGCGGCCATTATAACCTTGTGTTGATTTCCCGGCGGTGATTAGGGTAGCCAGAGCTCACTGGAGAGTTTTTGTGCTGTCAGTGAGAAGAACAAGGTTATTTCTGCTTTGTCTTCTAAACTGATGGCACAGAAACTCTCTGTGTTTACAGGGCTGCCGACCCTGGTGTTGCATACGTTCATAGGCCGCGGTAACCACTTTCCATCAGGTGGACCATGTCTGCCACCTTAGTCGTATAAAAAAGTACTTTTACAATGGCAAATTTTATCACCGCATTCCTTGACTTTAAGTATTTCGTGACCAAGGCGCCTCAATCGAACCTCAATTCCTATAAATAAATATATTTCGAGCATTACTCAGAGAATATCACACTTGTTTCTTTTCGCGTGCAGTCATTCGGGTACCACTCCACTGATGGCACGGCCGAATGGTTTTGTAGGATTTTGAACTGAAACCTTGAGAAGCAAGAGCTGGGCAGCCTTGCACTTCTTGATCCTATCCGCATTTCCACTGGTATGATATTTTACATTTTATATTTCTATAGATATTATAATAGATGTTTATTAGGTACATCCTTCGAACCAACTCAGCTGGGGACAATTTTTAGTGAGACTACAAAATGGCTAGGCTTCAAAATTTTCTGTGAAGTGACTGCAATCGATCGGGCTGAGACTTTGCATGCATAAAGCTACTATGACGTAAGCATCCCCTAAAAAAGGATATTAGAGAGAGAAAATCGGCTATATAAGATTAGTAACTTTTCAGTTTAAAATAAACGAATTTCTGTATGCTAGTGACTCACGACTCAACACTTTTTTTTTTTTTTTTTTTTTTTACGTGCGGGAAATCCCCACGGATACCCGCCCCTCCGGAGCCGGAGGGGTGGGTTATGTCGGACTCGAACCGACTAAACCGCACGCCGTCTGTGGGTCGTGGTGCTAGGCCGAAGGTGAGGTTGTCTTGCGACATATCCCTCGCACCCCGGCTGACCCAGGGCCATCCCTTTCGGTCTGGCCCTCCTCGGGAGGTGGGGACCACGCCGTCCCCGACTCAACCCCGGTGTGGGGAGGCGCGCATCGTCCTACGATGCGCGCCGCCGCCGTGGCCTGCTTCTGCTAGGGTGACGGGTGGCTCCACCCGTCACCCTCAGGCCCGCGCTCATGGGGGGCGGAGGTCTGTAAGCGCCCTCCGACGCCCGAGCCGCCTTCGGGCGCGAGCAGCGAGCAGCGATGTCAGCGAGTCAGACTCAACACTAAGCGATAAACGACATCTACGCGGGCGGAGTCGCGGGCAACAGCTAGTTGTATTATAATTTCAATTACAGAAGGAGTAATATGCAGTCATCAGCAGTTCACCGTTACCTCACCAGCATACAGAAAGCTTCATAAATATAGAAAGAAATAATTGAAATACACCAAGTTAAAATATACAGTTTACAGGAACGAAGATTGCATTTAATTACAAAAGCATACTAGTTATAGTTGCCGTTTTAAAACACCCATTACAGACAGCAGTGTCAATTACCTCAAATGCATTTTTCGTGTGTAGGATTACAGTCTTTGTTTATACTGTAATAAGGCTTAAAATACTATGGATGTTTTTAATAAGATTTTATTCAGTGTTGCTGTGTTACAATATACCGCATTGCAATTTCGCAATGGCGTTATAAAAGTAGAAAGGCATGCAGCCCGATTTACCAAGATTATATTCGCATTGATGGGATTTTCTTCACCTTGATATTTTTGGTATTTTATTGGATTACAAATGGTTTGGTATAACTGTGGAATTATCATCATCATCATCTGCATTTAGACGTTATCCTGATTTCATCCGGGGCCAAGACAACTCTGGAATTATTATAAACTGGAATTTTGTGATTGTTATAATAATAATTGGCGTTTGATTGGTTCTATACTTTTCGTTTTTTTTTACTTGTTGGAAATCCACACGGATACCACCCTCTCTCCGGAACCGGAGGGTGAAGTTATGTCGGACTCGAACCGACTAAACCGCACGCCGTCTAGGGGTCGTTGCGTTAGGCCGAAGGTGAGTTTGTTATCGACATATTCCTTGCATCTCGGATGACCCAGGGCCATCCCTCTCGGCCTCCCCCTTCTCAGTAGGGGGGACCATGCGGTCCTCAACTCCCCGGAATGTGGAGTGATTGGTACTTATACCAAAGACTTACCTAGGTTGTAGCTACAAAATATATCAGGCTGCAATAGTTCAGCATTTCTAAATCTATGCATTATTGAACTACGCCAGTGGTTAAATTAAAAATAAAAATGTTTTTCGAATTTCAATTTATCAAAATCTCATTACTAGCATTCGTAACGGTAACTGCCCCGAGCACGAATAATATTGAAATTGGTAACGTAAATGTATCAAGGGAATGAAGCATTGCGATTGGTCGTCTGCCTACGGTGAACCAATCGCAATGTTCCGTTCTTTCAATACGATTTCGTTACGAATTCGAATGCCTTTCGTGCTACTCCCTCTGTAATTGAAATTATAATACAACTAGCTGTTACCCGCGACTCCGTCCGCGTGGATGTTGGTTATCGCTTAGTGTTGAGTCTGAGTCGCTAGCATACAGAAATTCGTTTATTTTAAACTGAAAAGTTACTAATCTTATATAGTCTCAAAATCCTTTCTTAGGGGATGCCTACGTCATAGTAGCTTTTTGCATGCAAAGTCTCAGCCCAATCGGTTTAAAATTGACAAAGTTTCATATAAAGTTTCATCCCCTATTTTATCCCCTTGGGGGTAGAATTAATCATAATCCTTTCCTAGCGAATGCCTACGTCATAACTTCGCACGCGTGAACATAAGTACCTAGGTACTGTGGAACCGGGACGTTGAATTCCACAGTTTTTCTAAACTATAAATGATAAAACTGTGTTATGTAATGATAATATCATTTATTTTCACTTAGTTACTCCTAGTCGTATTGTTAAGGGATTTACGCGATGCTTTTTTAATATTTATTACAGTTTCGGATGAGAGGGATCGTGGAATCTAATATCTTTGAATCTTCCTCTAGAAGAATAATCGCTGACTTCTCTATCAGCTCCCTTGACACCAACTGTCTGGAACTGTCTCGCATCAGATATTTATTCTCCTATCTAAATTTGAATTCTTTATTTTTAATAATTTTATTTTAATACCGTTGAGGCATGAAGGTTCGGAAACAAATAAGTTTGATCCGAAGGGCAGAGGCTACAGTACACACACACTTATAAAAAAAAAACCCTCCACCCTTCCCCATTGTTTTCTAGTTCTATCTTAGTTTCCTAAATTCTTAATAGTCCATTGCCATCAATGGGCGATCACTAGCCCACACAAATTTCCCCTATTTCAGTAATAGTAAATTGGATTCTATCTTTACGATTCGATAGCCAAATATTATGACTGGGGATAGCCATAATACCGCGATGTTGTTACAGGTTAAAATTAGTTGTAGCTTGTAACACATAGGCGGGTACACACTGCACAAATAGCCTGCACCAGTCGGAGCGTTGATATTTACCAGTACTTATGCTGAGAGAAGTCTTGATTTAGTTTTGTATATAAGTGCGAACCACGGGACGGATCGGGCTGAAATTTGGCATGCAGGTAGATGTTATACTTTTTTGACGTATTATAATATTATTTTATTTTAGAAACACGTGAATTTTTTTCTTCACATTTGTCAGTTTTTTTTTGAAAAATTAAAATGTGGACTGTAGCTAACTTCAGGCTGTCGGTGTGTCGTAGACAGTGTGTGCAATTTAATCTCATCATTTTCCCCTAACGCACCAAAAGAAGTAAAGTTTCAAAAAGATAAAATATAGGAAAAGATGTTTGTCAAACTTTATCACGTTTTTAAGAATAATCCTAGGCGAAATAGTATTCCTCCTAACCGAACTCCGTACAGTTGTTAGGATCGGATTCACGCTTGCAATGTAATTGCCGCCAGGATTTGAACCTCTAAATCGTAACAATATTTGTTGCACATGGAAATTAAAGTTTTTGAAATTCCACAATATCACAATACAAAAACTGTACCTCTTCATAATAATAGATTTATTCCACAATGAGGCACATATTCTAGAATGTAACTCAGCTGAATCGCCATTTATCTGAGGAAAAATTGTATAGACAATCTGCCAGACAACCTGTCAAATTTGTCAATGTGTATATAATCTTTTCCCACATAAACGAGGTTCAGCTGAGTGGCATTCTATAATGCGGTGCTTAAACCAGAATTGTAATTTTCCACGATAAAAATATTACGATTAATTCATACGTAACCTAATTAGTCACCACTTCTCATCTGAACATAGGAAAACTATCTCTCTGAGTGTTATATTTACTTATCATTATCCCCGGAAGGTAAGCACGTCTCGCTTTTCACACTATCATTAACCAGACGGTGAGCAAACATTTGGGGAATAAAGTTCTCGCACTTACTGTTTACTTTGAGGGCTTTGCTACTTGTGAAGTTCTTTAGCATTGTATTTATTATACTGTACATACACACTTGAGGAAATTATCCAGTGTAGAAGATAGTACGCTATTGCCTTGAGTTGCTAATGAAAGAAAGAATATAATATGCTTTTAAAGGATATAGAAATAGTTGTGAGGGAGTTCAACATCTACTTTTACTTTTGTAGTAAGTATTGAAATGCATATCAGTACCCCAATATCTACGGGGTTCAACCTCACCTCATCCGTTTTCTAAGTGACAGGGTTCAGATGATAGTTCCTCCTGTAAAGTCAACCAACCTAAATTTAGAAAAGAAAGAGGCGGACTCTAATATTCAAGCTTTAGATCCAAAATAGAGTAGCGTTTAGAGGACGACGAAGGAGTAACATGAGGAAACTAGGAATGTAAGGCCTATGTTCTAAGCTTACTATATTGCATGTTTATTCGTATGTATACGCGGCCGAGCAGATAAGTATACCCATTTAAAGGCTGTATCATATCTTCCTGGCATCTGTACTTTCAATTAAACTGTTTACTCACGTTCAAAGGCTTTTAAATACTAAAAAATATTAACATAACTGTAAGCTATAAGCCATCTTCTAATTATGTTTTCGAACGGAAGTCATATCTTATATAATTTTGAATACTCTATATTTACCGATACTTGTATATAAAGAAGAACGTTATCGCAACGATTTGCATATGACGATAAACTCCGTAGTACAAATTAATAGTTTCGTGTTAATATCAATATATTAAAAAACTTGCTCTATAAGGTGTAAATTAAATAAGATATCTACTTATCTTAATTAGGTTTACCACAAGCATGGATTTTAGCGGGATTGTTCCGGTATTAAAAATTAGTCTAGGGGGCAACCATTACTTTTTATAACAGTACTAGTGATCAGCCCCGGCTTCAGGCAAAACCGTTTTTGTGAATTTCTTACGGAACTTTTTGAAAATCCAATTTTGCCAATGTTAGTCACGAAGAATGTAGTTTTCAAATATTGTAAGAATTTTTAAAATCAGTTCTGTAGTTTCTGAGCCTATTAATTACAAACAAACATCTTTCCTCTTTATAACATTAGTATAGATTATTTTAGTTACAGTCATTGATAAATAGGATCAAACCAGGTCAAACGCTAACATTATCCGACTCTTGAATTATAAGGGGTCAGGACCCACAGCCGGCTTTGTAACTCGACTGGAGAAACCAGTTTAAGTTTGAAAACTACGAAACAAGTCACTTTTTGAGAGCCCAGGAGAACGAAAATCTTTCAAATTCAAAACGTAAACGTATCGAAAGAATGGAGCATTGCGATTGGTTCACAGTAGGCAGGCGACCAATCGCATTGCTCCGTTCTCTGGATACGTTTACCTTACGCAGTCGAATATTATTCGTGCACTGGTCAATTAGAATACATTTATCATTCCGATGTTAGCAGTCAAAACATGTTTAATGTGTATTTTTTTTTAGATATACAGACATAATACGATAAGTTAGGATTAGGTGTATAGGTACAAAACTTTCAAATAAAGACAAGCCACGCCTGCAAGCCGTTACAGTTGCTGATCGACGCACGAAGCTTTGGCGTAGCTTTTTTTTCAGCGTTTGGACGGTATAATCGCTCGCATCATAGCTGTAAGAGCAGAATGAGTATTAAAACTAATTTTACTTACTGGTGGTAAACATTTGATGGCACAAATCTATCACAAATTTCGGCCGGGTGGGTACCACCGTTCACGATTGCGAAAATCCCTCAATAGTAATCCAACCTCGGTTGGTTTGCCGGGCAGTACTAGTGGGACCGGTGGGTGTCACACGATGCTGTGACGACAATCCTTTTTTGATGAGGCCATCAAGCTGAGTGCCACCATTGTTAACATGGTACGAGTATGTTATGTTGAACCTCTTTCCTGAGACTTACGACCCACGGAGTATTTCAGAACAGCCATCTTTTCTCTATACTACTTAGGAGTCACACGGCCCACCTGAAGGGAAGTGGTTACCGGGTCATGGACGTTTGCAAAACCAGGGGAGTCACATTCGTGCTGGTCTTTAATACCAGTGTGAACAAAGAGTACCTAAGTGGAATCGCGGACCCTGAGATAAAGCTTTGGATGCCTTCAGAAACAAAGCTAAGATAATAATATGATGTTTTTTTAGGAGGAGGACAAGCACACGGTTCACCTGATGGAAAGTGGTTTTTTTTTTTTATGTAGGACACGTCAATTTGACTTCACCTCGCCTGATGGTAAGCTGAAGGCAAAGTCTCAGAAAAGAGGGTCACCATTACAAACACGTACCATGTTAACAATGGTGGCACTCAGCTTGACGGCCTCAACAGATGCTTTTTCACGCCCCGCTTAAAGGACCCGGGACTGTAGGAAGAAGGAAACACGTGAGCTGGCAAGGAGTTCCAGGTCTTAATGGTGCGACAAAGAAAGGAGTCACCAAACCGCTTGGTTCTTGAAGGAATATTCTGCACCGTATACGGGTGACATCTAAGCCCTGCTCGTGTTGTCCTATGTAGGAAAGGAGAGGGCGGGACCAGTTGGAAGAGCTCATCAGAACATTCACCATGGTAGAGACGGTAAAATACTGCCAAGGATGCAACATCTCTACGCATCTGCAAAGGCTCAAGGGTGCTTGTGACCTCGAGATTCCCAATAATGCGGACCGCACGTCGCTGCAACCTGTCGAGAGCATCTAATAAGTACTTTGCGGAGCCATTCCAGAGATGCGAGCAGTATTCCACGCAGGACCGAATTTGGGTCTTGTATAGAAGACACCGCTGCTCCGGCGTGAAAAACCGTCTCACTCTGTTCAAGACTCCGAGTTTACGCGAGGCTGTTTTAATGATACTCTCGATGTAGTTTTTATTATTAAGTTTGCAGCGAACATCCATACCGAGGATAGTCAGGTTGTCCTGCAGTGGCAGTGGAGTGCTCTGAAGAGTGGGAAGGGGAAGGAAAGAAGATACCTTTGCTGTGAACGCACATGCCTGTGTCTTCTTGGCATTGAACTCGACCAGGTTCTCAGAGCCCCATTGGGAAATGTTGTTCAGGATCCGGTCAAGCTCAGTGACAAGAAGCTGCCTTTTATCTGCGATATCCGACTGCTTATCCGCAGGACGTCCATGCCATACCGTGGTCATGGACGTTTGCAATACCAGGGGAGTCACACTCGTGCTGCCGACCCTGTAAACACAGAGAGTTTCTGTGCCGTCAACGTAGAAGACAAAGCAGGAATAGCCTTTGGTCTTCCTACTGACAGCGCAAACACTCCAGTGAGCTCTGGCTACCCGGGAACACAACACGGGGTTATTATGGCCGCGGTATTCTGTAGAGCGGAGGTACATTCCCAGTCGGACTGCTCAATTTGAGTATGATGACTCGATATTCCACTATTGTCTCATTTAGAAGAATTAAAATATTGTTAACCTAATTTAATTTTTTTTATCTAGACTAGTTTTAACACAAATTAGAAGTCGTAAACGTTTTTATTAGTTTTTATTCGGAACACCTGCTGTCTCTTAAATACTTCTTTCTACATTACGTCGTGGTTAAAAGCTTGTAAAGTGTAACTTATACTAGATTATTATTTTATTAATCATAAAAGAATTATTAATAGCGGATGCTCTTGCTGAGTTGCCGACACTTTAGTTTTATTGCGTTTACTAATATTTTCTTGATGTAAAGTTTAAATAGGAGTACCTATACCTATATCTTTTAACGGCAGATTAGATTTTCGGTTATCTTACAAACCGGGTAAATAATACTGAATACTACTATTTAACGCTCTTGTAAGTAAAGAACCTTATTGCTGTTAGGATAAGAGTAAATCTATCACGTTCACTTCATTATATTCCACTTAGGCGGACGAAAACGATTTCACCCGTTCAACATCCTCTCATTATGTGCACCTAGAGCGCCATAGTACTTAATCCATTATCTTCCGATATCTACATAATAATTAATACAAAATAATAATTACCTTTTTTAATCTGAGCCAATTTAAATAAAGTACAATTTTATGCCAGAATCTTTATCTAATGAAGAAAATACAAGTAATATTCATAGATAAAAGTGTTTATTACCAGATCAGAACAGGTTTAAACACAGTCATAGGTTATTCCAATTAGATAAGAGGCTCTTAAAAACTCTGATAAACAGAGAACCTATTTTTTTACGAGGTCGGTAAAAACGTAATTGAAAGTAAACGTTCTGTCTGTCCTCTTTGATTTTCTAAATTCAAATTAAGCCGGAAGGATTAACAGCTTTCAATAAAATATGACTTTATGCCTGACGTACTTAATCGTTAATCGTATACATTCGTATTTGGAATAACGTTAATACAGGTTCAAACACAGCCGTAGGTCATTTCAATTTGAATAGCCAATCTGAATTGATGGACGGTCAGACAAAAAAAAACAACGGTTTATTGTAGCAAATAGGTTTAATTAAAATAGATCTACTGTAAAATGTATACATGTTATTAATATAGGTAGTGAATTTATTTATTTACAAGATTTTGATTTTCTAGTGCTTCTTAGATAGCAGATAAACTATGACATAGGTGTTACCTGTCATTGTATTATCGTCATTGGGTTATAGAGGTCTGATGGCATTCGCGATCAAAATTCGGCTTTTTCGTAGTTAGACTTTTTTATTTTTTATACCACTGAGTAGGCAGCCAAGCACACGGTCCACCTGATGAAAAGTGACACAGAGAGTTTTTGTGCTGTCAGTGTAGAAGACAAAGCAGGAATAACCTTTGGTCATCTCACTGACAGCCAAAAACTTTTCAGTGAGCTCTGGCTGCCCTACTCACCGCCGGGAACACCACCCGAGGTTATCATGGCCAAGGTATTCTGTAGGGCGGAGGTACTTTCCTAGTCGGACTGCTCAGTTGGACGGGAATACCGTCGTGTCCTACCTCCTTTTAAAAGATTGAGAATGATTGATTTTGTAATTTTAATCACTGTCGTCATTATCTGCCAGCCTTGATCCAATTATTTGGTGTCAGCGCAACATGTAATTTTCCACCATACATTGCTCTCAGCTGTCATCTAGTCTAGCATTCCATCCATCTTTTTATAGGCTTACTATTTTAGGATTTCCCTATAAGGATAAAAATGGAACCCTATTAATAAGACTCCGCTGTTCGTCTCTGTCTGTCACTGTCTGTGATGGCCAGACAGTTAAAATTTTCGCAGACGATGTAAGTACTTCTGTTGCCCCCATAACAACAAATAGGAATTAACAACAAAATAGAATAAATATTTAAGGGGTATTCCCATACAACAAGCGTGATTCTTTGTTTGCACGGATCCGACTCGCACTTAGCTGGTTTTTATTGAATAAGCTCATTCTAATAAATTGAATTCAATAAAAGAAGATCAATTTATATGTAGGTACGTTGCAAGGAAACCTTCTATTTTTTTAGGTTAGTCATTATAACGGTACTCTATAAGTGGTCTGTGAATGTGTTACCCAGATGCTGTTGTGAATAATACCACTTTTTACTGGCCACTTATATTGTTGATTGATTGACCGGTCTATTTGTACTAACACCGGCAATTTACTTTGAGATCTTTATTACCTGCTAATAATAGCCTTGAGACGGTGGTAGATTGGATTTACGACTCAATTGTACACTGCGGTATGATTTAGAAACGACATTATAATTATCCTAGCTTCATCCTGGTTATAGCTTAGAATTCCATTATGGAGTTCGGTGTCCTGAGTCCGGATTCCGGAGTCAGGAGTCCGGGGTTAGGAGTCCGGAGTTCGTTTTCCTGCTCTCATTTCTCTTTTTCTGCGCACGGTTTTTTGTCAGTACCATTTATATTTATGTCATGGATTATGACGTTAAGCCAGTACTTTTAAAGACTGTCCCTCCTACGGACGCGGCCTGGCTACACATTAGGGACTAAGCTTGGCAGTTTTTTCATTCTACTACGTGATAAATATAAGCTTTATCATTGATGTTTTAATTTGACATGCTTACTATTAAGATTCATTTTTATTTGCTTTTTTTTTTTCAAATTACGTGGCAGTCGAGCTCACGGCCCATCCATGGAAAATGACTACCGCGGCCCATGGACAGCACAAAAACTTTCCAATGAGCTCTGGCTGCCGTATTCACCGCAGGGAACACAACACGAGGTTATTATGGGCGCGGTATTCTGTAGGGTGGAGGTACTTCCCCAGTCGGACTGCTTAATTGGACGGAAATACCGTCATCTCTTACCTCCTTTACATTACCTCGTTAGATAAAAACCCAGTACAACCGCGGTAACCTAGTGGTATGGGTAATGGACGGCTGAGACGAGGTCTCGGGTTCGATCCTAGGTTTTACCATGGCACACACCAATGAGTTTTCGATGCTTTTCGATGTTATGTGTGTTTTTATCTCAGGTTTATTAGTGCCCGGCCATATTGGGACCTAAACATAAACTGGCGAAATGTGGGTGCCAGCACCTCTGCCCACCCCTTTGGGGATACAGGCGTGAGTTTATGTTATGTTATAAAAACCCCTTACCGTGCCGCGACACTAGTGTAGTACTAGTATTCCGACATTGAAGATACTCTTTCATCACCCCACAGAAAACCGTATTAACAATGTTCTACAACATAAAAGTTAATCTAATATATAAAATTCTCGTGTCACAGTTTTCGTTCCCAAACTCCACCGAAACGGCTCGACCGATTCTCATGAAATTTTGTGGGCATATCGGGTAGGTCTGAGAATCGGCCAACATCTATTTTTCATACCCCGATTCACGATAACCGACATCCACGCGGGCGGAGCCGCGGGCGACAGCTAGTTATACTATATTTTACTCAAACAGTCTACAATAAAACACATGTCTAATCAAAAGTAGTTCTACCAATACACTCTGTTCTATTCGTATGTGTAACAAGCGCTTGTTATGTAGTTCCCGAGCGCCAATAAACATTAATTTATTTCTCGTAGTAATTTATCAAACGTGTAGGTGTTTGATATTACAAAGTTTGATCTAATTATTCAACCAATTTACGTAATAGGTTATATTGGTATAGGTGCGCTAGGTGAGGCACCGCGATGTCTGGCGGTTTGGCCTTGTCATCGCTCATTGTACAATCAGCGCCAGAACGATCTTGAATACAAAGTTTTAAAATTTTCTCATCACCAAGTTATTACGAGCAAATCGAATTGTTTTATTGATTTAAATTGGATTATTGTCCGATCTAAAGGTGTGTACCAAATATCAGAACAATAATTTAACAGGAAGGGGGGAAATAACAAGGCATTAAGATCATGACAGACATGAACATGGCAACCTCTGTGGCGTGGCGGTAGTGAACGCGGCCGCTATGCAGGAGGCGCGGGTTCGATCCCCGCTCAGAGTATGTATATTTGCATTGGTCTGGGTGTTTCTATGTATAATATGTATGTATTTACACATAAAAAAACGTATCTAAGTGTATTTATCCGCATTCTAGATTCCATAACACAGGCTAGTTAGCTATGCTCACCATGGATCTAGATAGCGTTGTGTGAAATGTTGTGGTATGTTTATTTATTTTGATTACATTGTTTGTTAAGATCGATCTGTTGCTGACTGTACAGCTGTCGCCAACCACCTCTCTGTTCTACACAAACCACGGAATTATAATTAGGCCAGATATTGCAAGTGTTGCCATGGTTAGCTGTTATGTGGAACCGAGAACGTTAATATATTACAAGGTTAATCACAAAGGTTAAGAGCGTGAAGAGGAACTTTTCCGCAATTTCTCGTCCCAATAGAGCAGTCCGACTGGAGAATTACAGAATACCGCGGGCATAATAACCTCGTGTTGTGTTCCAGGCGCTTGAGCTCACAGGAAAGTTTTCGTGCTGTCAGTGGGAGGACAGGCTTGTCGTGTTTTTTATTCTGCAATGCCCAACAGAAACTCTCTGTTCTTGCAGAGTTTGCAGCACGAGTATGTGGTGTTGCACATGTCCATAGGCCACGGTAATCCCTTTCCATCAGTTGGGTCGTGTGTATATGTATACGTGACATCGCAGATAAATATCAGGTTTCGCTGGTGTGGCCACGTTTTGCGTCCACCACCTTGCTACGTGGGTCCCTAACAAATGTTTACTGAGTATTTCTGCAGGTCCCGGGTTGATGGGGAAAAAGTTATATGCTGGAATTTGATGCGTCTTCTAGCCAACAGTAGCTCTAGTTTACAAACATATGTGCGAATCCCGCGAATAATAATATATTATTCTGAATCAAAATGCCAATACTGCTAATTTATTTCAGAATGTTTTACTATATTAGTGTCACTTCGGACAAGTGTCCGAATATATTAGTGTCCGATATATAGTCGTGAAGCCGTATATTAACATAAATCTCGCCTAAGATAAAAAATATATATATTTTATATTTCTGGGCAAAATTTGGATGCAATGGGGATGCCGACTGCGCTTTTATCCCTAAAATGGGCGCCTCGTAATGGCCAATGTTAGCTGTCATCTACGTAGATTTCATTGATTGTCTCTAAAAATCTGTCAGCTATGAGTTTTTTATTGCTGTTTGGTCATTTGCTGCTGCCATCTACAATTAGTTTTGCGCCGGCATCCCCATTGGGAAACCTTCTCAGATCTAATGCTTCTACCCATTGCTGACATTGCTCAGTAGCAGTGGTCAGAGCATTCTCCCTACAGCCCCTCTAGACAAGTAGCAATTTGCTAACCGGCGTTTGATGGAATAGAATGACGAATGTATGGGATTTGACGGATTTGACATGCGTGAACGACTGTCATATACGTCAAATCCCATATATTTGTCATTCTATTCCACCAAACGCCAGCTAGCGAATTGCCACCTGTCTGGAGGGGCAGAAATATATTAGATTAGAATGGCCGTACGCAGTGTCCACCGTTACGCGTGGCGACTTCTTCACTTTTAATAAATACTCACGAGAGATAATAAATACCTACATTTATTTTTAAATTTACTTCTCCATTTTTGTTATTAAGTTAGAAATAGCACATTAAGGCATATTCACGGTATTTTTAGGGATGTTATTACAAGCTAGACTGTACAATTGTTTGTTTGTTTTGTACAGACTTGTTGTACTAATAAATGTATCTATATGTGTATAGGTGGTATAGGTTACCTACCTATAACATAATACAAGAAACGCTTCACAGAACAGTTTTTTTAATGTAATAAGAAAAACTGCGTCAGTAGTTATTCAGCAGCCAGCCTTTGTGTTCTCGTGTAGCTGTCACACAACAATGCGCCGGCGCAACCTTGAACCTGTGCGCGGGCTACGCTCTCACGACATTGTGCCAAATTTAAATATAATAATTATGTACTACTACAGAGCTAGGTATTTACAACTACTTGAATAACCAAGTTCTTACGTACAATTGTTAAAGTTCAATGATTTTTGTTACTATCTTATTACGATTTGTGTCTCTACTAACGCTCATGCTTCAAAACTTTATCTATCTAAGCGTCGGTAGCTTAGTGGTTAAGGACTCGGCTTTACGATCGCGAGGTCCCGGTGTCGAATCCTGGCCTTTACACAACCGACGTGAACCCACTCCTAGCACTAGCAATTTAGCGTAGTTGGAAGGATTAGAGGGAATATTAGACATTTCGAAAATTTCGGTTGCCAATATTCTTTAAAAATAAAAAGACGGTTTGCACTCTGGGAGTGCCGGCAGAAGTGAAAACATTTTCTTTCTTTCTTTCTTCGTTATATACATAGAAAAAGATAAACAGAACATACCATACCATACCATACCTATAATATAGCGCAAATCATAGAGCCTATCCGTAAATGAGACGATATTCTTAGCAATCCATGGATTCTCCGTGCGGGTGCCGGGTCCATCGCGTTGCTGAGTTGGGAACTCAGAACAGTGCCTGGGACTTGCGACCCAAGTGTAGGTTTAGAAGGGGCCCCTTTTGTTGATGTACATCAACACTCACCTTCACTACCCAAGTTCCCCTCCCTGCCTAACCAAATTTGATACGAACCTACTAGTGCCGCTTTAGACATTCGTCCTAGTAATGAGCTTATTGTAGCTCTCGATAGGCCTAGATCTTTAAGTAGGTTATAGAGAGATTTAGCTGGTATACCTCTAGCTCCCACTTCTACTGCATACAAATTAACCACGTAACCGTTTTTGATTAATTCGTTTGTGAGATCGTAGTATTTATTTTTCTTAAGTGTGTGGTCCTTCGGTATATTTGTTTCCCACGGTACAGTAAGTTCCACAAGGACCACATATTTTGTCGTTTTCGAGTATAGAAATATGTCCGGTCTAGATGACGAAACCCCAACATCCTCCGGAATTTTATAGTGCTTTTCATACGTGTCGATTAGGAGAGTCCAATCTGGGGCAGTATCTAAGATTGAATAAGGTTTGTTCCTGGATTTTATGGATGAACCTTCAGACACAAAGTTGATATGACGTCTGTTAGTAGTCAATCCTTTTTGGGCTCTAGCTACTGCCAGACTCATTGCTTCGCGTATGATGAAAAGCACCTTATCGTGGCGGCGTGAGTATTGGCCTCTATCGAGAAGCACCCTACATCCTACTAATATGTGCCTAGCCGTCCCTATTGCCTCACCACACGTATAACATTGTTTTTCTGTGGCCTTCCCCCACCTTACCAGATTACTCTGGTCTGGAAGGGTCATCTGAAAGGCGTTAAGATAGAATTTTAACAGGGCCGGCGACCACTCATAGATCAAGGTGCGCCACTTTAAAGCCATCGGTATGCAGAACTCTCCCATTGTCAACCATTCGTTTTGGATTTCCAAATTCATCGCGTGCACTCGATATTTATCATTTTCGTCTTGCTTCAGAAAGAACCTAAGTATATCCTGGTCCCTTTTTGGCTCTCGTACTCCCAACCCCACTTTGTTCGACTGGGCTCCTATCATAAATCGTTTATGGAATATAAGTCTAGATTCAAGCTCGGACGCGTTATTATCTTTCGGGAGTGCCCTGACTGTGTCATCTTGGGATTTACCTAAGATGTGGGCTTTGGTAACTCTAAGGTGTTTATAGAGCTCCGATGGTTTCTTTAATTTCATCCCAAAATTATTCTGATCCCTAAATAAAGCAGAGGGATCAGCAGAGTGCGCTAGTCCAAGCCACGATTTTAGTGATTTTATGACAGTTGCATCTATTTTCGCGAGTAAGGTTTTGCCGAAATCGTATACCAGAAAAGGCCAAGTCAGACGTGATGTTAGGTAGTTGTCATATATCCAAGCTTTTTTGATATTATTCAGTTGTAGCTGATCTATCTTATTTAGGTCGTTTATAAACATATTGACAACTTCATCTAAGGATGGTGTGCGTCCTTGATGGTCTATCTTTCTCCCAAGAAATTTAAATGGGACCGATTCAGCGACTATACAAACTGGTTTACCCCCTATGAAGAGTCCCGGGTCGTAGGAGGTAAATTTGGTGTCTCGTCTACCCCCGACTACGATGCTATTTATGGTAACTTGCGAAACAGGCAGTCTATAGTTTATGTTGTATGACGTCAGTCGTCGGTTACGGTCCAAAGGTCAAGCGATCCTGACGCGAGTTTAACACTTTTCACCCATCCAACGCCGCTAAAGAAGTTTTCACTTCAAAAATAGAACCTCAAGAGGGAAGTCTGCCTGCTCGTCTGTCAAACTGGTAATACGGGATTGCAGGTGTGGGTGATCTTGCTGGTGTATACCTCGGGCGGGACACATATCTTGGTCCTAACATGTGCTCAAAATGTACTCCATACGCGTAGTACACGTTTCTTAAGTGTCTTTTGAGGCTAGCCCAGAGTGCTAAGACAGTGGACGAGCTCTAATTCACTAACCATCGAGCATTATTTCAAAACAATACGCGGGCGCAAGAGCATAGTTTGTCTCGAGACGTGGTATATATGGATAATTACTACAATAGATACACCCAGGTACTCGTTAGTGGCAAACCTTGTAATGCCCGGTTCAGTATAATTCAAACACAATAAGAACATGGCAGTTTAAGGCCTAAATGATGCTAGTGAGCCTTGGATCTTTGTATATGCAGGCAGGTGCAGTCCTCACGGATTTTTCACTATGATTATTTGGCTAAAGTGGTAACTCTTACCATCAGAAGAGTTGTGTTCTCATGCTGATTGCGCAAACCGCGTTTATATCCTGTGAAGACGGCCTTGGCGTACAACCTGAAAAATATATTCGATTTTTTAATGCCAAATGACAAAATGAATCAATTAACCCGCCCCTCACTGTACCAGGGGCAAAGGTGCCCATGATTTAAACACTTATTTCGAATTACAAATATTTGAATAGATACCTACCCGCTGGTTAGTGCGGCCTGACATTTAGATGTGCTATATTCATGAATAGTAAACATAAAATGTAGATGGATGTCTAAATTATTCATTGAAATTGGTACCGCAGTATATTAGAATTATACAAATACAACAAATTGTATAATAGCGTCAGTGGCGCAGAGGCCTCGTGACTGTTCACCTTCTGGTTTAGATTAGGTAATGGTATGTAGCATTGACGCAAGCGACAGTTGTTTAAAACCGGGCGCGGTGCGATGAGCGAGAAAGGCTCGCTGACATCGCTGCACGCGCCCGAAGGCGGCTCGGGCGTCGGAGGGCGCAAACTGACCTCCGCCCCCCATGAGCGCGGGCCTGAGGGTGACGGGTGGAGCCGCCCGTCACCCTAGCAGAAGCAGGCCACGGCGGCGGCGCGCATCGTCCTACGATGCGCGCCTCCCCACACCGGGGTTGAGTCGGGGACCGCGTGGTCCCCCCCTTCCCGAGGAGGGCCAGACCGAGAGGGATGGCCCTGGGTCAGCCGGGGTGCGAGGGATATGTCGCATGACAACCTCACCTTCGGCCTAGCACTACGACCCAGAGACGGCGAGCGGTTTAGTCGGTTCGAGTCCGACATAACCTCCCCCTCCGGCTCCGGAGGGGTGGGTATCCGTGGGGATTCCCCGCACGTAAAAAATAAATAAAAAAAAGTTGTTTAAAATGCCAATCTCAAGAGAAAAGCCTGTAGGAGACACTCCTCTTTCAGCAGCAGGTGTACTGCCTTGAAGGGGAGGTTGGCTTGGCCTCGTAAGTCTTGGTAGAGCTCGACTACACCAAAAATGCTCTAGAATCCGTAACAAATATTTATACAGATACGTGTCAAAATTCATTAAATCTTTTATGTAGTCTACGTTGCGTTCCAACTTCATTACCGCATCGTTCAGGAACCTAACATTTTTTTAGTTTTAAACTTCTTACTCATTCAGTAATAGGTAGGTATGCATACACGGAGAACAGAATATGATATGCATAGGAGTCCATAACCTAATTTCGTAAAGAAAAATGACACACATCTTGTTATTCACCTATGCAGAGATACCGGCCACAATTTTCAGCATTCTAGTTTTATTTAAATGACGGTGTCATTTCTGTTGTACTTAAGTTTAAGGACTACTATGCATACCTATTACTAGGCAAGCTGTTTAGAACAAAAAAATAAAAGACGGGTTGCACTCTGGGAGTGCCGGCAGAAGTGAAAACATTTTACTTTTACTTATTTTCTGCTAATTTTCATTTGTCAGAAGAAATTAATGAATTATAAAAAGAAAAAATAATCACAAAAAATAATAAATTACAAAAAGAAAAAATATCATAAAAGTAATAAATTACAAAAAGAAAAATTAATCACCAAAAGTAAAAAATTGTAATAAGAAAAAACAATCACAAAAAATCCCTGAAGGCCAGGTGGTTTGAACCCGATACTATCTGAAACTATAAGGACTTACAGTCGACGTGCTTACCGTTTAAGCTATGACGCTGTCTATTGTAAGTTGCAAAATACATAGTCTTTACCTAATCTTGTATGACGTCAGTCGTCGGTTACGGTTCAAAGGTCAACTAATCCTGACGCTTCCTTAACATTTTACACCCACCCAACGCCGCTAAAGAAGTTTTCACTTCAAAAAAAAATTACATGTTCCTGAACGGCGCGGTCATGAATTTTGAATTTCGAAGTTGGATCGTTGTCCAAGCAATAAGTAAATTAACTTTTGAAGGATGATGTCAAGTCAAATAGTTATGTACAATACGTTACCTGTTGGATTTCAAGTAACAATCGACTTTATTTATGAAGAAGTTTTAATCGATTTTACACTAATGTTACACATTGAAATGAGACCATTTTAATGCCTTTGGGATGAGAGGTTTGCAAACTTATGTTGCCATTTTTCTCCAAAACTTGTTGGTTACAGTTTTAAGTCATTGTCTTTCTATTTACAGCAGAATAGTCAGCAATGTTTGCAGTCATATAAATACGTTGGCTGCTAAACCTAGCTTCGATTGCGGACGTGGCCTGCGCTATTCACCGGCTGTTGACTGTTCTCTGGACAGTAGCCAAGGAGACGGTGGAAATACCACGCGACCGGCGTCTCGTGATCGTTTTAGATTACTACCTCGTTAGAAGTTATTGATATTGATACATTCATTTACTAGAATTATTACTGTAGCCGCGGTATAGTAGCTTGTATAAAGCGTAAACAACTAAATAAAAACCATAAAGCCTTTTAAACTTTCGCGTTCCATGATATACGATTTAAACGGGAATTAACGCGATCATGGTATACGCACAGTCTAGTGAACCATACTTACTGTACATCACACCCCCCCTCTTCGCAGGCGGAGGGGGAGGTTATGTCGGACTCGAACCGACTAAACCGCACGCCGTCTGTGGGTCGTAGTGCTAGGCCGAAGGTGAGGTTGTCGTGCGACATATCCCTGCTCGCCCCCCGGCTGACCCAGAGGCTGTGGTATAGGTATCAAACGTCAGGCAATTCAAAGGTATGTATGTAGATACCCACACCATCACTCTAAAGTATAAAGCCTTCAAACTAATATTTATAAACTTGTATGTTTGTGAATGTGAACGGATCTGGCTGCAATTGAGTACAGGTTCTATACCTAGTCTGAAATAACACATGAACTACTTTACGTGCGGGAAATCCCCTCCCCCTCTCTGGGGCCGAAAGGGGGAGGTTAATGCGGATTAAACAGTCTGTGGGTTGATGTGCTAGGCCGAAGGTAAGGTTGTCTTCGTCAAATCACTAGCACCCAAGCTGACCCAGGGCCACCCCTCTTGGTCTGGCCCTCCTCGGAAACAACTTTTAGTCCTTGGAATTGGTTTTCATGCACGGGGACAGAATTCCACGCAGGTGAAAATTCGTGGACTACAGCTAAAAACATATTATCTAATTTAAATTAATTGTTAATTGACGCTATAGATAAGCATATAATTAAGCGTTCATAGTTGCTTGGGTTAGCGAAAATAGCGGAAGCTACACTTTTGTGATTCATGTTATTAATAGTCTGAAAAAAAAAACAACGGATGCACAGTCGGCAGAAAAAATCGATCAACACAACGATTTCTAAAAGTTATAATAACGAGTATTGACAATTAACCATGTCGTGTTTAGTAACAATTGGATAAATCAAGGTGACGTCCCTTTTTTCATAAGGAGTTCGGGTTCGTTAGGAGGAATTCGAATATCCTCCGCAGATCGGCGGAGGCAGATATAACTTGAATTGACTAAAACGCACGACGCCTTCGTTCTCGGGTGTGAGATGTCCTAAGGTTTATCTCTCAAACCTTAGCTCTAGTTCCATCTCCAGCTTCGAGATACCCCCCTCGGGAAACAGGGTCATATCCCTATAACTCACACTGACTTTTCCAAGAAAGGATAATACCTCACGACACTTTCTAACTAAATTTATTATTCATACATTATAACTTCGCTCCATTTTGCTACGATACCTGTTATACATAGTGATAGTGTAGTGATTAACGTAAGTGTTTCTAAGCGTGTTAACTGGCCGGGGTGCACCCTCATCACGGACACCTGTCACGTGACCCCACTTCAAACAACAGACCTTTGACCTCACGTTAAGCGGTAATTGGAATCGTTTGTTGGGCCGTTAACAAGAGCAAGTTTTGCTGCTTGCTGCTTGTCTGGTATCTCAATGGTTGAAACAAATGTATTGTATTGGTAACACGACTTATTATTTTGTATTGCTATTTATTCACGCCAATTTCTATCCGAAAAGGTTGGCTGAGGTGTTTGGCAAGTTTCGGTGTTTTTCTGTACCAAGAGTTCTTGGTATACTAAGGTTATGGGGGTAAGCTTACCAGACATGGGATCTATGTTTATTGTCAAATGAAGAACAGTCAAATTGGGCCCCACCAAAACTTATAGACGACTGAAGTTGTCCCTTGAAGTCTGAAGTCGCTATAATACTATTTTATACCTATGCTAGCAACTGTAAATGTCTGTCGGGTCGAATGGTTCTAATTTTCAATCAGAAAGTCTATTTCATTCTACCTATCGGATGGAGTAAATAAAAATTATTGAAGTGTGAGTCAGACTTTAGAGCAATTTTATTATCTGTACAGAGGGTACAATAGAGAACAGAAACACGAAAAGGGTAGCTTCAATCAGAAACATCCGTGACATCATTGCTATTGCCATTTATTTTTAGTTTTAGGATGATGTTTTGTAATTGAAAACATTATTCAAATAAGAAATGGTAACAGTTTTAGTTCCATTTCTCAAAACCAATTTTCGATCATGAAAGGCGAAACTAAACGCGTAATGTATGTGTCTACATTTTTGCCTGGGCTATGGTAGAACAAGAAATAAGATTACGAGATAGGAGAAAGAGAGAGAAAGAAAAAGAATGAAAATAAGGCAGAACAAGAAGAAGAGTATCTCCACTGTGCCGTGGAAAGTACCTACGTTAAGCCGTCGTAGGTCCCGATGGCCAGACGAACATCTGTGGCACTTATTAGTTCTTTCCAATATAACAACCTGGATTAAGCAGACTTCTTCCTACAGTCTCGGGTCCTTTAAGGCCACTATTCAAGAATGTCACTTAGCTGAATCTCAATTTCATCTGAGGAAAATTGTATAGAAAATCTGCCAGGCAACCCATTAAATTTGTCAATATGTGTATACAATTAAATTGAGGTTCAACTGAGTGAAATTCTAGAATACGGGCCCAAGTGGGGAATGAAAAATCATCTGTCTAGGCCGTCAAGTCGGGACCGCCTTCTAGGGACAGCAACTGTAATTGAGGCCTTTAGGTATTTGGGGCCTTTATTCTTTGCACAGCTCTCCACCAAAATATATTTTTTTAAAACACCTTGAGTATGGAAACTTCGGTTATTCAATAAAATATGAGTCCGATCGGTTAATAGACTCAAATATTACTACCAATGTTTTAATATCTTCTTTTCCTTGTCAACAGGTCCAATATGCGGTGGCCAGTGCTGCGGTCGGGGGCGTGAAGTGAAGCTGCGGTCTTCGCTACGGCGGGCTGCAGAAATAAGTGCGTCTGCCACCACCAAGAGGACTGCTGAACTATTGCTGTCCACGAGGCGGTCGCTCCAAGGTACGATCTTCATCATTACTCTATTATCATTATTATACTCTTGGTGTGTTCCGAGGCTGTCGTGGTCTGAGTTTAAATTCCGTACCCAAGCCTGCAGCGCCAGGGCGTAGTTTATCAATCAGTAAGTTTAGCTGCTTGCGGGTAGGGTTGGTTGAGTCACCGTGGATCTTAGGGCCGTATTGTAGAGTCCTGCCTGAATGTTGATTTTTCTAAGGACAGATTGTATAGGCAGGTTGACAGAATGTCTGTAGAATCAGTCGTAAGTGAGGTCTATAAAACACTCTTAGGGCTGCAAAGTAAGTTCAGATAGCTTTTAAATTGAAACTTAAGTATTCATATGTCGCCGCAAACTAGCTTAATCAGCCGTTCAATTAACTGCCTGTTAACTAAATAGCGCCATTCAATGAACGGCCTAAATGATGTTCAGTCATTTGATTGATGACGTTTACTAGCCTAGCCATTTAATTATATAACTATGAAAATGGCTTCGTTATATATTTTTATTAAAAAAATAACCTATCACTAATTTTCTGTGGATTTACAGGCAGGAGTATATGTATGTATGTATATATGTAATTTTCTGTCCTAATTCAGGGTGGTGCCCCATCTGACAGATGGCCTAAGCCAGCCAGGTTGTTTAATTTTGTAATAAACATTGCGGCTGATTATCATTCCGGCCGTTAATTGAATGGCGCCGTTCAATTAACAGCCTGAGCTGTTAATTGAACGGCTAATTAAGCTAGTTGGCGGCGACATATATATTATGAAGTTTCAGATATGCTTCTTACCAATTTTAATCTCCAAATTATGATTTTTTTACGATTCCATTCCCAGGCGATGCCGATACCTTGGCCGTTAGTTTTCTATAACTTCAATAATAAATCGAAAACGCTACTTAATTGCTGCTTCACTGCATAGTATAAAACAAAGTCGCTTTCTCTATCCCTATATCCCTTTGTATGCTTAAATCTTTAAAACTACGCAGCGGATTTTGATGCGGTTTTTTTAAATAGATAGAGTAATTCAAGAGGAAGGTTTATATGTATAATACATATTTAATATAGTAGAAGGTGAAGCGGGAACGGGATCTGAAGCAACGCGTGCGGAAAAATATTGGCGGTACGAAGTTCGCCGGGTCAGCTAGTTACCAATAATAGAAACCTATCTAATATCTCGCAACAGAAATACCAGGCGCTTACTCATAGTAAATATCAACTGACTTTGTAACTCAAGACGCACAAGACTCTCAGCAACGTAACTTACGAAAATTAAAGGTGAGATCAAAGGCCCCAGTACCAAAGTATGCCGTGCCATCGCCTCCATCAAATAAATTGGCAAGCTTGCTTCCGCGCTACGCCGTGCGCCGGCTAGGAATAGAGCAGGGAGTGGTGTATGAAAATTTAATCAAAGTTCATATACACCTATTGTTTTGAACCGACTTTATCGAAGTTAGTTGTATAGATTTATATGCTTTTTTTTTAAGTGCGGGAAATCCCCACGGATACCCACCCCTCCGGAGCCGGAGGGGGGGGGGGTTATGTCGGACTCGAACCGACTAAGCCGCACGCCGTACTTTTTAGAAGACTTCAGGATTTTCAGGAGGTCATTCCCTCGGACCCCGCGCATGTTTACCTAATAATATAAAAAACTACCTACAATAAAACATAACATAACCTCACGCCTTTATCCCCGAAGGGGTAGGCAGAGGTGCTGGCACCCACATTTCGCCGGTTTATGTTAAGGTCCCAATGTAATAGGTGGCGAGCCTATTGCCATTAACTGGGCACTTATAAACCTGCGATAAATACACACATAACCTCGAAAAGCATCGAAATTTCATTGGTGTATGCCATGGAAAACCTGGGATCGAACTCGAGACCTCGTCTCATCAGTCCATTACCCATAACACTAGACTACCGCGCTACAGCCAAACGAAAATGGGACGCCCCCTAGCCAGATGTACTGATGACCTGAAAAGGTGACTGGAATACCTAGACTAGATACAGAGGGTAATCGGATATAATGGCACACATTGCTTATGTCTTATGTCCAGCTGTGGACTACAATTAAGCTAATTGATTGATTGATCGAAAGCACCCGACTACCAAGAATAGCGCTTATGCATTTACATAGTGCACGTGTAAACAATATCTACGGACATTACATACAGTATTCTGTAAGCTCATTGTTTTCGTACAATAAAGACGACATTGAAAGATATCGAGCAGAAATATAAGGTACAAAGATCAATCGAGATCGTAAACAGATGCGCCACACCACTTACAATTGCCCTATCATAACCTTCTAATAAAGGCAGAACCACACTTCGTTGTTTTATGTGTCTTGTGGCTAAATATTGTATTCAGCCAAATATGTGTGATGCGAGTTGTCCTGCTGATTTATCAAATATATTAAACTAGCTGACCCGGCGAACTTCGCACCGCCAATTATTTTCCGCCCGCGGGGCGTTAGATCCTGTTCCCGTTGCACCCCCCACTATATTAAGCATGTTTTATAGATACAAACCTTATTCTTTAATCACTCTATCTATTTAAAAAAACCGCATTAAAATCCGTTGCGCGGTTTTAAAGATTTAAGCATACATAGGGATATAGGGAGTGTGGTGAAGTAATTTTTTTAAGTATGTAGTGAAGTATTACTAGATGTCGCTATGGTACCAATTACACCATTTGTTTTCTTAGATATGTATCAAAAACATAAGACTCGTGGACATGCGAATAAAGCAAATACAGACGAATGAGCTCTCCATACTTCGGCATATACGGCTGAATAATGTGAATAATAAATAGAAGTGTGGTTCCACATTAACATAAATATAACGTACAAAGATCAATCGACATAGTAAATAGATGCGCCACACCATTCACGGCGGCCTAACACAACCTACTTATAACAACAAATACACAGAACGTGCGGCCATAATAACTCGGATAATGCTTGTTTGGATAATAGTCTGTGATCGTCAACAAATCGTTAAAGGATTTATTTGTTTGGTTTTGAAGCAGTGAGGTTATGAATGGATATTTTTGTTAAATAAGCACACAGTTCTTCAGTGATGATAATTTCTTACTGGCGGTTACATCCGTTCGTAACTGTAGGCTTGTTGCACACCTGTTGTTGAATACTTCTCTATATTCATCCTATATGGATACCCTATCCGGGTGTGTATGACACTATCAAGATATTTAACAACCAACCAACAAACTAACTAAGATATTTACAAACTAATCGGAAGATTACGTTATGGAGCAGCATAACTCACGATCCACCTTGCGTTAACCCCGGTCGCTTCCGAGGGAGACCTACATCCACACCTTCGAAATTTTCTATGAAGCGACTGCCATACGCCTTCCATTAGTGACATTGAAGTTCTTAGTCATTAATTAGCCCACTGCAGTCCACTGCTGGACATAGGCCTCTCCCAACGTGCGCCACTCCGCACGATCCTCTGCCTTCCGCATCCAGTCTGTCCCAGCCACCTTTTTCTTGGCTAGGGGGCGTCCTACCCTTCGTTTGCCTTCTCGCGGCCTCCACAAGTTCTTAGTATTGCAGTTAAATGTAAATCCATCATGAGTCAACGTGAGAATTTTTATATCGCCATGCAGTAACACTTGTTGCGTAGCAGTTTGTTGTTTTTTCATATAGGACACGGCAATTTGACTTTACCTCGCCTGATGTTACCATCTGCTGGCAGGCTGTAGGCAAATTCTCAAGAAAGAGGGCCATCATTTTATACATGTGCCATGTTCACAATGGTGGCATTCAGCTTGACGGCCTCATTAGAGGCTTTTTCACGCCCCGCTTAAAGGACCCGGAACTGTAGGAAGAGAGAAACACGTGAGCTGGCAAGGAATTCCAGGTCTTAATGATGCGACAAAGGAAAGAGTCACCGAACCGCTTGGTTCTTGAAAGAATATTCTGCACCGTATTAGCCCTGCACGTGTTGCCCTGTGTAGGAAATGAGAGGGTGGGACTAATTGGAATAGCTCATCAGAGCATTCGCCATAGTAGAGCCGGTAAAATACTGCCAAGAAAGCAACATCTCTACGCATCTGCAAAGGCTCGAGGGTACTCGTGACCTCAGGATTTCACGTCGCTGCAACCTATCGAGAGCACCTAATATGTACTTTGTGGATCCATCCCAGAGATGCGAGCAGTATTCCACGCAGGAACGAATTTGTGTCTTGGATAGAAGACACAGCTGCTCCGGCGTGAAAAACCGTCCCACTCTGTTCAGGAGTTTACGCGAGGCTGTTTTGATGATACTAGATGTTTTCATTACATGGCCATATATGTATAACGGCATTAAGCTTTTCCTTATATTGATGCCGAGATCGATATACCTTTAATTATTTCTTCATTCATGCTCTAGAAAGTAAACTATAACTTCACCATCTAGCCTCGTCTCTTCAAACCTTTTTAGCTGTACCAAGTGCACTTGAAACAGTTTCCATTAATCGTTAATAGTGCGCTTTGAAATAACACAATAAAGGGTGCAACAACCTTCCGACTTGCAAATATAAAACAATGAGATCCACTCCCAACCCCCAGCTCCTCAGAGGAAATAATCAGAGTGTGCTTCAAGCAAGGGGTTCCGCTTTATTCCATTGTTCCGTGAATGCGTGCTCCCGAAGGACTACACGCATAAACCCTCATTAGAACACTAAAATAATTTAGCTTTGTGCTTTATAAAGGTACCGCTATTACCGTTAATTAAGCCTTTTTAATATTAATAGAGCTCCCATTAATAGTTTTAGTCTGGAATGTCGTCGAATTTTGGAAGGAAGGAATTTTGACGTCAATGGTTCACATTGGTGGAACATTCTTCGTTCTGCGTGAATACCCACACATGCACAACTAATATTACAATTACAATTCTCTGTTCTGTGCGATCACACACATACATTCGCACATAATTTTATACATATTACGATTTAGCCTCCGTTTACATATTTTAAATCTTTCTTTTGTGATGATTCTGAAATATAATGGTAGTGGTCACAGATTTAGGCCTACGTTAGGCGTCACAGAAATTCTGTTGCGGAGTTTCAGTGTCGGCGCCGATAAGGTTGACTTGGTCCCAATGGTCCCATACACCCATTTTTCCCTCATCACCCACGATTTCCACAAATAGCCCTTACCTTTTCTGTGTAGAAGTCGAGTCAGTTAGATATTTGGGATCAAGTCGTACAAGAAATGTCGTTCAGCTGATTAGTTTGAAGGACGTTTTGTGTGAGCCACGCTCTCGAAAACTTTATACCTTTTAATACTACATCATCCATTACAGAGACAAATCCAGTAAGATGTGAAATACTCGTGAAGGTGTTTTTTTGTAATCTGGTCTCCCACTCTTTCTTGTGACTTTCATCTTAGCTTTTATAGGAGCGACAGCCTTTTAAACTCCCAACCCCAAGATGGAAGCTTGCGTTAGAGTCCCGTCAATTAATCACCAGTGTGTCAGCTAGCATGTGTGATTTGTTTGAACCCTAAATGTATTTTTGAGATCCCATGCCATAATATGGATATTTTAAGCTAAAAGTTTGGGAAACTTTGCTTTAAATAAAATAGTGTACAATGATTCATAGTCGGTAACAGGATATAATACCCCCAACTTACATCATTAAATAACCTCATACACATTCCTATTTGTGTCATATCTTAAGATTTATTGTGGGCAAAATCTATCTCATCATCATCATCATCATCATCAGGCTATATTAGTCCACTGCTGGACATAGCCCTCCCCCAATGAGCGCCATAGCGCCCTGTCTTCAGCTTGCCGCATCCAGCATCTGCCTGCAGTCTTTTTTAGATCGTCATCTATCCGCGTTTAATATCAGCTGTAAGTTCAATCGATTCTTCTATTTATTTATTGTTTTATTATTTATAACATAGGTTACCACAATAAAATTAATCACTTACGGATTCTATCGCTCTTAATTTGGTCATCCCGCCACTCGTTATAATGAATGCTGAAATGTACCCGAAACATAGGGCTTAGTGTAAACCATTAATAATATAATTATAATATCAAACTAATCGCGATAGAATCCGTTAAACGTGGTTTTATTATAATAAGTTATGTGCGCGTATAATTTCAACAGTAGCATAGGTCGCTCAGGTGATTGAAGGTGGCCTATGGACGTGTGCAACACCAGGGGCATCATAATCGTGCTGCCGACCCTTTAAAAACCTTCGAATACCCTTATAGTGCTATATATTCTGCTCCGTCTGCGTAATATTCCACACGTATCTAGGTACCACAGATTTTGCTACGAGAACCTACCAATGCAATAAAAAGTGTTACATTTTTGCCTTTTTAACTTCCCCGTAGTCTATAAAAAAACGCTGAATACCAAGCCCAGTCTTTATATTTACCTGTCTTGTGTCAATTTAATAATACTTAAAGAGGTTTTTTATACGGACTCCGGAGAACGCAGACACTTACTTGTATTTCAGTTAACTATTTTAATTATGATATACAGGATACATATCATCACTCAAGCGTTGTGCATATATATTCGACAGCTTCTGTGGCGTGGCGGTAGTGAACGCGGCTGCTACGCAGGAGGCGCGGTTTCGATCCCCGCTCAGTGCATTTGTATGCATGAATGTGTATATTTGCATGGGTCTGGGTGTTTCTATGTATATTATGTATGTATTTATAAAAAAAAGTATCTAAGAATGTTCATCCGCATTCTAGATTCCATAACACAAGCTAGTTAAGCTAGTTATGCTTACAATGGATCTAGATAGCGTTGTGTGAAATGTTGTGGAATATTTATTATTTAATATTTATTTATTATACTAACTTTTGCCCGCGGCTCCACCCGCGTGGAGGTCGGTTATCGCGACCAAACATAGCCTATGTCCTTTATCAAGGTCTAATCTACGCCTATACCAATTTTCATCTAAATCGGTTCAGTGGTTTAGGCGTGAAAGCGTAACACACACACAGACAGACAGACAGCACAGACAGAGACAGACAGACAGACAGACAGACAGACAGACAGACAGACAGACAGACAGACAGACAGACAGACAGACAGACAGACAGAGTTACTTTCGCATTTATAATATTAGTATGGATTATTCTAATCTAAAGGTTAACGTATCAAAGTACATATTTTGGTCAAGCATTCATTTTCCTAAGTGCATGTTGCATCGAATTTGAACTGAACATGATTGAGAGCTTGCTCACGTTGTATTAAAATTTTCACTAGAAATTTTCCGCAGCACATTATGGCATGATTGATAATATACATTCTGCAGTACTGGTTAATATTCGGCTTATGCAGCCTGCTGTATTTATGAATGCAATACAAAGGTTGGCCCATAACTGAAAAGAGTTGGTTATGTCTGGTGTCTAATGATTTATACAGAAAGCTTTTTAAAAATAAGAACCTAGGTATTTTAGAACTAAGTTTTAGTAATGCCAGCAGCTTGCTGAAAAATATTACATTACTTTTTTGTATATTATTTATCCAGTCGACTACTCGTTGGACTGTGTATCTGAATATCTGTATTACGAAAAAATTAAGGGTACTTCTACACGGTGCAAGTAGCTTGTACATGTTGAGGAACTGGCGCAGGTTATATGCAACCAGAAAATTTCATTGAATAAACATGTGCGGGTCTAGCGACTCGAGCATGCACCAAAGCGAGCCACTCGCGCAACTAATCCGTGCGCTTTGTGGCATTGCGAGAGTAACCCGCGCGACTAGTATAGCTCTCGGTAGCAAATAACTAGCGCGTACTACTTGCGACGGTAGCCCGTGTCTTTACGTGATCCAATTATTTGTACCATGTACTAGTACAAGCGAGTAACTTGTGCAAGTAGCTTTTGTATACTACTCACGCATGTAACTCGCACCTTTACTTGCTTCAGCTACTGGCACCGTGTAGAAGCACCCTAAAGTAAATCGATGTTGCTGAAAATACTCACAATCCTATTAGGGAAGGCAGTGAATACCTTTTCACTTGCTTTGATCCTGGCATACTTCGTTTGCTCCTTCTATTATCTTATTATGTTCATAATTGGCTTCCTTCTAACGTTTAAAAAACAACAAATTATATGATAGTCATAACATAAAAAGTATCTGGTTAATATGAAAATGAAGCTACTCTATTCAGTAAGGTCACAATTAAGTCAAGGATAGCTCATTATCTTTATTACTAAGCCCTTTCATTACTACACTTAGGTAAAGACTAGGAGCCCTGAAAATTAATGAAATAAAATGGTATCAAACGAAAAAAAAATCTCTCAACTGAGGTTCATTTGTTAGAACAACCCTAGATTTGCATAGCTAAGTAATTAGTCCACTCGTAAGACTATTCACAGTATACACACTTCTCGCTGCTACACCGTAATGCCATTTATGATTCTTCAGCATAATTGCTTTAAAGTGTTAATGTTGGCACGTCAGCGCTGGAAAACGGCGGAATGATTTTGATTAAAGCACTTTATTAGCAACTTTTCACGGTAATGTTGTAAAGGTACAGGACGCGACGGTACGTTTAGTTTTTATGTTATTATAGCGAGTTTAAAAAAAACTCCAGGAGTGCCGGCAGAAGTGAAAACTTTTTCTTTCTTTCTTTCTTCTTTATATACACAAAAAAAGATAAAAAGAACACACCATACCATACCATACCTATAATATAGGCAATATAGCGCCAATCATAGAACCTATCACTAATTTTCTGTCAGAAGAAATTAATGAACTACAAAAAGAAAAAATAATGACAAAACCTGTCAGAAGCCCAGGTTCGAACCCGGTACTATCTGAAATCATAAGGACTTACAGTCCAAGCGCTTACCGTTAAGCCACGAAACTTCTTAACGCACCTAACAAAATAAACAATCTGTAGCTGTTGTAATGTTGTATGACGTCAGTCGTAGGTTACGGTTCAAAGGTCAAGTAATCCTGATGCGAGTATAACACTTTTTACCCATCCAACGCCGCTAAAGAAGATTTCACTTCAAAAAATTATGTACTGAAATGAAGAACACGATCAATAGTATAGTCAGCAAAGGCAGTTTACAAATTCATTGTCTTAGTTTTAATCCAACTTTCTAATATTATAAACGTGAAAGTTTATAAGTATGGATGGATAGATGGATGGATGTTTATTATTCTTTCACAAAAAAATAATGAATGGATTTTAATGAAACATTACATTTTTTTTATGCCACTTAGGTGGTAGACAAGCACACGGCCCACCTGATGGGAAGTGGTTACCGTGGCCTATGGACGTTTGCAACACCAGGGGCATCACAATCGTGAAGAACCCCATATTGTAGTCGCTTGGGAAAACCACGGCAGGAAGTTCATTCCACAACCTGAGCGTGCGTGGGATGAAGTTCCTTTCAAAACACACGGTGCGCACCATTTCCGGTCGCAGTGTGTGAGGATGAATTCCCTGCCTATGGCGAGTAGTGCGATGATAGAATGCAGCGGTGGGCATCATGTCAAACAATTCATCTGAGCACAAACCATTGTATAGATGGTAGAACACACACAGCGAGGCAAAGTCCCTTCTGAGGCTGAGAGGTTCCACATCGCCTGTGAGTATGGGATTGTCGACGAGCCTCAACACCCGTCTTTGAAATGAGTCGAAGGGGCCAAGCTGGTATGCAGGCGCTCCGGCAAAAAGGTGACAGCAGTACTCCATGTGGGGCCGAATTTGTGCCTTATAAAGCAGAAGTCGTTGCCCCGCAGTGAAGTACTGCTTCGCCCTGTTGAGCACTCCAAGTTTCTTTGAGGCCAGCTTGACCTTGTCCTCCAAATGGTGGCGGAACTGAACGTCGCTTGAGATGTCGACACCTAGGATCCCAATACTCGAAGAGATGGAAAGTGGTGTGCCCAGGAATTGCGGCGCTACAATAAATGGGGTTTTCTTAGCGGTGAATACACATACTTGTGTCTTAGTGGGGTTAAATTGGACTAGGTTAAGTCAACCCCAATCGGATACTCCCGAGAGAGTAGTCTCGATTTCAGACACAAGTTGTTCGCGTCTCTTCTCCACCTCGACTTGAGGGATATTTGCACGACCCGTGTAACACGTATCCCCGGTACTGTCGTCCGCATAGCAATGAATGGATCCATCAGACAGCATGTCATTGATATGCAGCAGAAACAGCGTCGGGGACAACACAGAGCCTTGTGGGACACCAGCGTTTATGTCCATGCGGTCCGAGCAGCTGCCATCAACGACGGCTTGGATACTTCTGTTGGACAAAAAGCTGGCAATCCATTCGCAAAGTCCCTCGGGGAGTCCGTAGCGTGGCAACTTCGAAAGAAGACCACTGTGCCAGACCCGGTCAAAGGCCTTTGCTATATCGAGGCTGACTGCTAGTGCCTCGCCCCGACTCTCGATAGCTTGCGCCCATCGGTTTGTGAAATACACAAGAAGGTCACCAGTGGAGCGACGGTGGCGAAAGCCATACTGTCGGTCGCTCAGTAGGTCGTTTCCCTCAAGGTATCCCAGGAGCTGTGCATTAATCACACGCTCCATTACCTTCGAGAGAAGGGAGGTTATAACAATAGGCCTGTAATTGGACGGGTCTGTCCTGTCGCCTTTCTTAGGCACAGGATGCACGAATGCAGTCTTCCACGAGGCTGGGACTTGTCTCGCGGAGTAAGAGAGCGCGAAAAGCCGTGTAAGTACTGGGCACAATTCGGGGGCACAGTGCCTGAGCACCATCGCCGGTATACCATCCGGCCCACTCGACTTCCGAACATCCAGGGACTTGAGTTCCCGCCGGACCACCCGTTGTGTGATTTTAATTTCAGACATGAAAGAACCACAGTTGGGGATAATTCGGCATTCCCGTCGTTCATCGTCGAGTTTGACGCAAAGAGATTACCCAAAAGATCGGCTTTCTCCTTAGCGCCATGAGCTAGGCTACCGTCGGGTTTTGCATCGACGGAAGGCAGGAATGGCAGAAGTTTCCTTTGGCAGCTTTGGCGAGCGACCAAAATGCTCGACTACCGAATGGGTAACGAGTAAGCCGCTCGCCAATTCCACCGATGTACTCAAACTTCACCCTGGCAGTAGCTTTTTTACTGGACCTCGAGGCGGCATTCAATTTCCGCTTCACTTCAGCAATGTTAGGATCCTTGTTGGCAAGTGTCGTGGTCCAAGCCTTATATGCAGATTGCTTGCGGTCTCTAGCTTCTCTGCAAGGCCTATTAAACCACGGCCGTTTACTCGCTCCTGTTGCGATCCAACGGTTGGGAATATAGCATAATTTATAACGATAACCGATATTATAGCGATAACCGACATCCACGCAGCTAGTAAATACATAATTGGCTCAGGATTTATGAATCTCCAATAAATGTTAAATTATATTAATGATCTGTTTACTAATTTTACGTCAGTTATGCAATATCGATTAAGATAGGAAAATTGTGAATAGGTCAGTTTTGCAATAGTTATTTGCTAAAGAAATGAGCAAAGTTATTTTTGCTACTAGATCCGACTTTTAACTGACGACTACTGAACTCATGAATGATTTAAAGACACGAGACATAAGACAATGTTATAGTTAACAAATTCATTTCAACGCCCTTTTTTGATCGCCGAGTAAAACGTATGTTCGAACCACGCTCGCGATAGAATGGCATTTTACTGCAAGTTCTGTGCAGTAAAAGCGACCTTTTTGTGGTGGAGAGGGAAAAGAAATTGTATATTTAACACTTGTATTTCGATTACATTAGCAAAAGATAGAGATAGATGGAAGTCTTTAAAGGAGGTTTATTTTAATTTATTTTTTATTTTATTTCGATAACACCGATCGTATTGTCAGTCAGACATTTATCACGGGTTTGAGCAGTAAAAGCCCGCATTCGTGCAGTGGTAATTCCAAATAATGAAATCACAATAACATTTTGACCGACCCAAAATCGAATCCGGACCTCATTTACAGGATTTGAAAACAACTCAACCAGTCTTTGTAAATTTAAAAGTGTATTAAAAACTATATTAACCTACTTTCGTTGCAGACAGTCAACACTATCTACAGGGCTAGTAGCGATATTTAGATAAGACGAAAGTACAGTCACGCACAAAATTCTACAAGTTCACGAGACAGATAGATACGGCCCTAGCAAAGGACGTCTGGAGGTCTCGCACTACGCTGAAAATACGAATGCCACTTATTATTTATTGAACCAACGTCGGGTGTCGCGACTCCCCGCCACGCACCGAACTATTAGTGTTGCTATTTTCATCGTTATTAATTTCCCTTGACATCTCCAAAATCTCTAAATTGTTATACGATTTGTAGAATACTAGATAGATTGGAAGAATATATATTATATTTTTAGAGATAAATCTCCAAAGGATGAAGAAGAAATAACTAAATTTCTCCTATTTACTACTTTTCAGTACTAGGTTAAAGAAGGCGATTACTATAGGTCAGTACTATATTTTATGGAAAAGATATTGGATAGCAGTCCCTTATTAGCTAAGTTTATGTATACGATACTCATGGAGAGAAAGGGGCCAGGGAAATTTACCTAAGCCGGGCTGAAGAATAGATGCATTTGCACTTCGGTACATTTTGAATCGCATATTAGAACCAGCCTATCTAAATCCAATTACCAGTAATACCAACTCTAAATTCAAATTGCAAGATTATGTTGACTCACTGTGGACACTCGGTCACGACTAGACCAGTGTTTATGTCAAACACCATTAGATGTTTACCGTATTAACGACCGAATGATCAAACTCAATCCACATTTTAAGACATCGTTAAATCTCATGCTATTACTGTCACCTTAAAGTAAATTGTAGTGACAGAAATTACCGAAATATAATATTGGACAACATCTTTAAAGATAAGTGAATTTAAGAGTATGATTTAAGTACCTAATTCAAATGTGGTATTCAGGAGTCACTATCATCATCATTAACATTTAGACGTTATCCTGATTTCATCCGAGGCCGAGATGTCCTCGGAGCTCAAGGTCCGCCTTCCGGCTGTTCCTACACTGTATTACCTACCTATTAAACACAGACACTACAATAAACATGGATATCTGTACCTATTTATCGTAAAATATTACCAATATGGTATGGTATGGTATCACGCTGCTGGCGATCTCCCGGAGCGTACCTGTATTTCCGAAGCCCTGTATGTGGCGGGTGCAGGGCTGTGTAGGAGCACGTGTGCCGCTGTTTCTTCCTCTCGCATGCAGGCTCTGCAGAGAGGGCTTTCGGTGATTCCTAAAATAAAAAGGTGTTAATTTAAGGGTAAAATATATTTGGATAAAGTACCTACACTGTTACAACTATAAGAGCTGATTTGTAAAATGTGGTGTACTACTGACTCTGTTCCCA
The DNA here is from genome assembly GCA_949126895.1 of Eilema caniola. Classification (NCBI taxonomy): domain Eukaryota; kingdom Metazoa; phylum Arthropoda; class Insecta; order Lepidoptera; family Erebidae; genus Eilema; species Eilema caniola. Next base: position 9,668,287 of record OX421462.1, read on the forward strand.
AAATCCACAGGACTTTTATCTCGGGATAAAATTATTGTTGCTTGCTCTGTTAGTGTGATTGCGTAACAAACATGAAGTCTTTCGTCCAATCTTTAACGATTAACGTAAGGAGGTTGGGTTGCCCTCTCGCCAAATATGAACTCTTCCAGGCAACCAGGTTAAAGTTCAGAAAATTGTGGTATAAGTAGTTTAAGTAGTAAAATTCAATATAAAATTTATTGAAACAGTAATATACGACATGTAACTTATTTATTGTCAATATTTTTTATCCTAAACAAAAAAGCAGGGAGAAAATTATCTGTGATCCCAACATTTAGGTAGAATGAATTCATTTGGCAATACTGTGAGCCGCCACGAAACACTCAATGGGGTGATTTATTTCTGCAACTCGGTACCGTGTCTCCAATTCCCTTTTGTGCAGGTGAAAATTTAATACTTCCCTTTATATTGTCTGGCGATTGACAGAAGTAAATGAAGACTGAATACAATATTCGATTTATCAAGCTTTTGTATATCAACGCGGTATTTAATAGAGGTTCTGATCATTATTCATTTAAATGTTTTTTGAATAAATTTTTGCTCACTTTGTCTATTTAATCGAAAAGAAACAACATGCAGGATTCACCAAAGGGACCACGAAGGGTAATGCGTTGCAAACTGAGTTCTTTGACCTTTCCTGGATAGCTAAAATTCTTGCCTTACTAAAGTCTTTTTTTTATCCTGGTAATAAGTCCCCGTGGGTCCTAGCTATGGTATCAGGATCTAGTCTACGTGAGTGTAGCTCCGGGAAACATTAGTAACTTTATAGTTATTATGGATTACTAGCTTTTGCCCACGGCTCCGTCCGCGTGGATCGCGACAATTCACACAATATCTTTATTAATTGTAGCTATTATGATGTATAAGCTTCATTAAAATTCTCTCAGTAGTTTTTACGTGAATGAGTAACAAACACCAATCCATCTACCCGTCCATACTTTAAAAAAAATGGCGTTTATAATATTAGTAAGATTTTAGAAACCCTGCACCGCAGCTTCATTCGTTGTATGACAACTGAGATCCTCATCTTCCGATTTATATTAATTAAAATTCATTGGTATAGCGGTGGAGACCCTGGGGCGCTGGGGTAAGGAGGCTAAAAACTTTATTGGGAAGATTGGACAGATGCTCATCGAGACGACCGGTGACTATCGTTCCGGATCGTTTCTGGTGCAAAGACTGGCCATCGCCATCTAGTGCGGCAACGCAGCAGGTGTGATGGGCACTTTTGCACCAGGAGCGATCAGGGGCGGGTTGTTTGATTAGCACTTGCTCTATATGTTGTTTGGACTTAAGTACGTATTGGTATTGTATTTACGTTTTGTACACTTTTGACCATTAATAAATAAAATTCCTATTGGTAACTAAATAAATTAAAAACCACAATTCAGTTTCCAAAACACTTTAGATACTAGGTACCTACATACCTTGTGATATAATAATTTCTTTTAGTAATTCATCATCATCATTATCATGGAGACGAATTTTCCTGATTTCATCAAGGCCGAGGTGTACTCAGAGTCCGCCTTCCGGACCATAGAGCGGATTAATTAAAGTTACGTTTTTAATACGTGTGATTTCAACACTTACGACAACCTGTAAAATTTTAACACAAAATAGAGTCTAATAGGTAGATAGATAAGGCCCCGGGTTCGAATCCTGGCTATTATACTACCGACGTGAAGCCACTCCAAACAAGCTATTTAGCTGAGTTGGAGTTGTTAACGAAAATATATTAGTAATTTCGGTTACTAGTATTCTTTTATAAAAAAAAGACGGGTTGCACTCTGGGAGTGCCGGCAGAAGTGAAAACATTTTCTTTTTTTGTTTCTTCGTTATATACATAGAAAAAGATAAAAAAGAACATACCATACCATACCTATAATATAGCGCTAATCATAGAACCTATCACTTATTTTCTGCTAATTTTCTGTCAGAAGAAATGAATAAATTATAAAAAGAAAAAATAATCACAAAAAATTATAAATTAGAAAAAGAAAAAATTATCATAAAAAGTAATAAATTACAAAAAGAAAAAATAATCACCAAAAGTAATAAATTATAATAAGAAAAAACAATCACAAAAATCCCTGAAGGCCAGGTGGTTTGAACCCGATACTATCTGAAACTATAAGGACTTACAGTCGACGTGCTTACCGTTTAAGCTACGACGATATCTATTGTAACTTGCAAAATACATAGTCTGTACCTAATCTTGTATGACGTCAGTCGTCCGTTACGGTTCAAAGGTCAACTAATCCTGACGCTTCCTTAACATTTTACACCCATCCAACGCCGCTAAAGAAGTTTTCACTTCAAAAAGCTCTTTATTGTGTCCCTACATTATATCGATTAAAAATGGAAAAATTTAATCGGTCTGGACGGGGTTTGAATCCGCGATCTCTTTTTATATATATAGGACACGTCAATTATACTTTACCTCGCCTGATGGTAAGCTGAAGGCAAAGTCTCAGGAAAGAGGGCCACCATTATATAGGTACACGTGCCATGTTAACAATGGTGGCACTCAGCTTGACGGCCTCATCAGATGCTTTTTCACGCCCCGCTTAAAGGATATGTCTTACAAGGGCAATGCTTTGACCACTCAGCTACCAGACCTCGCCCAAACCATGATACAAAATAAAAATTAATCAATCTATGTGTGATTCTGAACGTTTAATAACTTCACGAAAACTTAGGTAGGTTTTGGTTTTAACATCATTCGGTACATCAAGCATTTATAATCGAATTGAAATCATACGTTTTAAAAACGTAGCGTTACTGAATCGCGTCGCTTTACATTAAATCATATCAACAGAAAAGTACGTCGTTAATGTTGTCGGATAAAAAGCTTTCCGTCGAGCCCAAGATCAAAGGCTTCCCCCGTTCACACAAATATTAATTCACCGGCTTTCTTCGACGCAGCTTGACTCCACACACATTATACGGACATTCGGATTTAATTATGATGACGATTAAATATTATACATGTCATTTAATTTTCCATTTATTTATACACATTATTTAATTTTCGTCTATTATACACACACACATTACACAGGCATTCGCATTTAGTGAGGTTTAATTATGACGACGCTTGAACGTAGACATGTCATTTTATTTTCTCATTTATTATACATGTATGTTAATTATCTGTTTATTATATTTAAAATGTTTACTTTTTTATACCTCTATCTTATGTATTTAAAAATATTGTTGAACACAGCGCTAGAATATAATAATTAAACGGTATTATTTCGTTTTTTTTTTCGTGCAGGTATCCCCTCGGGTATAAAATCCTGATACCGAAATTAAAAAAAACTCTATGTCGCCTACATAAGCTATTCGATACTACAGTTTTATTTAATTACCTACTAAATTTAATCCAGATCTATTCAACCTTTTTGGCATCACAACCCTCAACCCTCAATCAATTCAATTCATTCATGAATTCATTCAATATTCTTCCAAACTTCACAAAGGAAGTTGAAAGATTATTTCAATAAATTATTTCAAAAAGATATCTCTACTGTTAATAGTTTCCGTACTAAATTTTAAGTAAACTCCATGAAGCCACAAGAAGAAAAATACACACCGTTCATACTGGCTAGATAAGAATATCGTTGAGCATTCAAATGAGTTTACTCGTGAGGTATGTGGGAATGCGTTGATCCCAAGAGCCTTGCTCTTACATTCCTTTAAGATAACATTAGATATACTAAAGTTCTGAGCGTTGAGCAGGTGCCACAAACTATGAGAAACAAGGCAGTGTTTACTCGACAACTAAACGTATTTACATAGGCCAGTTAAACAGCGTTTAATTTATTGTACACAGCTGTTTCGTAACTTTGTTGGGTTATGTTTTAGTCATTTTCTTTTAGATAGTCTATCTCTTGGTTTAGAAATAGGATTATGTATTCAAATTTATTTAAAAGAGACCCACCTGGTGGGTAGTGGCTTAAGTGGTCTATAAACACTTGTATCATACTATCATTGACTCTGATGCATTGTCACTGAAGATGAGAGAGGTGAAAGAATAACTAGACTTCATAAATAATAATAGGTACGCAATACACAGGTATAAATAAATACGCTTAGATACTTGCAAAAGACATATGCATTTCTTATAAAAATATTTATACTGGGCAGGAATCGGCTTCGGTTTCGGTCTTGTGTGTCCCCCTAGAGGAGAAATCAAGATTTTTTCAGTTCTGTTGTCTCCCCTAAGCTGGGGAGATATCAGAACTTACTGTTAAAATTGTATTTTTAGTAATGTAACGCTTGACATTGACGAGAGGAGTCGTGACTACCTACCCACTCAATGAATTTTCAATCCCATTGTCTCACACCTAGGCTGGGGAGACATCAGAACTTACTTTAAAATTATATTTTGAGTAATGTAACGCTTGACATTTACTCAAAATATAATCTCAAAAGTAAGTTCTGATGTCACCCCAGCCTAGAAGAGACAACAGGACTCAAAGAACCCTGGACAACAGGGGAGTCACAATATCGAAACCCAGGAATCGAATCCACAATTTGACTTAGACTTTAGCTATTAAACGTCAATATTTGGTAAGTGAAAGGTACTGCTAAGTCGAATTGGGCCCAGTCGTGCCCGGGAAACATGGCCACAATCTATAAATTATATGTTTAAGTTACCATTACTTACAATATTTACGATTGTTAACTAATTGTGCCAGTAAGTAAATTATTGCCACCATTATTATAATGGTTGCAATAATTCAATTATTGACTCAAGTCACCGTAGTGGACACTGAACCGCGGTTCAAATACGGACCGCCGCGCCACGCCGCCGTTGTATTTTGAACAGCATTATATCGATCTTGACGAACAAAGTATTCAAAATTACCTCAATGCCTTGGTTTTTCTCCTTTCTGTTGATTAATTGTTCTGATATTTGATACACACCTTTAGTACGAACAATTTAAATCAAGATTTGCTCATTATACCTTGATATTAAGATTTGAGACTCTGTAGTCAAGATCAACTCTTTTTAGATCAAAGTTTGCTGGGATAGACCTCATTTTGAGTTGAGCTCGCCTTTGTACATGTTCCAATAAAGAATTAAAGATCGTTCTGACGCTGACTGTACCTGAAGTCAACAGTACAGCATAATTTAGTTACTAATTACTTGAGTACGTAATAATTATATGTAATGATTATAGATGGCGCTGGGTACATGTGATATCGCCACAACTAGTTAATGCCCGTGGCGGAGCCGCATAAATTTCGATTATCGCTATTTTGGTCATATTTCCGGTTCTCCTTAATTTTTTATAATTACTATTCATTTTACAGTAGGTAAACATGGTTGCAAATGGATAAAAAAGCCTTTGAGTTTGTTGCCGGAGCCTTCTCAGAACGGAGTTGCGCTTCAAACTGGTGGGCCATTTGCTAAAATTCATAGTTTTTTAAAATGATTATAGACTTTTAAAGTAATCGTTTTGTAAGTGCCGTTAGTGCCGTTTCAATAGTCTTAGAGTAGATGGATGTCTGATTCTTGACTTTTTGTCCACAGAGCACCTGATGGGATTGTCACATCAGTCACAAAACAAAACAGCGACGCTGTTCTCACAGTTATACCGAGGACACGCGACGCGAACGGTGCAGCCACTAGCGACTCTCTACGATGACATCCGAACAGTCCTCCAGGCAGAAGAAATGGATATCAGCACAGAAAGTTTCACTACCAGGTCCCCAAAAGACCTGGCAACCAGTACGAAGAAGTTCTTCAGGGATATCTTCCCTGTAGCGCATCATAATGTGCTGAGGTTAGACTCGAAGCAGTTCACGCCTGAGTATGAAGCGTGTCTAAAAGATGCGTACGATGCGGTTCAGCCTTTTGGTGATGTACCGCAGCAGGTGAGTGTTTTGTTACTAAGGTAGGAAATAAATATGCATGTGGATAAGTTGCCCCTTGCCGTTAGCAGGGCTAGTTAAAGACTTACTGTTGGATGAGCCACTGTCCGACCCATCTTTAGTGTTGTAAGCGTCGGTAGCGGTTAAGGAGTCGCCGTTACGTTCGAGAGGTCCCGGGTTCAAATCCTGGCCATTACACTACCGACGTGAACCCACTCCTAACACAAGCAATTTAGCTTAGCTGGAGTGGTAACATGAATATTAGATATTTCTATTACCAACATCCTTTTTATTACAAATAAAACTAAATATTAAAAATTCGAAACCCGAATGATGCTGAAAAGATCAAAACAAGTTTGATAGCAGGCGGTACAGGATCACACATTCCCGTAAACTAACGAATAGACAGCTTAAAGAAGCGATTTTGTAACCGATTGCATTTAGCAGCATCAAACAACCACGTGTAACTACGACTGAAAAGATTGTTATATGCGGTCGACTATGAACCTTCAAACAGCCCTAAAGGGACGCACTTATGTAAAGCAACATTTCCCCTGTCATTTTGTCATGTCGCGTTTTGACGCAATGTAGTCGTAACTTTAACATCCTTAAGCGGCAGTGCCATGTGCGACGTAGTTACCACGAAAATGTTGGTATTTAAAATTCAAAATTTCATTACAAGTTGCCTTCAAGTGCCTCAGCGCTGAACACTGAACATTCTGCTGTTCCGTCATTAAACGTTATGGTGCATTACCTTTTACTTGAGCGCTGAAATTACGTAATTCGGTTAACTTGGAGATAAGCCGGGTATTATACGAATTAACTGGTACATGTACTGTCATATTCATACCGTGACGATCCCTAAGGAGGACTCAACTTAATTTTATGTCTGTGTACGTAGTGTTTTGTTAAAATTCATAATTTTGTAATTATACTCTCGTAGGAGCGAATCCTGGGTTCCAAGATGAGAGCCTGTGTATTCCTGGAGAATTTGGATGATGTCCAAATTTCACCTGTAACCAAAATACTATCATCATTGAAGTGTCAAACCCCGTTGAATCCACAATTTTTCATTTTAGAATCCAGAGTCCACAATCCACATCTTACGCGGCGTCTACTACATCTCTTTTTCTTAGGGATTGATTTTTCTTGACTTTTACAAGAACGAATGCACCTGACCCACCCATCCACAATAGGAAAGCAAAAAAAAGGTGTATCCAACCTTTTTTGTATATAGGACACGTCAATTTGATATCACCTTGCCTGATGGTAAGCTGAAGGCAAAGTCTCATGAAAGGGGGTTACCATTACATACATGTAACATGTTAAAAATGGTGGCACTCAGCTTGCAACCTCATCAGATGTTATTTCACGCCCCGCTTAAAGGAACCGGACTGTAGAAAGAAGGAAACACGTGAGCTGGCAAGGAGTTTCAGGTCTTAATGGTGCGACAAAGGAAAAAGTCACCGAACCACTTGGTTCTTGAAGGAATATCTCTTCAATAATCAACATAGCTTTGTTCCCAGTTACATTTCATGCTTCTAAATCTCGAAATCTGAGCCTGTTTGTTTTGTTTATACAACTGAGGTGGCAGACAACCACACGGCCCACCTGATGGTAAGTACCTAGTACCATGGACTATGGACGTGTGCAACACTAAGGACGTCACACTCGTACTCCCGACTGTAAACACAGATTGTTTCTGTGCCGTCAGTGTAGGAGACAAAGCAGGAATAGCCTTTGGTCTTCCCACAGACAGCACAAAACCTTATACTGCTTTCATAGGAGCAACTGCCATCGTATCTCTCAAACCCCAGAGGTAACACAAGTTATAGGAGGACAACAAGTGCGGAGCTTCGATGTCACCCGCATACGGTGCAAAATATTGTTCACCACATAACTTACCACACGGTTGGTGGTCAAACTATAAGCTGTAAAAATTAAATTAATCCCACTAAATATCTCTCTTCGCCTACGAAACTCGCTATAAATCAGTTTCGATTCTGTTTTTACAACTTGGCCGGCAAATCTAAAGCTGTATGGTAAATTTGAACTTGTATCTCAAAACCCGTGTCCGCCGACATTTCGATGAGTTTTATGGTGCACTATATTACAAGATTAAAGTTGATTTATTTTAGTTGTTTGTTGTTTGTTACATCGTTCTCATATACTTTGCTTTTAAAATATAGTAGGTAGATATATTTTCACAAAATATATACGTCTACAAAAAAGAATGTCATGGTCTTCATGTGTGCTCAATTTCAGATACTTTAGGTTTAAGTGATTGTGAAATAAATCACGAGAAAATAAACATTAAAGCTCTTAATGGGGACTAAACATGGAAATGAAACTATATTTACCGGATTCCATTGGGAATTATTTGTTTTTTTTTATACCGCTGAGGTGGCAGACACACACACGATGGAAAGTGGTTACCTTGGCCTATGGACGTGTGCAAGATCAGGGGAGTCACACTCTTGCTGCCGACCCTGTAAACACAGACAAAGCAGAAATAGCCTTTGGTCTTCCCACTGACAGCACAAAAACTCACCAGTGAGCTCTAGCTACGCTACTCACCGCCGGGAACACATCTCGAGGTTATTATGGCCGCGGCATTCTGTGGGGCGGAGGTACTTCCCTAGTCGGACTGCTCAATTGGATGAAAATACCGTCGTGTCCCTACCTCCCTATGACTGATAGAGTCCGGAACAATTTGACCCCTATGACTGACAGAGTCCTTTAGAAATAATTTTATTTTAATCTTAGAATAGAAAACTGAAGACTGAAAAAAAATAACTAAGACTTACTTTCTTTAACAGTTAGGAGCGACGCTGTCTCGGTCACTCGAAGCTGCGCGTGCGTTGCTACAAATGTTAGCTGTTGGCGCAGATGCGCTAGCAACTACTGAGCAAGTGCTTGCCAGCGCCAGCGACGCCTGCGCAGACCGCTTGCTACGAGCGGCAGGCTGCTCGCGGTGCCACGGCCATACTGCACCACCCTGTAGAAACTACTGTTTAAACGTCGCCAGAGGGTAAGTGGATTCAGAAATGTGTATTTAGTATTAGTTTGACATAAAGGCGAATTTGCCTCACCCTGGATGGTGACCCGGGGCTTCATGGGCAACAATCATAATTTGATCACTGCAGAACTGAAAGGATCTTCTTCATCCTAGCGTTAATCCCAGTCGCATCTGAAGGTCTGCTGACTTGGGAGTCTGGGGTCCGCTTTTACCAGTCTGACGGCGGATTCGGCTGACCTTCGATATTTTCCGTGAAGCGACTGTCATCTGACCTCCATAACCCAAAGGTGATATCGAAGCATTGCAGCTAGACCAGTTGTTGAACTTTTGAGGGCTCCAACTACGCGTAACGACGACGCCGTCGGTCTCGGCTTAACGTGCTCTCCGAGGACAAATACCCGTATTTATACGTACAAATATTTGCACTGAGCGGGGATCGAACCCGCGCCTTCTGCGTAGCGGCTTCGTTCACTAACGAATATGATTTCAAGCATATCCATATTATTAAAAATAATAGATATATGATGTCTTTTGTTGTCTGTAACATATAAAACCATAACTCCAAATATAACAAAATTGCAAAGTGCATTCTACAAACGGGAAGCTCCAACACTTATATTTCATTTCAACTGGTCGTGTGTAGAATGCATTTTACTTTAATTGATTACGCGTTTATGTAATTACAGCTTTAGTATCTGTAGCTGCAATGTCGTACATTCTAGCAAGAGAAGCATATTCTGCTCATCTAAATAAATGGATATAATTTAACCATCGCGTGCAACATTCCACGCGGAAATTACGAGTGTTGTCCGAGTGGTTGTGGCCTGCAGCTGTAACTAATACCACATTGCTGGATTACAGAAATATGTGGAATATTCTAGAATTAAAACCCTACAGCTAGAGACTTTTATGTTTCTAATAAACTGACTTATTGTTTAGTCTTCATAAACCGCAAACATTTTCAACAAAGTCGTACTTTCCTACTTAATATTGTAAATGAGAACGTTAAGACCTTTTTTATTCCTTCGGGATCAGAACGAGGGCCGAGACTAGGGCAACACCTTAAAAGACTTGCCGATGTTTGCTTCTCGTGCTTATTGACACACAATGCTTAAAAAATATAGCGGCTGACAGACCTATTCTTTATTGAAACACGTGTTACAAATTATATTTTATTTCTATTCATTCATTGATAGCCGTATCTCTATGAAACTGCGTATCAATAGTATCTTACAATTGATTACTGCAATTTATTTAGCTGACCCCGTATTCTATCATGTGTGCCAAGCCTCACATATATAATCTTGTGTAATTTATTCATAGCTACCTGTCATTACCAACGATATCAGCTTATAGGTTAGAATTATAGAAATTATTATAGTTATTGCCTTGGGTATACCTATTTGTATAAAAGTCATATCCGTTTTTTTTTGCTGTAATTACTTTCGTGTCTAGTATCAACACACACACGCATACATAAAAGTACGAGAGCGTGAGAAGGAAATTCACAAAATACTAAGAAACTAGCAGCTATGCCCACGGCTTCGTCTGATAGGAATTATTTTTTCTAGGTCTAATTTAAAAGTAGTCTAAGTTAGGTATGCCTTCAACTTCAGCAGTTTGTCACCGAAAATCCTGTCAAAATCAGCCTAACCAGTTTGTACATTACCTGAAACAGACAGTAAGACATACTATAAATTTAAACATTGTCTACCGGGATAACCATGGCTCCTTTGCCTTGATAGTTAATTCAATTTACTTCCATGTAAACTCTGATTGTAAATTTTGATGTTGATTTTCTAGAGAATCTGCATGACCAATACATTAAGGGCGAATATATTCAACAGGTGCATTGGTTCGTTGCTAACGGAGCTGGATGGTCCCTGGTCAGGCTACGTGGAAGGTGTCGAGAGACTCACGAAGGTGGACGCCGACGTCGCACTCCGAGAGCTGGAGACCAAAGTGTCAAAAGCTATCATGTACGCGCTTGAGAACCGAGCGGTGTCAGAAAATAAGGTAAGTTTTATATTTTCCTACAAGCACAAACGGGAAAAATCTATTTCAAAGGTAGTAAAAGTGACTGCCTCTCGTTAAGTAATATTTTTTAAGGATAACCATTTACGAATGCCCTATACACACAACCATTTTTTTGTTGTATCATTGATAAGCTCACGTTACACCTACCTTTATGGTCAATTCAAATCTAGCGGCAAATGCCAGACTTTAAAGTGTTAATTAAAAACCAACCTTATTCCATTTAGGTAGTATGCAGCAATCAGTCTTAAATCTGTGTTAAACTGACCCTTATATGACCTGCTGATAATGTGATCTATGGTGACACTTGAAAAATATCCGGTTTTTATATCTTTTTGAAAACAGAATCTCAAGAGTTCCGCTCCTTTGCTATAATAAATTTATCCTATAATTCTCTGTTAGTCATGAGGCTGGATACAATCATAATTATTATAACGTGTCACAAATTTAAAAAAGCCATCGTATTTCTTCCTCAAAGGTCACACGGTTAATTGCAATTGATAGTATTAAAATTCGCGAAGGGAATATAAAAATTTGTCATTTTATATGCAGATTTCTAGAAGTAAATTATACCTGACGCCATTTATTAACAAATAACATTAGTTTTTGAACGAATTGACAATTTCCATTTAAATTTTATCTTGTTCAATTTGGGATTGAGAAGAGGATTTAAATTTTAAATTAAGTCGGTACCTAGTTATATTTTGAAACGGTTTTTAAACCAAATTAAAAAGAGGACACGCTAAGAAAACGTGTAACAGAGGAGAAGAAATGACCAGCGATGAGCCATTGTACAATAATGTGACGCCATATATTATATCTTTATTTCTTACTTTAACGCTTAATATAAATATACGACGAGCGCGGTTAAAATGGCAGAATTTTACTGTCGAATGATTTAAAGTAAATAAAAAGTTAAATCATCAAAGTCATTTAACTTAAGTCAAGCACCCAAGGCAGGCAGATTTTTATGATGTCTTGTTGTTCATTATGAAGGTTTACAGAGTACAGTAATAAAATTTGTACTATCATTGGTTGCTTCAATCAACATAATGACCAAAAATATATATTTATGGATCAGCTGCTCTCTAATTAAACTACTAAAATGTATTTGAAGACGAGTTTTCAATACCTAACCGATATTTCAAGTTATTCTCGAATTAAAAAGAAAACATCAAAATAATTTCAAACTGTAAATACACATAACCTATAAAGGTTCTAAGACTTTACATTTCGAAGCACTAGTTGAATAAAAAGAAAGTAACTAGGTTCATAAATACTAAGGAAGCAAGATAAACAGGCTTGTTTAGGCCGCACCTCTACAAACACATAACGGAGCGAAACTTTTTGAAATATATTTATTTCAAGTCGTAAATTAAAAAACAAGATTAAGATACAACTAAAAATACATATCACTTAATTGCACCTTGTTGAAGAGGTCAGCTTGATGAACGGTCAAGTTATGAATTAACAAGTTCCTGTTTTGCTGGGTGGGTGATTAGAAATAAGCACGATAAATTTATATGATAGGACATTAGTAGAAGCATCTCTTTTTATATTAGGTAATTACCAGATAATACAGATCAAGCTGTTCGAAGAAGCTTACAGACTAAGCCATCCTATCCGACTCGTTCCGGGGGTAAGATGGGAACACCTTAATTCTCAAACTCGAGAGGGTCGTCTCGAAATTGGATAAGGATTCCGGAGTCAGCCGGGGCGCAAGAGCCATGCACCTTACACATCTGGCATCTAAAGAGCCGAAACGGTTTGCGGTTATAGTCAGTTCAAAGCCGACATAACCGCCCGAAAAAAGCTATCCTTGTGTGTATTGTAAGGTGTACGAGTATAGTTACTTATTTCTTTGGCTGTAGCACGTATTTAATTGCTTCCGGAGAACATCCTAGAATCTATATTCACTTGCTATAATTTAGCATGATTTACCGTCTGTTCACTAACAGGAGTCTCACATTCCGCACGCTATTTTAGCATGAAATTTCTGTTACAAGCAGCGAGCTTTGAAATATAGCATCGCACATCACCGCTCCGCGCTCATGAAGCAATCAAACGAGGCATTATATTGCAGACTAAGGTTGGCCACACATACGAAATGTCTTTTTAAATCTATACTAACATTATAAATGCGGAAGCAGCTCTGTCTATCTGTCAGCCTGTCTGTTACGCTTTTACGCCCAAACCATTGAACCGATTTTGATGAAATTTGGTATAGGCGTTGATTAGACCTTAAGAAAGGTCATTGGGTATGTTTGGTTGCGTTAACCGACATCCACGCAGGCGAAGGTTGATCAGTTATTCTCATACTTGTATTTATAGAGAAAGAAATAACACTGACCGCACTCTATCCGGTGACATAATGATATTTCAAAATCTATATCCCGCATATGTATGCCGCTCTTTTCAAATATAATATAGAGTAACGCGTTTCATGAATTAATAATCTACAATATTCCAGTCCAGAATTCAGAACGCTCGTCCTATCATTCTGTTAGACTGATTTGAGAAACTTTAATAAGATTTGTTCAGAATATGTGTGGAACAGAAAAATTATACCGGATGTATGAGTCTAGCCTAAACTGGAATTTAGTCAGAAATGTAATAAGATAAAGTTAGTGGCAGTCTTAAGTCTGTCAGGTCGCCAAACATGGTCGACTACCTGCAGTATGATATATTTTCAATTATGCCCTAGTGGGCAGAAACGTAGAGAAATTGCAATTGTTTGCAATTTCCATGCAGGTATTTTTGTGTAACAGTGACGGAATGTTTGAACATAGTGGATTCTATACCTGTGAACTAGAATAGAATCAAAACCTACATTAAAAATGATGTGTGAAATTGCTGGAACTCCCTTCCTTATTAAAACCCCATCTTCTCGAGTTATTTCTTAGGTCTTGTGCTTGTTTGTTAGCAGTGATATAAAATAACAATGATATTCTAAGAGTAGGTATTGACAGAAGCGAAAACTTCATTAATATAGTAGATAGATATTTATTTACAAAGGTGTTGATCATCACAATTCGTGCATCATCACAATTTGTGAATCATCAAAATTTATGAATTATCAAAATTTGTCAAAGAAGGTGTCAGAAACGGTGTCGTTTTTCTCATCTGTTTTTTTTTTGAGGAAATCAAAAAAGGAAAAAATCTTACGTAATAAAGTAATAATAGGCCACACACTTTCTATCAGGTGGGCCGTTATATAAAAAATGTGAATCCACGAGAACTAATTCAAACAAAGTAACCATTTAAAAACAATTATAGTAAACTTGTAGTTGTATATCTTAGTAACACTGAATGGCTCCAAGGTATTCTGCCATCATAAACACATAAAACCTCGTAGGCAGAGCTCAGGTCAGCGGTGGGCGAGGGTCGGCTCCCACTCTCGCCAACAAAGAGAAAATTGCTTTTACGTTAAGTGAACTCTTTATCATCCGACTTAAAGGCATAAATGAGATAATACTACACAATAGTTATTTTATTGCTAAGGCATCTGAGTCAAAACGGTTTGAACTTATTAAGTGCACTTATAAGTGTGAAGAATCGGAATTTAGCCGGATTAGCCATTTATAAATGCGATAATTTGAATTCATGAATGAATGGATGTTTGTTATCAGGGATATAGATGAAATTTGGCATATAGATAGATCATAGAGTAGTCTGGAGTATAAAGTAATATAGTGGTACATATCTATTCGCGGTTGACGCCATCAAAAGCCTACAAATTTTCATTTAATTCAATAACACTTTTGCGCGGCCCAAAAATAGATTATTCATGTACAGACGTCGTACTCGCTACAAATCAAATTGTAACATTAGGTATTTACTATAATGGCGACCTATGTTGCTTAGCGGTACGACTGCTATGATGGAAGTCGGAGGTTCCATTTCCAGTCACTTTAAATATTTTTCAACACACTTGCTCATAAAGAAGTGGATATAATTTCACCGCGATTAGCCACATAACATAACACCTCTAATTAAATTGTGACTTTTTCATTGCTGTAATTCACAAGTGATTAGAGATAAAAAATAGTACATTACTGCCGCGGCCGCCAACTGTAGTGTTGCCGGACGATCGTGAAGTATGCGGGCCGAGGCGCAGCCGAGGCACGCATTACAGAGTCCGGCAACGCTCAGTTGTGGCCAAGGCTTGTATAGTGCTTTTCTCAAACAATGCGCGGAAATTAAAACTAATTAGTATCTAGGCAGAACTTTTTAGTTACCTACTTTTCAAAATTAATGACGAACAACGAACAATAGTAATTTTTATAAATTATAGTGCAACATATCCACTCATTATTTCTATTACAAAGTACTAGGGTAGCAGAAGCTAGCAGGAGGTTCTCTACTAACCATTATTTAACCTACTACAGTAATATCTAAAAAGTAGGTACCTACTAGGGTACAAAAAAAAACTATGAGTCACTTAAAAAAAAATGTAACAACCTCCTGCTAGCTTCTGCTACCCTAGTACTTATTTATATCCTGATTGTACCTGTTCACGAAACTGATTGTACCTAATGCCTTGGATAAGTTACCTCCGCGGTTGCCATGGTTCGGAGTAAAACATGGTTCCATTTTTAAATTACACGACAGATATGAGTTTACATAGTAATTTATTTGGCCGCTAAAACACGACAGATATGGATTTTCATACAACTTTATCTGGCCGCTGCTCGCATGTACAGCAATTTCGATTTATCTCGAAGAAGGTTGACAAAATAATGTTCACATTTCCAAGCATGTTTGAGAAAAAATCATTTTTGTTTGTACAGTAAAATGAGTTCAATAGTACAAATAAATTAATTACCTACCTATTACTTGCTTATTTCATGCAACTTCGGATTTAAAATAGATAATTTCAAATTGTACCAATTATCGTAACCTTCAATCAATTATAAGTTTTGTTATAACTTTTGTTTTATCTGTAAAAACTTAAAATTCCCCATTTAGTCTGCGACAAATAAAAAGTGACCTGTTTTAGTCTATGACCGATCGAAATTCGCGTGCAAAGGAAAAGAAACTTACCATTATTGCAATAAAAATCCCGACACGTTTTCACTTTTGAAATTATAGTGATGTGATTGATATGAAGCTCTTAAAGTTTGTAAATTACTACCTGAACACTATTAAATATATTTTTAGTATTATTATATTCACAACAGTGTTGAAAGACATCGTCTGAAACACGTGTGTATTAATGATTACCGTCCTCGGCTCTCTTAAGACCCTCACACTCAGCGGTTTTCACCAACTTTACACACTTGTACCATAATCTACTATTATACTTGAATCTATGCTTCATGGCACATCTTACTCGCTACGCTATTTAGCATAGCACAGTGGAAACAGTCACATGCTTTATCTTCTTAGCATAGCTGCAAAGCACGTCTCCGGTGGAAAGGTAGGCTCAGACCTGCATTCTAGAATGCCACTCAGTTGAATCTCGATGTACCTGGGACAAGATTGTATACACATTTTCAAATTTGACAGGTAGTTAGTAGGAAAAATTGTATAGACAATCTGCCAGATTGTCTATACAATTTTTCCTCAGATAAATCACGATTCAGCTGAGTGACATTCTATAATATGGTTCTAAAACCCACAAGCTATGCTTAGTTTTTATCATGATGACAATGACAAGTATAAAGTGCTTTCTACGATTTACAATTTATTGTATATTTCATGGTTGGTTGAGAATACCGCCTGTTCAATATGTGTAATTGCGAATATTTAAAATTATATTAGCTTGTAAATTATCCAGTATCTAGGAGCATACCCGGATTCCTGAGTACTAAATAGGCTCATAAAACTTATTCCTATATTTATTTGGATGGACGTACAGTATCTTAAAAGTCATAACATACGCTCATGAATATTAATGTAGAAGATATGGCCAGTGATTACTATTTAATTTGTATGGTTTTCATTTACTCACTTTAATGCCTTATTACATATCGTTAAAGGAGATGGAAGATTATATGAGGCAGAATTATCATCAAAGTTATGATACCCGGCAAAAGACTGCAATAGTCTTCTTTTAGTCAGTAGTGCAGAAAGGTTTGTTTATGTATGTTACAGTGGAATGTACTTATGTAAATATTATCTTACATATTGACAACGTTGAAGAAATCTCCAGTGTGTCGACGAGGGTAGCGTACCTGATCCTTCGGCTGTCCAAGCGCTACAGCATGAAGGTCATTCAGGTTTACGCACCGACCTCGGCTCACCCGGATGATGAAGTGGAGGATATGTATGAAGACATATCCAAAGCCTTACACAACACCACCAAGGCCCACTTCAATGTTGTTATGGGGGACTTTAACGGCAAGGTGGGAACACAGACTGGCAACGAATCCCGTATAGGCCCTCATGGTTATGGAGTTAGGAATCACAGGGGGCAAATGCTTGTCAACTTCCTTGAGAAGGAGGGACTGTTCTTAATGAACTCTTTCTTTAAGAAACAGCCTCAAAGAAAGTGGACATGGAAAAGCCCCGACACTGTGACTAAAAATGAGATCGACTTCATCATGACGGATAGCAAGCACATATTCAGAGATGTCTCAGTGATCAACAGGTTTAATACCGGATCTGATCACCGACTTCTCCGAGGCTCTCTGAATATCAACTTAAAGCTTGAAAGAAGCCGACTGATGAAGTCCACGCTCCGACCTAACCCAATCCATATCATGGCGGGCACCGAGAAGTTCCAGCAGCTTGTCGGGAATAGGTTTGTTGCCTTGGAACCCACTGACGACGTTGACGAGAGCCTACACAATCTGGTCGAAACTCTGAGGGATGAGGGCATCAAGTTCTGTAGAGCGCAGCGGACTGGCAGGATATCAAAACTCTCG
This sequence comes from Eilema caniola, assembly GCA_949126895.1. NCBI lineage: Eukaryota > Metazoa > Arthropoda > Insecta > Lepidoptera > Erebidae > Eilema > Eilema caniola. The sequence continues at coordinate 9,686,131 of OX421462.1, forward strand.
GCTGAGACTCTCGGGTTGATGACAAAAAGACGGGAAACCACCCAAGCGACTTCGTCGGAAAGGTCAGACCTGAACAAGCAAATTGCGAAGATGGTACGGCGCGACCTTCGGAGCTCCAACACACGCCTCATCGAAGAGGCGATAGAGCGAAACCGAGGGTCAAAAGTATTCACTCAGCAGCTTGGCAGGAGCCACCTGACGAAGCTAAAAACGCACGACGGGAGGACCGTATTGTCAAAGCCAGAGATCTTCGCCGAGATAGAAGATTTCTACGGCCGATTATACGCTGCACATGCCTCTCATTCCCGACGAGATGACCACGATTCCAGAGCCACCCTGACACGCCACTACACCGACGAACTGCCTGACATCAGTCAAGACGAGATCGTGTCAGCTCTGAGGCAGCTTAAAAATGGAAAAGCCCCCGGTGAGGACGGAATAACATCAGAGCTTTTGAAAGCTGGAGGAGCCCCTGTCATACAGGAACTACAGAACCTCTTCAACGCCGTCCTTCACAGTGGGAGAACTCCAAAGGCGTGGAGCGGGAGTTTGGTGGTGCTCTTTTTCAAGAAGGGTGACAAAACCCTTCTTGAGAATTACAGACCCATCTCGCTCCTGAGCCACGTCTACAAGCTGTTCTCACGGGTGGTCACGAATCGTCTCGCCAGGAGACTCGACGAGTTCCAGCCGCCGGAACAGGCCGGGTTTCGCGGAGGATATGGCACCATAGACCACATTCACACAGTGAGGCAGATTATACAGAAGTCCGAAGAATATAATCAGCCCCTGTGTCTGGCTTTTGTGGACTTTGAGAAGGCCTTTGACTCTGTCGAAACCTGGGCTGTTCTGGAATCCTTACAGCGATGCCAAGTAGACTATCGTTACATTGAGGTGTTGAGATGTCTATACGAAGCCGCCACCATGAGTGTCCAAGTACAGGACCAGCAGTCTAAACCGATCCAATTGCGCAGAGGAGTGAGACAGGGGGATGTTATATCCCCGAAACTGTTCACCAGCGCGTTGGAGGATATGTTTAAGACGCTGGACTGGAAAGGCAAGGGCATTAGCATAAACGGCGACTACATCTCACACCTACGATTCGCAGATGACATAGTCTTACTGGCGGAGTCGCTAGAGGAGCTGAACCGGATGCTGGGCGGACTAGCTTCAGCCTCGCGACGTATCGGTCTTGGCATGAATTTAGATAAAACTAAAGTCATGATCAATGGCCACATTGATCCGATACCGGTCGTCGTACATGGTCACCTTCTCGAAATCGTTTCTGAGTACACTTACCTCGGGCAGATTCTGCAGTTAGGTAAAAACAATTTCGAGAGGGAGGCCAAGAGGAGGATCCAGCTGGGCTGGGCAGCGTTTGGGAAACTACGCCGAGTCTTCTCGTCATCCATACCGCAATGTTTGAAAACGAAAGTTTTCAATCAGTGCGTCCTACCCGTCATGACCTACGGAGCCGAGACATGGACACTCACGGCAGGGTTGGTCCACCAGTTTAAAGTCGCTCAGCGAGCTATGGAGAGAGTGATGCTCGGAGTTTCTCTGAAGGATAGAATCCGCAACGAAAACATCCGACAGAGAACCAAAGTTATCGACATAGCTCAAAGGATTAGCAAGCTGAAGTGGCAGTGGGCTGGCCATATCTCGCGAAGAACCGACAACCGTTGGGGTAAACGTGTTCTTGAGTGGAGACCGCGACTCGGCAAGCGTAGTGTAGGACGCCCTCCGACCAGGTGGGATGACGATCTAAGAAAGACTGCAGGCAGATGCTGGATGCGGCAAGCTGAAGACCGGGCGCTATGGCGCTCATTAGGGGAGGGCTATGTCCAGCAGTGGACTAATATAGCCTGATGATGATATTGAATGCAGCGGATTAGAAGAACAATACAATCTAACAATATGAAATTTAAACTTTTTTGAAATGTGTGATAAAGTTAAAATAGTATTCCCATACCTAGCTATTAATTATTTGCAAAGTGACACACAGTTTTAACCACTCTATATAAGCACCAAACTGTCAGCCCGATGTTCTGATGAACTGTTGCCCGAGAACAGTTCTACAAATACAAAACTAGCCGATCTTACCAGGACTCCTCAATCTCCCCGCTGTGCCAAATAAATATACGGGTACGGTACATCCCGTTGAGTCATACAAATAATACAAAAACTAATAATCTTGTTCATGGCCGCTGTGACGTCATTATTCGTCAAATGTGTCATACAGCAAGCGAGGCCAGCGTTTCCGTCGCAGCAAAAAACCGTCTATAGTTTCGTCTATAGCTAATCTTAATTCTAATGGACAGTAATCCGGTTCAATACCCCACCTCGGTGCTTTTTATGAAATCACATTTAAAAAGTACACGTGTTTTTTAGACATCCGGACAGTAATAAAAAAGTAAAAAAAACTAATATGGAATATTGCAGTGATTTTGTATCGTACGATTTCCGTTAAAATGGCGAAACGCTGGAGCAATAGTGTGCTCACATTTTATTTAAACGACTTATTTTGTTCCTAATCGCTACCACTGCGGTGCTATGCAGTGAAATTTCACATTCTGTCCCAACTACCATCAGTGGTGATAATTTTATTAGTTAGGTTAGGAATAAGCCCCTGAATAAAGAAGAATAGTTCTACTGAGGACCTAGTTTTCTATGTATGTACCTCGTTCCACCGCAGCACTTAAATACCTGAACGGATTTTGATGTGCTGTACATTATTCCTAGTCTTCACCATTTCAGTGATGATACTGGTCACATTCGAAGCTTTCTTAAAATTCTTTATTCTGTTCAAGAATTCTCTTATAGGGATTGGGCAAAGTTGAGAACTTCTTTACTTAGCCCAATCTTTAGCCCCCTTGGCAATGGCCTGACTATTGCCGTATCCCATTCCGAGAGAAACTCAACCTTTTTCCTATTTAGTTCATTAGGTCAATTTGTGTCTTTAGTGGAAAGGAGAGCTCCCTATATTTTCCTCATTTCTCTAACCTCGACCAACTTATTTAAATTCCGTAAACTATTATGGGCAAACGGACTGCTTCTCAGTGTCGTTTTCCATCTTTAGTAGTCTATGGTGTTGTTATTTAATTAAATGACAAGCATGAAGTTTAAATAGTTCAGCCCGCACATTTTCTTTTCTATATACTGTGGATTTAACTGGGGAATTATTAAAAAAAAAACTATAAAAAAAGGAAGTTCCGTTTCCGCGAGTCAAAATTTTAGGTCAATTTATAGGCTAGTTTTCGACCACAAACATATTAATTGACCCTATTGTCGTATATGTAATAATTATTTAGATTAATTGGATTTACAACAGATGAGCTGAGCATGAACTGTCCGTAGATTTACTAAGGCCACTCCCACTGTGACGACAAAAGGAACAGATTATTCTGACATGACTGCAAAAAATAAATTGAATGTATCTTGTATGCATCCCTATAACATGTGAACAAGGGCGTAACTAACGAAATCAATAGCAATCAATTTTGACCTCTAACAGAAAAAAAACTAAGGATATATTTACTCGAATATTTCATTCAAGAGAGGGAATATTTTACTTTGAGGCCTCTTCCGTAATCAGCCGTGGCAATATTGCCAATTTGGTAATCTCGTTTCGGTCTCAATCATTTTGCCGGTGTACAGACGGTTGATTCGATAAACCTATGACAACATCGGAATGGCGGTCGTGTGTCTATTTTATTTGCTGAATCCTGTTCATTTGTACTGGGGATATTTCATTCTGTGGTGACAAAAACATATTTAGATGTTTCTTCTAGATTTTTATGTGTTTCACTGTTTTCCGTTAGTTGCGTGGACACAGGGTAACAAACGGAGTGTCCCAAAAATAAAGTAAATAAAGTAATAAAGTACAAGAATACAGCACAAGATATGTGAATATTATTAGGGGTTAAAGTAAGAAATTGCCGATTTGTACTGACAATTTGAAATTCGTTTTTTTTTTAATTTAACGTATTTATTTAATCAAAATAATTACCATTATTATCTATACATTGCTGCCATCTAGTAGGAAGGTCATTTATGCCTTTGCGATAGAACTCTGGTGATCTAGATTCGACAAACTGTGTGAAAGCATTTTGTACTGCCTCCTGAGAAGAAAACTTTTTATCACATAGAAAATTGTCCAAATCACGAAAAAAATGGTAGTCTGTTGGAGCAAGGTCAGGCGAATATGGAGGGTGACGGATAGTTTCTAATTGCAGTTCCTGTAGAGTTAAAACGGTTTCTCGTGCTGTATGAGGTCTCGCGTTATCATGGAGCAATAATGGTGAAGATCGATTCATGAGTCGGGGCTGTTTCACTGCTAGTTTTGCTATCATTGTTCGGAGTTCGGCACAGTAGACATCGGCCGTTATTGCTTGACCAGATCGTAGAAAGCTATAGTGAATAACACCATGCTGAGACCACCAAACAGTTACCATTACCTTTTCATTGGTAAGCTTTGCTTTAGGACACTGTTGTGGCGTTTCACCTGGGGTCAGCCATTGCATTTTTCGCTTACGGTTATCGTAAAGAATCCACTTTTCATCACATGTCACAATTCGATCCAATATTCCTTCATTTCTGTATCGATTCAACAAGGCAACACAAGTTTCAACACGCATTTCTTTCTGCAGATCAGTCAAATCATGAGATACCCATATTTCACATTTTTTTATTTTATTGATTTGACGCAAATGAGTCATTATTGTTGGTAAGGTAACGTTAAACCATGCAGCTAATTCCTGGGTAGTTTGGCTCGGATCGGCTTCCACCATGTCTTTCAATTCATTGTTATTCACCTGTGTGGACGGCCTTACTCGTGGTTCGTTCTTCAAATCAAAGTTTCCATCACGAAAGCGTTTAAACCAAAATCGCACGGTGCGTTCATTAGCAGTCCCCTCTCCAAACGCAACATTGATATTGCGAGCTGTTTCTGCCGCGTTAGTTCCGCGTCGGAACTCGTATTCAAAAATCACTCGAATTTTCGAAGTATCCAGCTTTCTTGTCTAAGCTGAATAAAAAAAACAACTGAAAGTCGATAATCGAATGTTGCACATTTTTAAATGAAGAACTACATAGGTACCATATGGAAAAAAAATCACTCAAAAATCTCAAACCTAGAAGGTTCTATGTCAATTCGAAGTACCTATTACAATGAAACGGCAATTTCATACTTTAACCCCTATTATATCGAAAATATTTCTATTAATCATGTATCAGCTAGTGTTATTGATCATAAAATATATTAATAACTTATACTAGCTTATTATGAATACTTATTTAATATCTATCGAGTTCTTCTTATGTAAGGCTTATGACTAGGAAGAAATTAACAAGCCGACTTTGATATCGATAATTGAATATAAAATATATTTTTAATACACCTAATTATAGAATCCCCTAAGTATTCTGCCGCCCATACATATTTTTCTAAATTATTGATAGTATTCAAATATTATTAAAATTTTGATTGTAAATTAAAAATAAATAATCTGCTTTCTAAGACTAATTTAAGCATATACCTACTTAGGTTTATCAGTTTAACAATACGGATAAACAGAGGTTAAGTATCTCACCCCTTCTTTTTTCAAACACATCCACATTGTTCATATAAACATCCTAACCGATGGAAATCATGTACATAGAAAGTGTACTTTTGTAGACCAAATAATTTCAATTCGATCACTATGTTTAAAAAATTAAAATCATATTAAAAAAGACGATGAAAATATCACTGAACATTCAAAGTTTATAAAACAAATACAGACGAATATAGGACCTCTTTTGGAAGTCGATTAAAAAAGAAAAGAAATTAGTAAGGAAAGATAGCAAAGTATTCTTTGCTATTATTATCGCCATAGACAGACTTTAGTTAAAAGAAAGTCTGAAACCAAAGGTTGTTGACATTAAATCACGAAGTAGATTCTGATCTCACAAATTGAATTAGTGTCGCGCACAAAGTGCTGGCCAACTGAGAACGGAGATGAAAGCATTGGTAATAAGTTCTCCAAGAAAGTTATAGATAAAATGAGAACTTTAATAAACTATAAATTAGCAGCAACTTGGTTTGACTTATCGCCCTGTGCCTGGTCAAGTAGTGGTCATAAATTGATACCGTAAGACGAGGTAAATAGATGTCAATGGGTGAATAGAAGTAAAATGATCGTTAGATTTTCTTGAATAATTTCTTCAACATAATTTTAAGTACCTATCTAACCAGATATTTGGTATTTCTGGTCATTATTTGATTCATTATTTCACTTGAAAGAAAAATAGCTACATTTAACTGTCTATTTTATTTCTATTCACTCTTCGATCTCTATTCACTCCGTTGTACCAATCTGGCACCAAAGATTTGTTCCATACATTCAGTGCAGTAATATGCACTGTTGGCGGACGATAAGCTAAGGTAATTCCGTCGAGACTAGTTTAAAAAAACGTCACTAAATCAATAACTTACAACTGAACATTTTCTCACAGGTACTACAAAGATGCTTCAAAGACTAGAGTTGTTGACGTCACATATCTGTGTCAAGAACGGCTAATCGCCTCCTCGCTTCCTACGAGCGTAATTTTCTTGTTATACTGCATGCAATCTCCCTTCATACATCTCGTCTAATCTCCTGCCCACGACGCGACGCGAAACTAGGGGAATAACGGCAAAACTTGCTTTACCAGAGTTGCAATATGAAAATAAACTATTTGGTAAATAAATTATGCGCTTACATTGCTTACTTGTAATGAGTTGTGAGAAGAAGGAAATGTTGATAAGTGTGCGTGTAACTTGTGAATTATATAATTTGACATCTGACAGACACTCTTGAATTAATCAGATTGTCAACTTCTCCAATCGATCTGACAGAACAATCTGACGATTTGTTACTCTATAACTTTGGAGGAAAAAGTACCTATTTAGCTGAAAGGGTCTGTTGAATTTCATTCAGCAGTTCACCAGAGTTACGCTAACGACTAACAATTCAAAAGAGAAACTTATAATTTAGTAGATACCGTTTGCAATAAATTTATTGAATGAATGTAAACAAAACATTCAAATTGATCAATTATGTAAAATTATTGGCGCCTCACACCTTCGGTGTTGGTAACATTTGAATATATTGACTCGTGTGCTATGTTACCTACTTACTCATTTACAATCCTCCTTGCCAACTAGTCTTGTATATACTTTCTTCATGATGCCATTCATAACAATTAGGTATAGAAACTGATTTTATGATTGCTTCGCAGCTTAAGATTTTGGGTACAGTGTCGATAGCAAAATCGTCTAGAAGTACTAACTTATACTTAAACTTAAAAAAAACTTTATTGATTAATTGATCATACTATAAAAATAAACTTTTCGCGAAATGAATACAAAAGATTACGCTATCGAAACTTCCCAAAATGTTTCGTCCCGAAATCACCCGCCGTAAGCGCCCAAATTTCATGCGGGAAAATTTCGTATATAATTGTAATTTAAAATATCAAAATCCTAGAACTCGATTGTAGTTCCACTATACTTAATTAAATGCCAACAAGCTGACACTTTAATATTAATTTAACCGAGCCATTTTGAATAGTCTACACAGTATATCTCTCTGTGGTCTATGGTTTTATTTCAAACAGGCACAAGTATACAATCGTACAGCCAAGTTATAGTCAGCGTCGCATCTCATATTCCATCAAGCTGGGGCGCCTACGCGTGCCCCGTGCTTTCACCTCGCGAAATTATTATGACCCAAACTGTGGGCGTCAGCGGACATCTTCAAGCCATAATTAATATTATTATAACAGATGAACATGTGTATTGTACTATACTTTCCATGTACCTATTGTAATAATTTTATTGTGTGTGCATAAATTTTTAAATAAATAAATAAATAAACATAGATTTCGTTATGATAATATTGACAAATTGTTATGTGTATTATGTTAGAAAACTTTTCTTAAAGCCGATTGTGTTAATAAAATGACTAATATATGATCAGTATAAACTGTTTTAAACAAAACTGTCCTATTAACCCAAAACAATTGCCTGTCAAGACAAATGAATACTGCTTATTAAATATAAAAATGGTCTGTTTTGTGGAAATATTTATGAAATAGGTACCAGAGCCGCGGGATATATGCCCACGGCTCTACCCGCGCGGTTGTCGGTTATCACAACCAATTGGTCATATCTCCGGTTCTACTCAACCAATTATAATCAAAAATAGGTCTTGATCAAGCTCAAAACCTGCTCTATAGGTTTTAAGTGTGCCCTGAACCCTTTCAGTACTAAGGTGAACACTGACGACTATCTATATATAAAATGAAGACTATCTACTGAAGTTATTCCAAAATAACAAAATGTCGCGTGTTGAATAAATAAAATTTTGTATCTACGTAGAAATCTATGGAGCCACCATAAGCATTAATATGATAATAAGTATTGGATAACTGACAGCTACAACTAGTCACTATTTTACAAGCAGGCGTCACGAAATTCGATACAAAAATTTACAACTTACAAGAAAGATAACATGCAACTCAAAAAGCCGTTAATATTAATTTCTCAATACGTTTTATCTAAGCGCCTACGCACTACACACGCACCGATTTTGGTCGGGTCCGACCCAACTACCTACATCCGTCCTACTGGCTGTCAGTTGGACTCTATTCGTCAGATCATTCGTAGGCCTTTCGGATTGGATGGTATTCGACGTAGCAATTTGGTCGGATCCGACCTAATCGAGCGTTTGTTACCAGTAACTTTACTACGGTCTATATAATGTCTACCACGTGTGAGCCTAATTTAATTAACATTTAATGATAGCGACCTATTTTATTTTTATTATACTCTGTTTCTTATTATATTCAGTGAAAAATTAATGTAGACTGAGCTTGATAAAAAATAATTATGTAAAACCGTCATTACAATCATCTTAACGTTGTTCCGTCCGAGATTTACACTTCAAAGTTCGGTGCCCGCTTCCTCCTTTACACCTCTTGTTTAACTTATACAACTTTAATGAAAAGCGACTGGTACCCACCTTCCCACCCCGATAGGAAAGCCAATGCCAGTGCCTGTGTTAATCAGCCGTAGCTTGCAAGCGACTTAGCTCTGAAGGTATCCTGAATATATTCAAATATTTATGCATACAAACATGTACATTGAACAATACCGGTAATCTATCCGGTAATCACGAACTGATTTAGCAGTCGAACACTCTCCTACTTCGCCAGTTCAAAAACTTACCAAGTGTGAAATATGTCTAACGGAAATAACACGTCGGATCGTGTTACGAGTACGTAAAGATTAGGCAGAAGGGCGTAACTCGAAACATCATGTAGACAGGCATATCTCGAATCCTCTCGTGGTTTGGGTCGTGGCCCGCGTGGGCGCGACACAGCCTTAACACACTCAATCCCATGCATTGATGAATGCCCGCATCTCTCTTATTTATTGGAACACAATTGCGTGTTTATAGATACCAACTACTGGTTCTGTGGTAAACTTTTATTGGGAAATTGTGTTTTACTGTTATTTAAGCGGCGCCGTGGTGGGAGCCGTGATTGATCGGGTTTGTGATAGATCCCAGATTCGTAGCTTATGCTAACTTGTACCCAATCTAAAACAAGTAAATTAGATTAGCTAGAGGGGTTAGGGAAATTCAAATTCAACATATTTGTTCAAAATAGTGTAACAATATTACAACTTTTTGACGTTAATCTCTGTTTAAAACTAAATTAACACCGCTTCCTAGGCGCCAGTGGAGAAGAAAATCTTAAAGAATACTTAAAAAAAAACGACTTGTTGCACTCCGGGAGTGCCGGCACAAGGGAAAACTGGAATATTAATAATGACCGTGCATTTTTGATATTTTGGAATGGTTAGGAAATAATTTTGCACGAATTGCTTTAATTTTTCCATAGTTTAAACACTTTATATACACGAATTTTACGAATACACAGCAGTGTGGCCACTACAGAGACAGTCGAACCATCAGCTGTCACCGTCCATGGATGCGCGTGGCACGCTGTTAACATAAACACACACGAACATTCTTGCAAGCGCCCTGGCATTTCTTACGAATTTTCGATCAGGACACGTGTCCTGTCGCGAGTTCAGCATTTTTTACCCATTACAAAAAAAGTAAGTGTACGCCGCTAAAGAAGTGATCACTTCAAAATAAAATCACTTTTTAACGGATTTTTTAGCGATTTATTTGGTATTATTTTATAATTTGATAACGCGGTGAGTCACCATGCTACTGAAAATTTACTGAACCGTCCGGCTTTATGTAAAAATCACGATGAACATGGTGATTGTAAAATAGTAATTTTATTTCGATGAGTAATATAATCGTAAACTTCCGATGGTATCAACTTTTAAAAAGTTCTATAGGTATAACAGCTTGAGGTCGGCTAGGGGCCCGCAGACCTCGGTGAAGCGCCTTAATCGTGACCATGCAAAAAGGTTTAAGTCAAATACTTGAGTATATAGTATTTTGTACGCATAAAACCACTAGGGCCACTAGTAATGTACCTACTTTAATATTATAACAAGATATTATGCTTCTATTTGCATTCAGTAGGTAAACTTGATACTAAACATTAATACGTTTACCAGCTTTACTGTTATTTTTAAACAATCTTCAACATAATCCGTAGTTTAAGCTGTTTAGTCAACAACGTGTAGGCGAGTTAACCGGCTCCAACAATGGACTTTCCTAATAATATTCATAATCAACACAAATATTTTGTATATTTATTATAAAAATTTGATACTTATAGAACTTCCGAATATAATATTTGACTTAGCACTGGGTTTAAAAGTCGCATTAACACCTAATACTTCTATAATAATTTTATTATTCATAGAAGGCCTTCGGACTACAATCTATTCTGATGACATTTCTTCGATAATCTGAGCTCAAAATTCGGTGGCACGTTCGTGTGTTTGTGTGCTATACAGTGGCGACATATAATGTACTTCTATTCAGCCTAGTAGTATTATGGAATCACCTTTTACTGTTATAGAGACCCGTGCCGGTAGAATCACCGCGCGGATCAAGTTATACTCGTAAGAATGGTTTGGATTTTCTTTGGCAAGTCTTAAGGCGTATCTCTGAAGTAATTGCTTTGCAAAGCATTATTTAGCTATTGAAATGTCAGATTAAGTTAATTAATATTTAAATAATGTGTTGTCTTCTTATTAGACGTTTTTATGGGATCAATATATTTAAAAAAAAAAATTGTTTGATTTAAGAAATAGTGGCTCCTAAAGTTAATATACATACTCCTGTTTTGCAAGTAACGCTAATAGATTAAAAACAATTTGATAATATGAATTCTAAATGATAATTTAGCGTCTAAATAAACCTCTTTCTTATTTATTTTTTACGAATTCTATGTTCTGTGTGATAGCGTGCAAGGGTCGAATATAAAATGCTACGTTCACAAATTGAACTTTCATTCTATTTTCAAAAGGTCAACCCGAGCCTTCGTTCCAGCATAAAGGTTGCATACAGACTGATTGACCTTGGCCGAACACTTAGACCACGGAGCTATAAAACCTTTGTACACTCCCTTCGTATGTTATTGCTCATTGAATCGCGTAAGTTTTCTTCAAGTTTGTCACCTATATAACTGAATGAATGAATGAATGAATGAATCTATTTCTCCGAATATGGTACATCGAGGTCTTAATGTTATTACATTGTTCATACATATTCTACCATAATAGGTGTAGAAATATTAAGTTATACAATAATAATATCTAATGTCAAATAATAATGCAGCTTATGTCACACATGTAATTAATTAATTATTCCATTCTATATACTATGCTTTCAGATTCCTCCAAGTATTCCTTCACCGAATAGTACGTCCTTTCAACCAGGATGGCACGTAATTTCTTTTTAAATAAATTTAAGTGAGTTTCATTTCTTAAGCTCAGTGGAAGCTTATTGTATATTTTAGGACCCATGCAGAAGACACTTTTATGGAGTAAAGCAGTTTTAGAGGGTCTAATGCATAATTTGCCTATGTGACGCTGTCTTGTGCAATGCTCAAACAAATGTAGATTGCATTTTACAAAAAGAGCTGTTTCGTAAATATATATAGATGGTAAAGTTAGAAGACTTAATTTTTTTTAAAGTGGTTTGCACGACTCTATTTGCTTTAGGCAGGAAATAGCTCTAACGCACCGTTTTTGTGCTCTAAACACACAGTCCACATTGGTGGAGTTACCCCAGAATATAATACCGTAGCGAAGAGTCGACGATACGTATCCATGGTACGATGTTAACGCTGTATCAATATTGACAACTCTAATAAGATTCCTAAGAGCAAAGGAATAACTGTTTAATTTTTTACATACATGATCCGTGTGTTGTTTCCATGACATTTTATTGTCAATGTAAATACCTAAAAACTTTGTACATTGCACTTCTTCTGTAACTTCATCTTTATAGTTTATATTCAAGTTTAGGGGTGATTGTTTCTGCCTAAATTGAATGGCTTTTGTCTTGCCAATGTTTAATTTTAAATTATTACCATTTAACCAATTAATTGTATTTTCTAATGTCAGATTAATATTGTCATGTATGTCATTAATGTTACATGTGTCAAAAAGAATAGTACTGTCATCAGCAAAAAGAGTCATAGAATTAGTTGTTACTGTTGGAAAGTCATTAATATATATTAAAAACAGTAATGGCCCCAAAACACTTCCTTGGGGCACCCCGCATTGAATATGTCTTATGTCCGATGAGTAATTCGTCAAAGTGTTTGTTTTATGACATATCTTACTTATATCAGTCCTTTGTTGTCTGTCCGTTAAATATGATTCGATTAATTGAAGAATGTTACCTCTAACACCATATCTATTTAATTTGTCTAACAGAATGTCTAATTTTACGTGGTCAAATGCTTTAGTCAAATCCATAAATAGAGCAACGGTAGGACCCCTCTTGTCCATGTTCGTTAAGACTTTATTGCAAAAATTGTATAATGCCATATTTATTGATTTATTTTTCCTAAATCCCATTTGTTCATTAGCAAAGAGTTCTTTATTTTCAAAAAAATTGTACAGGTTATTATAAATAACTTTCTCAAAAATCTTGGAGAAAATGGAGAGTAATGCTATTGGTCGGTAGTTATTTATGTCGTCCTTATCACCTCTTTTATGAAGCGGTTTAATAATTGACAACTTGAGGGATTTTGATAAGGTTCCTTTTTCTATGCATAGATTGCTTATATGCGATAGTAAGGGTACAACTATATGACTCACCCTCTTTACGACATTCGTGTCAACACCATCATATCCTACACTACGGGTCATTTTAAGCGACATTATTATTTTATAAATATCATCAGGAGTAGTAGGTTGCATAAATAAAGAGCTACTGTTATATGGCGGACTTTTACATTTTGGTAGATCACAATTTATCGATGATCCAACCTGATCGACAAAAAATCGTTAAAGTGTTTCGCTATATGGTGCGACTCAGTTACTGTTTTACCTTTATATTTAATATTAGCTATATGCTGTACTGGTTTATTGTATTTATGTTCATTGATTATTCTCCATGTTGTCCTAGACTTGTTATTAGACATTTTAATGGCATGTATGTTCTTTGCTTTTTGTGTCAACCTTATAATTAATTTTAATTTTCTAGCATAGTTTTTAAACAATATCTTATTGGCTAACGTCTGTTTCTTTCTATATTGCCACAAGAGAGACCTTTTTCGTTTGCTGCACAATTTGATTCCTTTTGAAATCCAATTAGGTCGCCTTTTACTGGATCTCTTTATTTTCATTATAGGAAAACATAAGTTGTATATTAAAGTAAAGTTGTCATGAAAGGCATCAAATGCCACATCAACATCATCAGTACCATATATTTCACTAAAACTAAGTTGTTTGAGATATTTAGTAAATGTTTCTACATTATCTTCACAGTAGTCAGGTTTTAACTCATAACACTCTACTGGACACTGTAATATCTGTGCTGTATGGTCAGACATTTCTAATTCTACATTTTTTCCTATGCAACCATCAATGTTATACAGTACATTGTCAATGCACCTTCCACTCGCTATTCTTGTAGGTTCATGGATAGCTATATTCAAATTGTTACTTGTAATAATTTCCCGAAATTGAACTGATTCGGAGCTATTTTCCAAAGTATTTATATTGAAATCACCGCAAATTAGTACATTCTTACCATTTAAAATTTTCAAGATTTGGTTCAAACACTTGAAAAAATTTAATAAATTTGATTGCGATGGCACCCTATACATACAAACTACAGAAACCTTACAATCCACAAGTTCAATTGCACAACATTCTATGGAATGGCTTATGGATAAATTTCGAATTTGCATTAATTCTCTCCATCGGTGTTTGTTTTTAATTAAGATGCAAGCTCCACCTCGTTTTTGGTCATTCCGACAGAAACTTGTTGCTAGTGTGTAATTCAGTATTGAAAGATAGTGCTCATGACCCGCCGATATAAAATGTTCTGTAATACAGATAATATAAATTTCCAGATTGTTCTCGGAAAATTCACATAATTTCAATGTAAGTGTACTGGATTTTGTGATCAATCCAGCAATGTTTTGATGCATTACATTAATATATGCATTAACGAAAAAGCTCATTTGACTCCACAAATACTATGTCATCTGTAAATTTCTCATTATTAAACATGTCGTTATCGTGCAATTCAAATTTTTTTATGTCAGTTATTAAATTATAAATATCTTCAAAAATATTACGCATGCCATAGTTGTTAATTCTTCCTGTGCGTTTATTAAACATTTTAAAATCACAGGACAGATTCTTATTTGAGTCAAGGAAATAAGCGTGTTCATGAGTTAATATGTCTAAATACAATAAATTATTAAAATGATCTATTCTAGAATTATACAAGTTATAGTGAGGTCCATATCTATAGGTTGGAGTACAAATTATAATATTGGTATGGTTAATGCTTTTTAGAGTATCTCGGATGTAAACAACCAGGTCGAAGTAATTACGGGTGGTATAAAAATCTTCTTCGCCAACAAAAACAACACAATAGTCATTCATCGTGAAATTGCATAGCTTGACTGCAATGTTATGCAGTAGTTGTTCTGTATTACGATGTTTCAACAAGTAATGGCAAAACGTGTCACGAGTTCCTTCAAAGACATCCAGCGCAATTGGAGTGATTTTTTTATTGTAGATATTACTGCTTAATATGCAGATTTTACTTTTGGTAGTTTCCTCCTTGCAGATCTGTGGTTGATAGACTCTAGTTTGTGTTTGTATTTTTTGAATCTCCTTGCTGGGTATCATAGATTTGATAGGACTATTAGAAATGGTTTTGCAAAGATCAATATCCGCAATTAATTCTTCATTTGATTTCTTTAAATTTGTATGTTCAAGAGATAAAGTTTCTATTATAAGATGGGCACTACACAACTCATTTTCTAGTTTAATGACTCGTTCTCTTAATGATATTATTAGCTCATGTTGTTGTTGTTGTGTGAGGTCAGGTAAATCAGTCATATCATCTATAGTTTCTTCATACAAAGTGTCATTCGAACAATTTGCGTCGTCCGTGGCCGAAAACGTGCGATTTCGCACGCGCCGGATCGTTATATTGTTCTGTGAAGAATCCATAAAGCAACCCTTCTCTTGCTTAACAAAAAATAATGCTTTTGATAATCGCTAACACTATCTCATAGAAATAGCAAAAGCCGTTATCTTATAGCAATAACGTATAGCGTAATAGCTTTTCGAAGCACTGGAACGAGCTCGTATTAAATGTATGTTGAGTTACTTACTTAAGCAATGTAAAGTAGCTGGAACGCGCTCGAGATAAATAACATCAGGGAGGCGATTCTCGTGCAATAGACACGAAGTCGAATTAGAGATATGTCGAAAAAAAATGGCGGATGTCGATTGTAAATGAAATTTTGTATTCTCGGAATGTCACAGTAGAGAAATGTCTATGCCCAGCGCTCGACTTGCAACGAGTGGTAAATGTCAGTCGCGAAATATGTCTATTGTGAGGTTACTCTGTGAACTTTCATCAAACCTTTAGATAAATTATATAAACTGTTTGTATTATTACAATTAAAAATGATGTCTGGTGACGAATTAATATCGGTTGACAATTTTTTGTCTTTATTTGTTACTGATATTGTTGAGGAAGCTCAGATTTTGGCAGAGTTTCCTCGAAGACATGCCTTATGGCGCGAAAACCCTTTCGAAATGCGTGATAATGCTTTTAGAAAGAATTTTAGATTATCTAAAGAGTTAGTTGAGCTCTTAATTAGTTTTATCGAACCAATTATACGCCCAAAGACGCAGTATGATATTAAAACAAAGGTTAGTACATCTATTCTATATAGCCAACAAAATACATCTATTATGGATTGATGCATACTAATCGGAGTGTTATCTCTTGGATTGTACTGATCATTCCAAAATGTATGTTTCAGGTTCTATGCGCATTAAATTTCTTTGCCCAAGGGTCATATCAAACTCCCGTTGGACAGCAGTTGACCATGAACATGTCTCAACCATCTGTATCAAGGTGCATTGCAGAAGTTGTGGAGGCATTGAACCATCCATCTGTGTTTGGACATTGGGTTCAGTTCCCAGATTCATTCCAGAAGCTAAATGAAATAGCAAGAGAGTAAGTAACATTACCTTCATGGTGTCATATGGTATGATTCATATTATTTTATTTAGTCACAATAAATTACCTTTCTTTTTCAGTTTTTACAGTGCTTATGAATTCCCAGGGGTCATAGGTTGCATCGACTGCACCCATGTAGCAATTGTGCCCCCTACATCACACAACTTTGATGAACGCAGTTATGTTAACAGGAAAAATTATCACTCAATTAATACCCAGTTGGTAAGTACAATATTACTCATAATTAAAGTTTTAGTATTTAGGTAATAAATGATACTCTTACAAAAATACTTGTTACAGATTTGTGATGCTAAACTGAAGATTCTCAGTGTAAATGCATTGTTCCCTGGTGCAACACATGATTGCCATATTTGGAACAATTCAAATGTCCACACACTGTTGGAAAGACTACATGGCAGTGGTTATTCAAATTATCACCTTATTGGTAAGTCTTAATGTAAAAAGTCATAAAAACAAGAACCCCATTATTTATAATAATTAACAAACATTTATTAAGCCCATGTTAGCTAAAATATGTTATGTCTATCTTTTCATAATGGGGTTATTGTTTATTTTTTAGTTTGTTATTGTTTTTGACGACCTCCATGGTGTAAGGGTCACCACACTCAGTTCACTACTTGGAGGCCCCGGGTTCGATCCCGGTCAGGTCAAATTGGAAAATGATCTTTTTCAGTTTGTCCTGGGTCTTGGATGTTTATTTAATATGTATTTATTATAAAGTATAGTATTGTTGAGTTGGTATCCCATAACACAAGTCTCGGATTTAGTTTGGGGCTTGCTCAATTTGTGTGATTTGTTCCTATATATTTATTTATTCATAAAAAAGTAGGTATATTTATTGCAAATTAAAGTGTTAAAAGATTTTATTTCAGGTGACAGCGGGTACCCTTTACGACCATGGTGTCTTACACCAATACAAGACCCACAGGAAGGAACACCTGAATATAAATATAACGAAGCCTTAAAAAAAACTAGGTGCACTATAGAAAGGTGTAATGGTGTTTTAAAGGGCAGATTTCGATGCCTAATAAAAGACAGAGTCTTGCATTATTTTCCCAACAAGGCATCAAAAATAATAAATGCATGCACTGTGTTGCATAACATGTGTGTGGAAAATAATTTAGAAGAGACTAGGTATGACGACTTAGATAGTGAACAACTGGGTATAATTACCGAACTACCACAGCAAGATGATGCTCAGTCTCAGTCACATCCAAGCCGTGTCAACCCACAACTTGTATTGGGACGTGCCAAACAAGATCGCATTATACAAAACTATTTTACTAATTAAAATAGTTTTGTATAATGCATTTGTTAAGTGTATTTTTAACTTAATTTTTATTAAGGTATATAATAAAACTGTTTTCATGGAATTCACTTTTAATCATTTAACAAAACCTTAAAACTAAAATCAGTCATCACTTTAAATATTAAAAAAATAGTCTATAGTAATATATAAGTACAGAACTACAATAATTTTTGGTTTTAATTAAATTTGGCAGTTTAGGAAAAAACCTTATGACTAAAATCAGTCATCACTTTAAATATAAAAAAATATAGTCTATAGTAATATATATATACCTATAATAATTTTTGGTTTTAATTAAATTTGGCAGTTTAGGAAAAAACCTTTAAACTAAAATCAGTCATCACTTTAAATATTAAAAAAAAATATAGTCTATAGTAATATTTACTTACAATAATTTTTGGTATTCATTAAATTAGGCAGTTAAGGAACTACTGACAATGGAAAATTAAAATATTACAATTAAATTAATGATCACGTGACAAACTATTAGCTATTTGAATTAGCGCATCACTCTGCCTTTTTATTTCATAAATTTTACTGTTATAATAATCCTTTCTTATTTTATTTTTTTCTTGTAGCACTTGCACTAATGAAGCAGCTATGTCAATGCTCTTTTGAAGTCTTTTCTGAGCCATCGTCTTCTTTTGTTTGGGCTTGTTATTGCACTTGGACACTGAAAGTAGCAAATTAAAAATTAGATAATTAGTTGACAACTATTATAGATAGAAAGGATACCAAGATGATTAAATATTTGCTTTATTTTTCAAATTTGGTATATGAAAGGTAAATACAATATTTCACTTGGGTCTTAATGTAATAATGTTTTAAACTAGGCATACCTTCCATATTCTCCTCTAAATTCATAGCTGCTTCATTTTCCACAACTACCACAGAAGCCGCTGGCGGCACTTCAGGTTCCAATATGTTCACACAAGATGCTGCAGCGGGGGCCATCGGTGAAAATGTTTGGTCTATTGTTATAGGGCCCATAACATCTGAAATAATTTGATTTGATTATAATTTAGATATATTACTATATAAACAGTAGTCATTGGCATAACTTTGATAATACTACCTTTAAAACACACCACTGACTCCTTAGAATCACCGTGCCCCACAACAGCCACATCACTCATCATGTTCAACACAAATGTCTCATGCTCTGACAACGGCGGTGGTGGAGGTCCTCCACCTGTCAAATTTAGGGTACGACGAATGAAGGCCTGTTTTTTTTTGGTTTTTGACTTCATGTCTTGCCATGTCTGAAAGAAAGTTTGAAATCAAAATCATACAACTTTTTGTTATCACACTTTACTATTATTAAGAGTTGATGGCCCACGGCCGGGCCCTGGGGCATTACAGTTTACGAAGATCTCACAATGCCTTGCACAAAGTGGTAGAGCAAGTCAATGTCATGCGATAACTGCAATAGTTACATGCAATGTTGCACAGTTTTCGGCTAGCTTTTAGTAATTTAGTAAATGTTAATTGTCTTTATGCTATTTTTTCTAGTCGAACATGACTACGGTTGACTGACTAACCAAGTGTTTATTTATAATTCTTGTTTTGGCATATTATTATTTAAAAATTCGTACCTTTCGCCAGTCACTCCAAGTTTTATTTGCGCCTCCCAAACTATTTAATTCGTGAGCTATCATGCTCCACCTTTCCTCTGCGACTTTTTTCGTGAATGTAGACGAAAATTTGCCCTGGCGCAGTTCTTCGTCAGCTTCCAATAACTCTACTAATTTAGTTTTTTGTACCGAAGTAGGGTATTGTTTTTTAATTGACATATTTTTTATTTAAATAAACGAAAACTATGAAAACACTGAGTAGGTATCAAACAAACCACTTTCGCGCCGTAGCTTCCGACTGCTGTTGTTATGTGACATTGACATGACAGTGGCAGACAAGAGATGCACAATATTACGTTACGTTACGTTTCATTAATTTATTGTCCAAAAATCGCCTTTTATAATTATGAACCTGTTATAAGAGAGTTTTTTTATTACAATATTAGACCATAGTAATATATAGCAGATGAAGAAGTATTTATATGGTTATTAAATGAATACAAATTCTGAATTTGTTTATCTCGATTATGATGCAACACAATCAAGAAAATGGAACGCAACCAGTGATAGACATCCAAAAAACCTGCGACATTTATCTCTATTGATCCCGAGAATACGCATTTTAAAAATTGTAGACATTTTTGTGACATTTACAGTAGACATTTAAAATTAGACATTATTTCGAATTAGAGATATCTCGCAAGAATTGAGAATCGCCTTCCAGGTTGGCAGAACTGTCTGTGATATGGAAACACAGTTCAAAGGTTCAAATTCAAATAATCATGTGGGTATCTATAATATTGATGTCTTCAAATATCGATCGAGTTCACGATACGATGTACTTACAAAGTTTCAAATTCGTAACTATAATGTTTCTGAGTCACAGTGCACTAATACGATTATAAATTAATTACTTGCGTCTTAAAATGTTCATTCAATAAGCCAAACACTGATACTCAAATGAAATCTTCCGTATATCTTCTTTCGAACACCCAACACAATTTATGGTCGTAAATGTTTTTAATGTTATTTTACTAAGTGGCAAACGATATCACTGAATATTAAACGTAATCTGAGTTTACTGGTATACTTTTAAACCAACTTTACAGATTCGTTTTGTATGGCACTTTTGCACCTCGCTCGATAGTTAGCTAAAGGCGAAGTCTTTAGAAAAGGCCACCATTACAGAAGCCAACAATTGTTAAAATAGTATTTCTCAGTTTGACGGCCTCCGTAAGTGCTTTTTCATGCCCCGCTTATAAGAGAAAACACATGTGTTTGTAGAAAATATCAAATGTATTGTGCTCCAAGGAATAGGTGTGCTAAATCATTTTATTCTCAAAGGAAGCGTAAGGACACCTAAGCTTCTGTATAGGTAAGGAAAGGGTGGCATGATTGGAAGAGCTCATCAGAACACTTATCCTAGTAAATCAGTAGAAAATACCGTTATTGTTGTGATCTTGCTAACATCGATTGAAAAATATGCTAATTATTAACATTAAAACCTTAAAGTTACATATTTCTCGACGAAACCCGTCGAGAAACATGTAACATTGGTAATTAAATAAAACTTTATTTTCTTTCGTTTTCATTCTGAAGCTATCAAATAACTGTTATTATTAAGCTTATAACGTCACAATGACATTAAGAAGTCGACATAATCATCCAAAGGTACTTGAATATTTAATAAACCTAACAAACTTTAAGTCCTCCGGGTTCCGTATACAAAATATTAAATCTGGAGGAACCCTGTAGTGTTGTACCTCGTGTTTAACATAAAATATTAATATTTTGTAAGTATTAAGTGTATGTAGAGAGAAAATTATCCAAAATACTTTCAAATGCAATCTGCCTGAAAGTATAATCAACATGACCCATCCGTTATGAAGTCAATAAGGTCCATTGATAAGATACACGAATCAAAACGAACAGCAGAGGTTATGAAATAGGATTCCATCTCCCGACTAAACTGAACCCTAAAAATTTACTCTAAGCAACTAAAAACGCTTATTATTATAGCAAGCAGAAGTTTCGTAGCCTAATTAATTTCAAGTACGTAAATGTGAAGAAAACTTTACCTATTTTCTATTAAGTGATCTTCCGGGTGGGCTCTCCGGCTGTAATTGCATCATTTCCAACAAATGGCTGTCCCAAACCCGTCGAGTGGAACAAAGAGTGACGTCATAATTCCATTATTCCATTGTTGTCACATCAACTATGATTGTCCAATAATTTATCAATTTATTGTTATGGATATTAGAGGTCGGTTCGTTGTCATTTTAGTGATGAAAATACGTAGTATTTGTATTTTCAAAATGTAAGTATTACTTACATTTATATTGATAAACACCGTTTTGAACATTTTCATTATAAACTTATAGTTGTTAAAAAATTGTAGTTCAAAGTTTATATTGTAGGTAAATACTATACTTAGTGGACTTGAAAAAATCCTTTGTTTGTGTAGAATAATTATATTATAGTCTATTTTATATCGCTAGAACAATCTCACAAACGAGAATAGACATACAGCATTCAGCATACTATGTGTATTACATAATTCGAATGCTGTGTCCGTATTTCAGTTTGTGCTATGAATGCTTTACGCAATTCTTACTAAATAAAATAATATTCGTAATAAAACTAGTATCGCCATTTTTATATCCGATCCGTTTTATATATTTTCTGACATTTCGCACGGTTTTTCGTACCCTTGAGACCGCCAACGCCGAAAAGTATTTACAAGTTTGAAAGCGTAAAAACCGAAATAAGCCGGGAAATAATATCTGCAAACTATTTCAATAGTTGAGGTTATTATTATTTTAGTTTGTATTTGGTTGTTCATTGAATGAAATACATGATATTTACCGCCGCAGAGGTTGTCAAAATCCGGTATATAGGCGCAGATTAGGAAGTATTATTACCGGCACAGTAACGGTGAACGTTGGTAACACATATGACAACATAAAGTTAACCCGTATTATAAACTTTACGACGTTCAGAATCGTCACTTTATACGACAGGCCGTAACACACGTGCAATTTGAAAGATTCGCTCAGAAATTGGGCCTCGATTTCGAAGCGAATCTTTCAGTAGTTTAGTGATCCCGCGTTTACAAAACATGTAATTTGAACTCGATTTTCGATGTTTTAAATCAAATCAATAGAGGAAAAGGCTTTGAAAACATGATCTGTGAAAACAAAATCTACGGTTCTAATGAAGGAAATTGATTAAGATAAAGATTTCAGGAAATCACTAACAGATGATTGCGTTATCAATTACCTACATTTAGAAACTATATTTTCTGAAGTTATCACACATTGAATTGAAACCTTTTATAACGGATTCTATCTAAGTCTCCCCGTGGCCAAGGCTAAAAAGCAACGAAATCGTGGCGTCGCCTTCAAGATCAAAAAGTTACCATCGTTAACTGAAGAAGTATATATCAAGACTAGAGTTTATAAGTCAACGCAAGTGTGCTTCACCCACTTTCAGCCTTTTAACCATAAAAGCCGCGAAGAATATGTTACAACAGTTTTACTTAGATATTACAATACTTTACTAATTATAACTCTTTAAGTTTTCAAATCTCACGTTTTGAAAACGTGGTCTTCTATATCGAGCCTTAGGTGAGCGTTATCGTAGATTGAGTAAATTACAGCCATTTACATCGCTCCCATTCATATATCATCTGTTTGTATAATGATCGAACAGTGCTATGGACCTAAAATATTTACGGTCATGTCTCAAGTGTCCATAAACTTGACATTTATTATTTATTTCAAGGCGACAGGCGAATAAAAATGGCGATAAAACTAGACGGTAGAACGAAGTGTTATTATATCTTGAGATATAATTTGTGGGGCCGAGTGTTTTCCTTGTAGTAGTCCAAATTAAATAACACTAGGTTTTAATAGGTATGCGAAATATCCTGATAAAATAATGAAATGGGAAATTTTAAAATGAGTGCTTAGGGCACAAGCACTTTCTTAAACTAACTTTTAAACTCTCGCGTTCCATGATATATAATTAAAAAAACAGGAATTAACGCGATCATGGTATGGGTACTTGCATTCCTTTGATTGCCTGACGTTTCGACAAGGTTACACCGGCCGTGGTCACAGGCTGACTGGCTCAGCGGTGCACGCCCGCCGTCTTCGAATCCGTGAGTTAATAGGTTCTTCATCTACTCGCACGTTTTCAATATTTTCTTTTCTTTACACCTTTACAGTGAAAAAATGTAAGTTGTGCCAGTGGTACCAGTTGCAATAAAATCCGGTAGTAATCATTATTACCACAACTTTTATATATCGGCGTTGAGGCTCGTCGACAATCGCAGGCGATGTGGAACATCACAGCCTCGGGAGGAACTTTGCCTCACTGTGTGTGTTCTACCGCCTATACAATGGCTTGTGCTCAGATGAATTGCTTGACATGATGCCCACAACTAAATTCTATCATCGCACCGCTCGTCATAGACAGGGAATTCATTCTCACACATTGCGACCAGAAATGGTGCGAATCGTGTTATTATAAAAGGAACTTCATCCCACACACGCTCAAGCTATGGAATGAACTCCCTGCTGTGGTTTGTGTTTCAAGAAAGGCATTAGAAGGTTTCTTCAGGGCCGGCAGCGCGAGTATGGCCTCTAGTATTGCACACGCCCATAGGCCACGGTAACCACTTTCCATCAGGTAGGCCGTGTGCTTGCCTGCCACCTAAGCGGTATAAAAATTCCCTATAATACACCCCCATTGCTGCCGGCGGGGGTGGTTATATCGGACTTGAACCGACGAAAACCACATGCTGTCTTGGGGGCATCAATTGCCAAGGGTATCTGGCATATCCCTCTAGCTGATTCTGTTATAAGTATGCGTACACCCGCCTCCTCCGTTTTTAAACAGTCATACACTAATGTCATCAAATAAACACTTTTGTTTTAAATTTACATCATGACTCAGATAGGTATAATCTATTTAATGTTTTCTAAACATCACTCACAGAAAGAAAACTATCCCTACATTGTGCTATTGTATAATAATATTAGATGATACATTTCTTTACAAAGTGTGTCATTAAGTCTGATTCACTTGGAGGAACAAAGAGCCACTAATACAATTCAATGTAAGTAATTGATACTGATACTTTATACAATACCGTTACTCACAAGACGCTAATGGCAATCTAATAGATTGTGCCATGTTATAAGAATCATCCTGAAAATAATAGATGAGAATGGATTATTAAGTATTAGACATATATATTAACTTCAACTTCTTCTTCAAAATGGCCTCTGCAGCAATCGCCGCATTTTTACCAATGTCAAGTAAAATGTATTATTAATGGCGAGACGCCAATGTCAAGTGCCAGAGACAATTCGAGCGTCGGAGATGAATGACCTCCGTCCCACATGAGCCCGGGCCTTGGGGTGTTAGGTGGAGCCGCGTCATCCCAGCAGAAGCAGACCATGGCAGCGCCGAGCGTCGCCCAAATACCGGGGACGAGTTGGGGATCGCGTGGTCCCCCCCACCCGAAGAGGGCCAGATCGAGAAAGATGGCCCTGGGTCAGCCGGGATGCGATGGATATGCACTATAACTACCTCGCCTTGCACTGCGACCCACAGACGGCGTGCGGTTTAGTCAGTTTAAGTCCGGTATTACCTCCCCCTCCGGCTTCGGCGGGGTTGGGACCTGTGGGGATTTAAAGTTAAAAAGTTAAAAAAAAGTGTACCAGAGCTACGTTAGCCACGCCAGTAAATTTGTTTTCGTGTGTCCGCCCTCCACGAGATTCAGGTGGACGATCAGGATGTGTGGTTGGATTTTAGGGGGCTTAGATATATATTAAGAAGATCACTGATTACTGTTTTCTGATGACAATCGCTTCACGGAAAGTTTCGAAGTCCAGCCGCATTACAGTTAAGGCTAGCAAACCGACCCAATTGAGTTGGAAAAACGCTCAAAGAATGATGACGTTTTCAGTCAATTATCACTATATCCATCCATCTATATCTCACCACGCGGATGGATTAATAAGTGTGAGACATATTTCGAAGATTATGTATAACTGTTGTGAAATTCGGATAGGTGTCGATCGGGAACATTTTTTTAATATAGGATACGTCAATTTGATTTCGCCTCGCCTGATGGTAAGCTAATGGCAAAGTCTCAGGAAAGGGGTCACCATTACAAACACGTACCATGTTAACAATGTTGGCACTTAGTTTGACGGCTTCAAAAGATGCTTTTTCTCGCCCAGCTTAAAAGACCCGGGGCTGTATAAAGAAGGAAACATGCGAGCTGGTATGGAGTTCCAGGTCTTAATGGTGAGACAAAGGAAAGAGTCACCGAACCGCTTGGTTCTTGAAGAAATATTCTGCACCATATGCGGGTGACATCTAAGCCCCGCACGTGGGGTATCCGAAACAAGCTGAAATTCGCACCGCACAAAACTTGTGCGATGGTAATAACGCGGAGGCTAAAGTACGATAACCCACGCCTCAGCATGGGCGGGATAGACATTGGACTGTCCAAGTCAATCAAAGTCCTGGGGTTGACCATTGACCACAAACTTACATTTAACACACACGTCACAGATGTATGCAGAAAGGCGATCGGCATATACCACAAGCTCGCGCGGATGGCGCGGATCAGCTGGGGGTTACACCTCGAGGTGATCCGATCCATCTACAACGCGGCTGTGGAGCCAACGGTGCTGTATGCGGCCAGCAGCTGGTGCGCGGCGGTGGACAAGCTTGGTATCCGAAAGCAACTTAACGTGGTGCAGCGCGGATTCGCGCAAAAACTTTGTAAGGGCTACCGGACGGTCTCCTTGCACTCAGGACTAATCTTGGCTGGACTGCTCCCTCTGGACCTCAGAGTTCGCGAGGTGGCCTCGTTGTACGAGGCCAAGAGAGGGGTGTTCCAGTCATGGTTGGGGGACAGGGAGATCGAACGAATGGCCCCAGCCATTAGAGCACCTCACCCCGCGGAGCATATGAGCCTGGAGTTCACCAGTCTGGTAGACGAGGATCATTACAATCGCGTGGAGAACATCGAAACGCGTATCTTCACGGACGGGAGCAAGATTGAGGGCCGGGTCGGTGCCGCGTTATCCATTTGGCATAACGGGACCGAAACCAGGGCCCTCAAACTTGCTCTTTCGCCCCACTGTACCGTCTACCAGGCCGAACTCTTGGCTATATGCAAAGCGACCAGTGAGGTACTAAAGCGAGGCGCGGCTACGTTCGGGGTCTTCAGTGACAGCAGAGCCGCACTCCTGACAGTCATCAACCGTCACGCCCTCCACCCTCTGGCAGTTGAGGCTAGGCTGAACATCAAGCGGGGCTTGGTCCAGGGCAAGGAAATTTCCTTGTTTTGGATCAAGACCCACGCAGGGTTGGAGGACAATGAGCGGGCTGAGCAGCTCGCCAAGGAGGCGGCTCTGAGGCTGAAGATTGCCCCTCACTACGAGCTCTTCCTACCATGCGCGGTAACAGCTTACAGCATCGTTCGTAAGATCGAGGTCGCCGGCATTACAACCCAGTTGCTAACAGGGCAAGGTGGGTTCTCCGGATACTTGGCTAGGTTCAAGTGTAAGGAGGACTCATCGTGTGCCTGCGAGCCTGGGGTACCTGAGACGGTCGCACATATCATCGTGGACTGTCCGATCCACAGACGAGACAGGCACGACATTGAGGCTAAATTAGGAATCAAAATGATAAAAGATAACCTACCGCTACTGATGACAAATAAATATAGAGAGCATTTCCTAGAGTATGCAAAGAGGATTATAATAATAGTAAATAACAGAAATAGGAGGTAAAATAAAATCTCGTACATGGTATTGTACATCAATATCGGGCAGTAGATTTTAAGCACAGTTAAAATAAGGAAAATGTATAAAGAGGTAAGTATAAGTTAAAAAAGTAAAATGTAAGATAGATAAATATAAGCACATAAATGTATAAAATAGCAAGTGAGTGTGTAGGATATGTGGAGAAACTGTAATAGCATAAATAAATACTAAGTTAAATATATGTTATCATATAAGTGTAAGAAATGTAATAATCTAATAGCAATAAAAAAGCACCAGAGTCGATAATAAATTCCCGTCCTATCCCAAAAAAAAAAAAAAGTATGAAAGGCATAGTATGAAAGTACGAGAGGCATGTAAGCGAGAACTTGTACGGTACTAGAGGATAAGAATGCAAGCGTGAATAAATATACAACACAGAAAACAAACAAAATGGATAGTATAACGAATGCGAAGTGAACCCTGAGTGGGTTTTTCCTAAGATTAGGCAGTCTAGCTAGAGACGACACAATTAGAGAAGAATAGGCTTTCACTTTGTGAAAGGTGCAAGAAGTAAAAAAAGAAAAAAAAAGAAAAAAAGAAAGCCCCGCACGTGTTGTTCTGTGTAGGAAAAACTAATTGGAAGAGCTCATCAGATAAATACTGCCAAGGAAGCAACATCTCTACGCACCTGCAGAGGCTCGCAAGTGCTCGTGACCTCAGAATTCCCAATAATGCGGACCGCACGTCGCAGAAACCTGTCGAGAGCATCTAATAAGAATTTATATCTCAGCTGTTGCCCACCCATCCCGAATGCCCCCAAAACCCCATGACTTTTACGCGATCTAGTGCCATTTGCCGCTCAACCAACTTCCCTTTGGCAACCCTGCCAGATCCTCATTTATCAATAGTCTGGTGTACTGATATCAATTGGATTTGGTTAGGGTCCCACAATCCTAAACATAGATCCCGTATACCCACATTTCGCCAACTATTATGATTTTCGATGCCTCATAATAGGACGCGAGCCTATTGCTGTAATGCGGGCACGTTTTTATGCGCTGTAGGTTTACTGTCGGTTGCAGAACAGTCCACGGGGAACCAATATATAGAACCTAAAATAGTTCACATAAAATTTGAAGTATAAAATACTGCTTTTAAAAGTATACAGTTTTAAATCGAAGCGGTAGTCGTAAAGATTCATATTGCACGGATTATCCGCCGCTGATTCCCCATCAGCCATTTGCATGCAAATACGTACCATTTAATAAATATTACAGCTATAAAATACACTAACGTTTACTCTGCACCGTAAACACTCATTAGATTTTATATTTCTACGCGATTTATGACCGCAGTCTTCTCATAAAAATGCTCTTTTAACGGAATATTTAAAGTTACTTTAAGTGAACTTAAAGTCGTTACTAGATCGCAGTTACGATACGAAGAGGAAAAGTTACATAGTTGCAGTCTTGGACTTGTTTTTAAAGTAAACTATAAAAGCTTCTTCAGGATATGTCCACCTGAGTTCAGGCTTTTCAGTTTTATACGTGTTTAAAGGCATCTTTACAGGACAATCACTAATTTGTTAAGTTAATGCATTAATTAAGTGTAAAGCCGCGTACGCACGTACGAACAATTTTGTTGCGTTCCATGATACGTAACAACTTCGTTCGCTCGTGCGTACCACTAACGAACATCGAACACTCTGTTCGTTAAACATGTTCACGGCGATCCTATTTGTATGTTAGTTTTAATAAATGTTATGTAACAAAACTGTTCGCGTAGAACTTGGCAGGGCACAGGCGTTTATTTTTGTACAAAACGTTTTCCCACCATCTAGGATCCGCTTTAAACAATATCTCGTAAATAACTGCAAACACTAAGTATCTTTCCTCGACTTCTAATAGATCACTTTCAACGGCGGCGCCGAGTTCGCGAATGATATGCGTGAACTCGATTCGAACTATATTCGCGTCCGTGTTCGGACATGCCAAATATTATCATACGTACTAACCAAATATTCATGTTTGATGTTTGTGTTCACTATGTTCGTGTTCGTACGTGCATACGCGGCTTAATGTCGTATAAAATTAACCCACTATATGCCCAACATGATTAAAAATCAATCAAAACGATTGGAGAGGCGATTAGTGCTCCTTTATTATTCTCTGGTAGTGTCGCCCTGTATATTTCACGTCTAATGTAATATGCGTGTGTGTTTGTAATATTGACTGAAATAGAGTAATTTAAGTAAAATAATTATAATCACTTACCCAACGATAAAATACGAACCACCACCATTTTAACAGCCCTTTTACTATTCATGATTTAATTAGTTCTGTTAAATAATTTACTTTAACTAAAGGAAAGTAAGTACCCAATTACAGGAATTCAAATTAGCCGTGTTTTGTTAAACAGCACCTTCGTAGCAGCGAACGTTATTTGTTACAAGTGTACAAATATATGGCTGCGAAATGGTAAGTACTGCTATCCGTTCGTATCTGCAGTTTACATTACTTGCTGTATCCGGTTTCATGGACTCTAATTACAGGGTACCCACCCGCGGCGAACGAATCCTTTGCCACACAAGTTTTTAGGGTTCCTTAACCGAAAAGTAATGACATAAATACAACCAAATTATGTATTATGTATTGTTTCTTAAAACGAAAAATGTACATACCTATGTGTTTTTTTTTTGTTGTGTATTTGTTATATGACTGATATGATTGACATCTGTGTCACAAAGGGCCTAGCTAAAAAACTAGCGCCAGGTGCCAGTCTGGCTTAAGCTGAACCAGGCCCTATTCAGCATGCCTGCCGGGTATATGCCTATCCATGAGTGCTGATGGTTCGGGTTATTGCTAGCCCGACCCATCAGCAGAACATTATATTTTGTTAAAGTGTGTATTTTTTTCTCCTGCTCATTCTGTATCTCGTAGGTTTATGTTTGAATAAATATGTTCTTTCTATCTATTTTATTATAAAAAAGGGTGGATACAGCACTAACACTAAAAAACATTAATTAAAATATTCAATATAAACAGGCAAGTGCATGTCTTACTGCAACAGAACATGCGCTAATTAGTCAGTGCAAAAGAGAACAAAGTATGACTTCTATCATACAATATGGTACTTCTTTGTGTGGCGCACCGACGCGGAAGATCCGCCACGGAATTTCCTGTCAGCGGACTATATATGTATATCATACACCTCAACCGCCAGAGAGCTGAAATATAGACAGGCTGTGTATTATTGCCGCTTTAAAAAAAAATTTAATACAGAAATACATCTTGTACCGCCTACTTCAATTGTTATTTTTTAAAGTATTTAAAAAACGATAGTATTTAATCTTATAAGTCATATATAGTATTATTTTTATATTTATAATATGTTATTTAATCCTATAAACTGATGGTACAGAACCTCCCATGTGCGAGTCATACTTGACAGCTTTTTTTATTTAGTCCCGAAGTCAGCACGAGCCGGTTGTATAAACACAATGAATATTTACTATATTTTGTAGTCAGCCCTTTTTACCTTGAGCACGGTTTCCATAAAACATGTAAGGAATTAGCACATAAAGCAAAGTTTTATGATATATATTACATTTCTTTGGTTGTAATTTTTATTTTACTGTTACACACTTTATATACAAACAGGTGATAATATTGATCTATGGCGGCGTCGGTAGCGTAGTGGTTAAGGAGTCGGCCTTACGATCGAGAGGTCCCGGGTTCGAATCCTGGCCATAACACTACCGTCGTGAACCTACTCCTAACACAAACAATTTAGCTTAGCTAGAGGGGTTAGAGGGAACAGTAGTAACTTTGGTTCTAATATTCTTTTAAGATTTTTTTTTAATACATATTGTTGATTTATTTTTAGTATTATATTCAGTGATAGATTTCAATTCAATTGACACTATGATCAACATACGTTCATATCCATTCCGATCTAACCTTTATCGATTTGAATAGTAAGTAAATTAATTACTTTAAAATTTAATTTAAAAAGAATACGTTCCTTTGTCTAGTTTTCGTTTTCTCTAATAGTTGAAATAATAACGATCGTTCTCCTCCTAATTTTGTGTACGGGACAGTTTTCCAACTAGTTTAGAAGTAGATTTATTCGAATATAGATTTGATATTAATAAAAATAGGAATATTGAGCTAACTCTAACTGTGTGCAAACTTCAGGGACAGATGTCAGGGCTCAGGACCGTAATAAAACTTTTGCGTTCTTCAGGGATGTAGTTCCCAACTTGGCAAAAGTTTGTTTAGCTACACATAGTTACACATATTAGCTTCGTATATTTTGAATTACACCAAAGAACACTCTAGAAATGCGTATTTGAACGTTAGGGACTCTGCAACTAATAAGTCCTGTGTGTATCCAAATGTGAAAGTTTGTGAAGATATTTACTATGTGTTTGTTAATCAATCATGCGCAAATGGCCAAATATCTTACTAAAATTTGGTACATGTCTAGATTATAGTCTGGCTGCAATTACACATAAGCTACTTTTTATCTATCTGAATAGGTTCCTTGGGGTTGAGTTGAAAGCACGGGATGCGAATCCCATGCGGGCGGAGCTGCGAGCATCAGCTGCTATTCCCTTTATAAAACTAAGTATTTATGAAAAATAATGACATCTAACCACACATAATTAGTTTAAGACATTCGCTTACAAAAAAATACTAAAGTGACTATTTACAAATCGTAACTTAAACGTCAAACGAGTTGGCATCTCGAGTCACTAGTGCATACAAGCCTTTATTACACAGCATGAATACTTTAAAGCGTTCGGAAACAAGTTTGAATAAAGAACGTTTTAAAAGTAGAACAAAAGCAAATGAATTCACAGAAGCCGTGCGGTATTATGAGGGCTTTTTGCAAGAATTACGTTGGAACTTGGAGCTATGTGCGTATATTTGCGTCGTTGTGTTGCGGCGGTTTATTTGCGTGTGTCGCGCGTCTATGAGGACGTTCACACGAGAGAGCACGCGCGAACACTGCTCCCACTGCACTTTACATACGCTATTTTGCTATTTCCGCAATAAGGTCTCGTGCACACTATCGTTTGCGGATACGGATTTTTATTTCTAGTTACAGAATATGTTTCTGTAACTTATTATATACATTCGAATTCGATTTTTTATTTCATGTTTCATTCAAAAACTTTGTAGCACACAAAGTTATTTTAATGTCATCTGGGACATTAACATTTTAAGTCAATGTCGCTTGACAATATTGCTTCTGAATATATTATGATATTTAGAATTCATATTCTTCATTCGATCAAATTAGTCATAAAGCTTCTTTTTAGTTCTTTTTTGAAGTGAAAACTTCTTTAGCGGCGTTGGATGGGTGTAAAATGTTAAGGAAGCGTCAGGATTAGTTGACCTCCGAACCGTAACCGATCACTCACGTCATACAAGATTAGGTACAGACTATCTATTTTGCAAATTACGATAGATAGCGTCGTAGCTTAAACGGTGAGCACTTCGACTGTAAGTCCTTATAGTTTCAGATAGTTTCGGGTTCAAACCACCTGGCTTTCTGAAACTTTTTATGATTATTTTTTGTTTTTGTAATTTATTACTTTTTATGATTATTTTTTCTTTCTGTAATTTATTACTTTTTGTGATTATTTTTTCTTTTCATAATTTATTAATTTCTTCTGACAGAAAATTAGCAGAAAATAAGTGATAAGTTGGATGATTAGCGCTAAATTATAGGTATGATAGGTATGGTATGCTCTTTTTTATCTTTTTCTATGTATATAACGAAGAAAGAAAAAAAGAATATGTTTTCACTTCTGCCGGCACTCCCAGAGTGCAATAAGTCTTTTTTTATACGTGTATCGTTTGCGTTTCGTTGCATTTTTATTGAGTGGTATGTATAAATGCATCGTAAGCCGTAGTATTATAGTCTAACGACTACTGCGATAAATAATTACCCAGTCGCATTGATACGCTAATGAATAATAGACTCTATCGACTGCTGCATTATCATTCATCTTCGTCGCGTGGAACTGATTGCGTCTAGTTTTTGCTATTTAGAAAGATAACGGTAACGCATATAGTATACCTTGTGTGGATAACTACATTCGTAAACGCAGAAATAATGTTCTTTTCTTTTATTTGTGAAATACGGTATTCAGTATCATTAAGTACCACACACTGTATGAAGTACAGCGTATTTTTGTTTGATTTAGCTAATTGGCAAATAGTAGGTATAGCTACCAGCATATTATCTTGACCCCAATCACGTCACAAAATGTACTTTTTTTAACAAGAAGAATATTAGCAACTGAAATTACTAATTTTATCTATAACCCCTCCAATTAAGCTAAATCGCTTGTGCTAGAAGTGGGTTCACGTCGGTAGGGTAATGGCCACGATTCGAACCCGGAACCTCTCGATCGTGAGGCTCCTCTATGCTCAGTATGCGTTTTTCGGGTGACTTTTGATGATAGTGCGGGGTGCTACGGGGCGACAGAGGAGCTCAAATCCTTCAATCATAGTTTATATGAAATCACCCGCGTTCCTCGTTTCTGTCACGATTTAGAGTCAAGATATATTATACTAACTAAAACCATCTTAGTATAAGTATAAGTTTGCTTTTCAACATCAATCAATCAATTATAGGAGGTAGGACACGACGGTATTTCCGTCCAATTGAGCAGTCCGACTGGAGAAGGTACTCCGCCCTACAGAAAACCGCGGCCATAAAAACCTCGTGTTGTGTTCCCGGCGGTGAGTAGTGTAGCCAAAGCTCACTGGCGAGTTTTTGTGCTGTCAGTGGGAAGACTAAAGGCTTGTCCTGCTTTATCTTCTACATTGACGGCACAGAAACTCTCCGTTCCAACAGGGTTGGCAGCGCGAGTGTGACGCCCCATGGTGTTGCACACGTCCATAGGCCACGGTAACTACTTTCCATCAAGTGGGCCATGTGCTTGTCTGCTACCCAAGTGGTATATAAAAAAAAGACGGGTTGCACTCTGGGAGTGCCGGCAGAAGTGAAAACATTTTCTTTCTTTCTTTTTTCGTTATATACATAGAAAACGATAACAAGAACATACCATACCATACCTATAATATAGCGCCCATCATAGAACCTATCACTAATTTGCTGATAATTTTCTGTCAGAAGAAATTAATAAATTACAAAAAGAAAAAATAATCCCAAATGTAATAAATTACAAAATGAAAAAAAAAATCACAAAAGTAATAAATGACAAAAAGAAAAAATGATCACAAAAAGTAATAAACTACAAAAAGAAAAAATAATCACCAGAAGTGTCAGAAGGCCAGGTGTGAAACCATAAGGACTTACAGTCGAAGCGCTTACCCCTAAGCTACCAAGCTATTTATGGTTCCTTGCAAAATAGACAGTCTGTAGCTAATATTGTATGACATCAGTCGGCGGTTACGGTCCAAAGGTCAAGCGATCCTGACGCGAGTTTAACACTTTTTACCCATCCAACGCCGCTAAAGAAGTTTTCACTTCAAAAATCAAACAATCAATCAATTAGCCCACTGCAGTCCACTTTCAGGTCATCGGTCCATCTGGTTCGTTTACCTTCTCGCAGTTTCCACTCTAGGACTCGTCTGCTCCGACCGCCATCGGTCCTTCGACAGACGTGGCCAGCCCATCGCCACTTCAGCTTGCTGATTCTACTTGCCAACATACTCAACCCAAATTTCCTTGTCCCTAGGTACGCCAAGAATGCGGTCTACCTTCTACGATGGAGTCTCCAAGTTTATCCTCACACCACCTCTCACCCGGTTCTTATCGAAGAGAGAACCTGAGGGCTCCTCCACCAGATACAGAACTGCTGCAGTTTGCTGCCACTCTAGCGTCTACGAAGAAGCTATTCGCTGGTCTAGCGGATAGATTGTGTGAGCAGCCAGATTTTGCGGTGGAAGACAGTTCTGAACGCTGTTGGAATGGGAATGCTGTTGCTGAGTGAGTACCACAAATTATTAACTTAAAAATAGACTTCTTCGAAGTAATTGTCCTCTATATTTTTTTAAGAATATTAGCTACCGAAATTACTAGTATTCTCTCTAACCCCTCCAACTAAGCTTACTTGCTTGTGCTAGTAGTGGGTTCACGTCGGTAATGTAATGGCCAGGATTCGACACCGGGACCTCTCGATCGTAAGGCCGACTCCTTAACCATTAAGCTACCGACGCTTCTTTGCATCGTCATCATTATAGCGTTGGTTTTGTTAAGATCTGCCCCTCTAGACAAGTGGTAATTCGCTAGCTGGCGTTTGATGGAATAGAATGACGTATTTGACAGGCGTTAACGACTGTCATTTACGTCAAATCCCATACATTCATCGTTATATTCTACTAAACGCCAGCTAGCGAATTGCTACTTGTCTAGAGGGGCTGAAGCTTCTTCGATAAAGCAAGATTCTGCTTATTTTAGCCTTTGTAGAAGCGACAACCGTCTGGACCCCCAACCACCTTCCTCCGCCTCTGTTAATCTACAGGTGATCACTGTTGATCTTAAGGGGTACACCTCATACCATGTCTTTGCAACATCCGAAATCTGATACCCATTTTTTGTTAGAAAGATGATTGGTCTTGTTTAAAGGACCAGATCTGATAAATAGATATTTCTTTCTTTTTATTATTAACTAGCTGATGCCAGACGAAAGCCTCCGTGGCGTAGCGGTAGTGAACGCGGACGCTACGCAAAAGGCGTGGGTTCGATCCCCACTCAATGCAAATATTTGTATGTATGAATATGAGTATTTGCATTGGTCTAGTCGTGCCTCCGGGAGCACGTTAAGACGTCGGTCCCAGTTGCCATACGAACATCTATGGCAGGCGTTACGGGTAGTTGGGGTCCTCAAATATGTCTTTAATAGTAGATAATACTAATCTATATATAATACCAATTAAGTAAATAATATTTTGTCCTCTAGTTACACAAAGCCTTTGGTGTCGTCAGCGTCTCTGAGCGACCAAAAGTACAATCCTGAGCTCAGCGGGAGTCTCCCGCAGGACTCGAGAGTCACATCTTTGGCCGACAGTCTGCAGCAAGCTCGACAGGTATGTCAAAGTCAAAGTCAAATTCAAAGTCAAAAATGACTTTTCGGGGACGTATGGCGGTGGCGTACAATTTAAGTAACACGTATATAAACCTTATGTAGTACACGATAACGTCAATGACGTGACGCACGCCATTCGATGCGGAGGCGCGTCACTTTAGTGGCGGGACGTCGCCTGTAGGCGCGGGCGCAATTCTCCTCTAAGACAAAAACGACGTTAATGTACACTACACAAGGCTTATATTGTGTTACTTAAATTGTCCGCCGCGGTCATACGTCCCCGTCATGTCTCTTCTGTATAAACCGTGCCTATAACATAATGCACAGTCGACAAAGGAGCTACGGTTGCACCTTTACATACAACTTTCTTTATATCAAAAAGTGAGACCGTATCTTTTTTGTCGACTGTTCTTATTACATTTTGTTTAAAGATCCTACTAACTACGAATACTACATACATACATGTAAATAAAATTGGAGTGTCTGTTTGTAATATTGTAATAACCGTTTTTACTTCATGCATATGAATATAATACGGTACATACACCAAAATAACATTTATTACAATTTTTGTATATCTGTCTGTCTGTTTGTTCCTGCTAATCTCTGAAATATCTGACCGATTTTGATGGGACTTTTATTGGCAGTTAGCTGATGTAATAAGGAGGACCTTAGGCTACTTTTATTTTAGAAAAATAGCGTTGATTCAACGCCAAGAGATAATTAACATCCACGTGGGCGGAGCCGCGGACAACAGCTACTTTATCAACATAATGAAATTAAAATCAATTATAAAAACTATTCTGGCCGCTCGGTTTCATTGTGACTACAGTGATGTGCCTATAAGAGATCTCAATTACATCCAAGAAATAACTTAAAAGAAATATATTTGTAACACTATTTTTAAAGTAAAATTACGCTTACTAGAAAAGCGTCGTTTTTCTTCAGAACAAAGAGTGACAAACAATGTCGGCAATTCACACATTGAAAATTGAATAAAACTGCTGAAGGATTTCCAAGAGCTTAAGCTATCCTGTTACAAGGAGCCGCTCACAAAAATAGTTCGCATTTTCAGCTAAATTTAACTTCAAAGATCTATTCTTTGTTGGGTTCTGTCCTAATTCTTCTACGGTGAATACTGTAATTCACTGTAAAGTATATGATACATATTATAAATATTCTTTAATATTCTACACAGCGCTGTCTAGACCCAAAGTAGGTATATCTTAACTTGTGTGCGTTATGGGATTTACAATGCGAATAAACATACTTATCTGCACACTAGCTTTTGCCCGCGGCTCTGCCCGCGTGGATGTCGGTTATTGCAACCAAACGTAACCGATGTCCTTTCTCAAAGTCAAATTTACCCCTATACCAAATTTCATCATAATTGGTTCATTGGTTTAGGCGTGAAAGCGTAACATACAGACAGACATAAAGAGTTACTTTCGCATGTATAATATTAGTATGCATTTGCGTTCGTCTGGATGTTTCTATGTAAAAAATATATATTTATTCACAAAAAAGTATCTAAATAGACATGTTTATTCTAGAACCTATAGAACGAGCTATGCTTAGTTTAGATCTAGATGGCGCTGTGTAAAATTTTCAAATGGAGTACAATGTCCGAAAAGGGTGCCTTCAGTAAAGGCTCTTTTTACGTAGTGCTTAAAATGATTGACACTGTTTAAAAATGTTGTGCGGATATAAAGGCGCAATGCATTAAACTAATTTTATTCTTACAGATTATTAAATCCCTCTTTTTTTCTCTAGTTGCTTGTATCCTACTCGCGGAGTAACGAAGTATCAGCAGAATCGTTTATCATGCAAGGCGATGAGGCCGGCGAGGAAGGCTCCGGTTCAGGGAGGAGTTACCCTGATGATTACGATACTGAGGGCTCTGGGGACGACGGCTCCGGAGATATCGAAGGACGTAAGTGTACTCATTATCTAAACTATTTTATTAAAACTAAGTACTATATATTATATAACTATTACATTAAAACTAAACTATTTGAATAATATATCTCGCAGTGGTGAAGGTAAAAAAAACGACGGGTTGCACTCCGGGAGTGCCGGCAGAAGTGAAAACTTGAATATTAACGTTGTGCATTTTTGATATTTTGGAATGGTTAGGGAATAATTTTTGCACGAATTGCTTTAATTTTTCCATATCTTAAACACTTTATATACACGAATTTTACAAATACACAGCAGTGTGGCCACTACACAGACGGTCGAGCCATCAGCTGTCACCGTCCATGGATGCGCGTGGCACACGTGTAACATAAACACACACGAACATTTGCGCAAGCGCCCTGCGCCGTCTTACGAATTTTCGATCATGTCACGCGTCCTGAAGCGAGTTTACATTTTTTAACCATTACAAAAAAAAGTGTACAACGCCGCTAAAGACGTTTTCACTTCAAAAATTTTCAGAAGGGAAGCCGGTGAAAAAAAAGGACTTTCCTTGATCTAGTTTGTAATACACTATGTGAATCATTAGAAAGCCGGTAGGAATTGGGTAATAGGGACCCCTCGCCAATAGTATCTCATCGGCATCCAGAAAAAAAAACAGATTTATTTTTTCAAATTTATTTGATCTCCTATACTCTGACCACTGTAGTCCCGGTTGCAACCAAAGCCCAGCCCCTCTAGACAAGTGGCAACACGTTGGCCGACGTTTGATGGAATAGAATGACGAATTTATGTGATTTGACGTTTATGACACGCGTTAACGACTGTCAGATACGTCAAATCCCATACATTCGTCATTCTATTCTACAAAACTCCGGCCAACAATGTGCCACTTGTCTAGAGGGGCAGATTTCGCTATCCTAGGTATCTTTATAAAACGTTTAGATAAGTACCTACCCTATTTTACATTTAGATAACTTCGTTAGTCTGCTCGAATGTAATTTAGCAAGCTTATGAAAGGTTAGAAAATAAGATAATATTTACTTAGCTTTCCACAATTCTGTTCTTCTATCTAACATCCAAAGTTCGAACTTAAATCTTTTATTTAATTTAAATATAATATGTAACATTGAATTAAACTTTAAAGCATTTAGCATGCAAACTATTTAAATTCATTAAGATAGGAAAAACTTTGAATTGATTCATGTGGGATCGCAGGTTCGAATCCCGCCTGAACTAATACAAAATATTTTTATTTGTGTAACATTTTTATTAAATACCTGTGTTCTTTTTAATAGGAAGCAGACCTGACATCAGCGATTCGACCCCAGATGTAACGACACCTCGAACGGGCTCAGGTGTCGCTGTAAACCCTTCGCAACTTACCTTACTCCTTCTTGTCGCTTACATCGCAATAACTCGCACTACCTAAGCGACACACAACCCACGTTAAAGAATAATCATATCATTTTTAAGACGTCATGTGTGCGAGAACGCGTGTTTGACTGCTAAACAGTAGTAGACTATAAAAGACATACGACGCCCCCTGACGTCTAGTGCGATCGTTCTCTAGCTAGTCCCCGAACTATGTTAGTATTAAAGTCCGATGCCAGATTTCCGCGTTTTACAAAGATATTTGTATAATATTTTTAACTGAACATGTATTTAACGCCTTTAATTTTAACTATTAGTATTTTTTAAGGATATTTAAGCACATTTCGCTATTTGACTACAATATTTTGTAATTGATTTTAGGCTTACTAAACATTTATATGCGATTGTTTATAGCGACATCATAGATTTTAAGTGAGAATAATAATTAACTAGATTTACAGATGCTTGAGAAAATATTTATGAAACACTCTTTTAAACTGTGATATCTTTTGCGAAAAATTGGTAAATCGTAGTTAAATATTATTGCACGTTACAATCAAATTATTATCGAATGAACTATTTATCATTATTTTACCTGGAGGCTTAGAAGTTCTAAAAAAATATCAACTATGGTGTTTCTTTACCAAAAATTGCATAAGATCGTACGTTTTTGCTGCAAAATCAATTATAAAATTATTATGCATCAAATCACACCCAGACGTTTATACACGTCCACTAATTTTCAAAGAGTATATTTCATATCGGTCTCGTCTTCATTTTGTAAATATTTTGTTTTGAAGAATCTTCGTAGGATTAGTTGATAATATACATTATAAAGGAAGCTTTACTATACTTCTGCATTTAAAAACTTCAAAGTGATTGTGAAAATTTATTGTCATAATAATAATAAATTATTTGAGAGAACTTTAAGCGTTGTTGAACACTAGCTGATGGGCAATAATTTTATTAAGAAAAAGTATAACGACTAGAAGCGAGTGATAACTCTAAAATTAAGGATTTTGTGTACAGAGTGTGTAAATACCTGAAATCCTACTGATCTAGGTGCTTAGCTAGTAAATATATTTTGTTGCCATATTAATATTACGGATATTATTATTTATAATATTAATTAAGTCATTATTTAAACTAATATTATGTTATGTGATACAGGTTAGTTGTTAAGTTAGATATTAGTGGCATTTT
The DNA here is from genome assembly GCA_949126895.1 of Eilema caniola. Classification (NCBI taxonomy): domain Eukaryota; kingdom Metazoa; phylum Arthropoda; class Insecta; order Lepidoptera; family Erebidae; genus Eilema; species Eilema caniola. Next base: position 9,727,080 of record OX421462.1, read on the forward strand.
ATTGTGTTTATTGATGACTTCTATGTATTTTTAGTCCCATTAGATACAAGAATTTTAGAAAATCAACTTTATCAGTGTCTCAGACTAGCTGAAGTGCATTTCAAATAACAAAATTTTGAAGGATCTAATGTTTATGAGAGCGATGATTGTAAGCTACTTTGCAAGATTAGCTCTAGGAACTGAATTACTAAGTGAAATTGACTGTTGAAATCTTATTTGTTACAACTTCAGAATTTAGAACAAGCCTTTAGTCTATTATCATCTGTGCATGACTATAGCAAAATTCTTTGTTAAAGAAAACATGATACACCCAGGATCGTACCTACTAATGAATTGCCTTTTTGTAAGTATTGTAACAATAATAATCTCCGTATTGTAAAAAATGTTATTATGCCATTGCATTGTGATGAAAACTTTTCTATCAGCTCTGCTTTTTTTATTAGACTATTGAGTTCTATAATTGCTATACAGTTGCTGTCAACATTTTTATAACGACAAATATTGTTTGTAATCATTATTTTACTCATAGAAGTCGTTGAACGTTTTGTTCTCACAAAATTATTAACTTTTGTAATTAGTTACAAACATACAATATTTAAATCGATCATAATTATCTAAACAGAAGTATAATCTTGTCAGTTACTTGAATAGCAGATAAAATACTGAATAAAATGTACTATTGTGTATTTATGCAAGAAAGCCTAAATTCTATGCGTACTGTTTCTAACTTTAATAAAAAGTAATTTAGAACTAAAAAATCAAGAAAATATAAAAATATAAGTTTTATCAGTAATACGTAGCAATAAAATAAGATTGTAAATTGCTTAAAAATTAGTGAATTTTATGTATAAAGTCAGTGACAGCCATGTGATGGCGGTCATGACAGTTGGTATGTATTGTGAACAATTACGTCAATGTTCAAATTTATTATCAAAGTTCGGCACTTCATTTTCATCACAATTGTTGGTCGGAAATTGTTGAATTCTGAACACCCTATTGTCCCCATTGTCTTAAGTGACATATGCACTGTGTCGTTTAAGCCAAAAAAAATCTCGACCAACGAGTCATCGTAAAAAAATGTGATGAAATCAGAGTTCCGAATTTCCTTAGAAGTCTAGGTATACAGAAATCATTGATCATAGATATGGATGATTGACGTGAGAGGACCAGGAAGGAAGCGGGTACATGACGCTACATCTTTTATTCATTACATTATTTATGAAAGGATCGAAGCAACTATATCATGACAATTAAGAAGTGCAGCAAGGGAACTGCGGAGTGATTAGAAACTATGGAATAAATAAAACAATTTCAAGTTAATATAGTGTGGAATAATTAATAAATGATTTAATGAATCCTAATTGTTAAAATACTACGGGATTGATTTACCGTACCTTGCAATTAATATCTACTTTCTGCTTAGATCAAAGCCTGCATTTATTTCTTCTTCTGGTGCCTTGCTGTCCTTATTATTCACACACGTAATTTCAATGTCGCCGCTGTTTCTATTCCACTCGTAGTTTCAAATCAATACGCGGTTACATTCGTTAGTTTAAAATAATTCCACCATTTTTATTTCACCCTTAGTTTCACGTCACTCCATAGTACATATTTCACCCGTAGTTTCTAAACACTCAGCAGTTTCTATTTCACCCGTAGTTTTTACTCTCTCTGTTTCATCGTGTGTAACGTCGTGATACCCAAAGTTCAATGTAAATATTGTTGGAGAATATATCGTGTGGAAGGAGACAATTGCTGTTATATCTGAGTATATAATATGGAAATAAATTCTGTACTATACATTTCTTTTGTTTTATTCCTGATTCCTTCGTTTCATACAGAATATATATTTGGGTTATGACTTTCATTTTCTTTGCTTTTTACCCGACTACGGCAAAGCAAAAGGGGGGTTATGAGTATGCTACCTACCCTATAAAGTAGGAGGGCCAGACCGAGAGTAATGGCCCTGAGTCAGCCGGGGTGCGAGGGATATGTCTCGAGACAACCTCACCTTCGGCCTAGCACATCGACCCACAGACGGCGTGCGGTTTAGTCGGTACGAGTACGACATAACCTCCTCCTCCGGCTCTGGAGGGGGGGTATTTCCCGCACGTAAAAAAAAGCTACCCTATAAAGTAATCAATCATAAGTCTTAGACAAAAGTTGCATATGACCACGGTTATTCTCTGATCAGCTCTATGTATAGTATGTATTAAAAAAAGTACAAATATATAACGTGTAAGTTGTTTATTTAATAGATGTAGAGTGAATAGTAGTTTGTACAAACATTTTCAGGTGAAAATATTTTCTCGTTTCATACATTTGAGAGCACAACTTTCAAGTAGTCAGGTTGTAGTTTTTGTACTTATTTCTTATATAATAGTATAGTCATTTTACGTTGCGATTATTTTAATATTTTCAAGCAACTTATAATATAAATATATTCTGCCCCTTTACACAGACAATCTTCTATGGATAGGGCTAATTTTTGGAGTTTCATCGACAATGGTCATATATTAAATATTTGCACATAGACTAAATGAAGTAAATAGTTAAAATTTAGTTCCACCTTCTGCAGGCTTCAGTATTACACGCGTGCGAAGCCGCGGGTAACAGTCAGTTCAAAATATATTTATCATGAAAGAACGTATTCTCTGATATTACGTTTTGCTTTGTCTCACATACATAACAAAAATATCTGTATTTTAGTACAACGTTTTAGTCTTTAATAAACGTAAGTAAAGTTATGAACAATAAATTTGCTGCGTACACGGTAGTACCTACTCTTTATTTCTGTACCAAGTTTTATTTTATACGTACCTCCGTAGATATCTGGTACTAGAGTCTGCTTGTTATTCAATTCTCGAGAAATATTTAGCTTTAGTTTTCATATACCTAACTAACTGATGATTTGAATTAAATTTTTAAGCATTTTTTTATGCCAAATATTTAAATCGAATTAAAGCGAAAAAATTTGGAGCATCTACCGACATTCTTCCACTGTATGTCGCCTCAAAGAGTTATTTAGGAGAAATTTGATTTTTTTAGGGCGAGGTCTGGTAGCTTAGTGGTCAAAGCACTGCCCTTGTAAGGCAAAGATAGCGGGTTCAAACCCCGCCTAGACCGATTTTTTTTTTTTTATCTTTAATTCGATTTAACTTTGATGACTAATATAAAAGTTACTACATTTTTAGTAGATATAAGAGCGTTACAGAGCGTTGAAGAAGTGCAGACGCAAAATTCCTGCATCAGACTAATAACAGGTAGAAACAGTATATACCGCTACAACAGTGAGAACCGAGATGTCAGGTGAAGGCCTTAAAAGAACCGAGGACGGTAATCATCAATACATACGTGAATAAAATACGTAAATACTAAAATACGATATTTTTCAACACTCTTGTGAATAAAATAATACTAAAATACGAGTGTGACGCCCCTGGTGTTAAATGCTTCCATAGGCCACGGTAACCACTTTACATTAGGTGGATCGTGTGCTTGTCTTCCACCTAAGTGTTATAAAAAAAGATAATTACCCTTGCAGTTTTCAGGTTTTAAACATTCCTTAACGTTAAGGGCTTCACATCAATCAAATCATATATCGGACGTTGTACAACATAAATCATGTTCTTCATAACTAGTACATACTTGCAGATATTTTAATTAATTAATAACTATAATTTCAAAAGTGAAAACGAGTTGTGAAATCTTCGAATGGCGCCTGAGCGGTAATCACCAACTTTTCACACCTGTGCCATAATGTACTATACAGTCAATTTATGACTAAAGTGCTCTCACTAACTCCTCCCCATTGGCTCACTTCTTGTGCCTAAAACAGGTTCCCGAAAGCACTAGGCATACTGGGTAGCAACCGGTATTGCAAACATTTAAATAAACAGTATTGATTTTTGTCTTATACAAGTTGACTTTGAAACTCAAACATTATTTATTGTAGGTTTTAAGGAAGCGCCATAGTTGATTAAGATAGGAAAAAGTGAATGCCCAGGTGGGACTCGAACCCACGATCTTTCCCTTACAGGGGGAATGCTCTGACCACTGAGCCACCCCTCTGTAAGGGAAAGATCGTGGGTTCGAGTCCCACCTGGGCATTCACTTTTTCCTATCTTAATCTATTTGAAAAGATAGCATAGTAAATGCTTCATAATTTCATTCAAGTGCCATAGTTGTTAAGTAACCAAATATGTGTTGCCCAACTGACATATTACGACCCATCATGGTATGAAAAACAGTGACGAGGATTGTTAGAAAAGAGAACGAGAGAAAAGTTTCAAAAGATGAAAGAGAACAAGCCTAAAAGTAAATATCATTAGTAACCAATCACGGCATTACGCATTACTTCGAAGATTCTCATTGCATTATGGCCAAGTACCAAGCCCGGAGTTAGAAAAAGGAGAGATATATCAAAAACAAACCAATGAAAAGCTCAGGCTCCAAAGTTTGGGATGCGACTGTGCTTGGTGCTGGGATGAACAGAAACAAAGGTTTTTTTTATACCACTGAAGTGGCAGACCAGCACACGGTTCACCTGATGGAAAGTGGTGGTATGCAACATCACGGATGTCACACTCGTGCTGCCGACCCTGTAAACACAGAGAGTTTCTGTGACGTCAGTGTACTTCTACTCTTTTTGAACAATGAAAATCCTGCTTTGTGTTCAAAACTGGAATTTCATTGTTCAAAAACACTAATTTCAAATCATCCTGTATGACAAAAGTGTCAGATACCGTGGGAGTTGCACAAGTGTTCCACTCCTCACGTAGCAACAACGGCGGAGCACCAACCGGTCACATTTTGGTATATTTTATTCATGTCGCTATTGTATGCACACTGCATTATACCATAATTACACATTGCAATGTACAGTCAACGTCAACAGTGGTTTAACACAAGAATTTTTACAAACATATTTTAAATTAAGAAACAGCATAAAACCAGCGCGACATATACTCAACGGGCGTATGCGCGTGCGCCATTTATATTGTAATGGCGACCATGATTGGTTCACACAATAGGCACAAATATTTAAAAAATAACTTTTGCTTGTTTTTCCGCTCGTGTGAAATGCTGATTTCGTTTGCGCAACCCATTTGATAGGTTCACAGGAATAAAAAGTCAATTTTATATACCAGACTAACCTATCCCTGTACCTACCTACCAAATTTCAGCCGAATCCGTTCAGCTTTCAGAGCGTGACTGAGCCATAAATATCTTCACAAACTTTCACATTTATAAATTACCTATCGGTCGGATTATACCATAAAACGACAAACTAACCACATAAGTAACTCTCAATACATTTAACGCTGGTTGCTACAGGCAAACGTCTGAGCCAGCCAATCGAATCCAATGTTAGATAGAATAAGTCTAGAAGTGTATCAGGCGACCATTTCACGGAACATTTGACGCGAGGTCGGGTGACTCCGTCCGATTTATACAATTACTTACATGAGAAGGGTAATACTGACTTATCCGCAATCAATACTCGCTTATTGGCCCTGTCTATTCTATTGAAAAGTTACATCTATCATGTACGCAATTGATATAGTCATAAGAAGGAACCATATTTCGCTAGGTGCTATTGTTATTCGCCTTATCGTCCGTCCGCATATCACGAAATGTGTGTTAAAAACTGAACAAGTTTTTGGTTTTTTTTTGTCAAGCATAGTCGTATCTACTTGCAGTTTAAAGGATCAATTTAATCGTAGCGATTTCTCGTTGAGTGTTTGTATCCACTATAGCGTCGCTGTGTTTAAAATCGACATAGTTGTTCTCGATTGATTCTGATCTTCGTGAATTCTTATTTACATCTTGCGTGCTGTGTACCCTACGTAGTAACTAGTAACCAGTGATTCCGGGTACCCGTATATCTAGTATCACAAGCTGCAGCAACATTTCGACCTCCAGGTCAATCTAAGACAATTCTCGCAACAATTAAAGCACAAAATGTTATCTAGAATCTGGTCGAGCTCAGGTCGCGATGTCAACTGATTCCTCCATAGCGTGACTACGGTTTCTGCGAACTAAGAGTCACGCATTATCTAAGTATATAATTATATGAAATCCTTCGTCCTGAATGACTGTTGTATTAACGCACAGTCACTGATCGTTGAGACCTAAAATTCGGAGGGTGTATTCTACCCCTAAGGGGTTGAAAAGAATAATAAAATGATTCATCATCAGATAACATGATTCCTTGGTTCCATTTACAAAAAAAATTGCATAAACCTTTTTGAACAGAATTGATGGAAAATCAAATACTTCGACTGCAGCTATTAACAAAGTCGGAACTACATTTTGGCGATTTTCGTTTTATTGCTCCTGAGGTCTTCAAACGTCTATAACTATGTTCTCGCAAAGTTTCAAATTTGAAACTAAATGCTATCATAGTATTTCTAGATTAACAAAGTCGGATTTTATAGGAGCGTACGAATAATAATGTAGGTAAGTATGTTACTACAAAGTTCGCGGGGCTAAGAAGGGTAAGGGGCGCGCGCGCAACGGGCGGTTCTGCCAGTTCGCTCATTGTTAGCGGGGCGACTGCGCGTGCGTGTTTTATATTTTTATATTATTGTTTTACGTAAATGTGCAATATATAGTATAAAATAACAATGTCTCGATCTAGACGTACGTTAACGGTTAAGATTGTAATATGTGTCAAATCCCACATTGTTAACGGATTATTATTTTATTACCTGTGTCGAATGTACCACATTCTACATTATTGTGCGCTTTGAGTTCGTTCATTTTTGTTGGATATGGCACTACCGACTTTGTTTCTTGTACCTAACATTCTCGTTTTTGTCGGTTATGGTACTGTCGACTTTGTTACTCGTTCTTCTATTAAACGTTTTTGTCGGATATGGCACTACCGACTTTGTTATTCGTTCTTATAATGAAAGTATTTGTCATATATGGTAATACCACCATTTTTAATTGTACATTACTAAATTTAGATGTTGGATGTGTAAGTATCGACTTTATTTCTAAAACAGTTATACAATAATGTAGGTTGGATATGGTATATAGTGCTAAAATTAGGAAGAGTTGACTGGTTTTCTATTGCCTCATGTGACATTTTTAATTATAGGTATGTTATTTTAGCAGGTAGGACACGATGGTACCTCCCGTTACAACTGATAGGTATGTTATTTTAGAAGGTAGAACACGACGGTACCTCCCGTTACAACTGAGCAGTCCGACTGGGGAAGTACCTTCGTCCTACAGAATACCGCGGTTATAGTAACCTTGTGTTGTGTTCCAGACGGTGAGCAGGGTAGCCAGAGCTCACTGGAGAGGCTCTGTGTCGTCAGTGGGAAGACCAAAGGCTTTGGATGTCACCACTGACTAGTGCGGGAGTGAAATGTTGGCGCGGCGGTCAGGGAGACCCGGTGAAACGGTTAACCGCTGGCCGCCCGCAGGCTGTACGGTTCCCGAACCCGGGGATCACAATCTCCGTTCCAGGAGGCTGAACCAGCAGCCTGTGTAAAGTTCCCGGTGCAGTTGTCGTGCCGGAGAAGGAAACCGGAGTAGACTTGGCAGTATCTGGGAGGGGACCCGGGGCCCGTCCGCCCACCGCACCAGCCAATCACACAACCCTAGCTCGTTTGCGGTGGCGAGAAACCTTACTTTGTCTTCTACACTGACGGCATAGAGCCTCTCTATACCTCCCCCTCCCATTTTTACTATGGCCAAGAAAAATAAGAATAGACGTTCTACAGCGGCACCTTCATCCACAATGAAAGTTGACTTCTGTAACACCAGGGGCCTCCACACCAATCTTAACGAGGTCCATCACCATCTTGAGACAGCAAAGCCGACCTTATTCTTTCTGAAGGAGACCCAAATATCATGCCAGGCCAATACAGCCTACCTTATGTACCCCGGGTACAAACCCGAGCATAACTTCCTGAGTAAAGCCGGGTTATGCATGTACGTCCGGGATGACGTTTGCTGTCGCTGTCTAAACGGCCTTGAAGACAGGGACCTGTCCACTCTAAGGGTACGTATGGATCACAGTGGCCCTACCCGTATCTATGCGTGCGTCTACAGGTCCCATAGCGGTGACCTGGGCACGGCTCAACTGTTTGAGCACTTACAGCGGTCGCTGGACAGAGTAATTGAGCAGTACCCTGCTGCGGACTTGGTATTCTTGGGTAACTTTCACGCTCACCATGTGGAGTGGAGTGGTTGGGTCGCACAGAACTGATTTTACGGGAAGGGCTGCTCACTACGCCCTGACCTATGGGTTCTCGCAACTGATGCATTCTATCACTAGAAAACCAGATATCGAGACCCACAGAGAGTCTTTATTGGACCCTCTGCTGACTACGTACCGAGTGGAGGCACCACTCGGTACTTCGGACCACAGCGTCGTCTGGGCGCAAGTGACTCTCGCGTGGCCAGAACCACCGCGGCCACCTCAGTGGTGGCATGTTGGGCACTACAAGTCGGTAGACTGGAACGGACTGCGAGAATTCTTCTCGTCGTACCCGTGGAGGCGGTTTTGCGTCACTTCAAACGATTCAAGCTCTTGTGCAAGAGCAGTCGCTGAAGCGATTCTAACGGGTATGGAATGCTATATTCCCAACCAGCGAGCAAACGGCCAAACTTCTACCACTCTTGCCTTCCGCCGCCGCAGAAACTTGACGGTAGCCTTGCCCATGGCGCTAAGGAGAAAGCCGATCTTTTGGGTAACCTCTTTGCGTCAAACTCGACAATAAATGACGGGAATGCCGAGCCAACCATTCTCCCCAGCTGTGGTGTTTCCATGCCTGAAGTTAAAATCACGCAACGGGTGGTCCGGCGGGAACTCAAGTCCCTAGATGTTTGGAAATCGAGTGGGCCGGATGGTATATATGGCGATGGTGCTCAGGCGCTGTGCCCCCTAATTGTGCCCAGTACTAACGCAGCTTTTCGCGCTCTCTTGCTCTGCCTCGTGGAAGACTGAGTTCGTGCATCCTGTGCTAAAGGAGACAGGACAGACCCGTCCAATTACAGGCCTATTGCTATAACATCCTTTCTCTCGAAGGTTATGGAGTGTGTGATTAATACACAGTTCCTGAGATACCTTGAAGGAAGCGATCTACTGAGCGACCGACAGTATCCAAGCCGTCGTCGATGGCAGCTGCCAGCTTGAGCAGCTGCTCGGACCCCATGGACACAAATGCTGGTGTGCCACAGGGCTCCGTGCTGTCTCCGACCCTGTTTCTGCTGCACATAAATGATATGCTGTCTGATGACTCCATCCATTGCTATGCGGAAGACAGTACCGGGGACACGTGATACACGGGCCGTGCAAATATCTCTCAGTCTAAGGTGAAGGAGAGTCGCTAACAACTTGCGACCAAAATCGGGAGTATCCGATTGGGGTCGACTAAACCTAGTCCAATTCATTCCCACTAAGATGCAAGTGTGTATTCACCTCTAAGAAAACCCCATTTGTTGTAGCGCCGCAATTCCTGGGTACACCGCGTACCATTTCCTCGAGTATCGGAATCCTAGGCGTCGACATCTCAAGCGACGTCCAGTACCGCAGCCATTTGGAGGATAATGCCTAGCTGGCATTGAAGAAACTTGGAGTGTTTAACAGGGCGAAGCAGTACTTGACTGCGGGGCAACGACTCCTTCTTTATAAGGCAAAAGTCCGGCCCCATATGGAGTACTGCTGTCACCTTTTGCCGGAGCATCTGCATACCAGCTTGACCCCTTCGAATCGATACAAAAACGTGCGTTGAGGCTCGCCGACAATCCCATACTCGCAGGCGCTGTGGAGCATCTCAGCCACAGGAGGGACTGGCATCCCACACGGCAATAGAAATAGCACATAACCCCTTCGTCGTCAGTGGTTCTGGACTGTAATTACTTGTACTTTCCATTACTTTTGTGAATTTTTAACCTGTTCGATGTACTAACCGTACACTATCTTGATTTAATTTACATTTAATTGGATAATAATAAAACATATTATCAGTTTTAAAACCTTTTTTTAATACATAAGGCCTATGAACACCCACACATCCGACATAACCTTGTAATTACGTACCGTGAAAAATTGTTGGATGTGACACTTCCGACTTCCCTAGTACGTGAAATATTGTAGGATGTGCCACTTACGACTTTCATAGTACGTGAAACATTGTAGGATATGTCACTTACGACAAGTGTGCTAGTATCAGTTTCGGTTAACAATGTAACAACTGCTTTTTCTAGAATTTCCTAGATTTATTTTTGTTATTCACATTACGACCTTCATTATCTTTCAAAACTGTAGCACTACGCGAAATTTGGTTTCAATATATGGGCATTTGTGAATTTGGTGCAAGTTCAAAACTTTATTTGGCCGTACTGAAAAGTAGTGTTTTTGTAGTTCCGACTTTGTTAATAGCTACGGTCGACTTATTTTATAGAATTTCACCCTCTAACAGGGTTAAAAAGTGGTAGAAAGTTATTTTGGGGGTGATTTGGTTCGAAGCACTCACACACACTAACCGTATTGATATGACTATGGTTTGAATAAGGAAACACGAGTTGTTTCTAGGAGACACATGAGAAAATCCGGTGTAAATGTGTATGGGCATGTAGCACATATTAATAGGTGGGCCAGTGTCTCTCTCACCTGAGTTCAAAACCTCCAGTTTTCATTGCTTCAACCGACATGTGATCGAAGTATGTTCAAGGACTTTCAACTGATCTACAGCAGATCATGTTCAAGAGGATATCTCTCAGGAATACTCAGGATTCTCCGAAAGCGGGACAAAAGGGGTCGGTCGCTGGTCCATTCCGGCTTGGGATAGAGCTGACGCACGCCCAGGAACTCCAGCAGCTCTTTGTGGCACCTGAGAATGGCCATTCATGGCATGTCGCTGGTATAACTGTAGCTTGCCCCTCTCCATGGATGACGTCACGCTTCTGCGGGTCAGCTAGAATTATCCGTCAGATTTCATTAAGTGCTACATCCACTAGCCCAGCATGGGCGAATCGGCATCGGCATACGGGACATGCATATTCACCCGCTGAATAACACAGGGCCAACCCTGTTATTCGCAGCACCTGTGGTGTTACACCCCCCCCCCCCCCTCTCCCTCCCCCAGTTTGTGCTGTGAGGCCACACCGCAGTGCTGGCTAGCTTTATAAGAAGGTTATTGCCTGCCGAGACCTTTTGCTTGATATTTTCATAGGTCTTTTAAAACGTAAGGGACCTTTCCAATGTTACTGTCAGATATTCAGGGTACATACTGTTGTCAATACTAACGCTACTGTAAATGTTTTCGTTGGCAGGGCATTGGCTTTTCCATTACCTAGGTTGCACCATACTTTCGCACATTATCTTTTTTATATCTTCTCATTTGACTTTGTACGGGTTTTGATCAACATACTGTTTTTTTTTAACAGTCAATCAATTAACTGTACCCCTGTTTTCATATTCGTGTCTAAACCCCACGAATACCACGGAGCTCAACAGAACAATCGCCGTGTGGTGGTTTGGTAGTGGTAAAATACAGCCATAGAGGTAACGTCTCAATTCAATTCTAACGATTCTGTGTTAGTAACTTGAGGATTCTCAATAGATGACGCTGAAATCGTTTTTATTGAGTTTATGTAAATTTGAATACAAACCATCCCAGTGATGAGAATACTATGCCACGACAAGCGACCCTGCCTCGTATGACAAATGAAACCGCACCCCAGCGAGACAAACCTTCCGATTTTAAAGAGGGCTCTGAGTTTCCATCAAGCTATTTCCATGACGCTCTCGCACCTTCGTTCCGAGCCTGTTAATATTGTACTGCAGTGGTAATGGTGCGTTCTGAAGAGTTGGGAGACGGAGAAAGGAAGGTATTAAAATCGTTAACTATTGAACATGGGTAAATGTGGATACATGATAATGTTTAGGTTAAGGGTTTTTCAACAAAAGGTGGAATTTTTTAAACCCTTTCTCAGCGCTTGTCTAGACCATAGAAGATGTAGGTCTATATTAAGTAATCTAGAAAAATCTAGTAAAATACAAATCTATATTACGTAGGTATAAGGAAGACACCGTGACCCAACGTACCTTACGTTCAGAGGAAGTAAAGTAACTAGAAATGAAGATGCGGATAGCGGTGAAACACTAAAGTAACCAGTGACCATGGCTGCTGAGGAGCAACTGAAATTTGGGAATCAGTGTGAATAATAATAAACTTATAAGTAGTTCGAGTAGGTACTTATATTATAAAGAGGTAAAGTCTATGAGGTTGTAATGATAATTTCTTTATTTAGGAAACCGATTTCAAAAATTCTTTTACCAATGGCCATTGTGTACTAAATATTTCGTTTACCTCAGTACAAAAGTATTGAACTCGGTAATAACTTCCAATTTCAGTACAGAGACATTAATAGCCCTATTTAAATGTTTCATTTGATGGCGTGGCCATGTCGCAGCCATTTATTTCCAAACTGCCACAAACTTCGAGGTGCCAAGGATTATTTGAACAATCTTTAGAACTTAGAGCCCGTTGAAATTCAAAGCGTGATTAATATTGAGTTTCCCAAAACTAGAATACTTAGGTTTCCTCACTATTAAATGTGTTAACACATATTTAAACAACACGTCTTGCGTAGTGGTAGAAACTGTTAAGTTAAAGGTCACGCATTTAATTCTCGTGCAGTGCAGATATTTAAATGCATAAATATATATAGGTACAAAAAATCCAAGGACGAATCAAAACCAATCACTGACCAACAAAATCTAAGACAACCGAAATTGCATATTAGCGCTAAAGATAGCCGAGGACAGAATGCCAGCAGGTAGGTATACCATCTTCCTTTCCCATCATAATCAAGCCTCGCATCGAGAGGAAGTTTCAAAGTCGTTGTTGCCTAAGATTGTACGAACATATAAAGCGAAGAGAATTCGATCATTCTGTGATCCCCAGCATTAACCATACCTGAGCAAAAGCGCAGCCGCGGTCGACCACTCGCCACGTGGCTCTTCACTGTGACCCTTGAAGACCTTCCATATTGACTACCAGACAACCCAGGACAGAGTGTCCTGGCGCCGAGTAACGAAGAGAACCGACCCCAAATAATGGGAAGAGGCAAAGAAAAAGAAGAGTATAATCAAGCCTCGCAATTTTATTTCATTATTGAGTATGACTCGTACCTCCCGCTTAATCTCTCACGATTTATTGCGAAAATGTCTAAAAAGGAGTTAAAATCTTAGAACACGGTTTCATCTTTTTGATAATGTCTAATCATGTTTGTGATTAAGAAATGAGGTCTAATCGAGTTTATCGTCATCATCAATAGAAATAAACATTGAAGTGTCTGTTTGGAACGCAATGTCAAAATAAGAGCATTTTATACATTGTTATCTGTAAAGTTTCTATATTCTCTACTATATTGCAGACGAATTCCATTATTTTAGCGACAGCTTATATCAGAACCTGCACTAAACGAAACCAAATTATTTTCTTTTTAATTTTGTCTGTCTGATTGGGTCGGGTAATCCACGAAGGGCCTTTTACCGCGGATAGCTAATGTTATAAGTCGTGACTTAGGCAATATTTGTTTAAGAAAACGTACCTATTAGTACCTTTAGGACGCCAAGCAGTTAGTATCGAAATGTATTACCTTACTCGCTTGGCGACCACAACCATACATTTCAAAACAAACTGCTTGGTTACGTGACCGGCGACGTCACCCTTGTGAGGCTGAGGATTTAGACCACCGCGCAAAAAACTCGGGCGAAGAAGCGTGCTTAGCTAATATGTATTCAATGATAATTATTCGCATCAAATGTTTGAACTAAACCCCCTAGAGCGACATAATAGCATAACTAAGCGGCAGTTAAACGTAGTCAATCAATAAAACATAAATATATTTGCACTTTTTCGCTAAAAACGGGAATCTAAAATTAACATATTTGATTGCCACTTTCGGTTAATTTAGTTAATACAATTAACCTGAACCTGTATCACCAGTCTTGTCAATTAGAGTAAAGTCTGATAATTTTATCATTTAATTACCTACTAGACTAGTAGATCAATGAAAAATAATGTCAATGATCGGACAGCCTGTATTGAATCTGCACTTTATGAAAAAACTCGGACGCACCAGATTCGTTGAAATAAAAGTCTTTTAATGGATTCTATCGCGATTTACTTTACCTTTAGTACCATAAATTATCTCATAATACCCTATATGATGAAGTAATATTTGTGTAAACTTTCGACAGTATCTCAAAAAGTAAGCAACAAATTACTAGCTTGTATTTGGAACGTGCCATCATAGAGGGGTAGTGCCCATAATCCCCACGCTGGGCATGCGGGTTGGGGATCGCAGTTTGGTTGTGGGTTCGTTCATCGCTCGTTATCCATACCGCAATGCTTGAAAATGAAAGTTTCAATCCGTGCGTCCTACCCGTCTGACCTACGGAGCCGAGACGTGGACACTCACGGCAGGGTTGGTCCATCAGCTCAAAGTCGCTCAGCGAGCTATGGAGAGAGCTATGCTCGGAGTTTCTCTGAAGGATAGAATCCGCAACGAATACATCCGACAGAGAACCAAAGTTATCGACATAGCCCAAAGAATCAGCAAGCTGAAGTGGCAGGGGGCTGGCCATATCTCACGAAGAACCGACAACCGTTGGGGTAAACGTGTTCTTGGGCGGAGACCGCGACTCGGCAAGCGTAGTGTAGGACGCTCTCTCGACCAGGTGGGATGACGATCTAAGAAAGACTACAGGTAGATGCTGGATGCGGCAAGCTGAAGACAGGACGCTATGGCGCTCATTAGGGGAGGGCTATGTCCAGCAGTGGACTAATATAGCCTAACGATGATGATATAGAACGTGAATAAACAGACTTTAGATGCATGGTTTACTTCAAATACATAATATAATTAACATAGAAACACCCAGACTAATGCAAATATACATTTCATGCGTACAAATACTTGAAGTGAACGGGAGTCGAACCCGCGCCTCCCGCGTAGCAGTCGAGCAATCTACCGCTACACCAGAGAGACAGGTTAACTTAAAGGTCATATTGTTCAAAGGAATCAAACCTTGTTATATATAACGTCCGAGTATGTCCTTAAAAAAAATGTCGCTGACCACTGTGAGAATGTCCACCCGTCTAATACTCCATGTCATAAATAAACTAAGCCATGATTGATGTGGTGTCACTGGTCGTATTTAAAGTTTTTCTTTATGAGACACGAGTCAGTCACAAGAACTCTGCTCACGATGTAACTATGCTTAGAAGAAAACCAGTTTCTGACCTGCCAATCATTGTCTTTTTAGAGATTTCGCAGTTGTTATCCGTCCACTTATTATTTTTGATTGGTTTGTTGACTCGATTAAAATAGGAAAGTTTTAATTGGTCTAGACGTTGTTGAGCCCGCGATCTTTGCCTTATGGGTCAATGCTTTGACCCAAACTTTTCCTATTTTAATCAATTTGAATGTTTAGCATGCAAACTCCTTTAAAAATTTCATTTTAAACGGTTTGTTGACTTTATCGTCTGACCTCTCGATGACCTTTAGAGGCAGGCAGGCGCCAAAACCTCGTCTGTTCTTTTGCAGGTGTAGCGATTAGCAGACGTGGTTAACTTGAGCCCTAAAGTTACACCCAAATTTCGAGCCTGCCAAATCCATACTACATATAAATGGGAAAGTGTGTATGTGTGTCTGTTTGTCCGTCTTTCACGGCTAAACCACTGAACCGATTTTGATGATATAGAGGTAGATTAGACCTTGAGAAAGGACATAGGCTATGTTTGGTTGCGATAACCGACAATCACGCGGGCGGAGCCGCGGGCAAAAGCCAGCCTGACATAAATATACAAAATAACGTAATTAGACCAAAATTAATAACTTAACCTTCTAATCATTTCAACAAAATCCAACTGCCATTTTCATTTACAAAGTTTAGAATAAAGTACAATCGCGAACATAAATTGATAACCCTTGCGTACTCACAAAGATTTAATCTCGCCGATCAAATTCAATTCGCGTCTCCAAGTCTGTCGGCGAAATTGTCGGAAACAACGAAAACTTTATAGATTTGCTCGATTGAACTTCTCAGAACCATAACACGACAAAAGTGCTCCGTTCGATTCGCATGTCGTCTACCTTTTACTTACCTTTGCGTATTTTGAGATCAAATAAAATTTGTCTTTTACTGCGGAAACATTGCTTTTTACTTCTTTTTGTATTGGTAAGGAAATAAAAGCACACAATTGCCTAATCGAGTACACGCGATATCAAAACTGACAAATACTCTTGGGGATTATATTCGTGAAAAAGAAAAAACAATTAAGTAAAAACTCTTGTATTGCTTCGGTCATCATCATTTTACCATTTTTCCTGTTTGTATCCAGGATTCTCCCTTGGAACGTCCAGGGGCTACAGATTGCAGGTGAGATGGGTTTGGTTTCCAAGGAAAATTACCTTTAGTTTACACCTGAAAGGTATTTCTATACATTATGGAGCAAATTTCCTATAACTAAGCCATTGCAATATTTTGTATTGTCATAACCGTTTTTTTGTTAATTTCTTTCAGAATGCACCATTTGAATGAAGAATGAAAGTAACAGTATCGTTAAGAATTAAAATTTCAAGAGCGGATAACATAAACTTATGTACGGGAATGAGCGTGGACTCGGGGCTGCACACGCTCACCGAGGCGGGAGCTTGTGACGGCCCTGGGGGTGAGAGTACTCACGCTCTCCACCCTGCTCACGGCGATGGTCCACTGCGCGGATGCGAGGGCGGCCAGCGCCTCCTTCTGCGAGCAGGTCATGCTCGTGAAGGAGACAGCAGAGCGGGCACGGCGCAGCGAGCGAGAAGGACTCGCGGTCATCGCTGACCGCGTTCGAAGGCGGCTCGGGCGTCGGAGGGCGCAAACCGACTTCCGCCCTCCATGAGCGCGGGCCTGAGAGTGACGGGTGGAGCCGGTCGTCACCCTAGCAGAAGCAGGCCACGGCGCCCCGTCCCCATACCGGGGCCGAGTCGGAGACCCCTTCCGAGAAGGGCCAGACCGGGAGGAATGGCACTGGGTCAGCCGGGGTACGAGGGATATGTCACAAAACATCCTCACCTTCGGCCTTGCACATCGACCCACAGACGGCGTGCAGTTTAGTCGGTTCGAGTCCGACATAACCTCCCCCTTCGGCTCCCGTACCTTTTTTTTTCCCGCACGTAGAAAAAAAGGTACGGGAACGATTGAAGCCACTCTTATCGTTGATTGTACTTCCAAAATATCAAAAAAATCGAAAAGGCAATCCCGTTATGGCCGTTTATTTTTACGTTTGTTTATTATTGCTGTCCTTTTCTCTTCCCTTACACCAATAACTACCCATAATATTATAGTCCATTAAAATTCACGGCCATACAGCGGTTGCCTGAAATTTGCTTTTAACGTCAGGCCGTCTTTTGTACCTACGATTTGTACTGTAAATAGTACCACGTATTGTGATTGTTATACAAAAATTAAGATTCTTTTCTAGGAGTTTCTACACAGCACCGGCAAGGCCCAAAGTAAGTAGCTATACCTTGTGTGAAAGGTTCTAAAATGTGGATTAACATACTAAATATTTTCCCTGATTTTATAGTCGTTTCAGAAAAAGGAATTGGAGCTCAATTTCGATAGCAAAATCGTCTGGAAGTATTAACTCGGCGAGAAAAAAAATTAAAATACATAAGATGAATGTAGGTACAGTCGACAAAGGCCGAAATACCATTGCACCTTAGGTACTTACTTTACAAATTTTTATGCAAAACCGTGTCGCCTTTATCGATAAAGGTAATAATGTATGGGGGCTGTAAAAAAATGTTATTTTTTTCGCCGAGTAAAAAAATATACTGGGTGATTTTCACCCAGTATTTTTGAAGTGAAAACTTCTTTAGCGGCGTTGGATGGGAAAAAAATGTTAAACTCGCGTCATTACTTGACCTTTGTACCGTAACCGACGACTGACGTCATACAACATTACAACAGCTACAGATCGTTTACTTTGTTAATTGCGTTAAGAAGCTTCGTAGCATCGCAGTAAACGCATCGACTATACGTCCTTATGGTTTCAGACACAACCGGGTTCGAACCTGAGCATCTGACGCGTTTTGTTATTATTTTTTTTCTTTTTGTAATTTATTACATTTTGTGATTATTTTTTCTTTTCAATCAATGTAGTTTATTTATTCATGTCACCTTAATTCTAAAATATAATTAAAATATGTAATATTAAATAAAGTCCAAGCAAGTGCTAATGGAACAACCCGCCCCTGATCGCTCCCGGTGCAAAAGTGCCCATCACACTTGCTGCGTTGCCGCGCTGGATGGCGATGGCCAGTCTTTGCACCAGAAACGATCCGGAACGGTAGTCACCGGTCGTTTCGATGAGCCTCTGTCCAATCTCCCCAATAAAGTTTTTAGCCTCCTTGCCCCAGCTCCCCAGGGTCTCCACCGCCACCGGCACGAAATAGTACAGTGGCTCCAAGTCAGCGTACTTAAGCCTCTTCCGAGAGCTGGCGTCTTCCGCGGCGGCGGCCGGGGAGTGGACGGTGCGACTAAGGTGGCTGGTGGCTACCGTGCTGACACAAGTTGCGTCCCAAAGTAGGCACTTGCCATTCTTCCATGGCACCAAAGTCAGCCCGTCCGGTCTCTTACCGTCAGACCTGCTCAGTCCCGGAGGCTCAAGCACGCAGGGGACGTTTGCCGACACAAGGGCCCTGCGGACGATATCGTTCAGAGTTTTTTCTTTTTGTAATAAATTACTTTTTGTGATTATTTCTTCTTCAATATTCATTAATTTCTTCTGACAGAAAATTTGTGATAGGTTCTTTGGTTGGCGCTATATAGGTATATGGTGTATTCTTTTTATCTTTTTCTCTGTATATAACGAAGAAAGAAAGAAAGAAAAAGTTTTCACTTCTGCTGGCACTCCCGGAGTGCAACAAATACTTACATATTATACGTAGAAACGCACAAACCAACGCAAATAATTCATCAATATAATTATTTGCATTAGTTTGTTCAATACACGATACAAAAAATATTTGTACTGAGCGGGTATCAAACCTCCAGACCGCATAGACCTTCAAAAGTTCCTTTCTATTTTACTCTATTTCTGCCCCCCTAGGCAAGTGGCAATTATTTGGTATTGTAGTATAGAATAATGAATGTATGGGACTCACACATGTTTTCACGTGTGTCAATCCTCAGATGGCAGACGATAAGCGTCACCGTATGGCATCCGCGTGGTGCCCGGCAGAGTAGAATTTGGGCCACCCCTTCTCTTCCCATGTGGTGTCGTACAAGGCAACTGAGGGATAGGGCTGATTAACTTTAACATCAGACAGATATGTACAGTCCAGACTCAGCCTCAGACATGGCTCGAGTCAACAATAGTGCCCGGAATACGGCAATAGGCTCACCCTCTATTACGTCGGACCAAATACAGATTGGTGAAATGTGGGTGTTAATTCACCTCTGCCTAACCCTCCGGGGATAAAGGCGTGATTATATGTTTTTTTTTACTGTTAAATTATCATGCAAAGATTACAAGTTATATCAGCATTCCATAACCCACAAAGGTTTGTTTTGTATGCTGTATTACTCTCGATCGATACAAACATAGAAAAATAGTTCGATAACAAAATCAAGAATAATGAACTATGAAGAAACAGAATAATACTTTACTTTAAAATACTTGGTTCTGACTTAAACGATTTTGTTTTTGAAGTAAAAGTTCAATTTTTGTTTTAAGTTAGTTGCAATAATAACATCTCTCACTGTTGTGAGTTGTTTAGAGGAACCTGAAGTTAAAAGTGCCTTAATAACAGTGTGACTTTTTACTTTAAAAATTCAGCCTCTTCTAAGTGAAATGTAACGCTACGACATTATAAAAGAAAAATCTTAAATCACAACTTTGCAGTCAAAGTCATAATGACAGCAATAATACCATCCCTGAGTGAAATTCTGTTGACATAATGGTCTCAAAGTTCGTTCGTTTTATGACGTTGCTGGCGGCTGTTTCCGACTATTAGCGACGTGAAGTGTTGGCGATCACTGTCAGGTCTGAATAATGAAAGAAGTGAGCAATTGTCATTATTTTATTGTGGACATTTCAGGGAACTCCGTAGGGGTTGCAATAGAAGTATTGTCGTCTAGTAATGATAGTATTAGCTGTTATAGGTAGGTATATAATGATGAGATGTACGAATGCAGTGGCGATGGACCGATCGAGTGGTAAGTCAGAGGTTCCAGGTCGATTTCCATTCAGTGCAACTTTTTAGAGACGGGAGCGAATGTCGTCCACAAATATTACCGTCCAATCTTGAGAGGGAAATCTACATCACAGGCGAGGTTCTGAAGTCTGTTAATCAGTAAGTACAAATGTACCGGCTTGCTGGTTGGCTTGGGTTACACAGACCTTGATGGGGTTCCATAGGTGTATTAATGTAGATAAATAAGATAAGCCAATCTTTTTTAATTTTAAATAGTCGTCAAGGAACCTGTCCTAAGTTTTATTCACAATAATTATTTACAATATGTACATTAGAATTATTTAAATAAAAATATAAAAACAATGCATAATAAATACAAACCTGCAGGTTCAGGCATCAAAGAATTCCTCCCCATCGACGTCAACCGGGAGGGTGGCCAGGCTGGCAGCATTGCCACATTGAAAGTATTTTTATTTATTTGAGTGTCTCTTTAAAATTTGACACCCCCTCATAACATATGTAATTTGTTACCCTCTGAGTGCAAGCATCGCCGGCTTCCTGAACTCACCACTGCTTGCTCGTATCTAGACCGGCAACATAATTATTATTAAAACTGGCAATTTGGGCTTCCAAGCGATGGTTTTGGACTAGCATATTTTAAATTTAATCAACCTATTAAGTTCTCAAACGTATCCATTCACCTAAATTACCTAACCATTATCTACAAAACGGATGATGGCTTCGAATGGACAATTTTAAAACGATTGAAATCTAACCTTTTAGAATATAATTTAGTACCTACTTTTGTAAATGTTTCAAATCGTATAACAACCATAAAATATCACATAATTGCTAAAATAAGCGCGACGGAAGTGACATTAGCATAATGAGCATGTCTTGTAGGCGGGTTATTGACTGCTGTAGCCACTAGACGTCGTAAGTAATAAGGTAATCTTCTATTTAGATATGAAACGTGACCATACGTCCTAGTTTGAGCGGGACAGTTCCACTTTTAAGTGATGTGTCTCCTCTGTCCCCAAAATATGTCAACCTGTCCCAATTTAACCAATAAATGCGGGGCAACCTACTAGTTTTGTAGTATCTGTGGTGTGTCACATTGCTTTTGCAGAATCATAGCAGGTCATAGCAAAATCGAGGGCCTGCTCATCGAAATTCAAGGCATTTATCATTTGATTAACAGTTACTGGTGAGATCCGTCCTTAGCTCTTACCTCAGAGCCTGGGTTCCACTTTGGTTCTCTTCTTCCCCTTTAAATTTTACTTAAGCGCCTGGATCACAATCATTTTCGTCTCCTCCTTTTAGCTAAATAGGTATTTAAGCATCTTTTATGGTAACGATTTTTGATTAACTTTCTAACCCTAATAGAAAAGTTTGCAGCAGAGCCTTGTCCATTAGTTAGCAGATAGATCAGCTTTCAGCCCCTCTTAACAAGTGCCAATTCGTTGACCGGCGTATGGTGGAATAATATGACGAATGTATGGGATTTGACGTATCTGACAGTCGCTAACGCATGTCAAATACGTCAAATCCCATACATTTCGTCATTCTATTCCATCAAACACCGGTCAACGAATTGCCACTTGTTTAGAGGGGCAGGTAACAATTTGATTTTTATCGTGCACATGAGAGCACGGAGCCAGTGAAAGTAGTTATGTCAGGCTTTAAAGTGAGATGGGAGCTGATGGGAATACCTACTTTAATTGACGTTCGGCAATTTTGTCGTTATATAGATGGGAAGCCAAGCCCAACTGAGTTGCGGAACAGCTCGAAGTTAGTGACTTATTGACTTAGGGTTATAAAACACAACGACATCCTGCTAAAAGCGATAAAATAAATGTTTAAATTAGATACGACTTGTATCATATTGAGGTAAAACCATCGGTTGTCGCTTTTAAAACAACTTCATTACATAATATGTAAGTAATACGTTTTTATTTGCCAGTTTTATGTGTTGTTCTATACGTAATAAAGTACCATAATTTTTTTATACCGTTCTAGTTTTATAATACCTTAGTTAATAATACCTATCTGTCGCTCCTTAAGTACTATTTGTTACAAGAACATATAAAATATATACTTAATGACGACAATATTATTTTATATTTGTAGGACTACACACATAAAATAATAATTTACACAGTTACAAAATTGGAATTTTATTATTATATTCATGCCTTCACACAATTGCAACATTACAACTGAACACTTTTTATAGATTTGGAATATGAACCTGCACAGCTGTATTATCATAATGGAACCCATTTCATGCATCAGCTGTTCATAACAGTGATGTTTTTTTCCCTCGTAGTTTCAGAGACTTGACCAGATGAGGCACTTCTTTCATATGCTTTACAATAGGTTTAGTAAATATATTCACATTTCATCATATGAATTTATAACAGTTTCAGCGGTTCATGAGAAAGACTAAACATTATACAAATGAATAACTTCTATGTATATTTACTAAACGTGTTTTTAGACAAAATTTTATATCACGATTCCTGGGTAAACCGAGAACGAATTTTGAATTTCGAATTTAAAATGGGACACAGAAATTACGACGGTCCTGCTGCGAATTCGTTCAGAAAGCAAATAAAAAGAATAAACTGAAATGACAGATAGCCCTCGAATTTCGTGCAGCAACTTTACCACAACATTACGGCTGGAAGCAGTGAAAATCTGTTTAATTAAAGAGCTTTCATGTTTTTATTATAATCAGTGAAATTCCCTTGTTAAAATGTGCTGTAGGTTTAAATAAAATTAAAAGCACTTATAATCATTCGTGACATTCAGTCGAAATAAATTATGGCGCTTCTATTCAATTTTAAAATTGTTCGCGCGTTCCTATTGTTCTAATTTTAAAACTGATCATTTTTTTAAACATATTTAACTTTTTTCAAGTCATTTAAAAACAAGATTATCACAACCACAAACGTTATAATAATCCCACGCGCTAAACGCTCTTAATAAGATTAATATCTAAAAGAAAACAATTCATTTCTATCCAAATGCTTAAATGCACTTTGTACCGATCACAACAATGAACACAACTCCATTCTTCCTAGTTAGTTGACGTGCACCCACCAGACTAACAGGAACACCAGTATACTAAGACCCCAGGCACAAGGAAATTGCCCACAAAACAGCTGAAAATGAGCCCTTAGATGGGTCATTAGAGTTTGGTAGTTCGTGCCACCACCCACAGTTTGGTCTATTGTCTCTAGTCGCTTATCTGTACATTATTTATAATCACTAAGATAGCGTTCACGTCGGGATACACCCACTCAACGAACCTACTTGAACCCATTCGAGATTTTTATGGCTGTTTAATTGGGAAACTTAAGAATCCGGTAGTTGGATATTAAAACGAAATATATAATACGTCGAGAATGACAAATTTTATTTCGCCTTACATAATGTGATACGGTTTTGAATAGGTAAAAATCATGTGAAAAGCATACAGTTTTTAGCGATTCACACGTTCCCAATCTGATTTAAATGCTAATAAACTAAAGTTTTAATAAAATGCTAAATTAATATGAATATTAATGAATATTTATGAAATGTCCAAAATAGAAACATAAAATAACTTCAAAATTAATTAAGAATGTCATAGGATAATGTTTCACATAAAAAATGTGACATACCTAAAATGTCATTTGAAATAAATTATTGTTCACTCTTTTACTTCATCCGAAATTTTGTAGCCCAGAATCCACTTTCGTATTCCTGCTTTTTCTTGGAGCGCCTACCATATGACCCCCTACAACCCTGAGAGGTAAGCAGGACAGCAGATATACCGGTTAACATGTAAGGTAGACTTGAGCTTTGAAAATCTTGATGAGGCCGTCAAACACTTACATAAAAAGAAAAAAATATGCAATAGTAAATGAATGTAGTCTTTACTTTACAAAATAATAGACAAGTTAGTTCTAAAAATGTAGTTACCGTATCACGATTTAGCAAACTACCAAATGTAGCTAGCCTTATTTTAGAAGGTTCAATATGGATCTGCATAAAACTTAATGTTCTAATCTATCGCGGCATCATCATCATCATCATCAGGCTATATTAGTCCACTGCTGGATATAGCCCTCCCCTAATGAGCGCCATAGCGCCCTGTCTTCAGCTTGCCGCATCCAGCATCTGCCTGCAGTCTTTCTTAGATCGTCATCCCACCGGTCGAATAATTCTCCCAATTGTCGTTGTGCAAAATTAATTCTGAATAAATATGCATACTATCCATGTCAATATTATATATGCGAAAGTAACTCTGTTTGTCTGTCTGTTATCTACGCTTTCACGCCTAAACAACTGTACGGATTTTGATAAATTTAGTTATATACATATATACATGTAGGTGTAAATTAGACCTTGAGAAAGAACTTTACTAGGCAATGTTTGGTCGCGATAACCGACATCGACGCGGGCAACAGCTATTTTACCATAATACGTTTAAAGTTACGATCTTGAAGCATTTGTTCAATGTAGATCAAATATGTGAAGCACAAACCCAAGCACTGCGAGCCATGCAAATTACCGCCAGCTAGCAAAGTTTTTATCTCATATGCTTTTTTTTTCATCATAATTATAATGTTTTCAATACAAGGTCGACAGCGCGAGTTTGACGCCCCTAAATTTCCACACGTCCTTAGGCTACGGTAACAGCTTCCCATCAGGTGGGCCTTATACTTGTCTGACACCTAAGTGCTATAAAAAAACCCACCCGCTCCCTCACGACCTTTTAGGCTCTGCTAATCAGAGAGACATGAATTTAATTAACTTTTATTTAAATTCATAATCTACTTTGGCAGGACGCGGTTATTATAATTTTTTATGACATAATAATTCACTGGGATGTTTTTTTGGCATTCTGTTTCGTTAGGCATAATTATCGTACATTTATAAGTTTATTAGTACTCATTCGTTTAATCATTAGTAGATCTAAAGTTGAAAAGGTATAATTTTGTGTGTCAAAAAGTATGTTGTATCCGCTAGTGGATACATATATATGGATAACATGCTATCTATACTATTATGACATTATAAATTAGTTCTGTCTGTGTACCTACATTGTACTTATTTATATATTAAAAAAAAATACTTGCGAGGTTATGGACAGCCTCCGTGGCGTAGCGGTAGTGAACGCAGCCGCTTCACAGGTGGCGTGGCTTCGATCCCCACTCAGTGAAATATTTGTATGGATGAATATGGGTATTTGCATTGGTCTGGTCGGGCCTCGGAGAGCACGTTAAGCCGTCGGTCCCGGTTGCCATACGAACATCTATGGCAGTCGTTACGGGGAGTTGTAGCCCTCAAAAAATTCAACAACTCGTCTAACTGCAATGCTTCGATATCGCCTTTGAGTTGTGGAGTCTAACTACGGATTTGGGGGAAGTTACTGTCAGCTTCACGGAAAATGTTCAGCCAAATCCGCAATTAGACTGGTAAAAGCGGATGCGACTGGTATTAGCGCTAGGATGAAGAAGACTTGGAGATTATGTTAAATTGACTATTCTAAGCTGTTTTTTTATTCTTGTCTATTTGTTCGCGGTTTCTTTCTTACAAAGATTTTGATCTGCAATTTTATCCCTACAGAGGGCGCCTCGTAATGGCCAATTTTAGCTGTCATCTACGTAGATTTCATTGTTTGTCTCTTCAAATCTGACAGCTATGAGTTTGTTATTGTCACAGAACAGATGGTTATTGTTGTTTGGTCATATGCTGCTGCCATCTACAATTAGTTTTGCGTCGGCATCCCCATTTCGGTTATGTTTGATGATCTACGGCGGCGTAGCGATAGAAAGTGTGATTGCTACGTGCAAGGTTGCGAGTTCGATTCCCTTTCATTTTCATTGATTCATTTCGAAAATATATCTTCTTTTTTTTAATTTATTTATTTTCAAAAATATAATACAATCATTCTTACAATGTGTACACACCCTAAACCACTGGTGGTTTGTCCGGTATCTAAGTATCTAGAACCTGATATTTCTACCTATCCACTTTTTTTTTACGTGCGGGAAATCCCCACGGTTACCCACCCCTCCGGAGCCGGAGGGAGAGGTTATGTCGGACTCGAACCGACTAAACCGCACGCCGTCTCTGGGTCGTAGTGCTAGGCCGAAGGTGAGGTTATCATGCGACATATCCCTCGCACCCCGGATGACCCAGGGCCATCCCTCTCGGTCTGGCCCTCCTCGTTAGAAGTTTGAATCCAGATACCGCTGTGCCTCTCTACTTGCCAAATTTAAAGATGAGTACTGTACAGGAACATAAAACCGTATACTTATATATATTATGTACTAGCTGACCCGACAAAATTCGTACCGCCTCAGAATCAATAAAAAAGTTGCAATCTCCCATATTTTCTCACCGTTTAAACCTTCCCTAGACCTCCACGAACATATCAAGACCAAGATAAGATAAATACGTTCAGCCGTTCTCGAGTTTTAGCGAGACTAACGAACAGCAATTGATTTTTATATACAGGGCGTCCCAAAGTTATGGGACATGAAGGGGAAGTACCTTAAATATCGTAGATAGTGTATTTTGCTGAAAGAAGACTTTGTGTTATTTTTAAAAATTAGTAATTCTGCATTCATAGATTTTCTAAAAATTACTTGCTTCGTCTGGCAATCGAACCGACTTAAATGTCAAAAAAAAATTATAGCTAAAAAATAATAACTCTGCCTAAGTAACATTGTATTTTAATTTGTAATGGGGAAAGGGGAACAAAGTAATATTAATTATTTTAATCAAATTAAAAACACACATGAAACTGCCGTAGTCAATTAATTACCAACTCTTAAAAATAACATAAAGTCTTCTTTCAGTAAAATACACTATCCACGATATTTAAGGTACTTCCCCTTCATGTCCCATAAGTTTGGGACGCCCTGTAGGTATAAAGATTCCATATACATGTAGCAGTATACAAAACAGCTTTAAATAAAGACAGACTTATTCATCGCTTAGCATAATTTGGACACGCGCCACCAAGCTAAGATTTAATTTAAAAGGAATTAGAGAGAACAGTGCTTGAATTCGAATTAGATTATTTCTGATTGGTAAAACTTTCAGAAGCTTTTGCATAAATGGAAGGGAAATGACTTAATTTGTGAAAGATAATGAAATAATTCACAGTGATACCTAACGATTTTAGTTACCTACCTATTTTATTATTAATAATGTTGCCCGCGGCTCCGCCCGCGTGGATGTCGGTTATCGCTTAGTGTTGGGTCAACGCTATTGAACGTTAAATGTTTCTAAAATAAAAGTAGCCTAAGTTACTTCTTATTACATCAGTTACCTGCTAATAAAAGTCCCGTCAAAATAAGTCCAGCCATTTCAGAGATTAGCCGGAACAAACAGACGGACAGACAGAATATTTCGGTGTACATCGTATTATATTCATATGCATGTTAAAACGGTTATTTCAATATTACAAACAGACACTCCAATTTTATTTAGATGTATAGAAGATGTATAAATGTATAAGCAGATAATAATATAGCAGGATTTTAAATAATTACCTACATAAGATTTTGTTAAAGATTTTTTGTGTACAGTGCCACGAGCACTAAAAACATTCGAATTCGTAACGTAAACGTATCGAAAAAAACGAAGCATTGCGATTGGTGCACAGTAGGCAGGCGGCCAATCGTATTGCTCCATTCTTTGGATACGTTAACGTTACGAATTCGAATATTATTCGTGTTCGAGGCACAGATAATACCTAAATAATATACTAAGACATTTTAATAGAGGCAACTCATTTTTATCTTTCTTTTTTTTCTTGTATGTATTGGATGGCTCTGACACTGACTTAAATATATACTTGTCGTGGTTTTTTATACAGTAATGTTGGCAGACAAGCACACGGTCCATCTGATGGAAAGTGGTTACCGGGGCCTTTGGACATGTGCAACACCAGGAGTCACACTCCTGCTGCCACATAGATATAAACACAGAGAGTTTCTGTGCCGTCAGCGTAAAAGACAAAGCAGGAATAGCCTTTGGTCTTTCCACTGATAGCACCAAAACTCTTCAGTAAGCTCTGACTACGACTCAACGCTGAGAACACAACACGTGGTTATTATGGCCGCTCTAGAAAGAAGGTACTTCCCCGGTCGGACTGCTCAATTGGACAGAAATACCGTCGTGAACTACCTCCTACATCTTATTTACGATTTATATTAAAATAATATAACAGGCAGTGTCCCACCACGCCAACGCCTCGTTTGTTGACATAAAGGTCTCTAAAGTCTTCCCCAACAAAACTTTTTAAACTTTTGACAAACAAAGGAGATATTCTGACAAACGTCATTATTTATTATAATAACTTAAAATTAAAAATCATCCAAAATAATTCCGTTATAAGTTCATGAATTTATAATTAATGACGAAGACATAAACCATACAAAAACATTAATTAAAAGTAAAAGTCTAATAATGACAAAACGACATTTCGTGACGACACGCACGCGCCGAGAGCCGTCCGCCATTGCGTCCGATGATAAATAATATACCAGAGCAACGGTGTTAATTGACATTCGAAGTTTAAAAATGTCCATAGACCATTTAAGAAACTAGTCGAGTCGTAAAAATGTCTCTGCCCGCCCACGGCATAGACACTTCAATTTGTTTCACTTTAATCCGTGAAGCTAACTGATTAATGCCTTTGTTAGGCTAATGAGACTTGTCTGATGATGCATAATCAATAAATGTAAACTCGTGTGTCTCAGGTTTCTTCTGTAACCCAGTAAAATCAACCGTACGCCCACTGTTGAGTTAACTTATGGAGATTTAGTTTTTAATTCCTCTTTGTTTGACTCAAGAGTGATTAAGTACATGTGTGACTGTCATACTTAGAAAATTTTATTCCGCTTTTTAATCAGCTATTCGAAATTTAACAAACCAACAGGACTTCTTATGACGTAAGAGCATATTTACATAGAAAGTTGCCTACTTATATGAAAATCCATAACATTTTCAGTAACAAAGAATTATTTCTAAAAAGGTAGTATTATATAAAATTGAAGACCGCCCCAGTACGATCATGCCGGAGTTTACCACTAACCAGGGCCTCGATTCTACTAAAGTAAAACCATTGTCATACCACAGACAAAAATTACCCATTTAATTTTAAACTTTAAAGTCATAGTTGTAAAGTCTAATATTAAATGGCTTTTTGTAGAGTGAATGAAAAGTGAAATGTGACACTCTTTATTTAATTTTGGAATTTAAAGATTAACAGTCTTATTCATAAAAAGTTATGAGAGGTTTATAAGACTGCTATAAGGTGATCGTCGAAAATTTGTATTCATAACAGCATTTTAGCACTAATACGCTCTATAAACCTTCTATAAACATCATATAAGTTATGGAAGGCAGGAACCCACTATAGCCGTGCTATAAAGCAATATTAAGAGAAAAGATGGCCGACCTGCGCAACAGCTGATTTTACTTTGACAGCTGTTCTCAAAATATTGATGAAAGCTTTGATGTTTAATACTTATAGCATGACTATGTAGCATTGTTGCTTTGTTCGCATTACTTTGGTGAATTATTGAATATAACTCGAATATCTCTGATTTGTTTCCAGACAACATTGATATATACACACTAGATTAGCAATGGCCGCACCAAAATCAATGCCACCACAGGTCTGACCACGGTCAGACCTGAGGCGACTTCAGTTTAGTCGACGTTAGACAGTTCTGTCACACGTACGAACTGAACCGAGCGCGCTAAAATGGTGAAATGCGCAGTAAAATCTTGTGATTCTAAGTCCTACATGCACAAAAATCAAAAGGAATTAGTTTTCACGCGTAACTATACTATTTATACATTGATATTGACGCAAATATCGCTATAATCCAGTTTTAAAATTAATAATTATGATTGCCATTCAGTGTTACCACTAAAACATCGTTTTGGTTTACCCACATTATTGGGAGAGTTAGGAATTATGTCAATTATAGAATAATATTTTCTTTTCTTACTTGGGGGACTTGCAGTAAACTCGCGAGTGCATAATCCAAGTACCTTTAAATTTATATTGCGATCATACATAATTTAGGCTATTTATACGTTGAACACAAATCAGTTTACAACAAGGTCTTATAGTAATGACCTTCACACACGTTAAATAATGTCAAAATACAATTACAAATAGCATCACGTTCTCGGGTTCCCTCGCAACAACAAAGAAGCACGCGTACCTACCCTTCGAGACGTTCTGGCTGCTATTGATTAGACCTAGAGTAGGTAGTTGACTTGTGCACCGTCTAAAGCGAGCGCAGGCGCCGCGTATTGAGGTGAGTAGGGAGTTAAGGAGCCACCGCACGCGCGTATGTTGTATTGTCAGTAGGTATACTAGGATATACTTAAGATTTTTGTTAAGGGAACTAATTTTTTTTAAAAGATGTGATTTTTTAATTATGATGATGATGGGAGGGATGTTAAAAATAAGTAAATTCTTGACCTACTTAGACCATTGCCGTATTTCTATGGTTAGAATTTCAAACAGTTTTATGTGATTGTCCACTTTTGGTGATAAGGATCAAGTGTTATATAATTGTACTTAAACTAAAAATATGTTAGTTTATAAAGACTTTATCTGCAAAAGTTAATGTCATAATGTTGTAGGAATTGAGGAAAGACGTAACGACCATTCTTCTAAAAACATAAATTAAGTAGTTTTGTATACCTATTGAAGTTTGATTTGTCCATAAAGTGTCGGCCATTGGTGCTTTTACCTTAATGGACGAATCTTGAAGGTCGATATATTCAGTTGATTTCCTTTGGCACATTATATTTTCGAAGGTGAAAAATCATAAGGCTTATATTTACATACATATTATACGTTTTACTTAATTATAAACTATTTTCAAATATAAATAATTTGTTTCATAATGTACTAGTAGATACATACATACCTACATACCATTCAAAATCGAAACCCGCAGTCTGGGAAAAATAAACATTATATTAATGATTTTTATTAAAAAATTTGTTTAGAAATTCTATATTATCGTGGGTAAATATTCATACGTCTGTAAACACTGACCCACGATCACATGTTAATACTTTTGTCTTTGTCTAATCCCAGCGACATTGGTGTTCATGCCACGCGTGCGAGTGAGACATATATATTTAGCTTCATCATCTTCAATAGTTAAGTAGTTTTTCTCGTAGTTGCGCTTCTAAGCTCACAAGTGGCATTGCTTTTTGTGGCGGCGATTTGTACTGGTTTGCCACTCTATTTGTTTACCTCAGTGCCAGACAAGCTTTTATTATTATTATTACTAATCTAGGTGAGTTACTTTTTGGAGTTTGTGGTAAAATTGTTGCGGCAGAGTGTTTCTCAGTGTCTTCCACAAGCAAACCTTTACAAAGCCTAGATGTACTTGAAGCTATTGAAAATATTGGGAGTCTGCGATATTAGGAAGTTTTAATACCAATAATATTGTGTAAACTAGCCCACGCGCCGCCACCTTCGCGTTAGTGTTCGTGTCGGTGTTTTTATTTTACAGCACACCGACCCGCTCTTTCACCAGTTCTCGTAATATGATCTTATGAAGCAAATATTATTATAATATGCGTTAGTAATGCATAATAAACAGGCACATCAAATAACATGGCAGAAAGGATTTAATAATTTCAATGATATCTGAAATTTTTAACCAAGTTGCGACATTTTCATTTATTAATCTCTTATAGCGACACTATAGTTATCGAAGGTTTATAGAGCAGTTATGAATACAATATTTTAAAATACGTATGATAGCGTTATGAGACGTTTTAACTAATGTACGCTATAAACCTTCCATAAGCATTTTTTATGAATAAGACTGTTAGTCTTAAAGTCTAAAATTTAATGTCATTTATTGCAGTGTCTGTGGTATGACAATTGATTTGGCTTTAGCAGAATCGAGGGCCTGAAGATGGTAAATTAAAATTCTCAAAAGAGTATCTCATCATATTGTAACAATTTATATCATAATTCAGTATGCCTTTACCGATGTCTTCAGAGTCACTAGGGAACAAACGTGACCAAACGCGATTCATTTGACAGCTGTGTGACAGCTTTATGCTATTACTTAATTCAACATCCACATCACGCTTACATTGAATGTCAAGCTATTCAGAAAAAGTAGGTACATGCACATTACAATAAATAAATATAAAGAATTACCTACTTCCTTTTTTAAACGAAGTTTGCAATTTATTTTTAAGTATTTCAGCCAATGATGTACAATATGTACAAATTATTATAAACTGTAGATATGTTGTCCGGATTTAAAAATGGAGATTATTCATATTATTTAATTGTTTAAAAGCGATGCGTCTTTAATAGCAAATTCATAATAATAATATTATTATTTATAGTTACTAAAAATAATATAATTCATATAAATTATTAATATCGACGTATTATTAATGAATAGCTTCACCTTTTTTATGTAGTGCTTGCTCTATTTTTTAAAGGCGCCATTGTTCCTTGCATGACGTTATCTTTAGTTTATTTCAGCATGCTGTTATTTTAGGGGTGTCCTTATGAAACGATTTTCTAATACATAATATTCAAGATGGCTGTTCGATTCATCAAAATCACAGACAAGCCTTCTAAGCAACTGTGATTGGTACCTGGATACAGAAGATAAATAAGTAACTATAATAACTTTTTAAATTCTACTTCTCTTCGTAACTCACTTGAGTTAATACCACCGAATACACAATGAAAAGGAAGTGTCCCCGCAGCTATAGCTTGGGTGCTACAATGCTGTACAATACATCAAACACAAAAAAATATTCGAATTCGTAAAGGAAACGTGTCGTGAGAATGGAGCATTGAGATTGGCTGCTTGCCTACTGTGAACCAATCGCAATGCTCTGTTCTCTGTTACGAATTTGGATGTTTCTCGTGCTCGGGGCACCGGTGTTCGACATTATACACAACGCGATTAGTTACTGTAGGCTATTAGGTATGACGTGTTACAGCGTTCGTGTGCCAGCCCCTCTAGACAAGTGGCAATTCGCTAGCCGGCGTTTGATGGAATAGAATGACGAATGTATGGGATTTGACGTAAATGACAGTCGTTAACGCATGTCAAATACGTGCCATTTGTCTAGAGGGGCTGGTGAGCAAGAGGAATTGGTTCGAGTCGGTAGTGTAATTAATGTCCAGGCCCTCGATTCTGCTAAAGCCAAATCAACTGTCATACCACAGAAACAATAAATGACATTAAATTTTAGACTTTAAAACTATAATCTTAAAGTCCAAAATTAAATTAAGAGTGTCACATTTCATTTTTTCATTCACTCTACAAAAAGCCATTTAATATTAGACTTTAAAGCCATGAATTTAAAGTTTAAAATTAAATGGGTAATTTTTGCAGTGTCTGTGGTATGACAATGGTTTTACTTTAGTAGAATCGAGGCCCAGGATTCAAACTCGAATCTGTCGATCGTAAGGCCGGATCCTTAACCATCAAGCTACCAAGTAACAATGTTTACAAAGCAAACAAAAATGTGTGTACATAGCTTATCATTAAGCTGATAATGCTTGTACAATATATCAATTTATATCAATTTGTACATCTCGTAAATATCTATATATTGCCAAGCCAAAGATATTTCAACATTTCGTTGCGGTATGAAACGAATGCTATCAGAATACAACTGAAATCCCTTCGCTAACAAGTTTTGTAAATAAAAGCTCCAGTTGTATTAAAGCTCTCGATTTTAGGGCTGAACCACACTTCGTTATATTTTATTTGTTATGTAGTTGTACACAACAACACGTAACATGTACACGCATGTCATCTTCAATTTGTGCTGATGTGTCACACATGCCAAATACATGTATAGCTGTTGCCCTGGCACTACCAATTTGTTAACGTCCTTTGACGTGTGCCAAAATATCGAAAAAGTACGGCATCGGGTATTTGCTATGTACACAGGGCATAAACTATATATATATGAATTAACACTGCACACTTCATCGTATGCGAAGAAAAAAGTGGTACCTCTAGAAGAATTACACATAATACCTTCGTAACGAAGTGTGATGCTACCTTAACGGCCAAGCATTCGCCAATCCCGTCACGTTTCACGCACCTTTGCAGACGTGTTGTACATAAATAACAACATTCGAACGTTACACACCAGATTTGTGTCAAATATGGCTAACAACGGGATAACTTAATGCCAAGATTGGTTCAAATAATAACACATTGGGTACTTTTCATCTCTTGAATAGATTAGCGTGGGTTGCGGAAATGTAACCAGAATTCCACACACACACACACAAAGGGGATAGAATTCTAAAAATGTAATCAACACTTCCAATTTACCCTGTAGCTTCTCATAACCTTAACTTAAGCAAACAAGTCCCAGAGTAGAGACTGCGAGAAGGCATACGGAAGGAGGAGCATCCCCCCTCCCCTCCCCCTCCCTAGACAGATAGACTGAACGCCTGCAAAAGGTGGCTGGGATGTTCTAGATGCGGAAAGCGAAAGATTGAAGGTGATTTTCCACCAGAGGGGCGGGACGAGACGAGGCGAGGAGAGAATTGAAATTTGTATGGCAAATTTTCAATCCTCTCCCAGCGTATCTTTGGTGAAAACAGTGTGGATTGACGAGAATATTGACGCCTAATTTTTATTCGGAGTTTTCGGCATTGACACTAGAATAAAGTTATATATCGAGCATTGTGTGTGAGCTGTCTAATATACATTTATATATGAAGCATACGGGCGGCAGGGCGTGGCGGTCACGCGCGAGCTCGCGATGGCAATTTTTTGTGGAAAAGGGTCAGTGCGATTTCAATTCTCTTCTCGCCTCGTCTCGTCTCGCCCCTCTGGTGGAAAAGCACCTTAATAGGGAGAAGCCGATAGGCTAATTGATAATTGAACCTTTTTCTTGCATCTTGTTTTGCGATACATAATATAGATATTTTTGATACAGGATAGGAACTCATAAAAGCGTCTTTAAAAAATAAAGAAAATTGTGCAAATATTTATGCTGCCTTATGAGTCTGGCAACTTAACGGATTACTGACCGTGCCAATATTAACTGCCTGAATAATAAAACAGGCAGTAATAACGTTACCGGCTGTAATCCTTGTTATATTCCCTACTAATACCCTGTCCTTTGTGGTCGTGAAGCAGTTTCGAATGTATCCAATATATGTACAACTAGCTATCCGCCCCGGCTTCGCACGGGTGGTAGAAACGTTCCCGTGGAAATTCAATATAGCCTATGTTACTAAGGGTGAATGTAGCTTTCCAATGGTGAAAGAATTTTTGAAATCGGCACAGTAGTTTTTGAGTTTATTCATTACAAACATACTAAAATACAAATCGTTGCTCTTTAAAATAGTAATATAGATGTAGATGGAAGGAAGTCCGGCTAGTTTAGTGACTTGGACTGGGTATCGAGAAGTGAGTTTGAGCCCCAAAATCTTGGCAGCCTAATCATTGAGAAGGAATTGTACATTTGTAAGAAATATATTCGTGTAATACCAGAAAGTGTACTCGGTACTTATAGAAACCCATGAAAAACCTCAGTTATTCTAGTCTATAATTAATCTATCCTTGTACCAAATTTCAGCCAGCCCCTCTAGACAAGTGGCAACTGGTTTGCTGCCCCTCTAGACAAGTGGCAATTCGCTAACCGGCGTTTGATGGAATAGAATGACGAATGTATGGGATTTGACGTATTTGACATGCGTTAACGACTGTCATATACGTCAAATCCCATATATTTGTCATTCTATTCCACCAAACGCCAGCTAGCGAATTGCCACTTGTCTAGAGGGGCTGGCGTTTAATGAAATAGAATGACTAATGCATGGGATTTGACGTTTATGACATGCGTTATGCGCATGCGACTGTCAGATACGTCAAATCCCATACTTTCGTCATTCTATTCCATCAAACGCCGGTCATCGAATTGCCACTTGCCTAGAGGGGCAGGTCCGTTAAGGCATTGAGCATGATTGAGTAAGAAGCGTGTTCACAAATTTCGACATTTTATAATTAGTAGGGTGGTGGTAGGATGACATCTTACCGTACACGTCACTAAAGAAAGAGGCCTGTAGCCCTAACACGAAAATCTATCATAATCGTATGGGTATGGATTGGCCGCCTGCCTACCGTGAACCTGTGTGTGTGTGTGTGTGTGTGTGTGTGTGTGTGTGTGAATCCGGCCAATCGGAATGATCCGTTCTCTCAATACGTTTAAACTAGTTTTTCGTGCTAGGGCTACAACTGTTCAATATAATCAATAATGGTTACGAAGATGAGCGGTCATTACTGAAAGCCAGTTTCTGATCGAGTGTTACGTAAAACAAAAAGTCTACTACCTAGGTACTACAAGTGAGTCTTGTAGCTAATGGAGAGCCATTACCTACAAGAAAGGAAAGGAAGTTGTGAGATGAATGATGAAAAATCATCTCACTTCTAAATCGTCCGACGGAATTCAGTTTAATATACTGACGCTACATAAACTCTCTGTACTAACAGGGTCGGCAGCACGAGTGTGTTCCCTGGTATTGACATACGTCCATAGGCCACGGTAACCACTTTCCATCAGGTGGACCCTGCCACTTAGTTGTATAAAAAAAATAGTGAGTAATTTTGACCGCGTCTGTCCTTGGTCACTTAAGTCCAACCCGACATCCGAGCATTTATATTGCTGTTTACTGAAGGTAACAACTACTTACATTAATATATCGTTTATCCTTCGCTTCGGAAACGATTACAAAGTAAATAACTTTTTTGAAGGAACGTCTGAACCCAAGAAATAACCTTTTAGATCTTATTACAGATAATATAATATCTTATTTAGTCTATAAGGAAAGGGAAAATAAGAAAATATACATAATAATATTTGAATGCTATATCTCTAATATAATCACTATGTTTTGCTACTTGGATATCGTAGTTCAATGGTTCATCCATATTTGGTGTACAGATAGGTACTGTAGTGTCCGTACTGTATGACGAACCTACCAAGTTATGTCTCGGACATTCACGTGTCAACGATATGAAATAAATCATACATTAAAAAAAAGACGGGTTGCACTCTGGGAGTGCCGGCAGAAGTGAAAACTTTTCTTTCTTTCTTTCTTTTTTCGTTATATACATAGAAAGATAAAAAGAACATACCATACCATACCATACCGTACCGTACCGTACCGTACCGTACCGTACCGTACCGTACCGTACCGTACCGTACCGTACCGTACCGTACCGTACCGTACCGTACCGTACCGTACCGTACCGTACCGTACCGTACCGTACCGTACCGTACCGTACCGTACCGTACCGTACCGTACCGTACCGTACCGTACCGTACCGTACCGTACCGTACCGTACCGTACCGTACCGTACCGTACCGTACCGTACCGTACCGTACCGTACCGTACCGTACCGTACCGTACCGTACCGTACCGTACCGTACCGTACCGTACCGTACCGTACCGTACCGTACCGTACCGTACCGTACCGTACCGTACCGTACCGTACCGTACCGTACCGTACCGTACCGTACCGTACCGTACCGTACCGTACCGTACCGTACCGTACCGTACCGTACCGTACCGTACCGTACCGTACCGTACCGTACCGTACCGTACCGTACCGTACCGTACCGTACCGTACCGTACCGTACCGTACCGTACCGTACCGTACCGTACCGTACCGTACCGTACCGTACCGTACCGTACCGTACCGTACCGTACCGTACCGTACCGTACCGTACCGTACCGTACCGTACCGTACCGTACCGTACCGTACCGTACCGTACCGTACCGTACCGTACCGTACCGTACCGTACCGTACCGTACCGTACCGTACCGTACCGTACCGTACCGTACCGTACCGTACCGTACCGTACCGTACCGTACCGTACCGTACCGTACCGTACCGTACCGTACCGTACCGTACCGTACCGTACCGTACCGTACCGTACCGTACCGTACCGTACCGTACCGTACCGTACCGTACCGTACCGTACCGTACCGTACCGTACCGTACCGTACCGTACCGTACCGTACCGTACCGTACCGTACCGTACCGTACCGTACCGTACCGTACCGTACCGTACCGTACCGTACCGTACCGTACCGTACCGTACCGTACCATACCATACCTATAATATAGCGCCAATCATAGAACCTATCACTAATTTTCTGTCAGAAGAAATTAATACATTACAAAAAGAAAAAATAATCACAAAAAGTGTCTGAAGGCCAGGTTTGAACCCGGTACTATCTGAAACCATAAGGACTTACAGTCAAAGCATTTACCGATAAGCTACGAAGCTATTTATCGTATCTTGCAAAATAGACAGTCTGTAGCTAATGTTGTATGACGTCAGTCGTCGGTTACGGTTCAAAGGTCAAGTGATCCTGACGTGAGTTTCACTTTTTACCCATCCAACGCCGCTAAAGAAGTTTTCACTTCAAAAATATAAAATACTTTTTGAACAAAGATAGGTAAATAAATGAACGAGCGAAGACAGTTCCAGACAGTTGGTGTCAAGGGGCTGACTGAGAATATACTTCTAGTAGAAAATTGAAGAATAAGTGCATTAGATTTCGCGATCCTCTAATACGATAAATGAGACGATATTCTTAGCAATCCATGGAT
This sequence comes from Eilema caniola, assembly GCA_949126895.1. Classification (NCBI taxonomy): domain Eukaryota; kingdom Metazoa; phylum Arthropoda; class Insecta; order Lepidoptera; family Erebidae; genus Eilema; species Eilema caniola. The sequence continues at coordinate 9,765,995 of OX421462.1, forward strand.
TCTCCGTGCGGGTGCCGGGACCATCGCGTTGCTGAGTTGGGAACTCGGAACAGTGCCTGGGACTTGCGACCCAAGTGTAGGTTTAGAAGGGCCGCTTTGGTTGATGTACATCAACACTCACCTTCACTACCCAAGTTCCCCTCCCTGCCTAACCAAATTTGATACGAACCTACTAGTGCCGCTTTAGATATTCGTCCTAGTAATGAGCTTATTGTAGCTCTCGATAGGCCTAGATCTTTAAGTAGGTTATAGAGAGATTTAGCTGGTATACCTCTAGCTCCCACTTCTACTGCATACAAATTAACCACGTAACCGTTTTTGATTAATTCGTTTGTGAGATCGTAGTATTTATTTTTCTTAAGTGTGTGGTCCTTCGGTATATTTGTTTCCCACGGTACAGTAAGTTCCACAAGGACCACATATTTAGTCGTTTTCGAGTATAGAAATATGTCCGGTCTAGATGACGAAACCCCAACATCCTCCGAAATTTTATAGTGCTTTTCATACGTGTCGATTAGGAGAGTCCAATCTGGGGCAGTATCTAAGATTGAATAAGGTTTGTTCCTGGATTTTATGGATGAACCTTCAGACACAAAGTTGATATGACGTCTGTTAGTAGTCATTCCTTTTTGGGCTCTACCCTCGCGTAAATTCCCCAAATAACCGTATAAGAATGTTTTATTACTAAATAAACGACATAAATATCAGAAAAAGTGTATTTTATTTAGTCTGTGGTGATAGACGTCCCCGTCATCACAGTACCTACCTGTTCCCTTCCTAACCCACGAGGAAAGCCAAAAACTTTATTTTCGGCTCGATATCTATCAAAACTATTTAAAATAATGTGCTTTAGACTGTTTCGTAAATACTCTTTTTCGATTAAAATTTAAGTGAAGTCAAATTTCAAATACCTTTAATAAATTAGTACATTACTGCCGCGGCCGCCAACTGTAGTGTTGCCGGACGATCGTGAAGTATGCGGGCCGAGGCGCAGCCGAGGCACGCATTACGGAGTCCGGCAACGCTCAGTTGTGGCCAAGGCTTGTATAGTGCTTTTCTCAAACAATGCGCGGAAATTAAAACTAATTAGTATCTAGGCAGAACTTTTTAGTTACCTACTTTTCAAAATTAATGACGAACAACGAACAATAGTAATTTTTATAAATTATAGTGCAACATATCCACTCATTATTTCTAGTACAAAGTACTAGGGTAGCAGAAGCTAGCAGGAGGTTCTCTACTAACCATTATTTAACCTACTACAGTAATATCTAAAAAGTAGGTACCTACTAGGGTACAAAATAAAACTGAGTCACTTAAAAAAAAATTTGTAACAACCTCCTGCTAGCTTCTGCTACCCTAGTACTTATTTATATCCTGATTGTATCTGTTCACGAAACTGATTGTACCTAATGCCTTGGATAAGTTACCTCCGCGGTTGCCATGGTTCGGAGTAAAAGATGGTTCCATTTTTAAATTACACGACAGATATGAGTTTACATAGTAATTTATTTGGCCGCTAAAACACGACAGATATGGATTTTCATACAACTTTATCTGGCCGCTGCTCGCATGTACAGCAATTTCGATTTATCTCGAAGAAGGTTGTCAAAATAATGTTCACATTTCCAAGCATGTTTGAGAAAATGTAATTTTTTGTAAATTGGAAGATTTGATCCAATTTATCCGGCGCTCGTCTGTCACCGAGGCAAGTATCATCATCATCATCATCATCATCAGGCTTTATTATCCGCAATAATAAACATCAGTGATGGAAGCAGCTGTCATTTACAATTCAAGATAAATTGCCGAATTATTATTACCATACCATAATAATAGGATCGTCTTTTGTTATATCTTACTTTATTACAGAAATAATAATTAATGTTGAATAAGACATGCGAATATATTCTAGTTGAAGTTATTGGGGAATTTGTACATTTTAATGTGAGCTTTATCACACATGGCTATTAAGAGAATGTTTCATTCTATAACATATTTGGATTTATGACTAGCTTTGGCTTCATAAACATTGAATTTTGCAAATTTTGTGATAAAATCAAGAATTTAGAGTTTCATTATTATAATACTCTTTAACAAAACTCGTTCTTCAATTCAAATAAATATCAATAATGATACATAATATTGATGTTCGCCTTCTCCGCCCAAACAATTTGAATGAATTTTTAAAGCATTTTGCATGCTTTCAGTGTTTAAAAAAACCGACCAAGTGCGAGCCGGACTCGCGCACGAAGGGTTCCGTACCAGAAAAAAGGCAAAAGACTAAAAGCCACGAAAAAGGGCTAAAAATATCACGTTTTTTGTGAGGGATATTTGCAAGGAATATTTAAAAAAAGAATTAGCGAAATCGGCCCAGCCGTTCACGCGTGATGGCGTGACCAAGGGAAACAGGGATTAATTTTTATATATACACATATAGGTTTGGAGCACTCAAGCTCACTCACAACTCACTGATAGCTCACTGACGCAGGAGGTGCGAGTTCGATCCCTCAGTGCAAATGTTATAGTCAATCGTCTAGCTATTACGGTTCTTCAAAAAAAAAAAAAAAATTCATTTATTAGTTTCCATTTTTCCTTAGAATATTGGTAGACGCTTCACTGTCGCCTTATAGACACATACAGAAAGAGAAATTTGGATTGGTTAGGGCGAGGTCTGGTAGCTTAGTGGTCAAAGCATTGCCCTTGTAAGGCAAAGATCGCGGGTCGAACCCCGCCTAGGCCGATTCAAGTTATTCCTATTTTAATCAATTTAAAAATCAAGTAACTTTATTGTGTAATCTGCAATTAACAATAAATCCACAGTTTTGTGAGCTCTGGCACCCCGTAGTGTTCAAAATTTAAATTTATGATGTAACCAAAAAAAATTGCGATTTTTTTTTCCTCGAGTGCTCATGAGCAGGTCTACCTTTTGGGGCCCGCTTATCGTTAAATTTTGGGACACGTTGTATACCTACTGTACTAATATTCATGAAAATAGTAATAGTGGCTACGCCCGCGTGGAATCTGTTCAGGTTCCCGTGACGGCTTAGGACTTTTTTAAATTTATCTCTGCGTAAGAACCATCCCCGTATTGCAAGGAATATTTAAAAAAAGAATTAGCGAAATCGGTCCAGCCGTTCACGCGTGATGGCGTGACCAAGGGAAACAGGAATTAATTTTTATATATACACATATAGGTTTGGAGCACTCAAGCTCACTCACAACTCACTGACAGCTCACTGACGCAGGAGGTGCGAGTTCGATCCCCGCGCAGTGCAAATATTTGTATGCATGAATATGGTTATTTGCATTGGTCTGGTCGTGGCTCAGAGAGCACGCTAAGCCGTGGGTCCTGGTTGCCATGTGAACATCTATGGCAGTTGTTACAGGTTGTTGGAGCCCTCAAAAACGCAACAACTGGTCCAACTGAAATGCTTCGATCTCGCCTTTGGGTTGTAGAGGTCAAATAATAATCGCTCACGGAAAATGTCGAAGTTCAGCCAAATCCGCAGTTAGACTAGAAAAACCGGACCCCAGACTCCAAGTCGAAAGCTTCAGAGGTGACTGGGTTTAACGCCAGGATGAAGAAGAAGAAGAAGACTTTGGACTTGGTACTTTCAGTGGTCAGAGCATTTCCCCTGTAAGAGACTGCTCGCGGGTTCAAACACCGTCTTATTCGTTTCTCTTTTTCCTATCCATATAAATTTGAATAGTTGGCAATGAATTGCTTAAGAATTTCATTCAATTTCCGAATATATTTCAAAAGTGTTCTCTCTCGTTTAAGTGCGACTTAACATTAAGCTAGTATATTACAGAATAGCACTGTTATATTCATATGTGTGAGTGTGTGTGTAAGATGAAGCAAGAAGCAGAGAGCAATCCATATTTTTTCACCTTAGATAATACCGTAATTAGCTACAAATATTCTTAAAAATGAATGAATATGTCCGAATCGGTCTCTCTAGTTTGAGTGAGACATTGACTTAACAGAACGACACTTCTGTATGCGTGCGTGTTTTTGTATGTGTGTGAGAGAGGGTGTGTGTAAGAGACAGTAGTGTAGCCGGGCGTTAATTGGAGAGGAAATTAACGCTGACGTTTTTCTGGCTTTGCTCCCGAGTCCCGAGCGCGTCGAGGCGGTAATAACTGCGCTTCCAATTATACATGGCACTTCGCTTGACCATTTGCCACTAGTGACATATTTGATACATTAGCGCTTTTTGCTAAGTGTACATCTACTATCTATGAAAGGGATTCGTCGATCAATACTATACACTTGCTCCTTTTAGGCTGTGCTTTTGGTGTTCCAATATCGAAAGGAAATATTATAGGGTTCCTTTTTATGTTGGTCATTAAGTAAACTTATGTATGTGAAAAATTATTGCTTCTACATTTTATTTTTACAGCACTTAATTTTTTTTTCAGATAGCTTTTACCATGGAGAAGGCAATTCTATTCTCCGTGCGCTTTACCAATTGGCGTGTAGCCTATGTGAAAATAAGCGGATAGTTAAAGAAATAGTAGATAAAAAAGGCAATAAGTAGGTGACTGTGTTCCAAATGGAAACCATTAATCAAAAATTATACTTAAACCTCCTTCGTAAAATAAAAGTTACCGCGATCGGATGAATTGGTTCATAAAATACTTACAAACAAACAAACATTGATTTTAATTAGAAAATATTTAACACATTATTTCAAGATTACAAGTAACTAGAATGAGGAAGGGAAAGTGTAATTAGATATTTATTAGTTCCAATTAAGGGCAGCATTTGTATGGATTAAGTGCCGCTAATAATGAACAGGGTCTGTCCAATATGCTCGTGTTACGATAGAGCTAGCGAGGTATTAACGTCTCTCACGATATTTGATTACACTATGACGACCTCCTTTAAAATCTATTTAATTTTTAACTGCTATCGCGACTACGCCCTCTTGGAAACTATCGATCTCGGTAAATCACATGTATTTTTCTAAATACAAGCGTGTTCCAAGCGACTGCAATGTGGTTTTTCAAGAAAGACATTTTTATCTATTTGTTCACCTATCAGCATCGTACGCAACGGACGCATCGCTTCAAGCGGATCGTAGTATTCTTTGTACTTCTTCAAAATGGCCTCTGCAGCAAATGTATAGAAAGTCAAACAAGTGTGTCCAAGTGGATCGTAAGAGTGCGGTGACGTCATTCGGAATGCCGGCCCGGTGGATGTTGAGCCATGAACTCGAATACGAGCCGAAACCTCTTCCTTTACGTAGAATAAAGACACATGTGATTCATCATCATCATCATCATCATATCAGCCGCACATAGTCCACTGTTGAACATAGGCCACATATCGCGCAAAACAGAGGGCCGATGGAGCATAAACGTTCTGGAATGGCGGCCGCGTACAGGCAACCGTGCTGTAGGACATTTTATTATGAAGTGTAAATACATTTTTGCAGTTCCCTCCTCACAATTTAAAGAAACAAATTACAAATGGAATTCGACTATTTTTTATAAACAGGTATGTGAATTATAAGATAGAGTATAGGACCAAATTCTAAAGGCCATCCTGTAAAGTTCCTTACTTTACAGGATAGCGATTTGATAGGTCAATATAGGCATGTTCATAATAACCCCTCAAGGATATAAAGACTTCACTATTATAATACGAAGAGCGGTACAAATAGACCACCCACGAAGATTCGCATAAGTCTTTTTCCTGTTCATAATAATCGAAACTAGTCTTTATTTTTATATTACTAAAGTATGTTATAATTGTATACCAGTTATGACATCATGCACTTGATGTGATCCAGTTGTATCATATTGCCTATTGTAGTGGCTGTATCAATTATAATTAAGGTTAAGAGTGTCTTGTGGTATTATCTCATTATAGGAACACGTTTTACCGATATCGATGTGACCACAAACAGTACTTATGTTTTCTACTCGATTAAGCCGCTGTACGTTGTGGTTAAAGTAAGAATATATTAAACACATTCCCACGGAGACGCTTGAGTTTTTAGGGCTCCATAGTCGGGTAATTTTGATAGAAGGTCGTGAATGCCGGATATCTTACATCCCCCATATCAGAGTGGACCAGATAAGATGGGCCCCACACATGAAGAGTAGATCATCCGCCCTGTAAACGTTGGAAATAATAACAGCCCCTCTAGACAAGTGGCAGTTCGCTAGCTGACGTTTGGTGGAATAGAATGACGAATTTATGGGATTTGATATAAATGACAGTCGTTAACGCATGTCAAATATGTCAAATCCTATAGATTCGTCATTCTATTCCATCAAACGCCTGCTAGCGAATTGCCACTTGTCTAGAGGGGCTGAAAGAGTTCCGCAGGCAACACACAACTTAATAGTTTCTCTAGGAAAAATTACAACCGGGACACGACCTCCTATGGCATCTTAATCGACTACGCATAGTTAGCCGGTCGAGATGAAATTTATGCAAGTGGAGAATGCGAGACCCAGGACTGCGGTGCAACCGTACTTGGTTCTCCAATCCATGGCGTACTTGGTTTCGTGTTCCTCATGTCCTACCTCCTGCTAAAGACGACTTGAATAAAGCCACAGAAAGCGCGAAAGGAACCATTTAGTGCCAACAGTGAATCAATAACACGAGAAGAAGAAGATTCAGTAGACATGATCGGGCGTCTGGCCGCAGCTTAGCTCCTAGAAAACTGTAATTTGGTATGGATATGTCGCCGCCAACTAGCTTAATCAGCCGACCAATTAACTGCCTAGTCAGTTAACTAAACGGCGCAATTCAATTACCGGCCTGAATGATATTCAGCCGTCTCGTTTATTACATCGTTTAATAACCTGGCTCAATTAAATGGCTAGGCAAGTAGTTTAACGTCATCGATTTAAGCTATTTGCCTAGCCGTTTAATTAAATGGAAAAGATAGACTGTATATTAATCATGCCAACGAAATGTGATTTTTCCAATATACGTGTTTTACGTGCGCGAAATCACCACGGTTACCCCCTTCCCCCTCAAGAGGCGGAGGGGGAGGTTATGTCGGACTCGAACCGACTAAACCGCACGCCGTCTGTGGGTCGTTGTGCGAGGCCGAAAGTGAGGTTGTCTCGCGACATATCCCTCGCACCCCGGCTGATCCAGGGCCACTCCTCTCGGTCTGGGGGGACGACGCCGTCCCCGACTCGCCCCCGGTATGGGGTTATCTATATAGGTACGTGAAAAACTTTTAATTCTTTACCAGTACATGTGTACCCCCATCGTCATCCTACTATCTCGGAATCTTTAACGGGATATAACAGAACAACTGATGAGGTCAAGCTAAGAGCCATTTTTGGTATCTGCCTGTAATGGTGACTTTCATTCCCGAGACTTTAGCTTGCGCGGGAAAGTGAGATTGAGGTAACTGCTTTTTTTGAAGTGAAAACTTCTTTAGCGGCGTTGGATGGGTGTAAAATGTTAAGGAAGCGTCAGGATTAGTTGACCTTTGAACCATAACCGACGACTGACGTCATACAAGATTAGGTACAGGCTATCTATTTTGCAAATAACAACAGATAGCGTCGTAGCTTAAACGGTAAGCACTTCGACTGTAAGCCCTTATAGTTTCGGATAGTATCGGGTTCAAACCAACTGGCATTCAGGGATTTTTTGTGATTGTTTTTTCTTATTATAATATATTACTTTTAGTGATTATTGTTTCTTTTTGTAATTTATTACTTTTTATGATAATTTTTTCTTTCTGTAATTTATTATTTTTTATGATTATTTTTTCTTTTCATAATTTATTAATTTCTTCTGACAGAAAATTAGCAGAAAACAAGTGATAGGTTCTATGATTAGCGCTATATTATAGGTATGGTATGGTATGTTCTTTTTTATCTTTTTCTATATATATAACGAAGAAAGAAAAAAAGAAAATGTTTTCACTTCTGCCGGCACTCCCAGAGTGCAACCCGTCCTTTTTTTTAATTACATAACTGTTATATCACTATGAATTCACCAATTTTTACATAAAAAAGGAAAAGTAGCTTGCGGACTGCTACGACTGACATAACTCCGTCCTATCTCAGGTATTGATATTTTCAATTTGAAATTATAAGTCTTCAGGCTTTCACGGCCGGCGTTGTATGTAGAATATACTGTTTCGACGAGTCTCGTCGTCGCCCGGACCTGCGCCACTGAAGATGTCGACCGCAGTGATCGACGAAACGTCTAGAACGCAAGTTTCACATGGACCACGGCCAAACAGCCCGAAAGCAGTATATTCTACATACAAATTTAAAATTACTTATTATGCAAATATTTGTAACTGTTATTTCAAACAAATAAAATGTCTGGCATCCAAACAAAATATCTTTATAGAGTTCACTTTAATTCACAAAGGTCAGACGCTTTTTTACATTAATCGTATAACAGAATCTCGTGTTAATTCACAAAATACCTAAAATGGAATCACCAATACAACATAAATTCTTAATATCTTTGTATCCACTACTGTTTAAAATTGGGAAATTCCGGCACGAGCCGCCTTGGGGTCAAAACTATCATGTTTTGTCTCTGCTGGACCCGTAATATACCACCCACGATGTAACGATCCAACGATAAAATTAACATATCATATCATTAGGTTGTTTTAATCTATACATTTAAAAATGGATGTTGGTACATATGCTAATATAAAACCAATAAACTGAGTTACCGTTTTACCGATCTGCTTAAATGTTAGCCCATTTTATGGATATTGCATGTATCTTATACCGAAAATACAGGTATAACCGCGGGACGCAGTTGGTTTACACTTATAATGTATTTTATATGTACTTTACTAGTTTCGCCACATGCCGTGCCTTACTGTTAGTAACTATCAAAGCCTTTATGACCACGTCCAATATTGGTTACGGCTTCGCCCATGGCATACTTCGACCCCGTAGCACCCCTAAGCTATTATGCGGCACTGAATCGTTTGCCTTCCCGGAACCTCTAAACAAACACTTGAACTTTATAATTATGGTGTTAAAGCTCAAATTGACTTTTATGTATTATTACGAATCGTTGTATGAAAGTATAGAAAAGTATTGTCTTTAGACTTTTTCAGGCAATTTTTTTAATTTTTCATGGTTTTTTTTTACGTGCGGGTAGTCCCCACGGATACCACCCCTCCGGAGCCGGAGGGAGAGGTTATGTCGGACTCAAACCGACTAAACCGCACGCCGTCTCTGGGTCGTAGTGCTAGGCCGAAGGTGAGGTTGTCATGCGACATATCCCTCGCACTCACTGTGTAAGAACCATCTTCGTACTAAAAGAAATTAATAAAAAAGATTTAGCGAAATCGGTTCAGCTGTTCTCGACATTTGCGCTTAGCACCATATTCATTTTTATATTATAGATAACACAGTTTACTTAATTCTATAAAAGATCTAAGAATCATCATCAACTTAGCGATTGCAGCGATTTGAGGCTTTACTTATTGGAGTCTAGGGCCGATTACTCCTTCTCCACCTTTTAATATGGCTTATAGCTATGGCTTTTATCCAAGCGATTGCCGACTAGAGTTCCAACTTCGAAAGATAAGTCTGCCCAAGAACCTCATCTGATAATCATCAAGAGTCAGATACAGTCAGTATCAGATGAGAGGGTGCTTATAAATGTTAATACCATAGCAGGCGGAATTAACTGAGTCCCCTTGGTATCCCCATAAACCCAAGCGGTCTGCGACAACCTATTGAAATGGTTACAACATACATTAATGCAAATTAAAGGTAATTGTATTTGTTTAAACTCGTATTTAAATATCTATCCATAAAAGCAATAAAGTTTTACGGTTATATTTAGAACTTTAATATTCGTGTACACAATTTTCAAAGTTTCTGTATATAACCGTAAAGTTAATACCCATATTTCGTCAAGTTTTTCTAAATAATGCAATAAGTGACAGTTATATAGAGATAATTAGATAAAGCCTATCGTGTACGGGACTCTACAAAGATCTACTAGGCCCAGCCACTTAATGGAGTCATCTTTCAAAGAATTAAAGTCACCGGCATTGCTCGCAGAACAGACAAATTGAAATGGCAATAGACTGGTCCAACCGATAACACTGGAAGCAAGAAACTTGAAAGGTAAAAAAAAATTGTACCAAAAATAGTGGGAAGTGACTGGAAGTGGAAGGCAGAGGATCGGGTGCTACATATTGGAAGTAACCTTGTCCAGCGCTGTATTGCAACAAGCTAATTCGTAGATTACGTTCTTAAACACCGTTAGAAATTATCCAACAGAACAACCCAATAGGAAAATTCATCTGTTTCGACCTGGGAAAATACCCCAAGGCACAGTATTCGCCACTTCACTGATGCAGGCAAAAGATCAAAGTGTGTCAAAAAAGAAGTGTTATTACGATCTCCCATAGTGTCAGTTACTCACTAGCACTGACAGTTAAAACCACAGAAAGTTAAAACAACATTCGGTCTAATATCGCGACATTAGAAACGACTACAAGTGACCGCCGTCATCTTTCAAATGTCATCTTGACGTCAGCACTACAAAACCACAGATTATAAACAGTGACCGTTATCCACTTCACCGGTAAATATAGAAACGAATCTGACATATCTAAACAGAGAGCTGGTGGCATTTTGGACACTCCGCATAATTAACTCACCTGTTACTATGTAGGTTAAAAAAATCTTTTAAATGTCTATTTGCCGTCATGAGTGTCACGCCCACATATCGTGCAGATCGTATGGATTGTTCTGCATGATTTCGTGCAAACTATTTTGCACATATTTAGTTCAGTATTTGCAGAACGCAGGTCCCTAAATATCTTCTAATTAATCAAATAGACTCAAATATGGTGGATCAAGAAATGTTAATTTCTTAAAGGTAGGATATAGAGCAATGTGAAATATATTACCGGTTAGGGGCCTATCAGTGGCGCGGGGTCCTTATGAATAGTAAATTAGATCTAGATAAGTTTTTCTTTTTCACCGGCTTCCCTATTGAAAATGTTTACCGTACGCCACTGCGGCCTATGGACGTAACACCAGACGCGTCATACTCGTGTTGCCAACCTTCCCGGAACCTTGTAATGCCCTCCTTGAAAACCCGAATATTTATAGGTGCTTGGTGCACCTATAACATGCGGAGTGAATTAATTCCACAATTATTTTGTACTGGTTAGAGTTTGGTCCTGTGACACCTGACATTGTAGTCGAACATTCAACGGTGTATTTTGAGTTTCGCACTCACTCACACGGACGTAATTCTACATGTTTGAATAGTAATCAGTTTACGGTTGTCGTGTGTGAATGTATAGAATGCCCGAGGTGCTATTACGGCTTGTTGTTTATCCTCGGCCCGCAGTTAGTCGCTGAATGATTGAAGAACTCTCAAACCCAATTGTTCGGAGCAGTTAAACGGATTACTGCAATGATTTCCTCCTCTAAATCCGGTATTCCCGCGAGAACCTATGTTGCAATTTGTCGCAATACTATTAAGTAGATTACAAGTTTACGGCCACACTTGCCAAACTTGTCATGCGACAATATTGCAAGTCAAAATACCCGCAATTTAAACTATGAATCCAACCCACAGAAGTACATTAAGTCCGTTTAAGTTCTTTGTTGACAACAATCCAGTTGCATGTCATGTTGAGGCTAGATGCTGGAGTGTTACCAACAAAGTACTAATACAGACTAATCACGCATAATTTTTTTTAATACCACTTAGGTGGTAGACATGCACACGGTCCACCTTGTGGAAAGTGGTTAACGTGGCCTATGGACGAGTGCAGATGAGATATGAGAAAATCAGTCAAATGACGAATGAATGAATGTGTGAAACTATTCACTTATTGATCATAAACCGAGACAAGATTACACATTACACACAACATGATCTCCTTACTCGCCTTTTGTTAACGGGGATCCAAAAACATTTGACAAAGTGTGGATCCAGGATCCATCGCTTGTGGTAGTTCTGGTAGTCAAACCTATTATCTAATAGTTTCTTATCGGTCTGATGTAATTGACAAATGGTATCCAATATTATATTAAGTAACATAAAGCAATTTATTCATTACAAGCTATATAAGAACTAGGTGTCAAGTAATTTGAACAAAGCTACAATTATACTCAAGCTTAATTTTAGCAAATGTGTCCTTGTACTAACAGTCAATATGTGTAACCTTAATGGTGATCCCATTAGGCATGGTCAGACTTCTCCACTTTAGATATTATCGGAGTTTAACGAAGAGACATTGCGCCGGCCACAACGCGGAATTGTAATTAAGGGTCAACGAACGGCCTGAAA